>OY856412.1:44408333-45023750 GCA_963693085.1 Alisma plantago-aquatica
CAACTCTAATTCAGCTTTTACTTTCTTGTAATTAGTTTAATTAACCTCAAATTAACCAATCATTTTAAATATTAGCCTTAACTCGAGCTAGATTCGATTAACAAAGATTCTTTAAAATGTTGTCCTTTGGGTTCGATCCTTAACTATACTATGATAAGACTCGTCCGCTTGCGGGTGGTATTATTGCACTTTGGTTTTGGTAAAAGCTAGGGGATTTCAACCCCGAGTGAGTTTGTTAGTACGATAAAATCCCACGTCAAAAACTTTCTTCAATCATAGCAGCTTTCGTCACTTCCTTCCTTAGAAAGTTAGCTTCACTCCTGAGATTTATATCATTAGGATCAAGATCCACCTTCCTCTGGGCAGTAATAGCAGTATTTTTCAAATGAGACAAGTTATCATGTATATTAGCAAAGCATGATTTATTCTAAGAAACAAGATACTTCTTCAGTATCTCTAGTTTTCTATAAAGTCTGAACATGGCAAACCCATCGACATCCATCTCCCAAGCCTCCTAAAGGAGGCCATAAAAATCTTTATGAGTGGTCCAGGAGTTGATGAATTTAAATGGGGTCTTCCTCTTTTTTACTTCACCTAATATTAAGCATAACCTCCTATGATCACTCACCAGATTTGAGATACTCTCACCATGGAAACTATCATATCTAGCCTGGAGATCACCATTATACAAAATTTTATCAATCTTGGTTGCAATAAAAAGATCCCCTTCCAGTTTGTTGTCCCAGGTATAAAAAGGGCCACTTAAGTCCATCTCAAACAAACGGCATAATGTGATGTTGTATATACAGGAATGAGGTGATTAGGTCTAGTGACCTGGCAAGTGCTTTGTGCTTGAATCGAGGTGATACCCTCTAGAGATGTGATTGAGGGATTGAGATCCCATAGTGATGTGACATTGGTGATGGCCTTGTATGGATGTGTAGTAGTGATGATGGTCTTGTGAATGGCAGTGTTATGTGTTGATGTGACAAGTTCACACCTTATACATTTTATATCTTCTCGAGTTGCACTAATCCCTTATATTTTTAGAGTTTGTTTTGGATTTGTACCTTGTAACTTGTTTGATTCTAAAAGATATCCAATTGGCTTAATTAATCAAGTGAAACCTAATAATGTAGGTTCCATGTTCCATAGATCCATTCCAATGCCAATCATAGTGATGAATGGTGAAATGAGTACACCCTTAGTCGAAGCTCAGAATCGTATACTATTGAGTATAAACATTCACATGATTGGCAACGGGCCATGCCCTGGTAGGAGTGTGAATGTGGGTCATAGCTCAGTGATGTGACTCAGTATATACTTTCATAGGATTGGATGTGGACCATACCCTGGCAGGAGTGTGATTACGAGTTGTAGCTCAGTGTCACTAGTATTGTGCCTATATACCAAGGTAGGAAGTTTGTTTTGTAGTTTGGCTTGATATGTATCTATGGTTTTCTCTCATGCTGACCGAGAGATGTTGAGAGGCCATGGATTCTGACTCTTCCATAGACTTTCTATGTCATTGATTTTAACTTAGTCGTGATCAGCTGAGTATCAGTGGTATACATCATCTCCTCAGGGCATAATAAAAGATGTAATATAGTGGTGTAGTGTATTTTCATAAGGACAAAATGTGATGAACAATGGTTGAAGCCTTGCCTTGATTTTGTATAATGTTAGTAATAGAAAATATACATTTTCTTCATATAAATTTTTAGAATATAACTTTATGTATTGCTCAGAGGTAGTTGCCTAGTCTTACTTGATCTGCTTCATCTGTTGACTACATATCATTTGGTTGAACCTGCTCAACTTGTTTAGTATGTTATTTACCTTCTTAGCTTATTTGTGCGTTTAATAGACATTGGTGAAGAATTATATCTCTCGCTGGGATGTTTGGTCTCAGCCCATGGGTTTTCTACATCTTTTAGGTGGTCGTGCACGATGAGGTGGAGATCATAGTGCAGAAGAAGAGCAGCAAGAGAAATAGCTGATAAGGTTAGTTGTGATGTTAGTCTTTTGGTGTTAGATTCCTAGAGTTGTCCCAATACACTCAAGTCTTGGGGGATGTTTTCTATGTGTTTTGTAGAGATGTCACTGATGTGAGGTTTTAGTTGTTGTATAGATATGGAATGTGTACATGTATGTATATATGGAACATGCATCTCACATAACAGGTGGATTATAGGAAGGTTGCAAATAGTGATGTAAGAACCTTATGATATGTATTTTGTGATCTAGGTGTCCTATTGTGGACATATAAGTGAAAGTTTTCAGCTTATGGTACTTTTATGAAATTTGTTTTTAATTTTTGTGTATTTTGGTAATCTTCTTGCTTAGTGTTATTTATGTGTTTGGTTTTGAATAATATCATTTGTGTGGTGTGGGGGGGTCAGTTAAGGTTGGTATCAAAGCATTAGGTTTGCTGAGTCTATAGGGATGTAGGACTAGGGTTTGTGTCTATTCTAGTGTCCTCCAGTCTTTCTTATAGTGAATTTTTCTTGTGTACAAGAAGAAGAAGAGATGAAAAGATGGTTGGAGAACATGAAGAACATGTTGTTGAAAGTGGTGTTGCTCCACCAGGTGGAGGTGTAAGGAGGCAGGATGTTGAGGAGAGGGGGCCTGAGATACCTCAGTTAGACCCTGTAGTGGTGACCAATCCTACTTTTTAGTCCATGATTGGATAATTTAAAGCCACAATTACACATATGGTGGACAAAATTCTCATTCCTCAAGTGAGAGAAGTACTCCCCAACGTGGAATCTCTTATCTTAAGGAAGACTTTTAAGCAGTTGAGGTGAGATGGAGCGGTGGAGTATGTTGGTACCACAGATGCAATAGATGTTGATCTCTAGTTGACAGAGTTGGATAAGACCTTCAAGATCATCAACATCCCTGAGGTAGACAAAGTGAGGCATGGAGTGTATCTTATGAAGGGGTGTGTTGGCCATTGGTGGGCTAATAGTAAAGGAAAAGAGGCCAAGTGTTGTGATCAGTTGGGAAGAGTTTTGACATGATTTATTCATTTGATACGTCCCTCAGACCTATCTAGATGAGAAGATCAACTAGTTTGAGAGGATTCAACGGGGATCCATGTCGATCAATGAGTATTAAGCAAAGTTTATGGAGTTGTTGAGGTTTTGTCCTCACATGGCTGCTACAAATCATGAGAGAATCAAACATTTTGAGAAGGGGTTGAGTGTGGAGTTGACACCACCGATAGTCACCTTAGAGAATAGAGGGTATGTTTGACACATTCGTGAAGTCTGTTAGAAGAATAGAGATATCTATGGTTTAGAAGCATGAGAAAGGTGCCATGAAGAGACTAACATAGTACCAACAATAGTCATTAGGTGGATTTAAGGAGCCTAGGTTTTCTACACTACCATCTCAGTAGAGGTCTAGTGCACTAACACAGTGGTCACCAAGTAAGGGCAAAAGCCATAGTTTTCCACCTATTAGAGCCCACATAACGACATGCCTATTTGTGACGGGGTCGTCTAGGCCACAACATGAGACCAAGACCTACCATAAGTGTGGGAAAGTGGGACATTTGAGGTGGGAGTTTCTAGTGAAAGGTGATGATGTGATATAGTAGACAAGGTAGAGCCAACAAGGCTCACAGGGACAACAATTTAGCAAATGTGGAAGAGGACGTGGACAGACGTCATAGGCTGGTTCATCTAGATAAGCGATGGCTAGGCTTTATGCCTTGAGTTAGCCAGAAGGAGAGGTCAACCCATGAGTAGAACTGGTTAGATGAAGTTATTTCATTCATATATGTCCGCTTCTACTTTATATCTATTTTGATTGACCGAAGTAGGAGCTTGAGGTAGAGATGCAGAGGTAGTACCCATCTCTTTTTGCCTTAGATTTAGGGGACGAAATCCTTGTTAGAGGTTTATGGCTTGTAAGACCCCTAACATGGGTCTTGGGTTAACCCTATTTTCTTTGGATTGATGACGTTCTTAGAACCTTGCTCTAATCCTTTGAAATGTTCTTAGATCTTATGGAGAGCTTAAGCCTCTAATTTGAGCTTGTGTGGAGGATGTTTGTGCATGTTTTGGGTCAAATTGCATATTACCCAAATATGAGGGTTGTCTTGCCATTTTTCACCTCTAGAGTGTTCCTTTTCTCTCCTTTATTCATGATAGAGAGTGTGTGGTGCTTTGGGGTGCCTTGGTTGGACCTTGATTGAGTGGTGACACCCTAGTGGTGATTAGGGTTTCTAGGGTTTGCTTGGTTTTGGCCATGTATACCTTGTTGAAGGTAGTGACCCTGTCTTGACCCATGTGGGTCTGTCTTGACTAAGACACCTTCTCTAGGTGTTGTTCTCTCGATCTTGATGGTTTTGGTTTGTCTTCGGTTGAGACATTTGTCTTCTAGTGAAGTGCCTCAACCTAGTGTATGTGGTGATCCTTTTGTCTCAACCAGATGGTGTCTTGGTGCTTTGTCTCAACCATGAGGTGGTCCTTGGTTTGTCTCAATCGTGACCATATGTTGGGGGTGAACCAAGTGGTCTAGACCCAATATAGGTTTTATCACCATCTCATGCATGTGTGTTTTAAGTGGTTGCATGTTGGTTTCTTGGGTGGACAAGTGTCCCTTTGGAACCCTATCTTGTTGACACCTCATCTCCACCCTACCTTCTCTCCTCCTTTGCAATATAAACCTTCCTCTCTCCGTGGAAGTGACCCTTTTCATCCTTCCTTCTTCCTCGCTCTTTTTTTCTCATCCTTGGAGCTTGGTGTAGCAAGGAGTGTTGATCCTTGGAGCCTTGGTGATCAAGATCCCTTGCATGTGGTGACTTTTGGTCATATGTAACCTTGGTAAGTGTATGCCTTTCTTTGATGGTGTTTCTTTTGATCTTCTACCCCATCTTCTTCTTCCTTCTCAGCCCTAGATCTTGGATCCTCCATGGTGGTTGTTCTTGAGAAGTGAACCCCTCATCACAAGGGTATTAGGCCATATTTTGACAAGGTGGATGCAAGTGTGAGGAAGTTTCCTTCTCTCTTTCTCCTCTTTGTTTCGGCTTGGCCTAGAGATTCTTGCTCTTTATTCTTAGGTTATCTTTGACTTTAGAGTCTTCCTCTTCTTGAGGTGATCTTGTGGCTGAGATCGGAGCCTATGGTGGATATTTATCATCCTTGGTGATTGTGTGCTTGGAGCTTGTGATCCTTGAAGTGTTTTTCCCTAAGGCATGTGATATAATGCTTAACCATCTTTATTATTGGATTTTTATTGATTGCATGTGGTTTTTTTCTCTCTCTCTCTAGATTACAATCCTCACATTCTTGTAGATAATACCATGTTCTAGATCTTGTTTGATGGTGGTTAACATGTTTGGGTTACTTGGAATCCAAAACCCTAAATCTAAGGTACCTTATTTTGGAGATGGATGTACTATGGTGGTTATCTTCCTACCTTTAACCTTGGTTTTGAGTGCATGCATGAGGATCGTGTACCTTGATGTATCTTGAAGTTTAAGTTCTATTTTAGAGGCATTAAACGTGGTTTTCTCTATCTTGCACAAAGGTCTTCCATGATGTTTCCATGATACAAGTATTAGGGTTTTTGGTGACTGATTTGCTTGAGGTTTTCTCCTCCATGTTAATGATGGATTTCTTTAGTATGATCTTCTATTTTGGCCATGGAGACCTTCTGTATCGATCATGGTTAATCCATGTTTTGGTGTTGTTCTCTTGCCTTGTTTTGCTGAGGCCAAGATGCTTGGTTTTGGTGTGAGTTGCAATGCCTTATAGACGGATGGGCGTGACCTAGTTACGGTTGTTGACTGTGACGCTTAATTGTTGATGCTAGGTTTTTTTTGGGTGGCAACATCGTGCCATATTGTGGTCATGACATCAGGTGATGTGGTGGTTGCAACACCTTGTCAGCTTGAGGTTGCGACTCTTACTTTTGCTCCGATCGAGTTACTTTTCTTGGAGATGGTTGAGTCGTGTATTGCATAAGGTTCAAATGTGTGCTTTTTCGTGCTCATGACATGTTTTCTAGTCACGATGCTAAATCTAGTTTTGAATGAAATGCCCGTCGCGGTTGCGACATTGTGTTTGGCTGGTGGTCATGATGCCTACCTCAATGGTGGGTTGAGACATGTCTTAAGGGGTGCGTTTTGGATGCTATCATGGTCTGTTGTGGTTGTAACCTAGATGGAGTGTCACAGTCATGACCATGTGTTAGGGTGATGAGTCATGACCTAGGGTTGTTGTGTTGTAGTTGAGACCCAGTTTGGATGGAGTTCGAGACACATATGTTATGATGGGTAGGTTCATACGTGAATACATGGTTTTTATATACGTACAACATAGTGAGAATGCTACACGTATACAAGCAGTTGAAGGTCAATACCTATGTGCATCATAGAAAGTTGGGGACATGTATACATATGTAGATGATAGTGACACTTAGTGTTGTTGACATAATTCCCTAAGCATGTTAATTAATGATGTTCCTTAACCCTATTATACTCCAAGAAAATGGGAGGTTGTGTACCGAGGGTTTGGTGGTTGAATACATCTATAAAACCCTAATCGGATGTACAATGAAACCATAACCTTAACTGTTGGGTCGTGTGATATGTTTGCATCTCTCTCTTAGAATGGTTATCATGACATGATTTTTTCTCTCTCTTATTACAAATCCTTAACTATGCAGGTGATATGAACTTAAACAACATAGTTATGTGAATGCTATGGTGAATCCTATATTATATAGGATGGTGATTACGAGCAATGTTGAGGCATATTGTGATGTTGTAGATGTAGGAATCATGTGATTGGGTCTAGTGACCTAAAAGGTGCTTTGTGCATGAATCGAGGTGATACCCTCTAGAGATATGATTGGGATTGAGATCCCATAGTGATGTGACATTGGTTATTACCTTGTATGCTACTGTAGTAGTGATGATGGTATTGTGAATGGTAGTGCTAAGTGTTGATGTGACAAGTTCACAACTTATATGTTTTATATCTTCTAGAGTTGCACTAATCCCTTATCATTGTAGAGTTTGTTTTGGATTTGTACATTGTAACTTGTTTAATGCTAAAAGATATCCAATTGGCTTAGTTAATTGAGTGAAACCTAATCATGTAGGTTCCCTATTCCATAGATTCATTCCAATGTTAATTATAGTGCATGATAGTGAAATGGGTTCTCCCTTAGTGGAAGCTCAGAGTCATATACTGTTGAGTATATGCATTCACGGGATTGGTTGGGGGCCATACCCTAGTAGGAGTACAGTTGCGGTCCATACACTAGAAGGAGTATGGCTGCGGGCCGTCGCTCACTAATGTGACTCGGTATATACTTTCATAGGATTCGCTGCGGGTCATACCTTGGCATGAGTGAAACTATGGGTCATAGATCAGTTTCACTAGCGTTGTACATGTATACCATGGAAGTCTAGGTAGTTTTGTAGTTAGACGTGATATGTCTCTGCGGTGTTCTCTTGTGCCGACCAGGATGTGTGCAGAGGTCATAGATTTTGGCTCTTCCATAGACCGTTTATGGCATTGATGTCAACTTAGCAGTGGTCAGTTGGAGTATGAGTAGTACACCTCATCTCCTCAGGGCCTAATAAAAGATGTAATGCAGCCATGTTGTGAATTTGCATAAGGACAAAATGTGAAGAACATTGGTTGAAGCCTTTCCTTGCTTTCTTAAATGTTAGTAATAGAAAATATACATGTTCTTAATATTCCTTTTTAGAATAAAATTTTATGTATTGTCAGTGTTAGCTGCCTAGTCTTGCTTGATTTGCTTTATTTGTTGACTACATAACATTTAGTTGAACCTGCTCAACCTGCTTAGTATGTTATTTGCCTTCTTAGCTTATCTGTTCTTTTGATAGATGTTGGCGGAGAGTTATATCTCTCACTGAGAAATTTGGTCTCACCCCGTGTGTTTCCACATCTTTTAGGTGGTCATGCACGACGAGGTGGAGAACCTACCGTAGAGGAAGAGCAGCAAGAGAAGTAGATGCTAAGGTCAGATGTGTTACTAGTCTTTTGGTGTTAGAGTCCTGGAGTCGTCCTTGTACACTCAAGTCTTGGGAGTGTCTTTGATGTGTTTTGCAGAGATGTCACTGATGTGAGGTTTTGGGATTATGTGCCTTTTGTTGTATAGATATGGCATGTGTACATGTATGTATGTATGGAATAGGCATCTCATGTAATAGGTTGATGACATGAAGGTTAAAAATAGTGATGTAAGCACCTTATGATATGTATTTTGTGATACAGGTGTCCTTTTGTGGACTTATGTGTGAAAGTTTTCAACTTGTGGTGCTTTTATGAAATTGGTTTTAATTTCTTATGTTTTCTGGTAATCTGCTTTCTTAGTGTTATTTTTGCATTTGGTTTTGAGTAATCTCATTGGTGTGGCGTGGGGCGTCACATGTGATGTGAGTTTGCATGAGTTATTAAAAGAAACTATCATTGATATGCATAATTCTACTCGTCTTCTTACTCTAAATGTAAATCTAAAAAGAAGAGCTTGGGTAAAACTATTGATGATCTTTATGCTAAAATTGACATCCTTGATCAAAATGAGAAAGTGCATCTTGAGAGCATTGATTCTTTGCAAGTCCATTTTCTTGATCTTGAGGTCCAATATAATGGGGTTGAAGTTGAGAATGGGATCTACCTTAAGAACATCACTGATCTTAAGCAAGAGAACAAAAAATGCCCTGATGAGATTGAATTGCTTAAAGCTGAAAATATTAAACTTAAGCTTATTAGTGATGCTCGTAGAGATTAGAGAGATTTCTATCTTAAAGAAATTTAATTGTTTAAAACTAAAAATGCTAAGTTACTTGCTAAAGTAAATGATTTATCTTCTAGACCTATTTTGCCTAGCAAGGATGTTGCTTCTAATAATTTTGAAAAAGATTCTCATTTTTCTAAAACCCTCTATCTTGAGGTGGACCTATTGCATGCTAATGATGATATTTCTAATTTGATTTCTACCATTATCACTCTTACTGATGACAATGATAAGTTGAGATCTACCTTGTAAACATTCATCAAGGGGAAGATGTCCCTTAGTGAAGCCTTGGATCACTTCACCAAACAAAGTTGTAAGAGTGGTATAGGATATGAGGGTACTTCAAAAGTCAAAGGTAAGGGTAATAAGAAGAAGAGAAAGGAACCTTCAATCTTCCATGGAGAGTCATCTGGCTCAAAGAACCCTATGGTTTGTTCTCAGTGTAAGAGTGATGATCACTATTCTACTTATTGTCCTTAAAGGGAGAAGGGGACCAACCCCAAGATGAAGTGGGTCCCCAAGCTAACCCCACATCCCAAAGTTTAAATTGGGCATTGATTATCTTCCTTTCTTTTAGTTGAATGACAAATGGATTTTTGATAGTGGTTGTTCCAAACACATGATGGATGACATCAGCCATTTCAACAGATTCGCAAAAAAACAAAGGAGGATCAATGACTTTTGGGGACAACAACAAAGGTAAGGTAATATGTGAGGGTGATGTAGGTGATTCATATTGCATAAAGAATGTACTTCTTGTGAATGGCCTACATCACAATTTAATAAGTGTTTGTCAACTTTGTGATAATGGTTACCTTGTTCTATTTACTTTTGTAGAATGCTTGCTTCTAGATCCCCTCTCCTACAATGTCATATATAAGGGAACTAGAGGTAATATTTATATTATTGTCTTTGACTCTATAAAGCATATTGTTTATAGATGTGTTGTTTCCAATTTGAATGATATATCTTTATGGCATCATAGGCTTGGTCATGTAAATATGAATCAAATGAAGAAGTTGAGCAAAAAGGACTTGGTGAAGGGACTTCCAAAATTGGATTTTGAAAGGATGAGGAATGCCAACCTTATACCCCAAGAAATAAAAACAAGTCCTCCTTCAAATCTAAAAGAGACCTTAGCACCAAGAGAGCTCTTGAGATTCTTCACATTGATCTATTTGGACCAATACATACGTAATCGCTTCGTGGTAGCAAGTATTATCTTGTGATTGTCGATGACTTCTCTCGTTATAATCGGAGTTTCTTCCTTGTTTCAAAAAGTGATACTCTCAATGTTTACTTGACTTTTTGTAAACGTTTTGAAAATGAAGTTTCTTGTCAGATTATTTCTATCCACAGTGACCATGGGGGAGAATTTGAAAATGATTTGTTTGAACACTTTTGTGAGGAATTTGTCTATGCACACAACTTTTCTTCACCTCAAATGCCTCATAAAAATGGAGTTGTAAAGAGAAAGAATAGGTCACTACAGGAGATGGCTAGGAATATGCTTATAGAGTACAACAACCCAAAGAAGTTTTGGGCCAAAGCCATCAGTACTTCATGTTTAGTGTAAAATCAGGTTTTTACTCATTCTTTTCTTAAGAAAATCCCCTATGAGATATGGCGTGGTAGAAAGCCTTCCATTGATCCTTTTCATGTTTTTGGGTGTCCTTGTTTTGTTTTGAACACCAAGGATTCTCTTGATAAGTTTTATTTGAAGTCTTACAAGGCTTTCTTTCTTGGTTATAGAACTACCAGTAGGGCATATAGAGTATATAACATAAAACCGTGTAAAGTAGAAGAATCTATAAGTGTTAGATTTGTTGAGACTAACCCCTCTATTTCCAAAGATATTATTCCACTTGATGATGTTGTAGGTGAGGTGATTTCTCTCTCAAAAGATCTCAACGTCGATGATAAAGGAAAGGAGTTGTTAGTTTATGAAGAATAGAAGAGTGATGAAAAGAAGGATCCAACTCCCCATTTTGCAAATAATCATCCAAAGGAGCTCATCTTAGGCAATCCTTTTGAAAGGGTGAATACGCAGACTTCATGAGGAATCCTCCAGATTCACCCTCCCAGTCACCAATTCTAAGGATTTTGTGGCGCATATCGACTGATCTACCCTTGCTTTGGGTTTACTTTAAGTATCCTTTCAGTCTCATGTAAATAGTGCATTACTAGCTCAAATAACCCTAGTTTCCAGCTTATTTGATCTCATTTTCCCCTACTCACATTCCCTCTCCTCCGCAGATCATCCTCAACTATCACCAACGGTCATGACCCCTACAACACTGACTCCAGGGGTCTCAAGACCGTTTGAGCCCATGCGGTCTCAAGACCGTCTGAGCCCATGCGGTCTCAAGACCGCTTGAGACCATGCGGTCTCAAGACCGCTTGAGACCATGCGGTCTTAAGACTGTTCGAGCCCATGCGGTCTCAAGACCGTTTGAGCCCATGCGGTCTCAAGACCGCTTGAGCCCATGTGGTCTCAAGACCGTTTGAGCCCATGCGGTCTCAAGACCACTTGAGCCCATGCGGTCTCAAGACCGGTTGAGCCCACGCGGTCTCAAGACCGTTTGAGCCCATGCGGTCTCAAGACCGTTTGAGCCCATGCGGTCTCAAGACAGTTTGAGCCCATGCGGTCTTAAGACCATTTGAGTCCATGTGGTCTCAAGACCGTTTGAGCCCATGTAGTCTCAAGACCGTTTGCTGCGATTGTAAAGACCAAATGGACAGTCAAATACAAGACCGTTTGGAGAGGTAACGGTCTCAGACCGTTTGAACGTCCGAGAAGCGATGACTGAATTAGCAATTAAGACCGTATGGTCGCATGCATTCCAAACCGTTTGAATACATGCACATCATGAAGACCATTTGCCAATGACGAGGGTCTCCAGACCATTTAGTAAAGTAAAGCTATCAAAACCGTTTGCTGCCGGGAGCAAACCAAATGGGCTGAATCAATCAATTGTTTCTTGGAGTACGCCCACGTGAACGCATGCATGATCGAATGGATTAGCAACTAAGGCCAAAACTGCATGAAGTTGTAGTTTGTGAGAAGCCAAAACCACATGGCCAATTGCCATGTGAAGACCGAATGGTAAGGCAGCTGAAATCAAGACCAAACAGCCCTACGCGTGAGTAGCAACTTTGGCACCCACGAGTAGAATGGAGTGATCGTTGCTGATTGCCATGCAAATCGCATGAGCAATGGAGCCGAGATCGTATGAGCAATAGGAGCCGAAACTGCATGAGTAATTATTCATGAAACTGCATGAAGTGCTGAAGTGAAGACCGTATGATGTGAAACCGCACGGATGGTTGGGAAGTAAAGACCGCATGGCCCCACGCGTGCATAGAGAACGCATGGCCCTAGCAAAGTGCATGGAGCTGCAATCCGTGAAGAACACATGAAGACCACATGAACAAAAGAAAGCAAGACCGCATAGAATTGCGTATGAAACCGCATGACCAAGCAGACCGCATGGAATTGCACACACTACCAAATGGTTTTAAAATAACAAAGCAAGACCGCATGCACATGAAACCGTATAAGCATTTGCATGATCAAACCGCATGAGATAAAGGACACGCACAAGGTGTGACTCCTTGGCCCAATATATTTTGGCAAGCCTATAAATAGAAGGGTAGAGGCATGGTTTTGGGGGATGATCTCAATACGGCCCGAGGCTGCCGGACTGGGACCAGTTCCAAGACGTCGCCAGGCTGCCCGAGCACCATTTCTGCCCAAATTTCCCCCACAACCCCAGATTCCCGGTCTGAGCACAAATCTGGAAAGCTTCCAGTCTAAGGACAGATCTAGAAGGCTGTTCCTTCACCATCTCACCTCCACCTTTGTTCTACCATCGTTCTACCTCATTCTACCTATGTAATCCCAGAGGTAGACATGAGGATCGAGGTGGAGCGACAGGCGTCATCGACCACAACAGAGCAGTCCCGGAGACTGCGACGATCTACATCGGGTTGTCACAGATCTACTCTTCTGCTCCGACGATGCTTTCTTTCTCTCTCTTCTCTTTCTTTGTTGCTCCCTCTATGAGGAGCGAGTAGTTCCATTCACTGGGGTGCGGGGACTAGCCCCGCTGCCCATGTTTTGTAACTTGTACTAAAAAGATGTTATCATTCTGATTCAATACTAAATCATTCCATACATGCTTGAATGTTGGCCGCGTTCTTGTATGCATCTATTGTCGTTCATTGTGGTTTGTCTACGACTGCTCTTGAGACTCGAATACTGATTTAGTGTTGGTTTCTGGTGTGTGTATCCACCGCGCATCCGTTTCAGTATCTAGGAATGCTTTCTAAGGAGTGGAGTACTCTCACCTCCATCGTTGTACTTTTGTACTATGAAATGGAATCAGTTGACGTACAAAAGTGCAACCTTGACAGGTCGAGGAACACACTCTGAGGAGAGAGTGGTGCAAAGTACTTGGTCATTTGTTCGGGAATGGCTAACGTTGCAACAGTCTCACATTTCTCATAGCTATATCCTCGAAAGAGGAATAGTCTATAAAGATACTAATTGATTTGGTAATTATCGCTCGCTTGTTGGTTTTCTGATGCACGTTTCACGAGGTTGAATAAGATTTTCTCTTTGGAGACTACATATCTTCATTGACACGTAGATATGTTCCGGATGAGAATTACTCAACCCGTGAAGGATGTGTGCATTACTCTTGTCCTATAAGACATCGATATTGTACAACATCCATGTATCTTGCTTACAAGTCTTGCTATGTTTAGTACAAGTACAATTCATGTCTAGTAGTGGAGAATACCCGCATCACCCCAGTGATCCATCATCATTTGCTAATCTTAGATGTTAATCATTAAACTAGCTTTTATTCTTGCCTTTACTTTTGCATGTTTAGGTTAAACAACTCAAATCAAACTTTTGGTCTTAGACGATTGACTTAGATTGATACGAAACGAGAAAAAGGCACTCAGATTCTTAACGTTGTCCTTTGGGTTCGATCCTAAATCTGTACTATGATAAGGCTTCCACACTCTTGTGGGGTTGGAGCATTTATCTAGCACCAGTTGTAGGTAAACCTAGAGAGAACATCAACTCCCTAGGGTTTTTGGTGCATATTAGGACTTCCATTGGAAGAGTAATCTTTTGGTGTAAGTTTTAGCTCCATCTAAAAATGGCTCCATTGCCGGGGACAACGGTATAAGAATCGTCTTTTTCAAATTCCGTGTTGATTCAGGTTTCTCTAGGGTTTTCCATTTTCTTTTCAAAAACCGAAAAAGTGAAGGGCTTAATCTCGCATATCTTCTTGGATTTGAAGCGGTTGGTCAAGCCTGATACACTCTTTCCTTGATTTCAGGTACCAACTCTCTTCAAAATGAAGCAGTTGACACCACCAACTGTTAGATGTCAACTATGTGGTGATGATTCCCACGCATCAATTTACTGCTTCAATGTCCCTCCTCTCTACGTGATGGCTCTGCGTCAAGTGATCGTGAATCGTATAGTTGGGAACCTCAAAACGGCCTCTTCATACAACTATGGATATAATGCAAGTTATAATCCGTATCACCCTGGAGGCTACTACGAAAAACCTAACTATGGTGGATTTCAAGGCGTGGACTACAATGTAGAAGGGAACTTGGAAGACGACGAAGTGCATGAAGATCAACACACATTGATGGAAGAACTACGTGCTCTATAGACATCGGTGGCTCAACAACTAGCTGATCAGACAGTCGCGATCAAGAAGTTGATAGCCGATCTTGATCAACTTACGCAACTTGTCAACGCACCTGAGCAACATGTAGAACAGCCACCAATTTCAACCAAGCACTCCCCTAGTTCACATTTTGCAATCGATTACGATGACGAGTATAAAATCATGTGGGATATGCATTCCAATGATTTTCAGGCATTAGTGCAAGGTGAGGAACTATCCTCAGGGCTAACAACTGAACTCAAAGATGATTTACTCATAACGTCACGAGGAAAGGAATTACTATTCGAGCCGGGGTCTGACTTAGATAATGACTCATGCACTATGCTCTTAGAAGGAAGGATGAGTAGCCAATATGGGGATTCTCTACAGTCAGGAGATCAACTGGAAATAAACTTCAATACTTACCCACCTTCTGAATTCATAGACTCAAATCCAACCATTGAAGAGCAATTGGCAATAATTGATTCCCTCAATGACAAGATCTTTTCAACTTCAGCTGTCTCATCAATAAAATCCGTAAAAGAAGGACTAATGTTGCAAGGACTCTACACTCCTTCGCAGTCAGACTCAGATGGATATGTGACCGATTCAGACAAAGATATGTCTTTCATGCATGAGAATCAAATATCTCCATTTCTGGAACAAGATCTGAATTATCCTTATGAAGAAATTTCTAATCATTCGACTGATCTAGGGACAAACTTTGAGGATAGAACTGATCAAGATCTTGATTCAGAAATGGACCATACCACTCTCATTGATGAAACAGAATCAAGGGAAGATGACAGGCCTCAAGATGACAATCCTATGACAGGTCCTTTTCATGAGATAATGTTACCTAAATTACCACCACCACAAGAAGTCCAGACGGAGCCAGTCCTCGAACAAGAGAATGATCTTTCTATTGAAACTACTCTTATTCACTTAAATGAGATGATAGTGCACTATGAAGAGAAACATGAGCCATCTCTTGACTTTGGAACGGATGAAAATATTACCGTAAACTCTTGTAATGACAAAAAGGACCCTTGGGAAGATAGCAAGTCACAAACCTATCCCTATGAAGAAGCCCCTCCTGATATTCAAGAAACTGAGATATGGCCATTATCTCAGCTAGGTTCCACTCCTCCCATAGAAACTCTTCTTGAGCACTCAATAGAACCGGAGGAGTGTTATGAAGAAGAATTGGAACAACAACATGACTCAGAAATGGTTTATATTAGTCCCAATATCGAAGAAATGGGTTCATCAGGGGATTTTAGCCCTCAAAACGATATGTCATGGACTAATTTCTCCCATGAAGATACATCATCGGAACCTCTATCTCAGGATCCCATGATTTCCTTACCCGAGCAAGAGTTCGTTTTACCAGTCAAATCCTCTTCTAGTTACTTGGATGAACTAAGGATGTTCTACGAGGAAAATTCTGAACAAAATCTTGAAAAGAAGAACGACGCTCTTACCAATTTCAACATTGATAAAGATAATGATACTTCTCAAAATAACTCCTCTAAAAACGAAATGTCATCCTGGCTGCCATATCCCACACAAGAAAAGCCAGGTGACAAAATGAAGCCAGAACTGGATCCACCACCTGATCCTGGACAGGACGAAGTTCAAGTCGCCGACCCTGAATCAACTGCCCTAGATTTTGAAGAAAGCAGTTTTACTTTGAACTTCGAGGGTGAGCCACAACTGGAGGGCACAAGTGGGCATAACCTTGATTTCTCGCATAGTCCTCCAGTTTCAACTGCTTATATTTCACCTCCCTCGCTGATGGGGGAAGGTCTCTGGATTCTTCTAGACAGACAATGAGGCAAAAGAAATGTGCATCCAAGTTGTCCAGAAGACTCATTCGAGTCGCCACAACCACCCAGTCAACAGGTGATTCGGTCCACTTCCTCATTCTCAGCACCAGCTATCACGAGACATCTTTGCCGCACCTTCTTCCAACTACGAGGACCGCCTGGTTAACATTACACAACCCTTCCCCTCCACCTCAAACCTAATTTTTGTTCATAAATGAGCAAACTCATAAGTTCGAGGTGGAGGGCGGGTGGTATGACTTCCATTCCACCCTCTACCTTTATTGCTTTCCATTTTTCTATTATAAGTTCTTTTTCACCTTTTTTCCGCTTTATCGTTTTTCTTCTTAAAATAAAGCCTTTACCTAGTCGGCTTTTGCTTTTTGAATCTTTTGTCATCACCTCTTTTCATTGTAAATCCATGAGGAACAAATGCTTAAAACTAACCGATAAATGATTTCATCTCGTATAAGTCCATGAACCCTAATGTCATATCTTCCATAAAGATGATACACTTCAATAAAGACTGAGATAGATCAAGTACATCGCGCCTCTAACTGATTAATGGATCTGTTGTATGGATTTCTCATTTGATGTTGTATCATGTCACTTTTTGAGTAGAGTGTGATGGAGAAAAGAGACATGTGACATGGAATCGCTAAGCAAACTGCATCATGATCCGAACTCTCTTCTACACGTCTTCCTTCATTTTTTGTCCCTACGCTCACCAATCATGCCAAGCTTTAAGTTCGGTGTAGTAAACCACCCCTCTGTCGAACTCTAAGTTTGGTGTGGTAAACCACACCTTTTTCTAGTGTAAACTAGAACTTTGCCGAACTCTAAGTTTGGTGTGGTACACCACACCCCTCTTTCCACTACCGCTTCTTCCATACCCCCAAATACATAACAGGGGTGTATCACCCTCTTTTCTTGATTCAAAGAGTATACAATGATGATTGTGCACATATCGAGGTTGGCAAAAAATCTACCCCGATTCCAAAAAGAGGCTTGGCAGCCCAAATATACAAAAATCCAAAAATACCCTTTTTCCCAAGCCAAGTGAGCATGAATAAAAGCCAGAGTGTGAATAAAAACATGAGAGTTGTGCCCTGAATAAGGATAACTGATAAAGGTCTTGCCCGGCCGGAACATTAGCTGCCCTCACAAAGGCAGATGTGTCATGACTGGTAGTGAGACCCTAAGGATCCAAAAATGACCCTTTACCTCCTCCCGAAGAGGTAAAATAGCCAAAAGCCTTAAGCCAACCTATACACACTTCTGAGTTACCTTTAAAAAAAATTCTGGTGTAAGGCTAAGTCAACTAGAGTTGTGCATAAATCATTCAAAGTATCTCGATGAGTCAACTAATAATAAGAGTCTTGATTCAATTAGAGGAGAGACTCTTATCATTTGATCATACCCCCATTCCCTCCTTTTTCAACACCAGTGACAGATCATATGCATATTGTTGATTCTATGGGTCTGTTCAAAGTCTCATAAAACTCTTTAACATGACCGATACAATAGAGAGTGAGAAGGAAGTACTTCATAAAAGTGAACTCAGAAATGAGGATATCATAAGATGTATTTTGTGATCTAAGGAATCTTTAATATTGTATCGATCTGAGCCATGACCAAAATTATGATATAACAATAGGATGAGGCAATCACGAGATGAACGATGTCATTGGCGACTGTTTTAAGTTTTCCATTTCTCGGGACGAGCAACGCTTAAGTTCGGTGTGGTGATGAATCCTCTAGACTCATCCTCAGTCACCAATTCAAAGGATTTCTGACGTTTTTGCCCTAATTTTGTTTTCGCCTCATTTTCCATCTCTCTTTTTTATGAAAATTCTGACGCTGGAACGAAGGTGAGGTAATTACGAGACCAACTTGCATGCGTTTTGGCAACTGTCTTGGGCTTTTTCATTCCTCGGGACGAGCAACGCTTAAGTTCAGTGTGGTGATGAATTCTCCAGATTCACCCTCCCAGTCGCCAATTCTAAGGATTTTGTGGCGCATATCGACTGATCTACCCTCGCTTTGGGTTTACTTTAAGTATCCTTTCAGTCTCGTGTAAATAGTGCATCACTAGCTCAAATAACCCTAGTTTCCATCTTATTTGATCTCATTTTCCCCTACTCACATTCTCTCTCCTCTGCAGATCATCCTCAACTATCACCAACAGTCATGACCCCTACAACACTGACTCTAGGCGTCTCAAGACCGTTTGAGCCCATGCGGTCTCAAGACTGTTTGAGCCCTTGCGGTCTCAAGACTGCTTGAGACCATGCGGTCTTAAGACCGTTCGAGACCATGCGGTCTCAAGACCGTTTGAGCCCATGCGGTCTCAAGACTGATTGATCCCATGCGGTCTCAAGACCGTTTGAACCCATGCGGTCTCAAGAACGCTTGAGCTCATGCAGTCTCAAGACCATTTGAGCCCATGCGGTCTCAAGACCGTTTGAGCCCATGCGGTCTCAAGACCATTTGAGCCCATGCGGTGTCAAGACCGTTTGATCCCATGCGGTCTCAAGACCGTTTGAGTCCATGTGGTCTCAAGACCGTTTGAGTCCATGCGGTCTCAAGACCGTTTGCTGCGATTGTAAAGATCGAATGGATAGTCAAATACAAGACCGTTTGGAGAGGTAACGGTCTCAGACCGTTTGAACGTCCAAGAAGTGATGACTGAATTAGCAATTAAGACCGTATGGTCGCATGCATTCCAAACCGTTTAAATACATGTACATCATGAAGACCGTTTGCCGATGACGAGGGTCTCCAGACCGTTTAGTAAAGTAAAGCTATCAAAACCGTTTGCTGCCGGGAGCGAACCGAATGGGCTGAATCAATCAATTTCTGCTTGGAGTACGCCCACGTGAACGCATGCATGATCGAATGGATTAGCAACTAAGGCCAAAACCGCATGAAGCTGCAGTTTGTGAGAAGCCAAAACCGCATGGCAAATTTCCATGTGAAGACCAAATGGTAAGGCAACTGAAATCAAGACCAAACAGCCCTACGCGTGACTAGCAACTTTGGTGCCCACGAGTAGAATGGAGTGATCGTTGCTGATTGCCATGCAAATCGCATGAGCAATGGAGCCGAGATCGTATGAGAAATAGGAGCCAAAACCGCATGAGTAATTATTCATGAAACCACATGAAGCGCTGAAGTGAAGACCGTATGACGTGAAACTGCATGGATGGTTGCGAAGTAAAGACGGCATGGCCCCACGCGTGCATAGAGAACGCATGGCCCTAGCAAAGTGCATGGAGCTACAATCCGTGAAGAACGCATGAAGACCACACGAACAAAAGAAATCAAGACCGCATGGAATTGCGTATGAAACTGCATGACCAAGCAGACCGCATGGAATTGCACACACAACCAAACAGTTTTGAAATAACAAAGCAAGTCTGCATGCACATGAAACCGTATAAGCATTTGCATGATAAAACCGCATGAGATAAAGGACACGCACAAGGTGTGACTCCTTGGCCCAAGATATTTTGGCAAGCCTATAAATAGAAGGGTAGAGGCATGGTTTTGGGGGACGATCTCACTACGGCCCGAGGCTGCCAGACTGGGACCAGTTCTGGGACACCGCCAGGATGCCCGAGCAGCGTTTCTGCCCAAATTTCACCCACAGCCCCAGAATCCCGGTCTAAGCACGGATCTGGAAAGCTTCCAGTCTGGGGACAGATCTAGAAGGCTGTTCCATCACCATCTCACCTCCACCTTTGTTCTACCATCATTCTACCTCATTCTACCCGTGCAATCTCGGAGGTATACACGAGGATCGAGGTGGAGAGACAGGCATCATCGACCACAATGGAGCAGTCCCGGAGACTACGACGATCTACACCGGGATGTCACAGATCTACTCTTGTGCTCCGACGATGCTTTCTTTCTCTCTGTTCTCTTTCTTTGTTGCTCCCTCTATGAGGAGCGAGTAGTTCCATTCACTGGGGTGAGGGGACTAGCCCCGCTTCCCATGTTTTGTAACTTGTACTAAAAAGATATTATCATTCTGATTCAATACTAAATCGTTCCATACATGCTTGAATGTTGGCTGCATTCTTGTATGCATCTATTGTCTTGCGTTGTGGTTTGTCTACGACCTCTCTTGAGACTCGAATACTGATTTAGTGTTGGTTTCTGGTGTGTATATCCACCGCGCATCCGTTTCGGTATCTTGGAACTCTTTCTAAGGAGTGGAGTAAACTCACCTCCATCGTTTTACTTTTGTACTATGAAATGGAATCAGTTGATGTACAAAATTGCAACCTTGACATGTTGAGGAACACACTCTGAGGAGAGAGTGGTGCAAAGTACTTGACCATTCGTTCGGGAATGGCTGACGTTGCAACACTCTCACGTTTCTCGTAGCTATATCCTCGAAAGAGGAATAGTCTATAAAGATACTAATCGATTTGGTAATTATTGCTCGCTTGTTGGTTTTCTGATGCACGTTTTACGAGGTTGAATAAGATTTTCTCTTCGGAGACTACATATCTTCATTGACACATAGATATGTACCGGATGAGAGTTACTCAATCCGTGAAGGATGTGTGCATTACTCTTGTCCTATAAGACATCGGTATTGTACAACATCCATGTATCTTGCTTACAAGTCTTGCTATGTTTAGTACAAGTACAATTCATGTCTAGTGGCGGAGAATACCCGCATCACCCCAGTGATCCATCATCATTTCCTAATCTTAGATTTTAATCATTAAACTAGTTTTTATTCTTGCCTTTACTTTTGCATGGTTAGGTTAAACAACTCAAATCAAACTTTTGGTCTTAGATGATTGACTTAGATTGATACGAAATGAGAAAAACGCTCTCAGATTCTTAATGTTGTCCTTTGGGTTCGATCCTAAATCTGTACTATGATAAGGCTTCCACACTCTTGTGGGGTTGGAGCATTTATTTAGCACCAGTTGTAGGTAAACCTAGAGAGAACATCAACTCCCTAGGGTTTTTGGTGCATATTAGGACTTCCATTGGAAGAGTAATCTTTTGGTGTAAGTTTTAGCTCCATCACTTCACTTAATAAAGAACAAGTAGAAAGTCTCTTCGTCTCTCAAATAGAGCCAAAACATGTCAAAGAAGCTCTAAAGGATGATGAATGGATACAATCCATGCAAGAATAGTTGGAGTAGTTTGAAAGAAACAAAGTATGGAATCGTGTGCCAAGACCAAGTGATCGAAACATCATCAACACCAAATGGGTCTACCATAACAAGTTGGATGAAAGCATCAAAGTGGTCAAGAATAAAGTGAGGTTCGTTGCCCAAGGCTACAATCAACAAGAAGGTATAGATTTTGATTAAACATATGTACCTATATCTAGACTTGAGTCAATTAGGATGTTGCTTTCTTTTGTCAGTCACAAGAATCTTTTTCTTTGTCAAATGGATATTAAAGGTTCATTTTTGAATGGTATAATTGAGGAGGAAGTGTATGTTGCACAACTCTCAGGCTTTGATCTTGATAAATTGCCTAACCATGTTTATTTATTGCAAAAAGCTCACTATGGTCCCAAACAAGCACCTCGAGCTTAGTATGACAAAACTAAAGAACTTTTTGTTAGATCATGGCTATATCATGGGAAAAGTAGATTCTACCTTATTTCTAAAGCACACTTCTAACAATTTTCTTATGATTCAAATTTATGTTGATGATATCATTTTTAGTGAAACAAATCTTGATCTTTGCAAGGAGTTTACTGATCTTATACATAGTGAGTTTGAGATGAGCATGATTGGGGATATTACACTCTTCCTTGGCTCTAAAATCAAGCAAACAAAGAATAGGAACTTCATCAACCTAGGCAAGTATACAAGTGAGCTACTTAAGTGCTTTGGGATGGATAACATCAAGCCAATGGACATCCCTATGTCAAATACTTCCAAGCTTGATAGAGATGAAGTAGGTGAGAAGGTAGATGGTAATCTCTATAGAGGTATGATTGGAAGTTTACTTTATGTAATTGCCTCTAGACCAGACATAATGTTAAGTGTTGGCTTGTGTGCTCGATTTCAATCAAGTCCTAGGAAATAACATCTTATAGCGGTTAAGAGGACTGTAAGGTATCTAGCCAAAACCCCAAATTTTGGACTATAGTATCCAAAGTCAAGGGACTTTACTCTTACTGCTTATAGTGATGTGGATTACACAGGATACTTGATTGATAGAAAGTGCACGAGTGTCACTTGCTTCTTCCTAGGACATTGCCTAGTTTTTGGTTCTCCAAAAAGCAAAGCAGTGTTTATCTATCAACTACCAAGGTTGAATTCATTGCAACTAGAAGTTGTTGTACCCAAGTCCTATGGATGAAGCAAATGCTCTAGGACTTTAACATTTCTTTTGATGCTTCTTCTATCTTTTGTGATAATACGAGTGCAATTAACATGTCATATAATCCTATATTTCATAGTAGAGCTACACATATAAAGGTCTATCATCATTTCCTTAGTGACCACATTGCCAAGAAGGATATTTATATCGCGCATGTGGATTTGGAAAATCAGTTAGCAGACAACTTCACTAAACCTCTAGCTACAGAGCAATTTACTTTCATTAGATCAAAACTACTTATTACTTATCTTGATGATATTGGCATGCCTTCTAGCTATTTGTTATCTTTCCTATATGTTTCTTGCTCAATTTGATCATCTATTGCTTGAATGTGCTATAATTGTCTTGTTTCTTGCCTTGTTTTTCTCGTTTTGGGTATTTCTCACAAACTTATGTTTAATCGCAAAATAGTACCAATAATGAGTGACACGTACCTTATATGTCTAAAATGCATAATAGGCTAAAGAAATAAAATTAATTAGAACCCACCCTAGAGGCTAGAATCTATGGTTTCATGTTTTTTGACAGGCTACTTGTCGGTCGAGTTGCCAACTCGACCGATCCCAGGCCGATGTCATGGGTTTTTTTTCTTGATCGATCGAGTGTCCCCAGGACGAACTCGACCAATTGTTGGGCTGGTTGAAATAGGTTGAAATTTCTCCCTCTCAACTAGAGAAAAGTCAATTGATTCTTAATCTCTAGCCCCACTTGACCTCAACCCAAGGTGCGACCACCCTCTCCCTTGCCTAACCTAGCCTCTCTTGCCTCTTCAAACACCCTTCTAGGTGTTAGACGATCTCCTTCATTTTTGTTGTTGTTTGCTTCTCCAATCTGATCATATGGCATTCAACCTAATAAAAAGAGCTACTTTTGGTGGTATACCCTCATCCTCAGCCAATCCTTGCTCAATCTCCTTTGATGATACCTCCTTTATCTCTTTCTAAGCTCTTAATTTCTATAAGGAGCTCCTTCCTAGGAACCCTTTTCCTTTTAGATCCTTATTTGATCCTCCTCTCAAAACAAAGGATGTAATCAAGGAGATTTCTGAGCTTTTCTATACCCATCACATAGGATCCTTGTGCACAGAATGTCAGTGCTTTCACAATTCCATCTGTAAGGAGTGGGACCCAAGAGGGGGATCCACTCCTTACTAAAAAAAATTGAATAATAAAACATTCATTCTGAACACACTCAAAGGTATGCTGGAATAGGTGTAGAATTTTCAAATTTCAAATATGATATTCGAAAGAATCAAAGTGTAGCAGCAGAATTAAACAAATGACTACATTCAATTTTCACAAAGATTAAAAATGTACATCATAATCTCCCATAAGGGTTTACATGTATTATACAACATAAGCATCTAAGTAGAGTGTGATAGAGTGAACGTTGGATGTTCCTGGGTACTGAAGTCATTATTTGAATCATGAGTTGGTGAATGGAATAATCACTTTGAATTCGTATGTTTGTATGTGAATGATGATGTCAACTTTGTTGATTTTATGCATTGATGAGTCTGATTATGAAAATAGAGGAATTTATTACTAAGTATGATATATTGATGGTCCTTAAAATATGTTGATCATACAAAGGCATCCTATTTAATTGGACGTTTGAACAATGTTATCTTTGCAAAAAGTGTACTAAACATACATCATATGAAGTGCAATATGTGGCCCAATTTCATGTTGAAATGAGCTTCCTATAAAAAGTTGTCTAGGCTTTAATGTTATGTGTATTTTGGTGCTTTGACGTATAGATGAACAAGGTATTTAATTAAATAGCCTAAGTTCTGGTTTAGCCAACGTCACACTCATATTTCACTTAAAGAGCCATAGATTGGCGTGGTGAAGGCTCTGATCTGGGCCCTTGGATGCACATGACGGTTCCTACAGCATCACCCTCGTAGCGGTTACTACAAGGTCACAAGCACTACTCCGGCAACTCCGATCATAGCATGACTCATCATGGGATGTGACCATAGGTGATGTTCTCCAAGTAGTTGGCTTTGACTTGGTGAGGAACGTTCCCTTCCCCCACACTTCCTCTTTCGATTGTACAGACTTCCAACGAGACCTAGTTTCCCATTTCCCTCTTATCTCCCTTGGTTGGAGCAGTGAATATAGTAGGGGACATGAGGTCGGTGGAATCTCCAGATATTATCCATGATGACCATCGAATACAGACGCCCATTAGTGCCGTGGAGGTCCGTTGCCACTGCAACGGAGAGTCCAAGCAGGTAGTTCGAGGGCAGAAGGCACTAGAAATCTCACCGCCTCACATCTCCAAGGAATGTGGGAGGTTATGGAGGGATCAAAAGAGGATGACCCTTCAGTAGCACCGGCCATGGCCGATGAGTTCGTGGTCATGAACACTAGGAACAGGAGTCAAATTCATGCTTTGAACAGCCGTGCAACTAGCAGTGGGGAGACTCAAGGAAGCATTGAATCAGAAGGGAGAGGAGAAGCCACCATTATCCAAACCATGCTAGAGAAGCAAGACAGAGACTGGAGCCTTTGGTTGATGTAGCAGTTCATGGACCCGGAATAGAGTCGAGAAGCACGACGCCGCCCGGGAAGTGGTCGTGATCGTGCGAGAACGCGAGGAGGAGGAGAAAAAAACATGGTGATGTCTGGGGAGACAACGCTTGAGGTATATGTGTACAAGAGGGAGGAGATCTCCATGCTTTCTCACTAGATCTAGGATAGGCAGCGGCGCACACAGGCGTCGACCCATCGGGGGTGTTCACGCATCGCTGGATCGTGTGGAAATGAGAAAGGAAAAGGAAGCGGGTGGTGAATCGGGTCCAAGTACCTTGAACCAACTGAAATCCATGTTGAACCAGACTAGCCCAACAACAAGTAGTGAGCCCCCAAAATGGACACGTGGTGCATCATGGTTGGTTGAAAAAGGTAAATCGCCCAGTAATTCCCAGTAAATACTAGATTTTGTATAATTCATAATAATTAGTCTGGTTATCAAAAAATTATAAACAAGGTATTATTTTTCTCAGAAAAATGAGTAGAACAACATGGAACTATAATATCTAGCTTTTCATGCACAAATCACAGTGTATCATGCAAGATGTTATACACTTGTTTTATGGATAATAAATATCTAACAATGGCCTAAAATCATGATAAAATGTAAGTAAGTACATAATCATGTTCATAATGCATATGATGTTAGTAATTGTAATGTTAGAGAACGAAATCATGTAATTTTCTCAATAGGGCTATTTAGAGTTAATAACCCTAAATAAAATGTGATAAATACATACATGCTCAGTAAATGATGAAATTCATAGAACACCCTGATATCAGTAACTGAAAGTTAATATGAAACTTTGATATCAGCTAGATGCATAGAAACCATGTTATATGAAGATGATCCTTAATACATGGGTTGTAACCCTAATGTGAATAATGTATATAGACTAGGGTTAATATGTGCACAAAAAAGGATATAGAACCTAATGTTCAGATAATGGACCATAATCTGGAAAATGACATGAGTAAGATAATTCTAAGGCAAGAATGCAAGTAATGGCACACATATCCAAATGAGTAAGCAAACCCTAAAATGGACATAACTAGGGTTAAGATGATGAGAATCTGATGATAGTATGTGATCTTATCTTAATCAGGGGTTGATAAGGATATAGTTGACATGAGGGATATGTGATGATTAGGTTATCTTGGTTGAAGGTACGCCATTACCTCTCACTTGGCTTATTATACAATATGCTTGTGTTATATGTGTAGTAAAATACTTGGCATATGATATTAGATGAAATTATTGTTCTCGTATGATAGCTTACTTGATTTTCCATACTTATGGCTATGAACACATGAAACATAAGATATCTGATCCATCATATGAAAGCACTAAACTCATTGGTAGTACAGTGCTTGGAAGTGATCTCAAACTCTTTGGTAGTAGATCACATGTATAATGATCTCAAACTCTTTGGTAGTAGATCATAAAGGCCTTAATGCATTAGTGATCTTAAAATATTTGGTAGTAGATTACATGCATAATGATCTCAGACTCTTTGCTAGTAGATCTTAAGGCCTAAAAACATCAAAGCCTTTGGTGGAAGATTTACGACATATATGATGGAAATGTGCTTAAAATATATGTTTTCTCTTTTATTAATGAACATCTTTTGTGTAAGTATATGCTTTTCCTCATATTTGTTTATTACTGCCAAGTTTTAGTTTTATCTTATTGCCAAGATTAGTAATTAGAAGTATATAAAAAAACATGTAGGTGTACTCAATACAATATTCTTGAATATTATGCTGACATGTACCACATGTAATCTTTGTTTTAGGTTGTGGGTATATGCTCTTGAAGATCCAAGATAGTTGAGAGTTTTGTGGCGATATAATGTATAGGTGGACCTGTTGTCTTAAGATCTTATAGTTTAGTGGTAGTACATGTATATGTATAAGTTTGTTGGTCAATATGTAATATCAAATGTTGTAACAATTCATTATGTAATTATATGTTGAATGGTGAACATGTGTTGTATGGTTTTTTTTATTGTTCATGTGCATGTGCTACTGATTGTCTCCTTCTGACTTACTCTAATTTTCTTCTTCTTAACCTAGTGTGTGGTGCTCAACTTTGGATTCTCGCTGAGGTGAGGTTTCAATTTGGACGTCACACATCAGATTAAGTTTTCGAAAATTCAAGGACATCACAGGTGGCATCAGAGCATGAACAATAACAAAGCTTGACATTTTCTCATTATGCAACTCAACTAAAGAACCTTGAACTATAAAAATCATTAAGGTTAGATTTTTCATCTTTTAGAGACTAGATCAAACCTAGCCTCTAGGTACTAGTGGTCAGGTTGAGGTTTTAAATAGGCAAATCAAGTCCATCCTAGAGAAAACAATCAATCACACTAGAACAAATTAGGATTTAAAACTTAATGATGTCTTGTGGGAATACAGAACAACCTACAAAACTACAACAGGAACCACTCCTTTCTAGTTAATTTATGACAAATCTTGCAATCTACCCATAGAATTGAAACATAAGGCTAATTGGGCCATCAAAACTCAAAATTTCGACTTGTCTGCAATAGGTAATGCAGTATTTAAATGATCTCAGGATGATAGCCTATGAGAATGCTACAATATACAAAGACAAAACCAAATTATGGCATGATGGCACATTAGGTGGAAGGATATTCAAGAGGGTGACCAAGTACCTGTCTATAACTCTAGGTTAAGGATTTTTCCTGGAAAACTCAAATCTAGATGGTATGGACCACATCTTATTAAACATGCCTATCCCCATAGCACTTTTATTTTATGGGACAAGGTGCTTGGTGAATTCAAAGTTAATGGGCATAGGATGAAACAATACAAGATGTCTGAGAACTAGGTCTAGACTAGTGCTTTTTGTATAGTAGGTCCATAGATGTCGTTCTTTTCTTATAGTGCAGTGGTATGGGACGTTGCATTATTTGGAAATAGCGTACATCAAGGGAAGAGAAACCCTAGACATATGGCGCTCGCTGTCTAGAGTATCTACACTAGTCTACACCATGTTCTCATCCTTTTAACTAGTTTTCATGGCACTGTACTCTCTACTTTGTGTGGGACACTTGTTTTATGGATTTGGTTTTTGATTCCAATCAGATTGAACATTGATAGTTTTCTCTGACGCATGTTTGATCGGAGTAAAACTATATAATATTTTATTATATATATGTATTACAAAAATGTGTCCACACAAATTTACGAGTAGGAGGTGGTCATGCAACCTAAGTGAAAGTGAGTGACATCTGTCTAGAAGAGACAATATTTCTAGATTAGATGTTTAGAGTCTTGTTGGAATATGTGATAGATGGAATAGATGGAATAAGATTAGATGACGATCTAAGATGTATAGAAATGATATAAGATAGATTATGTTGATATATGTTTGTCTTTGAGGACTTAAGTTTCAGTTTTGAGGATTTAAGATAGGCTTTGGTGTTGAAAGGATGTATGTTCTTAAGATGAGATAAGACAAGCTGAGACAAGGTTGTGAGTCAGTACAAGCCTCAAGCTCTTTTACAAAGGAGGACATCTAGTGTTAGGACCAGTTTTAGGGTTAACTACAAAGAGAGTGATACCCAGTAGGAGAAGGTCAGAGAACCTAAACTCCAAGATATGAGAATAATGAGAAATGCATGATATGATGTGTCCTAAACTAGAATACTCCTGAGTGATTGAGTTGAGTCACTTTATGCATGATTCCTATAGTCTTGTTGAACCCTAGATGTCCTTGGGAAGACCAAAACCCTAGAGATAGAGAGAGGCTGGTTATATGTGTGTATGTGAATATGAATATGAGTACCTGCCATCTGGGTGAGGGAAAGAGGGTCTTAAGACCATGGAGGAGGTAATTGTGTTGGTTTCGATGAAGCCTCATGCTCGGGTTGGTGGTTCCTTGCAGGAATCTAGTGGTTGCATATATAAGAGAGTTTTGGGGTAAGCATGATTCAGGGGTATAGAACCTATGAAGAGAATGTCATATCATGTCTTAGTTTGTGCTTATGTGGCTAGATCTTGTGAAGTTAATCATCTTCACCAATGAGGAAGATCTGATAACCCCTAGACAAAAGAGGAAAGATAGATATTATGCATATGAGATATTCATAGAGTTGAGTTAGCTCAAAAAGACTGAGCATGACACTACCCTCGTGATATGGGTTAGGATAACATCAATTGGACTAGATGAAGTTTTGATATATATGTTTAAAAAGCCACTCACATAAGTTTGTTTAGCACAACCATGATATAATATATGTAAGAATGTGATCTAGTTTTGAGAGTTTACATATAGACATGTTATGATGGAAATCTAGAAATCGTTTAACATATATCAATGCATGAATGGTTAACCATGTATATGAATAATAATGACATAATGTTAGAACATGATGCATGGGTAAAATGAGGATGTATATACAAAAAAAGTGAACAATGTCATGTATAATCTATTGTTTGAATCTTATGCTTGGGTGAAATGAGTACAAAAATCCTAATTGGAAATATGACACAACCTAAGCATCTAAACCATGTCACACGGTGAGGGTTGTTTCACCCTAGATGTTTTAAAACCTCCTAATAGTGGTTTGGATATGATTATGGGGCTTGGTTTTTGTATATGAAGCAAATAGAGTAGTGTCCTACATATGGATGAATACCTTTTGGTTTTTCCTTGAAGTAAGAGGATGGTTCATCCAGGGACGTCTCGGGGATGAAATTTTCTTTGAGATGTATATGATGTGAAGGATTGGATTTTGCATTAATTTTGAGGACAAAATTTCTTTTAAGGTGTGTAGGATGTGATGTAGTGAACCTTGGATGTTCCCGGCTAATGAAGTCATTATTTGAATCATGAGTTGGAGAATGGAATAATCACTTTGAATTCATATGTTTGTATGTGAATGATGATGTCAACTTTGTTGATTTTATGCATTGATGAGTCTGATTATGGAAATAGAGGAATTTATTACTAAGTATGATATATTGATGGTCCTTAAAATATGTTGATCTTACAAAGACGTCCTATTTAATTGGACGTTTGAATAATGTTGTCTTTGCAAAAAGTGTACTAAACATACAGAGGCGGAGCCATGGGGGGTAAGAGTAGGCCACGCCCCCCCCCCAAAAAAAATTAAAAAATCAATATGAATTCTCATATACATATATTTTTATACATAAGTTGTATAATAAATAAATACTATAGTGAGCCCTATGCAGTGAGGTGCTTCTAGTCTAGTAGTTTGTGCTCCTTAACTTTGGTTGGAGGTCATGTGTTCCAAACCCCGCTGCTGCAACTTATTTTTTATTAAATGTGTCTATTGTCTACAAGTTGGTCAAGAATATATATAGAATGTATCATGTTGTTGAAGCAAAGTGTGAAATTGTTCTAGTGGTTTGTGTGTGTATTGCTAGACTTATGGTCTTGGGTTCTAGTCTTAGGTAACACAAGTATTTCCCCCCCCCAAAACCAACTTCTGGCTCCGCCCCTGTAAACATACATCATATGAAGTGCAATATGTGGCCCAATTTCCGGTTGAAATGAGCTTCCTATAGAAAGCTATCTAGGCTTTAATGTTATGTGTATTTTGGTGCTTTGACGTATAGATGAACAATGTATTTAATTAAATAGCCTAAGTTCTAGTTTAGCCAGCGTCACACTCATATTTCACTTGAAGAGCCATAGATTGGTGTGGTGAAGGCTGATCTGGGCCCTTGGATGCACATGACGGTTCCTACATCATCACCCTCGTAGCAGTTACTGCAAGGTCACAAACACTACTCCCACAACTCCGATCATAGCATGACTCGTCATGGGACTTGACCATAGGTGATGTTCACCAAGCAGTTGGCTTTGACTTGGTGAGGAATGTTCCCTTCCCCCACACTTCCTCTTTCGATTGTACAAACTTCCAACGAGACCTAGTTTCCCATTTTCCTCTTATCTCCCTTGGTTGGAGCAGTGAATACAGTAGGGGACAGGAGTCCGGTGGAATCTCAAGAGATTAGCCATGAGGACCATCGAATACAGACGCCCATTAGTGTCGTGGAGGTCCGTTTCCACTGCAACAGGGAGTCCAAGCTGGTAGTTTGAGGGCAGAAGGCATTAGAAATCTCACCGCCTCACATCTCCAAGGAATGTGGAAGGTTATGGAGGGATCAGAAGAGGACCACCCTTCAGTGGCACCGGCCATGGCCGAATAGTTCGTGGTCATGAATACCAGGAACAGGAGTCAAATCCATGCCTGGAACAGTCGTGCGACTAGCAGTGGTGAGACTCAAGGAAGCATCAAATCGGAAGGGAGAGGAGAAGCCACCGCTATCCAAACCATGCTAGAGAAGTAGGCCGGAGTTTGGAGCCTTGACAGTGGTGGCGGCAGTTCACAGAATCAGAACATAGTCCAGCAGCACGACGCCGCCCGGGAAGTGGTCGTGATCGTGCGAGAACGCGAGGAGGAGGAGAACGGAACATGGTGATGTCTGGGGGGACGACGCTTGAGGTATCTGTGTACAAGAGGGAGGAGAGCTCCACACTTGCTCGCTGGATCTAGGACAGGCAGCGGCGCACGCAGGCGTCGACCCACCCGGGGTGTTCGTGCGTTGCTGGATCGCGTGGAAACGAGAAAGGAAAAGGAAGTGGCCGGTGAACCGGGTCCAAGTACCTTGAACCGACTGAAATCCGTGTTGAACCAGACCAGCCCAACAGCAAGTAGTACGCCCCCAAAATGGACACGTGGCGCATCATGGTTAGCTGAAAAGGGTAAATGGCCCAGTAATTCCCAGTAAATACTAGATCTTGTATAATTCATAATAATTAGTCTGGTTATCAGAAAATTACAAACAAGGTATCGTTTTTCTTAGAAACATGAGTAGAAAAATATGGAACTATAATATCTGACTTTTCGTGCATTAATCACAGTGATATCATGCAAGATGTTATACACTTGTTTTATGTATAATAAATGTCAAATAATGGCCTAAAATCATGATAAAATGTTAGTAAATCCATAATCATGTTCATAATGCATATGATGTCAGTAATTATAATGTTAGAGCATGAAATCATGTAATTTGCTCAATATAGATATTTAGGGCTAATAACACTAAACAAAATGTGATAACGACATACATGCTCAGTAAATGATGAAATTCACAAAACACCCTCATATCAGTAAGTGAAAGTTAATATAAAACTTTGATATCGGTTAGATGCATAGAAACCATGTTATATGATGATGACCCTTAATACATGGGTTGTAACCTTAATGTGAATAATGTATATAGACTAGGGTTAATATGTGCAAAAAAAAGGATATGGACCTAATGTTCAGATAATGAACCATAATATGGAAAAAAACATCAGTAAGATAATTCTAAGCCAAGAATGCAAGTAATGACGCATATATCAAAATGAGTAAGCAAACCCTAAAATGGACATAACTAGGGTTAAGATGATGAGAATCTGATGATAGTATGTGATTTTGTCTTAATCAGGGGTTAACAAGGATATAGTTGACATGAGGGATATCTGATGATTAGGTTATCTTGGTTGAAGGTACTCCATTACCTCTTATTTGGCTTATTATACAATATGCATGTGTTATATGTGTAGTAAAATACTTGGCATATGATATTGGATAAAATGATTGTTCTTTTATGATAGCTTGCTTGATTTTCCATACTTATGGCTATGAACCCATGAAACATAAGATATTTGATCCATCATATGAAAGCACGAAACTCTTTGGTAGTACAGTGCATGGAAGTGATCTCAAATGCTTTGGTAGTAGATCACATGTATATTGATCTCAAACTCTTTGGTAGTAGATCATAAAGGCCTTAATGCATTACTGATATCAAGCTCTTTGGAAGTAGATTACATGCATAATGATCTCAAACTCTTTGTTAGTAGATATTAAGACCTAAAAACATCAAAGCCCTTGGTGGCAGATGTACAAGATATATGATGGAAATGTGCTTAAAATATATGTTTTCTCTTTTGTTAATGAAAATCTTTTGTGCAAGTATATGTTTTTCCTTATATTTGTTTATTACTACCAAGTTTTAGTTTTATCTTATTTCCAAGCTTAGTAATGAGAGGTACATAAAAAGACATGTAGGCTTACTGAGTACAATACTCTTGAATATTGTGTTGACGTGTACCACATGTAATTTTTGTTTTAGGTTGTGGGTATATGCTCTTGAAGATCCAGGATAGTTGAGAGTTGTGTGGCGAGCTGAAGTACAGGTGGACCTATTGTCTTAAGATTATGTAGTTTATTGGTAGTGCATGTATTTGCATAAGTTTGCTGGTCAATATGTAATATCAAATGTTGTAACAATTCATTATGTAATTATATGTTGAATGGTGAACATGTGTTGTATGGTTTTATTATTATTCATGTGCATGTCCTACTGATTGTCTCCTTCTGACTTCCTCTAATTTTCTTCTTCTTAACCTAGTGTGTGGTGCTCAATTGGGATTCTCACTGAGGTGAGGTTTCAAATTGGACATCACACATCAGATTAAGTTTTAGAAATTCTGGGGACGTCACCGGTGGTATCAGAGCATGAACAATAGCAAAGCCTGACATTTGCTCATTATGCAACTCGATGAAAGAACCATGAACAATAAAAATCATTTGGGTTAGATTAGTAATCTTTTAGAGACTAGATCTGACCTGGCCTCTTGGTTAGCACCAAGAACTAGGTCTAGACCGGTCCTTGTTGTATAGTAGGTCCTTAGATGTCGTTCTTTCCTTATAGTGCAACGGTATGGGACGTTGCCTTATTTGGAAATAACGTACATCAAGGGAACAGAAACCCTAGAAATATGGCGCTCGTTGTCTAGAGTAGCTATACTAGTCTATACCATGTTCTCATCCTTTTCACTAGTTTTCATGGAACTGTACTCTCTACTTTGTATGGGACACTTATTTTCTAGTTTTGGTTTTTGATTTCAATCGAATCGAACCTTGATTGTTTTCTCTTACGCATGTTTGATTGGAGAAAAACTATATAATTTTTTATTATATATATGTATTACAAAAATGTGTCCCTACACATGTATGAGTGGGAGGTGGTCATGCAACTTAAGTGAAAGTGAGTGACATTAGTCTAGAAGAAAGAGTAGTTCTAGATTAGATGTTTAGAGCCTTGTTGGAATATGTGATAGATGGAATAAGATTAGATGATGATCTAAGATGTATAGAAATGATATAAGATAGATTATGTTGATATATGTTTGCCTTTGAGGACTTAAGTTTCAGTTTTGAGGATTTAAGATAGGCTTTGGTGATGAAAGGATGTATGTTCTTGTAAGATGAGATAAGATAAGCTCAGACAAGGTTGTGAGTCAGCACGAGCCTCATGCTCTTTTACAAAGGAGGACCTCTAGTGTTAGGACCAGTTTTAGTGTTTACTCCAGAGAAAGTGAGACCCAGTAGGAAAAGGTCAGAGAACCTAAACTCTAAGATATGATAATTATGAGAAATGTGTGATATGATGTGTCCTAAACTAGAATACTCCTGAGTGATTGAGTTGAGTCACTTTATGCATGATTCCTATAGTCTTGTTGAACCCTAGATGTCCTTGGGAAGACCAAAACCCTAGAGATAGAGAGAGGATGGTTATATATGTGCATGTGAATACAAATATGAGTACCTTCCATCTGGGTGAGGGAAAGAGAATCCTACGACCCTGGAGAAGGTAACTGTGTTGGTTTCGATGAAGCCTCATGCTCGGGTTGGTGGTTCCTTCTAGGAATCTAGTGGTTGCATATATAAGAGAGTTTTGGGGTAAGCATGATTCAGGGGTATAGAACCTATGAAGAGAATGTCATAACATGCTTTGGTTTGTGCTTATGTGGCTAGATCTTGTGAAGTTAATCATCTTCACCAATGAGGAAGATCTAATAACCCTACACAAAAGAGGGAAGATAAATATTATGCATATGAGATATTCATAGAGTTGAGTTAGCTCAAAGAGACTGAGCATGGAAGTACCCTCATGATATGGGTTAGGAGAACCTCAATTGGACTGGATGAAGTTTTGATATATATGTTTAAAAAGCCACTCACATAAGTTTGTTTAGCACAACCATGATATAATATATGTAAGAATGTGATCTAGTTTTGAGAGTTGACATATAGACATGTTATGATGGAAATCTAGAAATGGTTTAACATATATGAATGCATGAATGGTTAACCATGTATATGAATAATAATGACATAATGTTAGAACATGATGCATGGGTAAAATGAGGATGTAAATACAAAAAAAATGTGAACAATGTCATGTATAATCTCTTATTTGAATCTTATGCTTGGGTGAAATGAGTACAAAAATCCTAATTGGAAATATGACACAACCTAAGCATCTAAACCATGTCACACAGTGAGGGTTGTTTCACCCTGGATGTTTTAAAACTTCCTAATAGTGGTTTGGATATGATTATGGGGCTTTGTTTTTGTATATGTCGCACATAGAGTAGTGTCGTACATATGGATGAATATCTTTTTGTTTTTCATTGAAGTAAGAGGATGGCTTAATCCGGGGACGTCTCGGGGACTAAATTTTCTTTGATATATATATGATATGAAGGATTGGATTTTGTTTTAGTTTCGAGGATAAAATTTCTTTTAAGGTGTGTAGGATGTGATAGAGTGAACCTTGGATGTTCCTGGCTAATGAAGTCATTATTTGAATCATTAGTTGGAGAATGGAATAATCACTTTGAATTCATTTGTTTGTATGCAAATGATGATGTCAACTTTGTTGATTTTATGCATTGATGAGTCTGATTATGAAAATAGAGGAATTTATTACTATGTATGATATATTGATGGTCCTTAAATATGTTGATCATACAAATGCATCCTATTTAATTGCATGTTTGAACAACGTTATCTTGGCATAAAAGTGTACTAAACATACATCATATGAAGTGCAATATGTGGTCCAATTTTAGGTTGAAATGAACTTCCTATATAATGCTATCTAGGCTTTAATGTTATGTGTACTTTGCTGCTTTGACATATTGATGAACAAGGTATTTAATTAAATAGCCTATGTTCTAGTTTAGCTAGTGTCACACTCATATTTTACTTGAAGAGCCATGGATTGGCATGGTGAAGGCCCCGATCTGGGCCCTTGGATGCACATGATGTTTCCTACATCATCACCCTCATAGCAGTTACTGTAAGGTCAGAAACACTACTCCCACAACTCTGATCATAGCATGACTCGTCATGGGATGTGACTATAGGTGATACTCAACAAGTAGTTGGCTTTGACTTGGTGAGAAACGTTCCCTTCCCCACACTTCCTCTTTCGATTGTACAGACTTCCAGTGAGAACTAGTTTCCCGTTTACCTCTTATCTCCCTTGGTTGGAGTAGTGAATACAGTAGGGGACAAGAGGCCGGTGGAATCTCCAGAGATTGGCCATGAGGACCATCAAATACAGACACCCATTAGTGTCGTGGAGGTCTGTTGCCACTGCAACATGAGTCCAAGCAGGTAGTTTGAGGGAAGAAGGTGCTAGAAATCTCACAGCCTCACATCTCTATGGAACGTGGGACGTTATGGAGGGATCAGAAGAGGACGACCCTTCAGAAGCGTCGGCCATGGCTGACGAGTTCGTGGTCAAGAACACCAGGAATAGGAGTCAAATCCATGCCTTGAATAGCCATGTGACTAGCAGTGGTGAGACTTAAGGAAGCATCAAATCGGAAGGGAGAGGAGAAGCCACTGCTATCCAAACCACGCTAGACAATCAGGCCAGAGACTAGAGCCCTTGGCGGCGGCAGTTCACAGACTTGGAACGGAGTCCAACAACACGATGTCACCAGGGAAGTGGTCATGATTGTGCAAGAATGTGTGGAGGAGGAGAACAAAAATGGTGCTAGCTAGGGAGACGACGCTTGAGGTATCTATGTACAAGAGGGAGGAGATCTCCATGCTTGCTTGTTGGATCTAGGATAGGCAGTAGCGCACGCAGGCGTCGACCCACCAGGGGTGTTCACGCATCACTGGATCATGTGGAAACGAGAAAGGAAAAGGAAGCAGATGGTGAACTGGGTCCAAGTACCTTGAACCGACTGAAATCTGTGTTGGACCAGACCAGCCAAACAACAAGTAGTGCGCCCGCAAAATGGACACGTGGCGCATCATGGTTGGCCTAAAAAGGTAAATCGCCATGTAATTCCCAGTAAATACTAGATCTTGTATAATTCATAATAATTAGTTTGGTTATCAGAAAATTACAAACATGGTACCGTTTTCTCTGAAAAATGAGTAGAACAACATGGAACTATAATATCTAGATTTTCATGCACTAATCATAGTGATATCATGCAAGATGTTATATACTTGTTTTATGGATAATAAATATCAAAAGATGGCCTAAAATCGTGATAAAATTTTAGTAAATCCATAATCATGTTCATAATGCATATGATGTCAGTAATTGTAATGTTAGAGCACAAAATCATGTAATTTTCTCAATATGACTATTTAGTGCTAATAACCCTAAATAAAATGTGATAAATACATACATGCTCAGTAAATGATGAAATTCGCTGAACACCCTCATATATGTAATTGAAAGTTAATATGAAACTTTGATATCAGTTAGATGCGTAGAAACCATGTTATATGAAGATGACCCTTAATACATGGGTTGTAACCGTAATGTGAATAATGTATATAGACTATGGTTAATATGTGCACAAAAAGGATATGGAACCTAATGTTTAGATAATGAACCATAATCTGGAAAACGACATCAGTAAGATAATTCTAAGGCAAGAATGCAAGTAATGGCACACATATCCAAATGAGTAAGCAAACCCTAAAATTGACATAACTAGGGTTAAGATGATGAGAATCTGATGATAGTGTGTGATTTTGTCTTAATTAGGAGTTGACAAGGATATAGTTTACATGAGGGATATCTGATGATTAGGTTATATTTGTTGAAGGTATGCCATTACCTCTTACTTGGCTTATTATACAATATGCTTGTGTTATATGTGTAGTAAAATTCTTGGCATATGATATTGGATGAAATTATTGTTCTTGTATGATAGCTTGCTTGATTTTAATTAATTATGACTATGAACACATGAAACATAAGATATTTGATCCATCATATCAAAGCACTAAACTCTTTGGTAGTACAGTGCTTTGAAGTGATCTCAAACTCTTTGGTAGTAGATCACATGTATAATGATCTCAAACTCTTTGGTAGTAGATCATAAAGGCCTTAATGAATTAGTGATCTCAAACTGTGTGGTAGTAGATTACATGCATAATGATATCAAACTCTTTGGTAGTTGATCTTAAGGCCTACAAACATCAAAGCCCTTGGTGGCAGATGTATGAGATATATGATGGAAATGTGCTTAAAATATATGTTTTCTCTTTTGTTAATGAACATATTTTGTGCAAGTATATGCTTTTCCTTATATTTGTTTATTACTTCCAAGTTTTAGTTTTATCTTATTTCCAAGCTTAGAGGTATATAAAAAGACATGTAGGCATACTCAGTACAATATTGTTGAATATTGTGTTGACGTGTACCACATGTAACCTTTGTTTTAGGTTGGGGGTATATGCTCTTGAAGACACATGATAGTTGATAGTTGTGTGGCGAGTTGATGTACAGGTGGATATGTTGTCTTAAGATCTTGTAGTTTAGTGGTAGTACATGTATATGTATAAGTTTGCTGGTCAATATGTAATATCAATTGTTGTAAAAATTCATTATGTAATTATATGTTGAATGGTGAAAATGTATTGTATGGTTTTATTATTGCTCATGTGCATGTGCTACTGATTGTCTCCTTCTGACTTCCTCTGATTTTCTTCTTCTTAACCTAGTGTGTGGTGCTCAAATTGGGATTCTTACTGAGGTGAGGTTTCAATTTGGACGTCACACATCAGATTAAGTTTTAGAACATTTCGGGACGTCACATAGGGGGAAGTCTAAACTACTTCAAATCTATCTCCCAATAACATCTCCATGAGCTAGGTCCATGTTGGAAGCTATGTTCTCCTTGGTCATTGATGTAGCCCTATTTTAGGGCTCCATCTTGTGCCATTTTGTACTTAAATCACATCTAAACATGTTATATTACAAGCTATTTCCCCTAATATGTTTATCATTTCCAAATGCACTTATGGATGTTCTTTTCATCATTTTCAGGTACTTGGACCATGATTAAGGTGAATGAGAGAGAACGAAGGAGTCCTAGGGTTCCTCTACTCATGGAGTGGTCCAAATAAGGCCCCCGAAGTTCCCTCAAACTACCTTAAATGGCCAAGGATTGACATCAAGAAAATAAATCTATCAACGATGAAATTTGAAGTTAAATTGCCTACTGCAGACCAAAACATGGTTGTGGGCATACCCCCACGGTCGTATCATTTATTGTAAAAAATCAACAGAGTCAACATCGATTTTGCACCCAAATGGCCACGGTTGTGACCCTCAACACAGTCGTGGCCCATTGAAGATATCACGACCGTGGCCACCAACACGGTCGTGGCCAGCAGAGTAGAAGACGGTCATGGTCATACCCCCACGGTCGTAACGATTATTGTGAAGAATCAACAAATCAACACGGAGTTGCCCCATATCTGCCACGACCGTGGTTGCTCCACGACCAAGTCCTCCTCCTCCAAAACGGCCATGTTACTCTAACACGACTGTGGTTCTACTCACCCACCACGACCGTGGCAACCTTCTACTTGGCCTCTTCACCACCCTTTCCTCACCACACACATGTTCACTCTCCACGCCCGTTCCATACCACTCCTGCCACAGCCGTGGCCCATCAACAAGGTCGTGTTGCCACCCAAAACCTACCATTTTTACACTATTTTTTCTATCCTACCCTTACTTACCCTATTGCTTCTCCACCACCAATATATACATAGGTGGCGGCTCAGGGATGAAGGTTATCTACCCTATAGCTACTCTAGCCTCCCCATTTCGTCCTCCATCCATTCCTACCTCATTCCACCTCCATTTCACCATTTCCACCATCAAAACCCCACTTTCCTTCCATTTCCACCCTTTTCCACCATACATCCATGCCATTCACCTACCTTGGAGGAGGGAGATCAAGCTACAACTTCTAGGAGGTGGAGAAGGAGGAGTATTCACTAGGCTCATCATGGATTTTCACTCCTATACTCATTCTTTCTCCTTTCTTTTTGTATTTTCTATTTCCATGAGTAGCTAGGTCCCTTGGATGGGTTGTTTGGAGGAAATTATATTACTTTGATACCATGTTGGGGGGAAATGATATGTAAAATTTGTAATTCCATTTGTGAATGATTATATTATATTTTCATCTCATTTTTCATGAATTGCTTGTTGGTTTGTGTGTGAAATCACCTAGGAATTTAGGCAAATTGCTTATATGTGTGAATTTTGGGATTTTCCCCTAGGTCCAATTCTTAGATCCCTAGGTTGCCTCCCATCTTCCTACATCCTAATCAATCTTCCTAAACCTAAGTGAGAGATTTAAGTAGCTAGATTATATAATTCTAGTGCAATTAACATGGAGCCTTCTCGAGGCTAGAATGTGGGGGAATTGGGGTCCCAAGCCCTAATTTCACCTCCCCATTACTACCCTCGGCCCCTAATTGCCCTAGGATTGTCTAATCTAGAAACCTAGACTTGATTAGACTCTAATTGAATTGAACCTAATCCCTCAATTGAGCCTTGTAAGGGTAGTAGGGGGTATTAGGGACTAGTTCCCCTATACACAACCTAGCATATTCATGGCCAGTTTGTAGCTTAGGTTAATTCATTAGACTCTAACTTGTTGTTTGGTTTGGATAATCTAAATGGAATCATAATGTTCATGTTTCACCCCCAACTTAAGTGATAATTTCATACCCCTAAACAGCCCATACCTCTCTTTATTTCTTAAAACCCTAGTTTGTGCTTGCTTAGCTTAGTTAGCTCTTTCCTTGCTTAGTTAGCTTCTTGCTTTGTTCTTGCCTTGTTCATGTTCGTTTCGCTCTTTAATTGCTTTTTTGCTTCACTCTTGCTTGCCTTAGTGTAATTTGCCTTTTTATACCTAGCTTAATCCTTTCTTGCTTGTTTAGCCTTACTCTAGCCTAGGGTAAACTTAGATTTCATTCTTTCCTTTAATGGCTTGTTTGTCCATAATAGTTTAACAATAAAAACAACCTTGAAACCCTTAACCCTAGTATCCATAGTAGGAACCTAGTGAAACTAAACATAGCTCTAATACCCCCTCTTCTCCCTATGGATCGACCATATGTTTGCCACCTTCCAATACTATGACACGACCCTGTGTGCTTGCGGGTGTAGTTGTTTTAGTGTGAGTAGGTGTTAAGTTAGGTTTTATAAATATCAAAATTGAATCTACCGTGTGTGTCTGTTTGCGGGGTTGCATCTATTCAAACTCCAATTGAGTAGGGTGTAACACCAATTGGTAGAAACGCACCAAGCTTTCTGGCACCGTTGCCAGGGAGAAAGATGCTTGAACTAGCTAGTTAATTTTTCTTTGACTTTTCCTACTGCCCTCATAATTGCTATTATTTATTCATTATTCTTTGCATTCTTTATGTATATTGGTTTACTAACTTGCTTTCTTTTGTTTGATTGTGCTTTGTGCATGTGACAAGCCATTCGGGGGAAAACAAGATGGAAGGCCAAAATGCACCCCAAAAGCCGCTTCAAGACTACTTCATGCCTAGAAACTACAAATCGCCAATTGCTAGCAGGTTTGATCAAATGCCAGGGGATAAATTATGTATTCCTCAAGGTCTTAATGGTCTCATGTCCATCTTCTATGGCTCGGAAAGTGAGAACCCCTACAAGTACTTGGATTTCTATCTTGAAGTATGCTCCACCTTCAGGACGCCGATAGCAAGTGATGATACAATCAGGCTGACTTTGTTCTCCTTCTCCCTCAAAGACAAATCCAAAGAGTGGTACGATTCAAGAAGGGACATCATGAGTTTGGGAGAGATGAAAAATGCTTTCTTGATTAAATTCTACTCTATAGCAAAGTTGACCCAAATGCGGCGTGCCATAGCAAGTTTCAGTCAAATAGATAATGAGCGATTTCGTGAGGCTTGGGGGAGATTTCAATAGATGTTGTGAGAATGTCCACGTCATGAAATCCCTTTGATGCAGCTAGTTCAGTCCTTCTACTCAGGTCTATCTCATGCAAGTCAAGCTATAGTGGATTCTTCTTGTGGAGGAATTTTTATGGCTAAACCACCTATGGGGAAGAAAAGAAGACACCTCACTCCTATAGCTACCAGGAACCACAAAGTCTCACATATAGCTCAAGGTTTGAGGAAGTGGTTCTCACTAGATTGAAAGTATTTGATGATGTTCAAAGAGATGTTGCAAGGTTAGAAGAGAGAATAGAGCAGCTATCTTCCATAATCGCTCTCCAAGAAGAAAAATTGTCTTCAAAACCCATCATGAGCCACCATGAAGCAAGTGGACCTATGCCTTCCTCCCACATTTTCTATAGTCCACCCCCCATTCAAGTGCATCCCATTCACTCCTTACAAGGCTATTCCAAGCCTTACACTCCTCTACCACCTCCCTCACCTCAAATTTCCCAAAACATCACTTTCCAACCCAAATTCTCTCCTCCCCCTCAATTCTCTTCTCCACCTCAATTTAAACCCCAAGTGTCCCCTCCACAGCCACAACATGCTCCCCCTCTTCACCATTAGCAAGGTACTGCTGTGATAGTTCTAAGGAGTGGGAAAACTCTTGAGTAGCCCACAAGTCAAAGAAAGGTTGATAAAGCAAAGCAAAGGCAACCAAGTGGTGATACTGTGATTGATATTGCTGAAGATGATGTCGTGATACCGCATATTGAGTTTGGGATTCTGATAAATGTCGCTTTGCAATATCAATCACTAAGATGGTTAATCCTTGAGTTTAAACCTTTTTTTACTTCCGATTTTAGGGGTAGTATAGAAGGGTCGATCCCACAGGACAACTTTTTAGAGATTGTTCTTAGAACCCAAAGTTTGAATAACTTGTTATTTGTTTTTGGCATTTTTTTTAGATTGGAATAGAAAGTAAAAGTCAAGTTGGGGGTTTGATTGATTACACTCAATGCAAGAAAAAAAATGCACTTTAACAAGAATAAAAAAATGCACAAGGAAAATCTAAGATTATTGTTAACATAAGCAAAACTATATGAATGAAAAGACTAGGAATTAAAGGAAGCAAGAGTATGCGGTGATTAAATCAAGATATGGAAATCGAGGCTCATAGGGGTTTTCACCACCATAGCCTAGGAGATAACAACTAATTCTTACAGCGATGATTCGATGAAGGTTTGCGAATTTTAAAAAAACTCACAAGAGATAAACTCCACATGAGCCCATTGGTCTTGGTGCTCATGCTTCCTAGTTTATCATCCTAAAAGACGAAAATCCACGGTCATATCAAAACGTCTATGTAATCGATTTTATTGTTCTAAATCCAGATTTCCATGGTCATTTCCATCCAGATTAACGTGGGATCCGAAGATCAACCGTTAATTAAAATCAATTACCATCTAGTCATTTAAGAAGAAGTCGTTAAAACCATGGCTAAGGGGTTATTCCCCTTACCTCGATAGAAGTCTACTCACCCATGGAGAAGGGGGAGACTGAGGAAGAAAGTACTGAAGCCATAGTCTAGCCCAAAAATTAGGAGATTAATCCTTATGCTAGAGACAATAAAATGGCTTAGTTCTTAGTTCCTTGCTCCAGAATTAAAGAACGGAGAAAAGAAGATTAAGACTAAGGCAGAATGAAGAGACAAGAACAAGTATGAAAGAACAATGCTTGAACTAAAATCTACTTTATTGCATAATAAGAAGATGATTACAAGAATAGTTGCTTCAAAATACCAATACAAGAGAAATCCCAGATGCCCTGAGGAGGAGGAAGTGCCCCTCCTTTTATAGGAGAGGCAGGAGGCACTTTTATAATTAGGTTGAAGGATTTTTTAGGTTGGCGGCTGGGAATTTCGCTATCTGCGCGCCGCCAACCGACCGGTTCAGGAACCAACCGATCAGTTGGAAGATTCTGGAATGCGACAGCCAATCGATCGGCTGCCAACCCTAATTAGGGTGGCAGCGCAGTCGAAACCACTTCATGTTGTTTCTTCTCGGCAATGGGCATCAGCCGAGCGTTTGGTTTAGGAATCGGGCGATCTCAGCTGTCGTCTGATGAGAGCAATGATCGACGCTTGAAGGTGAATCGATTGTTTCATTTTGTCAAATGATCAGGTTGATGCGGTGAGATGATCGGTTGACTGTACCAGTCGATCGGCTCAGGTCTGAAATTGCAATAAAATACACATGATTGTCAGATTTGTGATAAAAATGAGAAAATATCAATTTCTGCAATTTTCAAGAGATGAATGGAGTATTTCTATGTGAATCGTAGAAAAGATGTGCTGAAATAGCACGCATCAGATTCCATGTGTGTTACACCCCGATCTTACAATTACCATTAATCATGATATTAGGGCATAAATTGAGGATTTAACGTAATACAAAGATCACCCTTAACTTTTTCTTCTTTTTCAAACTCTTTGTTTTATTGCATTGAACCACATAAACTAACATTAGAAGGGAATCTAAGCATTGCTTTCTTTAATATGATCTCAACATAAATGATACACATCCATACATTCATTCTCAGGTACATACGACATGATAATCGGATACATTCTCTCTTATTAAGGAAAGAAAGATACAAAACATTACTTACAACACTCTAACATCTATACTAAGACCTAGAGTGATAGGGACCGACTGAACTTAACTAATCTCATACTTAACTCATGTGTTAGATTACTCTAATGCTTTTACCTTTTTCAAGTCCACGTGGTTTCCCTAAAAATTGTGAGTAGAGGGGTGAGCCTACTCGTTCAGTGAATGAGTACTTCAAAGATACAGTCTAAAGCACTGATATAATTCCAGATATACTTTTGAGCAACTGATATCAATTATAACAGCAGTAAGCTTTAAAGATATTAATCATTGACAATCATAAATATGGCAGGATACTCTAGATATCAACAAGAGTAAATCAATATATGAGCATGCTTGATTAATTTCAACAAGAACTAATAATTCAGAAACATACAAAGAATAATTGTTGGGAAACTATACTCGAATCTTTCTTAGCCTTTCTTACTTATAAGAAACTCTTTAAACCTATATGAACATATTTTAGCTTATGCCTTGATCATATGCAGTGTACACTACATATGAAGACTCATAGTGAACTATGATCTCACCGTACAAGACTTAGCTTAAAACTCGGGAAGCTAAGCCTAGAACCGAATCTGGGTCTGCTTGACTCGAACTGTCACGTATGACTAAAGCGGCTAAACAACTGACCTTTTAACTGGACCTCTCCTTCTAGGCTGAGTACACAGGCGGAGGGTCTGAGATGCTCTGTGGGCCTCATCTTGGTACGCTCTGTGGGTATCTCTAGGTTACCACCGGGATCTCCGGTTCATGTTGGGTAACCTATCTTCTCTTAGGAGACTTCCTCAAGGGCTTCGTCTCCCCGCACACTCTTTCGGTGTGATCCGATCCCCATATACTGGTTGCTACCAGGATGGATCATTTCCTCCCTATAGTGCAGACATCCGTAGGGAATCTATGGTGTTCAGAGCACCTATGTATATTATTTAATTATTCTTGGAAAGATCTTTCTACAATGTACATTTCTCTTACTTATACTTTACTCCGATATCTCTGTGGTACCGCATCTATTTGAATGAAATTTATAATACAACATGTACATCATTCTAAACTTGGCAGCTCAGTATATTTAAAACATTGTAATTTACTGAGAAATCAACATACTGTAAATGCAAACAAACTAAATTTCTTAAATAAATTTAATACATGTCAACTTGGCACATATATACTAAAATCATGCAATTAAACATCTTAATATATTGATAAGAGCTAATTACTTGGCGTACGAATAATCATCATTTACACCCATAAATTATTTGCACTTTCTTGGAAAACATGCACATCAACCCAAATCATGGGTTGTGCATCTCATACTGAGAACATGGTAAGCAAAATGCTTAATTCATTGAACACCCTATCCTTAGGGTTTCATTTACCTCATTCACTTATCACATGGCTCTCATAAGGATTTAATATGTCATAAACATCCACTAAATATAGATTGCTTTAAACAAGTCATATACAATCAACATATGTATGAAATCCTCAAATTGAGCTAAATTAGGGTTTTCCATGCCATTCATTGAGATATTATGAATCAAGAATAACATTGCATAAATAGAGTCTATGATTCAAGAAAAACACTTCAAATGGATTTCACCATATTTATTCACAAATTTCCAACTTTCCACTCATATAGGGCTTCACCCTCTTTATGAAGATATCAAGAAAACACTATTCACATCACATGAAATCCAAAATAGTATTTGACATATATATTATGCATTCAGATAAACAATCATTCATAACCAAGGGGATCCAGATAAACAAATTTCTCTATTTAATTATACAGCAATTTCAGTCATAGACAAATTCCCTATATTTTAGTTTACTCTTATAACCGTTGTGAATACTTAGGGAATTCTCATTAGGATGTATTGTATACATTTCTAATATGAATTTATCATCTAAAATTCAAAATAGAGGAAGAATCCATTTCATATCATTTTGCAACAGCTTAGATCAAATAGACGATTCAGGATTTGTAGTCGCGTACTAAGCAATTAAAGATTATGGATGATTTAACCAATTTTCGTGCAATATACTATTTAGAGGAAGTTCCCACTCACCCTAAGGTGTGAAAACACCTTAAAAACACAGCTCATCCCTGAAAATCTCGATCTCATATCAAATCTCTAGCAATTCACCCGATTCTTCTTCCTTTCAACTCGGAAACCCTAGAAATGAGGGATTATGAAGAAAGAGTGAAAAAAGGACTTGATTTGATATGATTTTGAATCCAATCAGACGAGGGACGGACTCTTGACATGTGAGAGAATATTCACCATTAAAGTCTATGCAAAGAAGCTAAACTTACATGATTTCATCATTCCTCGAACTGCAAAGCCCTAGGTCAGCATCTCCATCACTTTCTCCTCACAATCCCTAACTCTCCCTCTCTCTCTAGGATTTCATTTCTCTGGATTGAATCACAAATTATGAGAGTTTCTTGTGTGTTAGGTTGACCATATAGAGAAATTGAGTTGCTTGGGTCAATTGCACAATGACCCCTCACTATACTTTCTCTTATTTCAGCTGAATTTTCTGTCATAAAAATATTATTGTAATTCGTCTACTGATAAGGTCTAAACACATTCAAAAATTATGAAATGTTACATGTTGTTTATGATTGAGTTTCAGATCTCCAGTTAAAATTTCAGATCATTTGGAGTTACCAATAAATAACTAACAATAAAACACTACACTGCTGAAAAGCACTCTGTTAGCATTTTGGTCAAAGTATAGTTCGATCGAGAAACACATTCAAAGAAACTCAAATATTTTGAAATTTTTTTCCAATATGCATGGTTGATTTATCCATATCATATCCAAAATTCAATTAAATATAAAAATTTTAGAAAATATGAAAAATCATTTAACACACTGCTATCCTGATCAAATTCCATATTCATGTACTATCAAAACCCTAATTTTTCTGATTAGGGTTTACATTTCTCAAACCCTAATTCTTCAAACTAAAATCATATTTAGAGTTTCTTCTTAGGTTTGAAACATCATAATTGATCTACTATCATTAATCAAGTCTAAAAGATGTTCAATCTAATCAAGCATGTAATCATTCAGGTAAACCCTAGTTTACTAATTAAGCACAAATGTGGTCATTACAATGTGATCCCCCACATATCCATTTTGCAGGTCCTACCATCCCTAGTGTTCCGCCTCATGTTCATGCAAGTATGGCAAAAACTAGTGATCCTTCATTCGTAGAAGCACTAGATGAGCCACCAGAATTGAAAAGGAGGCAAAAGTACAGTGTTTATATTCTTGAGGTGTTTTGCCAAGGGAAGGTGAACATTCCATTTTTGGATGCTATTAAGAAAATTCCATCTTATGCCAAGTTCCCCAAGAACCTATGCACAATGAAAATAAGGTCAACGGGGAGGATCTCAAAGAAGGTAAGATTAAATGAACAAGTGAACTCCATCATACAATACTCACTTCTCGTGAAGAGAAAGGACCCAGGAGCCCCACTCATACATAGTTACATAGGGGGACATCGCATAGACAGGTCCTTACTTGATTTGGGATCTAGTGTGAATTTGATTCCATACAATGTCTATGTTGAGCTTGTCTTAGGCAAGTTGAAGCCGGCACATTGCACTCTCCAGTTGGCCGATAGATCCATAAAAGTGCCTAGGGGTAGAGTGGATGATGTCTTGGTGATGACAGACAAAGAGAAAGGTGCACTGTTCCCGATAGATTTCATTGTACTTGATATAGATCCAGAGGATAGGAAGATTCCCATTATCTTGGGAAGGCCATTCTTATCTACAGCTGATGCCGACATTCATGTGCGTAGTGGCACTATGACAGTCTCATTCATGGACATGAAGATCAACATCAACATGTACAAGACCCCAACCCGGTGAGTCCAAGATAGGGATATTGGATGTGATCACTTCACAAGTCTAAATGGGCATTTGATAGGACACCAAGGTGAGGAAATTGGTGATTGTTATTGTTTTGAAAGGAATGAGGAACCTAGATTGAGTGCAAATGAGGGATACATGTTTTGCAAGAATGGAAACATGATAATTCCAAACGGATGAAGGGATGAAGAATCACCAAGAAGCCTAGTTTAAGGCAAGAAACTCAGAGCTTATGGGAGGCAACCCACCTAGGTTTGGGAATTTTTTACCCAACCTTACATTTTTGATACTTTTGCTTTGTTTTTACATTTTTCCACAAATACACACACACACTTGTGTCTAATAGTTTTTCTTTGAGTTTGGATGACACGGTAGGTGTTAGGCACTAGAGAGAGAAGGGATAAAAGTTTAGTCATAGTCATTAAGGCAAATTTGTGGCAGAATACCAAAGAAGAATGAAGTGCTTGATTTTGAATTGAGAAAACTGAAGCATTGCCCCCAACATGGTCGTGGAGCTCAGCCACTGCTGTGTCACAAGTGGCCAAACATGACCGTGGCCAGTCCCCACAATCGTGGGTTTTATTTCATCAAAATGGCCAAGAAGATGTCAGGGTTTTTGGGACGAATGGCCACGGCCGTGGCCAGCCACCACGGTCGTGTTGAAGATGCATAGCCACAACTATGGCAAACAGCCACAACCGTGGCAAGGTTAGATTGGAACGTACAATTGTGGCAAGGTTAGATTGGAACGTTCTTCATCTACAACATGATTGTGGCACCCACCATGGCCGTGCCACCAAGCCCTGGTCACGACCGTGGCCACCCGCCATGACTGTAGCCAAACACGGTTCAGATATATATATATATATATATATATATATATATATATATATATAGCTTTTATACATCAACCCCCCCTCTTCATTTCTTCTCCTTCTTCCTCAGTTACATGACCATGGCGACACACAGCTACCTCATCCTCCACCGTTCTCCACCTCCAACACCTCCAATCAACCCCCAATCAATACCAAATCATTCCCCTACCAGCCCCCTTCCATTTCCACCACCTTTCCTCTCTCAATTGGCCTTCCATCTCCACTGTCATCTCCAATCCGCCCAATAGCCCCCATTCCCTAAACCTCCACATAAACCCTCCATATTTCACCCAAATCCACAACAAACTCCATAGTGATACAAGTGGTTGACCTGGTGGTGCATTTGTTGTTGATTTTTCCAGATGTATTGCTGGATAAGCTGCATATCACTCTTTGTCTTCTAAATACCCTCAAGTTGCGCCTGGATGGTGAACATGTCATAGGCGTTTTTTAAGTGTTGATGTAGCTGGGATGTTCCTTCATCCCTCCTTCTTTTCCTTTGGGGCTGTCTGTGTCCTTCAGTTTCTTGTTCCTGCCCTTGCACATTTTATTCGGTCATTTCTTCTTATGCGGCAGTGGCCCCCCTAGTGTATGTCTCTTGTGGGTTTTCTTACTGCCATTTCAACATTTTTTCCCTCAGCCTATAGAAGACCCCCATCATGGATAGAAGTGGCACCGCGTGGTATGGCAGCTCAAGCTCAATGTCGGGCATGCTACTTGTGAGATATATCATCCTTTTGTCCTTCATCTTGATAGTGTGTGAGCACATAAGATAGTTTAGGTCAACAAACTCTACCTCATATGCGTCTTTAAACCCAGAAAGATCATACCCCAAAGTGAGTGCAATTGAGGTTACAAACCCTCCCATAACAAAAGGTTTTTGTGCTCTTAAAGGGTATGGACCTCATGTGATCAATCAGTAGCACTCCAAGGTCTATACACCATTTGTGGTTCATTGCCATCAAGACAAACATATCTTTTTAAGAGATGGAGCCTTGGTTATCATACCGTCCCACAATGGTATTTGCTAAGACCTTCTACACATAACGGATTAGGGGTTGCTTATAGCGCTATTTTTAGATCTCCCTACATTGTAATCACTTCTTCCTATCAGAGTCTTCCAGAAATGTGCATAATCAAAATTTGCCTCTTTTTCTAGTAGACCATTATCTATCTTCTCGGCCGCTTCAGGATTTGCAGCAAAAATACAATTCAGCTCAGTAGTTGTGAGGGTGTGCATGTTGTCCATCATGGCAAACTTGATAGCTTCACTACCTCTCACCGTTGTCTTCTCAAGTGTAGAAAAGAACTCTCGAGTCAAATCAAGGTAAGTTGTTTGGGGTGTGAAAAGAATGTTCCATAGTCCCATTGCCTTCAAACTCCCTTCCACCACTTCTTTGATTCCTAGATCATCAATGACCTTCTCACACCCATATCTAGTGGAGACCACTCTCCTCGTCATGTACTCTGGGTATGTGAGAGAGACCATTCTTTGCATGTGTCCTATGCCATAGGACACTCCTGTAGGGGCCTTTCCTAAGGCCTTCAATCTGTCTGCCTCCAATTGTTCCAGAACATCCTCTTCCTCAGGCATCATCTCTACCTCTTCCTCATCACTCATCTGATCAGCAGCCACAATAGTCGTGACACTTTCCCTATCTACCCTACACTATATTTTCATGTTGAGGACAACATGATTCTAAAGTTTGGGGTGGGTAGGGCGGTACGCATCACCCTCTATCTCTCTGTGATTTTGTTCCACCTGTGCTATCTAGTTTAGTTTTTCTTGCTCTTGTTTTTTATTGCATCTTTGCATAGCATGTAGTTTCTTTCTTGTATTTTTGCCTATTTTTTCAAAAAATTTGTTCATTTTTGCCATGCATTGCATATCATGTAGAGTTTTGGTAATTTTGCATGTTTTAGCTAGGATTTGCTTGCAATACTATTTTAAGTTCAATAATGTAGGTTTAGATGTGATTGAAGGAAATTGGCACCATTTTAGCCAATTTTTCCCAAGCTTGAATGTTCTTACCCAAAAAGCATGTTTTGACTTAATCTCCATTGTTGCAAATGAAATTTTTAATCCTTTGACAAATGCATGTCGTTCTCTTAGATTTTTTTGCTATATGGCCTTGTTTGATGAATCTTTACATGTGCACCACCTCTCTTAAGTTTGTGAATGTTTTGGTTGTTTTGTGAATTGAGCAAGCTACAAACGCTTAAAGCCTATGGAATCACTTGGTAGAAATGTGAATGTCATGTTGTTCTATCATGTGGTGTGATATCATTTGATGAAGTGTTGGATTAGCTTTCATGCAGGAGATCTTATGTTGAAGAATACACTAATGAACCCCCTTTGGATCTGACTATTCTTTCCCCATCTTCATACCTCTCTGCCTCATAAAAAGATGCCCTAGTACACATAATCAGCCTTGGCCACCTCCAAAAGTTTGGGGTGGCCATATCTATACCTCCCTGCTTCACTCTATCCACCATATGCCCTATCTACACCAAGTGCAAAGAAATAGAAAAGAAAAACAAAATAGAAGGATACTCCTATTTAAGAGCATTCAAATAAAGAAAAGATGAGTGTGTAAAAGCACTCCAAAATCTTACCACAATCCGTTCTTCCTTTTTCACACCCATTGAGCTATAAAAAATCAAATCTTGCTCATTTTACCCTTTGCTACATCCATGTGGGTCATTTAGTGTGGTTTGAGGCATAAGAGTGAGTGCATGAAAGTGAAACAATACTCCTACTCATCTTTGATTAACACCAACATGAAACGGTTTACCCGGAATGACATGAAGGACATATGGATAACTTGTGTATTCTATGCTTTATATTTGAAGTTTCAATGATCAGTGCTCATTTCATTATTGGTATGTGAATGAGCAAAGGAGAGATGTGGAATACATGCACTTAGTCACTTCCAAGACCATGTAGGCAATAATTTTCTGTTGCTATGCATTTTCCATTCTTTTATATTGAATGAAAATTGAAAAGAGAGATTAAGTTAGAGCATACCTGAGGACAAGTATGTTTTATGTTTGGGGTGGTGATGTAGCCCTATTTTAAGGCTCCATCTTTTGCCATTTTGTACTTAAATCACATCTAAACATGTTAGATTACAAGCTATTTCCTCTAATATGTTTATCATTGCCAAATGCACTTATGGACGTTCTTTGTATCATTTTTAGGTACTTGGACCATGATTAAGATGAATGAGAGATAAGTAAGGAGTCCTAGGGTTCCTCCACTCATGGAGGGGTCCAAAGAAGGCCCCTGAAGTTCCCTCAAACTACCTTCAATGGCCAAGGATCAACATCAAGCAAAGAAATCCATGAATGATGAAGTTTGAATTTAAATTGCCTACTGCGGACCACAACACGGCCGTGGGCATACCCCCATGGTTGTATCGTTTATTGTGAAAAATCAACAAAGTCTACAGGGATTTTGCACCCAAATGGCGATGATCGTGGCCATCAACACGACCGTGGCCCATTGAAGATACCACGACCGTGGCCACCAATACGGTCGTGGCTAGTAGAGTAGAAGACGGTCGTGGGCATACCCCCACGGTCATATCATTTATTGTGAAGAATCAATAAAATCAACAGGGAGTTTCCCACAATCCGCCACGACTGTGGCCAACTACCACAACTATGGCCTCTAAAGATCAACTCACACATGCTGCTGCTCCACGACCAAGTCCTCCTCCAAAACGGCCATGTTACTCTAACACGACCGTGGTTCTACTCACCAACCACGATCGTGGCACTCCGTCACAGCTTTGGCCACCTTCTACTTGGCCTCTTCACCACCCTTTCCTCACCACGCCCATGATCACTCTCCATGCCAGTTCCATACCACCCCTACCATGGTCGTGGCCCATCAATACGGTCGTGTTCCCACCCAAAACCTACCATTTTTTACACTATTTTTCCAATCCTATCCCTACTTACCCTAGTGCTTCCCCACCACCTATATATACATAGGTGGTGGCTGGGGGATGAAGGTTAGATACCCTACAGCCACTGTAGCCTCCCCATTTCATCATCCATCCATTCCCACAACATTCTACCTCCATTTCACCATTTCCACCATCAAAACCCTACTTTCCTTCCATTTCCACCCTTTTCCACCATACATCCATGCCATTCACCTACCTTGGAGGAGGGAGATCAAGCTACAGAAGCTAGGAGGTGGAGAAGGAGGAGTCTTCACCGAGCACATCATGGCTTTTCACTCCTCAACTCATTCTTTCTCCTTTCTTTTTGTATTTTCCATTTCCATGAGTAGCTAGGCCCCTTGGGTGGGCTGTTTTGGGGAAATTATGTTACTTTGATACCATGTTGGGGTAAAATGGAATGTAAACTTTGTAATTCGATTTGTGAATGATTATATTCTATTTTCATCTCATTTTTCATGAATTTATTGTTGGTTTGTGTGTGAAATCACCTAGGAATTTAGGCAAATTGCTTATATGCGTGATTTTTGGGATTTTCCCCTAGGTCCAATTCTTGGATCCCTAGGTTGCCTCCCATCTTCCTACATTCTAATAAATCTCCCTAAACCTAAGTGAGAGATCTAAGTAGCTATATTAGATAATTCTAGTGCAATTAGCATGGAGCCTTCTCAAGGCTAGAATGTGGGGGAATTGGGGTCCGAAGCCCTAATTTCATATCCCCATTACTACCCTCAACCCTTAATTTTCCTAGGAATGTCTGATCTAGAAACCTAGACTTGATTAAACTCTAATTGAATTGAACCTAATCCCTAACCCAATTGAGCCTCATAAGGGTAGTAGGGGGTGTTAGGGACTAGTTCCCCTATACACAACCTAGCATATCCATGGCCACTTAGTAGCTTAGGTTAATTCATTAGACTCTAACTTGTGGTTTGGTTTGGATAATATAAATGAAATCATAATGTTCATATGTCACCCCCCAACTTAAGTGATATGTTCATACCCCTAAACAACCCATACCTCTCTTTATTGCTTAAAACCCTAGTTTGGTGCTTGCTTAACTTAGTTAGCTCTTTCCTTGCTTAGTTAGCTTCTTGCTTTGTTCTTGCCTTGTTCATGTTAGTTTAGCTCTTTAATTGCTTTTTTCCTTCTCTCTTGCTTTCCTTAGTGTAATTTGCCTTTTTATACCTAGATTAATCTGTTCTTGCCTGTTTAGCCTTACTCTAGCCTAGGTTTAACTTAGATTTCATTCTCGCCTCTAATTGCTTGTTTGTCCATAATAGTTTAACAATCAAAACAGCCTTCAAACCCTTAACCCTAGTCTCTGCAGTAGGAACCTAGCAAAATTAAACCTAGCTCTAGTGCCCCCTCTTCTCCCTATGGATTGACCCTATACTACGACATGACCCCGTGCGCTTGCGGGTGTAGTTGCTTTAGTGTGAGTAGGTGTTAAGTTAGGCTTTATAAATATTGAAAGTGAATCCACCGTGTGTGTTTGTCAGTGGGGTTGCATCTATTCAAACTCCAATTGAGTATGGAGTAACACCATTGGTAGAAACGCACCAGTCATGTTCAACACCTCGATCTAAACATGGGTGGTTGGTAAATCACCCAACAAGAGAGAGAAATACAAGGTATGCGTCAAATAATGAACAAGAACTAAAGATAAGGAATAACATGAAAGTAAATGCTAATATTTCATCATAAGATTAAGAGAACAAGAGTATGAGGCATAATCAAATTAGATGCTTGCTATAAATAACATATAATAAAAGGGTTGCATGTATGATTAATATTGACTGCATTAACTAGGTAGGGTTGAGGCACCTACCAGACATCAACCTATAGGTGTGGGGAGAATTAATATATTCCCAATCACCTACACTTATTTTATGGGGGAGAATAAGACATTCCCTAGGGTGAATTAATATATGCCCTATCTATGGGTGGTTGTACATAAGTACCACTACTATAGCTAAATAGTTCACAAAATCAACATGCTAGAAAAGAAATCATGGCAAGTAAAAGCATCATATAAATTAGAACATGGCAGTGGGGTACAAGAACTAAGAAAAAGAATATCATTACAAATTTTGAGGCAATTTAACAAAAGAATCATGAATAGAGGGAATAGGGTTCACTAAAGCCTCATAAGGGAAATATAGGGTTAGGTTGTAATTATACCAACATAGGGTGTAAGGAATTCCCATACATAAATAGGGATTGCACATACCTCTCTTACTGATATCAATTACTAACTTTCACCGCTTTAATTGAGTCCAAGTTCCACTTTGCCTGTTTTCAATGTATTAACATGTATAAGAGTACATAATGCACATTAATGTATAGAAACCCTAATTTTAGAACTTTTTAGCAAAACTAGGATTTAGATTCTAAAATTATCACTAATGAACTTATTAGGTTCTCCTGGTCAAGAAAACATATTTTATGTTAATTTTGGAGTTATGATGATTAAGATGTACTTTTTATGGATTTTATGCATTAAATTCATTTTACAAAAATCACCCTTCGTCAAACCACGATATCAGACCTTGAAAATATTTTATTAGATAGGTATTAATTTTCTAATTCCAAAACATATTTATTTGTCAAATATGGATAAGTAGATTAGAAGATATGAATTTTTCAATACTGACCAATAGGAAATTGCCACATCATCAAACTGATCGTAATAATTGAAGAGAGAGGGAGAGGGAGAAAACACCATTTTACCCAAGATCAGGCGTGGAGTTGCATAGGTAACCAAACTAGAGCTTATAGATAGGGTAAAACAGTAAGAAACCGAAACCCTAGAAGAACATTGTAAATAGAGATGGAGATCATCAATTTTAAACATAGAAGCAGGAGTTTTAAGCATGTAGTAAGCAATATATGAGATTGGGGTTAAAAAAACTCTCCTCTATGGAATGTGGACAAGTTCAAGCAGAAAGATTCTCAATCTAGAGAGTTTGGTTTCTCTAACAAAGCTCCTATCTCGAGTAAGAAGTACATTCTCCACTTTAGAGGTTAAAAACCTTAGCAAAAGAACATGGAGATGAGGTTTTTAAGGCTCTAGGTGGGGTTTAACCATGGAAGGCCATGTTTCTGACCTATAAGAAGGTAGGAGGAAGACTAATAGCATGAAAACAAGGAAGGAGGAGGAAACTTACTATTTTTGGTCATAATCACCAAGAAGGATCTTTAGAAACCCTAAATATAGCAAATTTAGAACCCTAGGATCCTTCTTCACCAAGGTAAGCACTCTCTTTTAACTTGGGAAATCACCTTCGTGGCCAAACAGACTAGGAATGATGATCTAAGTTGGAGGAAAGAGAAGGAGAGGATTGCTTCTTGGATTGGCAGGTGGGAAGGGGTAGACATGATCTTTATAAAGAAGGGGACAAGCATGAGGTGTCTATGGGACTATCCATGTGTCCTTAGGCTAGGGCTTGATGGCCATACAAGAGGATAGCTCATAGAGACTTCTTATATATCAAATGTTGGTCCTCAAATCCCATGGAGACTTCTAGGCCATTATGTTGGAGTGAACTTTTGGAGTGTTTCGATACCTAATGACATAAGTGAATTCATATCTTTAAGTAATTTGAAGAGTTTCAAGTGCTTTGGAAAAATATGGATGTTAATTTGCATTGATATCATTACTAAGATCCCTCACTTTGAGATATTTAATTGACATGTTATATAGTTGAGTTTTGACATCAAAATTTCATATAATGAAGCTTGAGTTAGGACAAAGATATAATTAAAATAGTATAATATCTCTATGTTCCAAGACAAAGTTATCTAAGATTAAAATCCATGTAAAGAGGTGTGTTATTGATGGTTGATGTAGCTAAGTAATTGCAATTTAGCCTATTTTTTGGATGTTATATCAGTATCACGGACATGTATTGGATGGCCTGCCCTTTTGTTTGAGGAGTGCCAAGGATCGGCGTTCACGAGGGCTTATCCTAGCCCTTAGATGGAATCAATCGGTTGAAGTGGTGGGATGGTCATCTTCTTTATTATCATTATGACCAGCCTTGGAGCAATGCACTCCCACAATGCCAAGAACACTTGTTGTGGGTCACGTGGCAGAGGAAATCCAACATTTTACTCAGGAGGAGTTGAGAAACCCTTTTGACCGATCTCTTGGGGCATGGATGCAGTAGATAAGGAGAGAGCCAATGACGGTGAGTTCCTGGAGCTGTTGGGAGGAGCTGCAATAATAGAAACCTAAAGGAAGGCAACTAAAGTGAGGAAATCACGTCACCTTGGGAGACCTAGAATCCATCTAGGTGACGCTTAGACAAGATGTGGTGGTTGCGCCATAGTATGAAGGTGACGATCTAGAGTCGGAAGCGGCACGTTTCCTCACCGTTCTTCCAGCCATGGCAATGCATCTGTTGTAGAGAACTAAGTTCTCACACATAGCGAGAACATAGAGATGAGGAAGGATTCACCATCACAGAGGAGCTCTTCCGAGCCCTAACCTCAACCATTGCCAGTGCTCATTGTGGAGCCACACCAGCACAGTGAACTGATACACACAATGTCAGGTAGAGAGAGAAGTGGTATGTTATCCTTGTTACTTCGATTCTCATATCCAATGTCAATGGTGAAGGTAGCATCAAACGGTGTCATTGAGTGCTTTTTGGAGATCTAACCACCAGCGACGTAGGGATTAGACCCAAGCAACTGACGGCAGCAGCTCTTGTTAATGAAGAACATGGCCTTCTCACTTGCTTGCAGGCGTCGGTGGGTCAGGCATGAGGGGAAGACGGAGGCACATAATTCTAGTTGCAGGAGACACATGCAGTGGGGACCATCTTACGTCCTAAGGTATCAGGCATGAACCATGTTCACGCAAGCAGGAGGATCAGTGAGACGACGACGGATTGTGCCATTCGCGGATGCCAGAATGTGAGAAGAGATATCATGAGAGATAAAGAACAAGATAGGGAAGAACTAGGTCTGGTCCGCTAGACCAAATCACAGCCTAAGCGAGAAGTTGCACCAACCCTAGTTGCCATGTGACGGCGTGCAATTGGCCAAAAAAGGTAAATTATCACAGAAAATTCTCAGATCTTCAATAATTCGTACAAATTAGATCAATTATCCGAAAATTACAAACAATGTATGAGTAGAACACAATGGAACAATAATATAAGGCTTTTTATGCATTAATGTCAGGAATATCATGTAATTTCTGAAATTCTTAAATCACGTGTTATAAATAACAAATGATGGCTAAAAATTATGAGAATATGTCACTAAGTCTATAATCATGTTTAGAATTCATCTAATATCAGAAATTATGATGTTGATACACGAAATCATGTAATTTCCTCCATATGGCTAATTAGGGTTTTTGACCCTAAATAAAATGTAATAAATACATACATGCTCAATTAAAGATGAAATTTAAGCTCATATCATTATGTGGAACCACAAATTTAATTATGAGATCATGATGATGCATAGAATTCATGTTATATGAAGATGACCCTTAATACATGGGTTGTAACCCTAATTTGAATAATGTATATAAACTAGGGTTAATATGTGCACAAAAAGGATATGGGACCTAATGTTCAGATAATGAAACATAATATGAAAAATGACATCAATAAGATAATTCTAAGATAGGAATGCACATAAAAGCGGGAATATCCTAATGAACAAAGCAAAACCTTAAAATGGAGATAAGTAGGGTTAAGATGATGAGAACCTAATGGTAATACATGATCTTATCTTGATAAGGGTTTGACTAAGGATATAGATGACATCATAAATACGGACTAGGATGTCTCTTTTCAAGGTACACAATTACCTCTTACTTGCCTTATTATGTAATATGCTTGTGTTATATGTTTAGTAAAATACTTGGCATATGATATTGGATGAAATGATTGTTCTTGTATACTATGTTGCTTGAGCTTTCCATACTTATAGTTATGAACACATGAAACATAAGATATTTGATCCATCATATGATAGCACTAAACTCTTTGGTAGTACAATGCATTCAAGTGACTTAACTCTTTGGCAGGAGATCACAAGGCCTAAAAGCATCTATCCCTTTGGTGGCAGATGTATGAGATATATGATGGAAATGTACTTAAAATATGTGTTTTAATTTATAAATAAACATCTTTGTGCAAGTATATGCTTTTTCTTATATTTCTTTATAACTGCCAAGTTCTAGTTTTATCTTATTGCCAAGCTTAGTAATGAGAGGTATATAAAAGATATGTAGGCATACTCAATAGAATATTCTTGAATATTGTGTTGACGTGTACCACATTTAATCTTTTGTTTAGGTTTTAGACATATGATCTTGAAGAACTAGGATAGTTGAGAGTTGTGTGGTGAGCTGATGTACAGGTGGACCTATTGTCTTAATACCTTGTTGTTTAGTTGCAGTACATGTATATGTAGAAGTTTGTTGTTCGATATGTAATATCTAATGTTGTAACAATTCATTATGTAATTATATGTTGAATGGTGAACATGTGTTGTATGGTTTTATTATTGTTCATGTGCATATTCTACTATTGTTTCCTTCTGACTTCCTCTTATTTTCTTCTTCTTAGCCTAGTGTGTGGTGTTTAAATTGGGATTCTCACTGAGGTGAGGGCTTCAATTTGGATGTCCCACATCAGATTAAGTTTTTGAAAATCCGAGGACATCACAGGTGGTATGAGAGCATGAACAATAGCAAAGCCTGACATTTTCTCATTAAGCATCTTGAAACTAAAGAACCTTAGAACTTAAAACAAATCTTTAGTATTAGAATAGTTATTGTTTAGAGACTAGATCTAACCTAGCATCTAGGATAGCACCTAGATGTTTGAGAACTATGTCTAGATTGGTGCTTGTTGTATAGAAGGTCCTTAGATGTCGTTCGTTCCTTATAGTATAGCGGTATGGGATGTTGCATTATTTAGAAATGATGTACATCATGGGAAGAGAAACCTTTGACATATGATGCATCTATGTTTCGGGTAGTACACCAGTCTACACCCTATTCTCACCCATATCACTAGGTGATATGACACTGGACTCTCTACTATGTGTGGGACACTCATTTAGTGGATTTGGTTTTTGATTCCAATCTGATTGAACCTCAATAGTTTGCTCTGATGCATGTTTTATCAGAAAAAAACTATAAAATAGTTTATTACATATGTAAGTATTACAAAAATGTGTCCCCATACATGTATGAGTAGGAGGTGGTCATGCAACCTAAGTGAAAGTGAGTGACATCATTCTAGAAGAGAGAGTAGTTCTAGATTAGATGTCTAGAGCCTTGTTAGAATATGTTATAGATGGAATAGATAATATGAGTTTATATGTTGCGATCTAAGTTTGATATAGTAATATAAGATGTTTTATGATGATCAATGTTGTCTTTAAAGATTAAGGTTCATCTTCAAGGACTTGAGATAGGATTTGATATTGTGTGTATGTTTTTGTAAGATAAGATAAGCCAAGATAAGACATGACATGAGTCGGCATGAGCCTCAATCTCTTTGACAAAGGAGGACCTCTAGTGTTGGGACTAGTTATAGGGTTAACTCTTGAGAGAGTGAGACCCAGAGGGAGAAGGTTAGATAACTTAAAATAAAAGATATGAGAATTATGATAAATATGTGTTATGATCTATCCTAAACTAGACTACTCCTAAGTGATTGATATGAGTTTCTTAATGCATGATTCCTATAGATATCTTGAACCCTATATGTCCTTGAGAGGGCCAAACCCTAGAGTTAGAGAGAGGTTGGTTATGTATGTATATGTGAATATGAATATGAGTACCTACCATTTGGGTGAGGGAGAGAGAGTCCCAAGACCCTGGAGGAGGTAACTATGCTTTAGTTTTTGTGAAGCCTCAAGATCAGGTTGAAGGTAGCTTGTAGGAATCTAGTGGTTGCATATATAAGATAGAGAGTTGGGAAGTACTGTTTCATGATTAGACATCTATGAAAAGAGATTGTCATATCATGTTTTGGTTGTGCTTATGTGGCTAGAGCTTTTAAGGCTACCACTAGTGCCAACGAGGTAATCCGAGAACCCTAGATTGAGAAAGCAAAGATAAAGTATATGCATATGAGATACTCATGGAGTTGAGTTAGTTCAAGGAGACACAGCATGGCACTACCCTCAGGATATGGGTGAGTAGAACCTCAATTGGACTAGATAAAGTTCTGATACATGTTTGAAAAGCCACTTGTATAAGTTTCTTAGCACTACCATGATATAACATATATGAGAATGTGATGTAATCTTAAGATTTGACATATGGATATGGCATGAGGGAAAACCTAGTGATGGTTTAGTGGATATCTTAATGTATATGGTTAACCATATACATGAGTAACAATAACATTACAAGTTCAATGAATCAAGTGATGAAATCACTAAGTAAAGTTTGTAGTAGCCTAACATGTGAGTGAAATGAGATCATATTAATAATATAGTCAATAATGTGTTGATCTTGGTGATTAATAAATATGTTGAACATGTTATAAAAATTATCTTAATGAAATGATGATGACACCGTAATATGGTCAATATGGATAAAGTGGGATCCCAAACATGATAAATATATCAATGTAGTCCTAATGCTTTGGTAAAATAAGGATGTAAATCCTATGATATGAAACATGGCATGACATAACCTAAGTATCAAAATCATGTTATATGTTGAGGGGTACACCCTAGATGATCATAATACCTCCTAGAAAGATGTGGACTTTGTTGTAGAGACCCTGTTCATGGGAATGTTTCACACGAAGTGATGGCCTAAATGTGCATTAGGACATTTTTGGTTTTTCCCTTGAAATAAGAGGTTGTCTTAATTTCAAGGAAAAAATATCTTTTAAGATATATATGATGTGATAGAGTGGATTTTAGCTTTAATTTCAAGGAAGAAATTTCTTTTAAGGTGTGTAGATGTGATGGAGTGAACTTTTGGAGTATTTGGATACCTAATGACATAAGTGAATTCATATCCTTAAGTAATTTGAAGAGTTTCAAATGCTTTAGAAAAATATGGATGCTAATTGGCATTGATATCATTACTAAGATCCCTAATTTATACCACTTTGAGATATTTAATTGACATGTTATATAGTTGAGTTTTGACATCCAAATTGCATAGAATGAAGCTTGAATTAGGACAAAGATGCAGTTAAAGTATTATAATATTTCTATGTTCCTAGATGGAGTTATCTAAGATTAAAATCCATGTAATGATGTGCATTATTGATGGTTGATGTAGCTAAGTAATTGTAATTTAGCCTAAGTTTTGGATGTTATATCAGTATCATAGACATGTATTGGATGTCCTGCCCTTTCATTTGGGGAAAGCCAAGGATCGACCTTCATGAGGGCTTATCCTAGCCCTTAGATGTAATCAAGCTATTGAAGGGGTGGGATGGTCATCTTCTTTGCAACTGTTACGGCCAGCCTTGGAGCAATGCGCTCCCACAATGCCAAGCACGCTCGTCGTGGGTCGAGTGGCAAAGGATGTTAGTATGTATGCCCTGAGAGCCAATCATGGGATGATTGGTGGGATACATTAAGATTGATTTGATAAACATCAAAGGCAAGCTTCCAATTCGATCTGGTTCAGTCATATGAGATAGTGATAGAACAGATTGAATGTCTAGAGAATGACAGTACTCAATGACGTATGCCTTCAGGTTCAGGACCTGGACGATGAGATCATATGGATGCTAAGAGTTTGTACATTCTCATTATGTCCCTAGTCGGATGTCATTGTGGAAGTTAGATAGACAGCAATGACACATAAGACTAGATTGTGGTGTTGGTTGATGACAGAATCTCATTAGTCATGATATAGAGATATCAAACCAAACACATAGGTACTTGTTAGAGAACAAGTGTACTGGACATACCCACTCTGAGTTTGACACATGGAACCATGACATGGTAGTCACAGTTAGTACTCATAGTGATGGTGGTGAGTGTGATTCTTTGACCTGAAATCACTACACTCAACACATGTCATTGGGCACACTTTGACATCATCAAACGCAGTCCTAAAACATGGGTTGTTATAAAGGTGATGATTGGGTGGCTTTGACACATGGGGATTTTTAGGGGTGAGTGATAGATATGGGATTTGTCCCTCCTGAGGGAGTTTGATATCCAAGGCCACTTGATGAGTGGGATTGAAATAGGCGTGCGCACGCATGTGTGAATCAGTATGTGATATTGATGTCATACACATCTCTTCCAGTCTACTCTGAGATCAAGAAAGTGAATGAACGTTGACAGGATGACTGTTCCATGCCTCAAATTCATTCGGGATATCAGTGACAAAAGAATTATACATTCACTGTAACACCATTCATAGATTGTAGGATTGAAAGTTGTTCTCCAACTTTCTACTTTCACTTGGGTAGCATTGATGTGTGACTAGGCACTGCTCTTTGCTTGTGAAGTCATAAGTGTTATGGACTTTCACTGCCAATGTGAAATGGACCTGCAGGGTCACACACATAGGATTTAACCTGGAAGAGGAGTTTTGTCCACAAACAATGTTTAGATTGATTGCTAAAGGATTTTAGTAGTTTAATTAAACACTCAATCAATTGATAGCTCAGTATCATAATGTTCAAGGTGTTGGACTAATTGATTAGAGTATCAAATTGATTGAAACTGCAATTGACTGATTCTGCACAATCTGCACTCCCAATCGATCGGCTCATGAGATGAACCGATAGGCTTAGCTTGGTGAATCGGTCAGCTTAGGTGATGAGTCGATCGGCTCATGATCAAGGTGAAACGATTTCTTCAAGTGTTGAAATGATCGATTCAACTGATGCAACCGAGCAAGTTGGGAAAGTAGGATTGGTGAGAATTTTCCTTTTGTTTCACTTGTTCAATTTGATTATAAAAGGGATTGGGATTCGATACCAATTAGAAATAAAAGAAGGAAAGTCAATCGGGAATTGATCAGGACCACGAACTGACCGGTTCAAAAGTGAACCGATCGGCTCATGGGTCCCAACCGATCGGTTGAGGAGTCAACCAATCGGTTCAGGTCCCCAACCGACTGTTTCAGTTGTGAAACGATCAGTTTAGGTTGTGAATTGGTTGTTTTGTGGAAAATCTCGAACCATTCTACTCCTGCTATTAGTCTCGCATTGCCCGAGATGAAGAACCCTATCCCATGACCCTCCTATATATAGGGGTATTGGGGGATTCTCAAAGAACAACTCAGTGCAACCAGTTGCTCTGTGAAGTTGTCGTTCTCTCTAGTTTTCATAACCGAGAGAGAGCCCGAGCAAGTGCTACCCGATAAGGGAGGCACAACTGCAGAAAGTAATTGGTGGCAGGAGAGTGTGTTGGCGACTAGTACGCTGATAGGAGGGTGTGAATCCTTCCAATTCCTTATGGGACAAGGAGATTGGAGTTCCAGGTGGTCCGTGTGGACTACTTCAGAGGCAGGAGGTTTCTGCCGCTCAGGAGGACAACTGTCAATCCTGACAGTCCCGGTGAGACCAGGAGTCTTTAGTCCTGGTGCAAACAGGAGCTGCACAGACATCGTCCAAGACCGGAGGTGAAGACCGTGCAAGGCGCGAGGTATGGTCGCCGAGCAAGCCTCGAGACAAGGTATGATTCCACAAACCATCCCTTTCCTATTGTATAGACGTTGATGTGTTTCCTTGTTCTGGGTTTGGGGGAGAAAATATTTTGTTTCCGTTGCCTTCTCTGCCTCCCCTAAAACTCGACAGTGGTATCAGAGCCACATCAACTGCTCTATACTTTATGGATTATCGATATGATCGATTTAGGTTTGTCGCCTTTATTTATTGCATACGATGCGAATAAAATTGGCTTTATACATGTCCAATCCTAAATCCACAAATCCCAAATTACATATATGATATGTATTATTAATGCACTCGATATGCGTCGCCCTTAAAACGAGTTTTGTGGTGGATGTATAGCATGGTTATGGCCAATAAACCCTATCTGTGTATGGTTGTATGTGGTTGCTTGCATCTAGGTCTGCGTACCGATCTTCCTTCTCCTTTTCCTGATGTAACTCGAAATAATTTGAGATTTCTTTCCTACCTTTTCTCCCCTCGAATGTAACTCGAGGTTTCTCTTTTACAATGTAAAATAGGATAGAATTTTATTTCCTGTTATGTCAAAGAACGGAGGACATCCTAACGACAACTGAGTAGGCATCACAGTCCTTTCCATGTCTAGGGCAGTGTTGTAAGCTTGTGCGAAGGTTTTAGGTTTGCTTGCCATCACATGAGGCTTGAGGGCAGGGTGAAGATGCTCTATGAAGTGATCCACCCTCCTTTCCTCATCCATCTTGTACCCAAAATGTTCCAAGATTCGAAACTTGCGCCCAAAGTCTGCCACAGAGGAATTTCCTTGAGTCATGTTAGTGAATTCCCTTTCCTTTTCTTTCTTTGCTGCAATAGGGACGAATCTAGAAGTGAAGATGGTCTTGAAATCAGCCCATGCCATTGGTTCCTCAGTCAGATCTCGGCATGTTATGTGAGTCTCCCACCATATCTTAGCTGCTCCTTCCAGGAGGTGAGCAGCAAAGAGGACCTTCTTGCTCGGCTGTACTTCAAGCATGCGGAAACCATTCTCTATTGCAAGTATCCAGGCTTCTGCTTTATCAACCACTTAAGTCTTATGTTCTCCCCAGAACCTTTCTATATTCAGCTTGACAAAGTCTAGAATGGTGGCTCCCACACGTGGACGAACAGGGTGTGGTTCACCATTCTCAGCTCTAACTATGTCTCGAAGGGCCAAAGCATTAATAGCCTCTGTCAACTTCCTCTGTTGCTCTAACCACAAGGTATCAGGGGTATGGATCAACATGGTGGGTTCTGAATCATCGACTGGGTCCTCATCCATCTTGGCTTCTTGCTCATACACATGTTGCTCTTCATATCCTTGATCTTCTTCTAGGTTCAGGTTACTAAATGGTACCGGGTCAGGATTAGGGACTTCTTCAGTGACTTCTTCATGCCTCTTCCTCTTCTTAGAGGATCCACCATCATGGTTCCTATTCCTCTTTTCAGAAGACTCCTTTACTTTACGGGGAGGCCAAACACTCCTAGCCAGATTCCCAGAGCCCTCAGGAATAGCAACAGTCTTGGTTCGTGCCATCTACATAAGCATAACAAACAAACCTTTAGCTTATCATTTAAACTAGTTATACTTATGTTCAGTGATATCTCATTACATATCTTTTATTAATTTGTTGGAGGATTCTTAAACCCTTAACTTACTTGCCCATACCACATGAGTGTGGAGGAGAGAGAGAATCCTACTCTTAAAGCCTTAATAGAATATGTGATGAGAAGGGATGAATAAGATGAGAGAGTCCTAAATGTATCTTATTTCGAATCATACCCTAAGACTTTGGCCAGGCGGTCACACGGGTCCGGGAGTCCTCGTATTCTGACTAGCGGTGCAGAGGAAAATCTTGCCAGCCCCCGGTCGTGATCCCTTTCTAAACACCTCCATCTTTCGGATACTCCTCTAATAACTCCCTTGGGTTCTATGGAGTTTGTAAAATTTAATAATTACTAATGGTTACATGAAGAACCTAGGATCTGATACCAAATGTTACGACCTCACCTTTCAGTAACCCCCAATTAAGGGAGACCAAGAGGTTGAAGCCGCACCCTTTAATTCCGGATCAAAGGTTCAACATATAACCATAAACAATTACTAAATTCTAACAGACTATACTGAATAAATGGTAATAAAAATTTTCTTTGCATACCTTTTGAAAAGTTAGGAACAAACTAACTTCTAACCTCAGTTGAACTAATCTATCTAATTCCTCCTTGTTCTTTAATTCTTGAATTCACAATGTGTCGCTTTACTGTTTGTACTTTGGAATTTGTACCTAAATCGCCAACAAACAAAATGACGGTCAGCCGAAGCTGGTATGTGGGGGGAAGCAGATAATGTTCAACTAGGTTAACAATATAATCACTCAATTAATCATTTAACAAACAAGATTACATTTTAAACCATATAACTCAATCCATACATATTCTCGAACTCTGGGATGTCCCTGCAGTGGACATGGTTATCACCTCTCTTTTAGGTAATAGAGTCGCATGGCACTATCCGAAGATAGCCCAATATCTAACTCATTATGACTTGATGGTCCTACCTCCATGTTAGCCATGTACTAAGTCAACCATAGACCTGATGGACCTACCCAATAGGTAGCCATGTACTAGGTCATCCATAGACCTGATGGACCCACCCAATAGGTAGCCATGTACTAGGCCTTTCTCTAACCTGATGGACCTACCCATAGGCAGCCATGTACTAGGTTAGCTATTATGCCACAGAGAGAATCAAGATCTGAGTTTATAGGCATATACATTAAGTGATAGTCATAGTCACTTTATATTTGCAATATGAACATCCAACCAGTTTAGTTGCATTCAATGCGATTAAACGTCCGAGAAACCATAGGGAAACATAAGCGGTTAATCATAAGTAACCACATACCTTTGATTGTAGATTTCAAGATAGAAATTAATATGTAGAGAAACCCAGTCAACAAGCAACACCTGAAATAAAAGGACAATTTTCCTTTTATTAATATTTATCTAATTTTCATCATATTACTTAGGGTTTCAGTTCCTATTTTAGGGTTCCTATAGAAATTAGGGTTTTCACTTATCCTTTCCTTATTATCATCCTTAATTTATTAAACTACATAAAACCCCTAATTTCTCAGTAAATTTCCTTTATTAAGCATCTAATTATCTTATTCCACAAAAACATGCTTTTTATCTCCTTTTATCCCAAATTAGGGCAAAGCAAAGAAGTGTTCTGATGCTAGCCAGCAGCCCAAGCCATCTTCAACCTCAAGGCACATGGGGAAAGGGTGTATGAGGGAATTGCCCTCTATATCTGGAAGAACAAAAGAAGATGAAGGAGGGGATGGAGATCTCCACCTAAGGTATCATGAAAAGAACCGCTTCTTTATTTGAGGTATATGATACCAAGATATGGATATGTCATATATGATATGCAATATCCACAAAGAAGTGATGGCCTTTATGAAAGGACCAAGAAAGGAGTACCCATCATTGCAGCAAGTGTTGCTGCCATAGATAGGAGTACCTTTCAGTTTATTTCAGCCTAAAAGGCATGTAATATAGTTATGAACTGCTATTTCATATTTGCCAATAGATAGAAACACTTTATTTTTGCATATTGTATGACAATATTGGCAATCAATAAAGGGATGTTTCTAAATATTTGATCTTTGTGGCATTGCCTTGTTTATCTTGTGGTATTTGATATGCATAAGATAAAATGATACCTAAAAGTTATAGATAACTCAAACAATCAAATTAGCATCAATCATGAGAAATTCATTTCTAGTCTCCATGTGATGGATAAATCTGGACTCTTTTGGTTAGAGAACCAGTAAGAGACATGAATATCTTGGACATGATTAATCAATCTTCACTAATGGTAGTGGAAGAATAATTATCCTATTAGGTTTAATACATGTGATGCATTTACATACCTATTGGAACAAATGCTAATACTTCAAATGGTGTTTAGAGAAATACCAATTTGAATATCTTGAAGTGTTCAAGATTATCATAGATGAAGTGCCAATTTGGTAAAGTGTTAATTCTTGATGAGATCAATGAATGAAATACTTGGACCAAATGTTTGAGATCCTTATGAATGATTATGATAGTGTATCATAGCGAACTCATGATTAAGTCATGGTGATGTCTAAATCAAGAAGGAATCATACTCTAAGGAGTTAGGGGATGATTATCAAATAACTAAATTCTTCTTAAATAAAGAATACACTTCACTAATATAAGAAATTAAGAATCACAAGGGTTGTGAGTTCTTATATCTTTAACAGATACACCTCAATTATCTATGTGATAAGTTGTTCTTGTGATGAGTCAACTATCTAGATGAATATGAGGAACCAAATTTTGAGTTATGGTTCATGACCATTACATCCTAAATGACATCCATGTGAACCATAAGGTATGACCTTGATGGTAGCACCCATTGGATGAAATCCATAAGTGCAAATGAATCTTAAAGGTTAAGATACATGGATAACATTTTGAGAAGGATGATGCTTGTTGATTGCAACTTAATGACTAAGACGTTTGGCATATGGATACTAAACCCGCATTCCTATGAGGAATAAAACAGGGATGTGTACGTGACACAACCTATAAGGTTTATGAATCCACTAATGCAAATGAAGTCTATAAGTTACAATGGACTAATCAATATGATTGATTGAGTACAAGAAACTCAGAATTGGATCTTTGCTTTGATGATATAGTCAAAGGGTTTGACTGATATGTTAAAGATAAAGAAGGGATCTGTGATTTAGTGGGAGCGTATTCACATTCCACATGTTGATGTGAAATGGAAATGTTCTAGAATGGAAATCCAAAAGTGGAAATTATCTTTAAGGAAGATAGAGATGTTTCCTATGTGATAGGAATAGAGATCTATAGAGATAGTTCTCAAAAACCTCTTGACCTGAAAAGAGAAAGCATACATTGGCAATTTGTATTGAAGGGTTCAGTATGCACAGATTCAGTGGGAGAAAACTTGTCCAAGTTACATGGAGTTAGTATCCCAAGGCCAAGTGTCCAATTATTATGAAGAATGGGAACACTAAGAATAGATATGGATCTATCATGTATGTAATCATCCCATTATCTTGCATGTATCGACATGGCAAGAACAAAATGCATTCATCATCTTGTATGTAGGACATAGCAATATGATGTGCTCATCCTGATAACTCATATGTAGGACATGACGAGTGGATGTTTGTCTACTTCCAGTAAGGGTTACTAGAACACCATGAGAACTTAATAAGTACTTGAGAAGTACTAGTTCTATGGAGATAAGGAAGAGTTCAATATTGAGTTACATTGATGCAAACTTCCGAAAAGGATAGAAAATTAATCGCAAAATATATATAGGATATATAAAAGTGAAAGTTTGTTGATAATTGGAAGTGTTCCAATAAAACCATTTAAAAGGAAATGTCGAGTATCCATGTGTTAGAGAACAGCAGTGGATACTATATGGATCTGGAAGTTCATGAGATGAACTTATAGATATTCCACTCATTGATGACAAGTATGGAATCTTTGATCATGCAATGTGGCTAAAGGTTAGCAAAGGAATACTAGATCACATATTACGGCAACTCCATCTCATACGTGTGACGTACAACGAAGAGATGTGAGACATGCAATTTATACTGACTTTGGCAAGGTGTAGCCATAACTCACTATGTTGGCACTAGAGCACAGTAACATGTGGGACATGTTTGAAGATTACTATGAATACGATTCAAGGGTGACTGGCTCACAGTGCAAGTGGGAGTCTGTTGGTATGTATGCCCTGAGATCCAATCATGGGATGATTGGTGGGATACATTAATATTGATTTGATAGACATCAAAGGCAAGCTTCCAATTCTATCTGGTTCAGTCATATGAGATAGTGGTAGAACAGATTGAATGTCTAGAGAATGACAGTACTCAATGACGTATGCCTTCAGGTATAGGACCTGAATGATGAGATCATGCAGATGCTAAGAGTTTGTACATTCTCATTATGTCCCTAGTCGGATGTCATTGTGGAAGGTAGATAGACAGCAATGACACACAAGACTAGATTGTGGTGTTGGTTGATGACAGAATCTCATTAGTCATGATATAGAGATATCAAACCAAACACATAGGTACTTGTTAGAGAACAAGTGTACCGGACAAACCCACCATGAGTTTGACACATGGAACCATGACATGGTAGTCACAGTCAGTACTCACAGTGATGGTGGTGAGTGTGATTCTTTGACCTAAAATCACTACACTCAACAGATGTCGTTGGGCACACTTTGACATCATCAAATGCAGTCCTGAAACATGGGTTGTTATAAAGGTGATGATTGGGTGGCTTTGACACATGGGTCTTTTGAGGGGTGAGTGATACATATGGGATTTGTCCCTCCTGAGGGAGTTTGATATCCAAGGCCACTTGATGAGTAGGATTGAAATAGGCATGCACACGCATGTGTGAATCAGTATGTGATATTGATGTCATACATATCTCTTCCAATCTACTCTGAGATCAAGAAAGTGAATGAACGTTGATAGGATGACTGTTCCGTGCCTCAAGTTCATTCGGGATATCAGTGACAAAGGAATTATACATTCACTGTAATACCATTCATGGATTGTAGGATTGAAAATTGTTCTCCAACTTTCTACTTTCACTTGGGTAGCACTGATGTGTGACTAGGCACCGCTCTTTTCTTGTGAAGTCATAAGTGTTATGGACTTTCACTGCCAACGTGAAATGGACCTACAGGGTCACACACATAGGATTTAACCTGGAAGAGTAGTTTTGTCCACAAACAATGTTTAGATTGATTGCTAAAGGATTTTAGTAGTTCAATTCAACACTCAATCAATTAATAGCTCAGTATCATAATGTTCAAGGTGTTGGACTGATTGATTAGAGTATCAGATTGATTGAAACCGCAATTTACTGATTCTGCACAATCTGCACTCCCAACCGATCGGCTCATGAGATGAACCGATCGGCTCAGCTTGGTGAATCGGTCGGCTCAGGTGATGAGTCGATCAGCACATGATCAGGGTGAAACGATTGCTTCAAGTGTTGAAACGATCGATTCAACTGATGCAACTGAGCAAGTTGGGAAAGTAGGATTGGTGAGAATTTTCCTTTCGTTTCACTTGTCCAATTTTATTGGAAAAGGGATTGGTATTCAATACCAATTAGAAACAAAAGAAGGAAAGTCAATCGGGAACTGATTAGGACCACGAACCGACCGGTTCAGAAGTGAACCGATCGGATCATGGGTCCCAACCGATCGGTTGAGGATTCAACTGACCGGTTCAGGTCCCCAACCGACTGTTTCAGTTGTGAAATGATCGGTTCAGGTTGCGAGTTGGTTGTTTTGTGGAAAATCTTGAACCCTTCTACTCCTGCTATTAGTCCCGCATTGCCCGGGATGGAGAACCTTGTCCCATGACCCTCCTATATATATAGGGGTATTGGGGGCTTCTCAAAGAACAACTTAGTGCAACCAGTTGCTCTGTGAAGTTGTCGTTCTCTCTGGTTTTGGTAACCGAGAGAGAGCCCGAGCAAGTGCTACCCGATAAGGGAGGCACAGTAAGGGAAAGACAACTACAGAAAGAAATTGGTGGCAGGAGAGTGTGTTGGCGACTAGTACACTGACAGGAGGGTGTGACTCCTTCCAATTCCTTATAGGACAAGGAGATTGGAGTTCCAGGTGGTCCGTGTGGACTACTTCAGAGGTGGGAGGTTTCTGCCGCTCAGGAGGACAACTGTCAATCCCGACAGTCCCGGTGAGACCAGGAGTCTTCAATCCCGGTGCGAACAGGAGCTACACAGACACCATCCAAGACCGCAGGTGAAGATCGTGCAAGGCGCGAGGTATTGTCGCTGAGCAAGCCTCGGGACAAGGTATGATTCCACAAACCATCTCTTTCCTATTGTATAGACATTGACGCGTTTCCTTGTTCTGGGTTTGGGGGAGAAAATTTTTGTTTCTGTTGCCTTCTCTGCCTCCCCTAAAACCTGACAGAGGAAACCTTACATTTTGCTCAAGAGGAGTTGAGAAACCCTTTTGACTGATCTCTTGGGGCATGAATGCAGTAGATAAGGAGAGAGACAATGACAATGAGTTCCTGGAGCCGTGGGGAGGAGAAGCAATAATAGAAACTTGAAGGCAGACAACTAAAGCGAGGAAATCACGTCTCCTTGGGAGACCTAGAATCCATCTAGATGACGCTCAACCAAGATACAGTGGTTGCGCCATAGTATGAAGGTGAAAATATAGAATTAGAGGCGGAAGGTTTCATCATCATTCTTCTAGTCATGGTGATGCATCTGTTGCATAGAACTAAGTTCTAGCACAGAGTGAGAACATAGAGAAGCGAAAGGGCACCAGCATAGAGGAGCTCTTCCAAGCCCTAACCTCAATGATCACCAATGCTCATTGTGGAGCCACGCCAACACAGTGAAATAATGCACACAACATCAAGCGAAGAGAGAAGCGGTGAGTTATCCTTGTTACTTTGATTCTCAGATCCAACATTGAAGGTGAAGGCAGTATCGAATGGTGTCATTGAGTGCATTCTAGAGATCCAACCACCAGCGGCACAGGTATCAGACCCAAGCAATAGACGACAACAACTCATGTTCACGAAGAACATGGCCTTCTCACTCGCACGGAGGTGTCAGTGGGTCAGGTGTGAGGGGGAGATGGAGGCATATGATTCTCTCCAGAGGTAACTTCCGCGGTGGTGACCGTCTTATGTCCTGAGGTATCAGGCATGAACCATGTTCACACAAGTAGGAGGATCGAAGAGACGACGGTAGATCATGTCGTTCATGGACGCCAGAACACAAGAAGAGAGATCGCGAAAGATAAAGAACGAGAGAGGGAAGAACTGGGTCTGGTCTAGCTAAACCAAATCACTTAACTGGCTAGCCCAAGCGAGAAGTTGCACCAACCCTAGTTTCCATGTGGCGGCCTGCAATTGGCCGCAAAAGGTAAATTATCATAGAAAATTATCATATCTTCAATAATTTGTAGAAATTAGATCGATTATCATAAAATTACAAACAAGGTATGAAAATGTTCATAAAATGAGTAGAACACAATGGAACAATAATTTAAGGCATTTGATGCATTAATGTCAGGAATATCATGTGATTTGTAAAATGCGTATATCACGTGTTATAAATAACAAATGATGGCTAAAAATTATGAGAATATGTCACTAAGTCTATAATCATGTTTAGAATTCATATGATGTCAGAAATTATGATGTTGATGCACAAAATCATGTAATTTGCTCCATATGGTTAGGGCTTTTAACCCTAAATAAAATGCAATAAATGATTAAATTTATAGAGTAAGCTCATATCATTATGTGGAACCTCAAATTTAATTATGAGATCATGATGATGCATAGAATTCATGCTATATGAAGATGACCCTTAATACATTGGTTGTAACCCTGATTTGAATAATGTATATAAACTAGGGTTAATATGTGCACAAAAAGGATATGGAATGTAATGTTCAGATAATGAGCCATAATCTGAAAAATGACATCAGTAAGATAATTCTAAGACAAGGATGCAAGTAAAAGTGGGAATGTCCTAATGAACTAAGTAAAACCCGAAAATGGAGATAACTAAGGTTAAGATGATGAGAATCTAATAGTAATACATGATCTTATCTCGATCAGGGTTTGCCAAGAATATAGATGACATCAAGAATATGGACCAGGATGTCTCTTTTCAAGGTACATCATTGCCTCTTACTTGGCTTATTATACCATATGCTTGTGTTATATGTGTAGTAAAATACTTGGCATATGATATTGGATGAAATGATTGTTCTTTTATACTATGTTGCTTGAGATTTTTATACTTATGGTTATGAACACATGAAGCATAAGATATTTGATCCATCATATGATAGCACTAAACTATTTGTTAGAACAGTGCATTGAAGTGACTTAACTCTTTGGCAGTCGGTCACATTGTAATATATGATCTAACTCTTTGTTAGGAGATCATAAGGCCTAAAAACATATATCCCTTTGGTGGAAAATGTACAATATATATGATGGAAATGTGCTTTAAATGCGTGTTTTGTTTTATAAATAAACATCTTCGTGCAAGTATATGCATTTTCTTATATTTCTTTATAACTGCCAAGTTCTAGTTTTATCTTATCGCCAAGCATAGTAATGAGAGGTATATAAAAGACACGTAGGTGTACTGAGTACATTATTCTTGAATATTGTGCTGATGTGTACCACATGTAATCTTTTGTTTAGTTTGTGGACATATGATCTTAAATAACTAGGATAGTTGAGAGTTGTGTGGCAAGCTGATGTACAAGTGGACATGTTGTCTTAAGATCCTATTATTTAGTTGTAGTACATGTATATGTAGAAGTTTGTTGTTCAATATGTAATATCTAATGTTGTAATATTTCATTATGTAATTATATATTAAATGGTGAACATGTGTTGTATGGTTTGATTATTATTCATGTGCTTGTGCTACTTTTGTTTCCTTCTAACTTCCTTTGATTTTCTTCTTCTTAGCCTAGTGTGTGGTGTTTAAATTGGGATTCTCGCTGAGGTGAGGACTTCAATTTGGACATCCCACATCTGATTAAGATATGGGGATGTCACAGTCATCCCCACCATCCTCCAATAAAAGACATAACCCCATTGGTTGATAGCTTCTAAAGATAAGCTCATTTATAAAGAGTGTAATCCCTAAAATGCCCTTGGAGAGAAACACCTTCAAACTAAGGTGAAACTAGGATCCCCATGGTTCAAAATTTATAAAATGGTAAGGGAATATCTAAGGATTATAATTCATGTGATAATGTGCAAAGAAAATCTCTCAATTGGGTAAATTGCTTAAAATTCCAGAATGTACCTAAAATTGCATAACATGCACAAACAACATCCAAATTGAACCAACTTTGAAACTTAAGCTCCTTTTATGATTTCAAAACACATAAAGAAGTTATATTAAGGTTTAGAACACCTAACCAAGGTCCTTTAATAGACTTTCATTGAGGTATATGTGCATAAACCCTTTTATTGGTACAAAATAGTGAATAAATGTTCACCAAACCACTATAAATTCCATAATTTAAACATCAAGGCCAAAAAAAGGATAGAAAGGAAAGGAAAATCTTGGAAAAGGGCCAAAAAGAGTATATGTCCAAGTTTTGATATGTTACAACACTCCACCCCTTAAAGAAGATTTCGTCCTCAAAATCACAAGCAAAGAGAGGAGGGTGAGTATGCAACATCCCAACATTAAACTCCTAGGTTGTTTCCATAAACCTTCCACCAAAACTTTCACCACTCAAACTCCTTGTTTTTCAACTGCTTAAGTTGGTAGTTCAAAATCTTCTCAAGCAATTCCACATAGGTCAGGTTCTCATGGGTCACTAAGGGTTCCACTATTGAGATTTCTTTTTATTAGATATAACACAGTTAACATTTTAGGCCTATTAATATCATATTCATTATGATATTATATCATCCTTATTATTCTTTAAATTGAGTCATGTTATATTTACTTTGTATCCAAAAGATTTGTATTTTATTATTATACACAAAGTCGTATATATTTCTTATTTATGGCATGAAGAGTTTTAGCACAATTTAAGGTTTACTTAATTATCTCAATATAATTGATTATTATCCTAAAAATTTGGGTTTACAGATAATTTTGCATAAAATAAGATATCTTATTCAATTTGTTATCATTAATACAAATAATGTCACATTAATTACTTATACCCTTTTTTTACATTAATGTCATCATTAATCATTTTCTCATATTTATTCAGTTCTTATGATTTATTATGCACTCTTATGTGAATCTAATTACTTACAATCCATAGTGAAGTCAATATTTGTATTTTAGTGAACAAAAATGGAATATACTATCTATTAATGATTTGATTCACCTACCAAGTCATGATTCAGTGATTAATTTGGTGTGTATTAGAGAACAAGGTGATATGCATTTCATAACAATGACCTTATTAATTTATGATTAGGTCATTATATATCATTTATGTGTATTAATGCATGTTATTTAATTATGAAACCTAATGTCACTAATGTATCAAAAATGTCATTTAGGATGTATAGGTTAAGGTAATATTATTACAACTTTGGGTTTAGGTCAATATGATCATTATTCTTCATCTATACATTCTTAGTATGCATTAAATACAAGGTTAGGTTACAATTATCTTGCTCATCATATCATTAAGGTTTATTCGTCCAAGGCATGTTTAGCATCATGTGTACCCACTATTAGTATTAATTTGTGAGTTACTCATGTTATGTGTATTAGATTTTCATTAGGGTTCAAACATGTGAACTATACATTAGATGACCATTATATGTTCTTCAGATAGCAACAAGTATGTGGGGTTACAACTATAACTTCTTTGATCAAAACTAAGGACCCGAGAAAACTATCCTCCTAAACATGGAGTTAGGGTTTATAGAGTCAGTATACCTAGATTTTAGTATGTTACAGGACTCCATCCCCTTAAAAGGATTGAACTACCAAGACAAACTAATCTAGAGGTAAAAGGGTGAGTCCAACTAAGTCGTGTACAAGATCCATCACGCTTCATGTGTGCACTCTGATTGCTTACTAAACACCAAACTTCAAAGTCTAGATTCTTAGGGATAAATTGTCCAAACATGTGGTCCTATGGGACATAAGGGAACCATATTGGGTATCCATCCTGAAACAAGTCATTACACTTGAAAGACAAGGTCAACATATTATGTTCTTAGGATTATCCAACTTAGGTGCCTAAGGCTACTACTGTCTATAGGCATGCTATTTGGACAGTCAGTATCAACTCAGGCCAGGCAGGTATCAAATGGAACCGGGAGTCCTCGTAAACCAAGATAGTGATGTAGAGGAAAATCTTGCCAGCCCTCAAACCTTGATACTTTCTAGACACCTTTGCTTTCAACTTATTCCCTAATAGCTACCTAATATGCTCATCGTAGTATGGTTAACTAAACAAGTTTCTAGTGAGAAACTCTAATGATTCTAAATCAATCTTTCATCACCTCAAGGGTAGCATAGATAAATTATATGGAAAACATGTCACTCAAAGAGGAACTATATGAGGCAAGGGATCTAATTAGGGAGACAAAGTTAAAATAGTCAAATTCTGACTACCATGAGCTTTAATACCATGTTGTAAGGAGTAGGACCCGAGAGGGGGATCCACTCCCTACTAAAAAAATGAAGAATAAAACATCCATTCCGAACACACTCAAAGGTATGTTGGAATAGGTGTAAAATTTTCAAATTTTCAATAAATGGTATTCAAAACAACCAAAGTGTAGTAGCAAAATTAAACAAATGACTATATTCAATTTTCACAAAGATTAGAAAAGTACATCATAATCTCCCTTAAGGGTTTACATGTATTATACAACATAAGAATCTAAGTAGAGGGAAGTCTAAACTATTTCAAATTTGTCTCCAATAAACATCTCCAAGAGCTAGGTGCATGTTGGAAGCTATGTTCTCCTTGGTCATGTTCAACGCCTCGATCTAAACCTAGGTGGTTGGGAAATCACCCAGCAAGAGAGAGAAATACAAGGTATGTGTCAAATAATGAACAAGAACAAAAGATATGGAATAACATGAAAGTAAAGGCTTATATTTCATCATAAGATGAAGAGAACAAGAGTATGAGGCATAATCAAAATTGATGCTTGCCATAAACAAAATAAAATAAAAGGGTTGCATGTGTGATTAATATTTACTACATTAACTACATAGGGTTGAGGCACCTACCGGACCTCAACCTATAGGTGAGGGGAGAATTAATACATTCCCAATCACCTACACATATTTTTGTGGGGGAGAATAAGACATTCCCAAGGGTGAATTAATACATGTCGTATCTATGGGTGGTTGTGCATAAGCACCACTACTATAGCTAAATAGTCCATAAAATCAACATACTAGAAAATAAATCATGGAAAGTAAAAGCATCATATAAATTAGAACATGGCAGTGGGGTACAATAACCAAGAAAAAGAATATAATTACCGATTTTGAGGCAATTTAATAAAAGAATCATGAATAGAGGGAATAGGGTTCATTAAAGCCTCATAAGGGAAATATATGGTTTGGTTGCAATTATCACAACATAGGGTGTAAGGAATGCACATACATAAATAGGGATGGCACATACCTCTCTTTCTGATATCAATTACTAACGTTTACCACTTTAAATGAGTCCAAGTTCCACTTTGCCTATTTTCAATGTATTAATATGCAGTAGAGTACATAATGCACATTAATGTATAGAAATCCTAATTTTAGAACTTTTAGCAAAACTAGGATTTAGATTCTAAATATATCACCAATGAAATTATTAGGTTCTCCAGATCAAGAAAACATATTTTAATGTTAATTTTGGAGTTATGATGATTAAGATGTACTTTTTATGAAATTTATGCATTAAATTCATTTTACAAAAATCATTCTTCGTCAAACTATGATATCAGACCTTGAAAATATTTTAATAGATAGGTATTAATTTTCGAATTCCAAAACATATTTATTTGTCAAATTTGGATAAGTGGATTAGAAGATTTGAATTTTTCAATACTAACCAATAGGAAATTGCCACATCATCAAATCGATCGAGATAAGAAGAGAGAGGGAGAGGGATAAAACACCATTTGACCCAATATCAGGTTTGTAGTTGCATAGGTAACCAAACTAGATCTTATAGAGAAGGTAAAACAACAAGAAACCAAAACCCTAGAAGAACATGGTAAATAGAGATGGAGATCATCGATTTTAAACATAGAAGCATGAGTTTTAAGCATGTAGTAAGCAATATATGAGAAGGGGGTTAACAAAAATTGCCTCTATGGAAGGTGGACAAGTTAAAGCAGAAAGATTCCTGAGCTAGAGAGTCTGGTTTCTCTAAAAAAACTCCTATCTCGAGCAAGAAGTACCTTCTCCACTTTAGAGGTTAAAAACTCTTGCAATAGAACATGGAGATAATGTGTTTAAGGATCTAGGTGGGGATTAACCATGGAAGGCCATGGTTTTGACCTGTAAGAAGGTGGGAGGAAGACTAGCAGCATGAAAATAGGGAAGTAAAGGATGAAACTTACTATTTTTTGTCAAAATCACCAAGAAGGAGCTTTAGAAACCCTAAATAGAGCAAATTTGGAACCCTAGGAGCCTTCTTGACCTAGGTAAGCACTCTCTTTTACCGTGGTACAACACCTTCATGAACAAATAGAGTAGGAACTATGCTCTAAGCTGGAGGAAAGAGAAGGAGATGATTGCTTCTTGGATTTTTAGGTGGGAAGGGGTAGACATGATCTTTATAAAGAAGGGGGCAAGCATGAGGTGTCTATGGGACTTTCCATGTGTCCTTAGGCTAGGGCTTCATGGTCATGCAAGAGGACAGCTCATAGAGACTTCTTGTATATCAAATGTCGGCCCTAAAAGACCATGGAGACTTCTAGGCCATTCCCACCATCCTCGAATGAAAGAAATAACCCCATTGGTTGATAGCTTTTAAAGATAAGCTCATTTATAATGAGGGTAATCCCTAAAATGCCCTTGGAGAGAAACACCTTCAATCCAAGGTGCAACTGGGTGCCCCATGGTTCAAAATATTAAAGAATGGTAAGTGAATATGTAAGTATTATAATTCATGTGATAATTTGTAATGAAAACCTCTCAATTGGGTAAATTGCATAAAAGTCTAGAATGTACCTAAAATTGCATAACTTGCACAAATAACATCCAAATTGAACCAAATTTGAAAATTAGGCTCATTGTATGATTTAAAACACATAAAGAAGTTATATTAAGGTTTAGAACACCTAACTAATGTCCTTTAATAGGCTTTCACTGAGGTTATTGTGCATTAACCCTTTTATTGGTACAAAATAGTGAATAAATGTTCACCAAACCACAACAAATTTTCCAATTTAAACATCAAGGCCAAAGAAATGATATAAAGGAAAGGAAAATCTTGGAAAAGGGACAAAAAGATAATATGTCTAAATCTTGGTATGTTACACCATCACAAGCACCAAGGCAGTCCATGAATTCTATGTGAATCTCACATGGAACTATGACACATTAGTGCCACCTCCAAATAGCCAATTCATCCTCTCATCCATGATTGTAGGGATCCAATTTACAATCTCGGAAGATTCCTTGGACATCTTTTTCAATGGAACAGAGGTCACCGACTCATGGAGAAAGGATTATCCTGACTATTTTGACCTTTTGCACCCTGAGGCTTTTTACAAACATTTAACCTCACTCTTCATGATATCCACAAGTTCTTGAAGAAGCCTTAGGTACTCTATAAGAGAAAGTCAACCCTACCATCCCCTTCCCTCAATCTTAAAATCAAGATGCTTGCATTAGTTCTTAATTGTAATGTCTGACCCGAGAAAAATCAGACGGACATTACAGAGAACACTACTATAATCATGCACTATTTGTGGAAGAGAACTGGAGTCAAATGGCCCTGATATATCTTACATTTGACGACCTGTTTTGACTCAGGGAAGAATAACTGTCATACCCACCCACCCTACTCTACCTTGATCTGTGGTTTGTTCACTTTTGCTAACCAAAAATCTCTTTTCCATTGTCATGGCTACAAACTTAGTTGGAAAGGAGTTTGCATTAGTGAAACCAAAATCAAGTATAACTTCCTGCCTACCTCTTCCACCACACTCGGAGCCTCTGCCTCTACCACCAACCAGGAACCTCCACCTCCACAACCATCCTGACCTACCCGCTCCTCATTCAATGTATCAAATGAAGCCCTCAGGGGTTAACATGATGCATCATTTTCCAGATTACCTTTAGGTCGAGGAGCATCTCCACCAGGACTTGTGTCATATCATGTATACCATAAACTTTTCTTGTATCCACCCTTATCCCTCCTACTAGACCTACCCAGGCGGTGACTATGCTTCCTATGTATACACTCACTTCTACCCGGTCCCTCCACCTACTACTTCTTCTCCCACATCTTCTACTATTGTTGGACCTATCCCTATCCCTAGAGTGCTTCATCTACCTACTGGCCCTCTTGCTACCTTTCTTTCCAGCATTGGCACTTCTGCTACCTCTTTCCCTTAGGCGCATGAGTTACACGTGTTGGTATGTATGCCCATACATCAAGTCATGTGATGATTGTAATGGGATACTTTGTAAGTGATTTGAATAATAATAAAGGCAATTTCTGATCTATATGTTTTAACTGTTTCTGAGATGATAGTGTAACATGATATATGTCTAAAGAATTGTTTTACTCGACAACGTATGCTTTTAGGTTCTAGACCTAAATGATGAGATCATACATATGTTAAGAGTATACTTTCTTGCTTAGTCCCTAGTCAGTTGTTATTGTAGAAATAACCATAGACATCAATAACACTAAAGACTAGATTGTGTGTTGGTTGATGAAAGAATCTCATTAGTCATGATATGGTGATATCAAACCAAGCACATATGTACTTGTTAGAGAACAAGTGTACTGGACAAACCCACCGTGACAGTGACACATGGAACCATGATTTGGTAGTTACAGTCAGCTCTCACAGTGATGGTGGTGAATGTGATTCTTTGACCTGAAATCACTACACTCAACACATGTGGTTGGGTACACTTTGACATCATCAAACGCAGTCCTGAAACATGGGTTGTTATAAAGGTGATGATTGGGTGACTTTGACACATGGGGCTTTTGAGGGGTGAGTGATAGATATGGGATTTGTCCCTCCTAAGGGAGTTTAATGTCCATGGCCACTTGATGAGTAGGATTGAGAAAGGCATGCGCAAGCACGTGTGAATCAATATGTGATATTGATGTCGCACACATCTCACCCAGTCTTCTCTGAGATCAAGCAAATGGATGAACGTTGAAAGAATGATTGTACCATGCCTTGAGTTCATTCAGGACATTAGTGACAAAGGAATTATACATTCACTGTAACACCATTCATGGATTGTAGGATTGAAAGTTGTTCTCCAACATTCTATTTCACTTGGGTAGCACTGATGTGTGACTAGGCAGCACTCTTTTCTTGTGAAGTCATAAGTGTTATGGACTTGCACTGCCAATGTGAAATGGACCTGTAGGGTTACACCCATAGAATTTAACCTGGAAGAGGAGTTTATCCACAAATCATGTTTAGATTGATTACTAAAGGAGTTTAGCAGTTCAATTAAACACTCAGTTTATTGATAGCTCAAAATCATAGTGTTCAAGGTGTTGGACCAATTGATTAGAGTATCGAATTGATTGAAACTGCGATTGATTAATTTTGCACAATCTGCACTTCCAACCGATCGGATCATGAGATGAATCAATCGACTCAGGTTGATGAACCGATCGGTTCAATTGTTGAACCAGTCGGCTCATGTGACCAACGAAGATCCTTTGGAAAGTCAATTTTGCAAATACAATTTGTTTCACTTGTACAAATTCGATTTGGACAAGGATTAATATTTTATTAATCAGAAACAAATATGAAAGTCAATTTGAGTTGGACCAGGACCACGAACCGATCGGCTCATGTGATGAACTGATCGGCTCAAGGGTGCCAAACGATTGCTTTAGCTATGAACCAATCGGTTGAAGTCACCAAACGATTGGTTCAGGGTTGAAATGATCGGTTCAGCTGGCGTAGTTGGTTGTTTTGTGGAAAATCTCGAACCCTTCTACTCCTGTTTAGTCCCTCATTTCCCGGGGTAGAGAACCCTATCCCATGACCCTCCTATATATAGGGGTATTGGGGGCTTCTCAAAGTACAATTCAGTGCACCAGTTGCTCTGTAAAGTTGTCGTTCTCTCTGGTTTTGGTAACCGAGATAGCCCGAGCAAGTGCTACCCGATAAGGGAGGCACAGCAAGGGAAAGACAACTGTAGAAAGCGACTGGTGGCAAGAGAGTGTGTCGATGACTATTACGCTGACAGGAGGGTGTGACTCCTTTTGATTCCTTGTGGGACAAGGAGATTGGAGTTCCGGGCAGTCTGTGTGGATGACTACAAAGGCGGGAGACTTCTGCCGCTCGGAGGACAACTGTCAATCCTGACAGTCCCGGTAAGACCAGGAGCTGCCCAGACACCATCCAAGACTGGAGGTGAAGACCGCGCAAACTGCGAGGTAACGTCGCCGAGCAAGCCTCGGGAAAAGGTATGCCTCTACAAACCATCCTTCCTATTGTATAGATGTTGACGCGATTCCTTTATTCTGGGTTTGGGAGAAGAAATTTTTTGTTTCCGCTTCCTTCTCTATCTCCCCTAAAACCCAACAACATGCTCTTGGCATGTCTTGGGATGAGAAGAATGCCCTATGGCCCGTTTGTGGTTTTGGTCCTCCAACCGATGAGGAGATGCCTGACCAAGCTGATGAGGAAGTTGCAGATGATGAGGAGGCGATTGAGGATGATGGCTCCGATGCTAGTTCTGATGGCTTTGTTGGTGCCTCTTGTGATGAAGTTGTTGTTGTCTCCACTGCACATTTAGATGAACATGAGGACTATGAGCCTGAGGATGATGCAGATGATGATGTTGTGGACATAGATAGCTTAGATATTAGCTTGATGTTGTAGTTTCTTAGTCTTTTAGGTGTTGATTTGATATATCATTTTAGACTCTTATGTACTATGATATTGGGCACATACATCTAAGATGTACTATTCTATCTTTCTGTTATTTTCTCATTAGTTTATGGTTCTTGTAGTGAGGATATGTTTTAGTGTTGTAATCTTAATCATATGTACCCTTACTCTCTAGTTGACTGTGTCTCATGAGTTTGTGGTATGTTACCCATATTTTGATTATGACATTTGATTACTTGTTTCTATTTACCTTATCTCTTTTTTATGTGTTCTATGTTGTTGAATGCTTTATGAAATGACCGGCATCGAACCGACAACCAAATCGTTACTAAGTATGCGGAATTACCATAAATAACAGATTAACAAAAATCACTAAAATTTAAAACCATTTTACAAGGAGATCCTTGTCCAGAAAACTTTTACTGAAAGATCCAAAACTCATACATAGCATGATTGACATTGCACAACATTGTTTCATCTCATCTCGAGGGCAACATATAACAGTTGCTCTATCAAAACATATACTGGAGCAACATAAAACCTAGAGGCATACAAGCCAAAATCTCAGATTGTTCATGAAACCATTACGAACGAACTCCAAGGACCTGAGAGTACAGAGACGACACATAGGACTTATATCTATAAGACATGATAGACAGTACGCTCAACCTGAGCTATCACTACTGCCTCAGCTGTTGTTCCACCTCCGTAGAAAGGTCTCCACCACCTCATGCATGTCCACCTAAAAATTATGGATCCCATGGGGTGAGACAATTGTCCCAGCGAGAGATATAACTCTCCGTCGACCATATTATTATTGCAGATAAACATTATAAAACTGAGCAGAGGTTCTTTTATATTAACAGGCATGATTAATCATTGTATGAACAGAATAAGATAATCTCCTTTCTTAAGGAGAACATTGCATCTATCCATGGTAGAGTATAAATAATATATCTGATTTGCAAGGAATGTAAAGAAACATAAATAACATATATCAACTAAGATGTATATCTAAATTTCACATCAAGCAATGTTTTTCCGTATTCGATCCTTAAGCATATACGCTACATGGCTGAACATATTTTAACAATCACACTTATCCCTGACAAGATGAAGCATACCCTGTTCATCTCCAACCGACCAAAAACTTCTCACAAGTCGATACCATACAAGGTCAATGGGAGAGCCGGTTACCATTACCTCACTTGTCTCGGTCAGTAAGAGACCACTTAGGCTTAGCAGGACATCTTGTGTCAGCTGCAAAATAGATGTGCCTTTATACGTAGGCATCCTCACTTAGAGCTATAGTAGAGGAACATCTACAACAACCGTCCCCAATTACTGAGTTATGGTTACTTAGGCACCATACTCTGAGCCATGGTCACATAGGCACCATGCTCTGAACCACGGGTCAGTTCATCGTGCTCTATTGAGACATTGTCACTTAGGCACCATGCCCCCACATATTCAAAAATTTGCATTCCGGGTTATGCCACGGGGAACCCGTTTCACCATTTAACAAATTCTGACGCTGATGGATCTATGGTTAGGGAAATGTTTTATGGTTTCTAGTGATATATTATGTGCATTACAACATTCTTTAACCAATAAACAAGTTATCATTATTAATCACAACAAATGCTACAAAGAAAGTGTAATACATTAATCATGTACTTTTCAAGTCTTTAAAACACATTTAGATACTTGGTACTTGGGATCTCAGTCGCTTATCACATTACTAGGAATCCTCATACCTTCACATCATTATCATCATGATTATCAGATCTAGGTTTTCAAACCCCTAGATCATCACATAGCATTATTACCTCTATACTAGGTAACTATTACCTCCTGGTCCTTAGACCAAGGTATTCATTTTACTTGGTGTACAAGTATTTCACATAGTTCACATGGTTTGATTAAGTATCTTGTCACCTCTCATTTGGCAACAACTATGCACATGGCTCACAAGGCCCATTAAATGTCTTGTCACCTCTCACTAGGCAACAACTATACACATGGCTCACAAGGCCCATCAAACATCTTGTCAACTCTCACTAGGTAACAACTATACACATGGCTCACAAGGCCCATTAAACATCTAGTCGCCTCTTACTAGGCAACAACTATTCTCATGGCTCACAAGGCCATTAAACATTATACTTATCATATAAGTATTTATCGTGCCTTACAAGGCTTATGCAATAAGAGAAATACAACCTTCCCATTATTAGTGTTAGGGTTTCCCTTTATAGCTGAATAGGGTTACAAGTTCATATTATTAGTGTGAACCCTAATTCATTTCTCCACACATCTAGGAGCATAATTTCACATCATAAGTACACAATCATACTTATCTATTCTCATCATCTATCATTAAATGATTATCAACACAAGGTATGAGTTTCTCTCTAATCTTATCTAGGATATTGATTACATCATACTTTTGGTTCAATCCTCCTCCTGAGGAATATTAGTCCATCATTAACAATTCACATCATCTTTAATTAACACCACATTCACCATATGTCACTCAATCAATTACTCATGATTGGAGTGTCTCTATCATATTGGGTATCAAGATGTGTGTATTATCATATTATACTTTTAAACCACATTCTTTACTTCATGTCATGTATCCATATCGGGCATGTGGTATAACCACATCACCATGTCATGTTTTAGGGTGTATCCCCTAATTAACATATCATGTACCCATATCGGATGGACTACCACTTAGTCCTTATTATCTAAAGACAACTTCATATCGGGTATGAACTAGGTGATTGACCCCATATCAGGTATAAGCTATGTTCTTAGTGCCATAACGTGTACAAGATGTGCCCCATATCAGGCATAGGACATATGCCTCATCATATATCTTTTTAGTAGTATACCCAAGATGCCATATCGGTTTCCCATTAGGATTGTCATATCGGGTATCATATCGGGTTACCATCTTAGGTAGATCCTAAAACTCATAACCCCTTCATTCATTTAAGGATCATCCTTATCATATAATTACTTGACAAGCTAGTTGTATTATTAAATTATCATACCACAATCCATTACACAAAGGGGTAGGGTATATCGAGTTTCAATACCTCATCTAGGGTTTTCCATCAATTTGGGTAAATTATGCCATATCGTGCATGAAGTATAAATTGTTCCTCATATCATCCACAAGATAGGAGTAAGTGCTATTCCTAGCTTACAAGGGATATCATTCATGTCATCCATGTGGTATCACTCACCACTTGTATCGATTGACCCATCACCTAGGGTTTCCAACTGTATTTGTTTAGAGTATTTACTATCTCTATATCGTGCAGAAAGTACAATATTGGACTTGTATCATGCATAACGGTAAATGGGTATCTCCAATATTGTGCAAGGACATAACCAATATAGTGTAGAGCTATCATCTATTTGCATATCAGGTTAACCCCATCTTAGGTCTCATATTGGGTTGAGGTGTTCCAACCATATCGAGCTACACCTTGTTCTTGAATCTATACCTTATATCGTACAATAGGGTTAACTTAAATATGCATATCGTGCACCAGATGTGTGCTTCAAGGTATCGTGTACCAGAGATATATTATATGATCCTATCGTGCAAGAGCACTTGCAATTCTTCATTCATAATGGGTTACCCAAACTAGGGTTCCATATCAGTTTACAAGTATACATTAAACCTTGTATCATGCATGGAGTCTTTACTCGACTTCCTATCGTGCAATAAGTTGATGGTTAAATCCATATTATGTTTCAAAGTATAAGGTACAACTTCATATCATGCAAGGGGATATCATCTCACAAACATATCGTGCAAATAATGTTTGCACATACCCATATCGGGTTAAATCTACTTGTGTGTATGTTTGAACCCGATATCACTTTATAAAGCGATACCATCTTATTAAAGCTCTAGACCATCGTTCTAACTATTATAGTTCATGGAAACAGGTCTAAGAAACTAATAGAACTCATAATTTCATCAACTATTTCAGAAGATTTCAGAATTAAAAGTAGATCATTAAGTATAGCAAGTTAGGTGATGAATAATTACATGATAAAGTTCAAGTTATATAACCCACCTTGTGAACAACTTCAAAGCTCCAAGCTCCAAAGCTTCACTTCCTAAGGTTGAAGAAGAACTTCTCCAAGGTCCAGGGCTCGTTCACAATTCCTCCATGGACAAGAGATCACCATAGATGAGCACTTGGTGAAGAAGGAAAGAAAAGAATATCCATAACCTGATATCCTACTTCAACCAAGGTTGAAGGTGACCAAAGCCTTACCTAAAGCTTGATGCTCGAGATCTCCTAGCTCCTTGAACTTCTTTTCACGATACCTAAGAGTCTTTGCACGATATCTCCAAGGGGAGTGGTTATGAGGATCGTAAACTTTCATAAGTTGGTGAAAGGTGAAGTATATATACTTGATTTCCTGAGATAAAGCATATATGAGGTGTTTTCCACTCATGCTACTAGATGACACGTGGCCATGCATGGTTGACATGTGGCCATGCATGCACACATTTATATCTTTCCATGCCAGAGTCTTGGGGATAACCCAGAGACAATATCTCGACTCTTACTTATCTTGTTGGGCAAGTTACCTCATCTTTATCTCATTAAATAAGTAACCCGATACACTTTTTGTAAGGAACTTTGCAACCCGTCATGGGCCACCTCCTTGAGGAGTTCTTCCCATCATGTCCTTTGTGAAGGATCAACAATCTGATAGGAGTACTCTACCATGGTTCCTTGGCCGATAAGCTCCTTTTATCAAGTCTACAACTCAATACAACACATATAAGGCTCTTGCCTTCAACTCATTCTTGGTCTTTCATTACCAAAAGTATCACCACTCAAAGATGATTCAAACATAGTGTCTCCTTCTTTCTGTTTCCTCCAAAGGATGCATAGAGGAAGCGGGGTCACTCTAGAGGTGGTGATTTTGCATTTCAACCCCATATATTGGGTCAATTACAAATTGTACCAAAATTGGTATTCAAGGTACTAACATTGTTCAAACGAGTGGTAACTTGAGATTTAGGATTTCTACAAGCCACCACTTAGCATCACTCTATTTCTTCTGATACCAAAATACTTAGAACACATTCCACATGTGTCATTTGCAATGTAACCCCTCATCTTGGGTAAATTGCACTTTTCACTCAGACTTTCATATAATGCACACATAGTTTGTAATTAAGCTCAAACTTGAAAACAAACTTCACTAAAAGCCTTAATTTCTTTTCAAAAGATTAAAATATGTTTGTAAGTATCTTACTTAAGCAAAACTTCTAGGGTTAATCCATAACCCAAGTCAGGGGTGTTACACTTTATCTAGTATCTTTTGAGAAGACCTATGTTTTTTTAGCTCTTTCTACCTCCCTGTCTTTTTTATATGACAAAGCGGGAGAAATGGCCTAACCCATATCAGTTTATCACATGTATGATCCTTTTCTTGTCAATTATATCATATCATGTGACTTTCTAGAGGACCATATAATATGTATATGGGATTTGGTTATTTTGTGGAAAGGCTAACCATGCAGGTATAAGTAAGCATGAATTGAGGAGGAGCAATTCACATTGTTCAATCATGTATCCCCTTGCAATTCACAAGGTAAGTGATTAATTTTCATATCTTTTCTCAAAGGTAAAGGTTAAACTTTCATATCCCTTTCAATAATTTGATGAATGATTTGCCATTGCCCAAAAGGGGGAGAATGTTGACCTAAGTGTTATACATTGTCCATATTTTAGTAATGACTTAACCATTCCATTCATATGTATCTAATATGTTTGTTTATTATTGATTTTAGGCATTATGTACATGAATAAGATCAAATCTCTCAAGCCCTAGATTGTCTTAATTCAAGTCAAAAGAAATGCAAATGCACATTTTGGGAAAACACCCCAAATCACCTTAGAACATTTTTGTAATCATTTGTATTGATTATATGACTTGTAACTAAGATGAGAAAAAATCAGGGTCACTTAATTCTAATGTTTGATCACTTAAAATTCATTTTGTAAATTCATCACAACAACTTCATCGGTCGAGATGCCAACTTGACCAATCCATAACGGATTTTGAAAATGAATGTTGATCAGTCGAGTTTCATTTTCATAGAACTCGATTGATCCCTCTATAGAGAAAACTCAATTTAAGTGGATCGGTTGAGTTACCCAGGGACGAACTCGATCAATGGTTTTAATTGTCTTTGTCACATAGTGTGATCGGGTTGAGTTATTCTTTATTGAAACTCGACCAATTGCATTGTATGAAAAATGCAAAAAAATTGATTCTAACTGTTGGAGGGGTGCAAAACTCAAAATTATATATGTTGCATCCCCTAAATGGCTAGTAAATGTGTACAAGTGATCCCACACTCTAGTGGACACCCCCAACTATAAATAGGACCTCTTGGAGTTCATTCTAAGGTTTCTCATTCATGCTATTCAAGGTCCTTTCTATAGTTAAGTGCTATTAGTCCAATTTAGCCCCTTTATCTCTCTTGAATACAACTCATTTCGTTCATTATAAGTGTAATAGGATTCTTGTGAGAGAGTTGCCTCATTGTACACTTGTGAGGCTTTCAAGATCTCTCTTTCCTCAATCCCCTCACTACAGAAGAAAGGGGATTTAGCGTCGGTTATATTTGGCATTCTGCATCAGTTACTCACCAATGACCAAGTGGGCGACGGTAAAACTCAAACATTTTTGGCAGTCTGTGTGAACGACGAAATAAGGTTATGTCGGCAGTTCTTTGTTAGGGAAGAATCGATAACATAACTGCAGTGGGCGACGGTATTGTGGTCATCTCTGACGTTTCTCATCGCTGATAAGATGATATATAACTGATGCCACATTACTTGATCACAATTTTATTAGTTAATGAACAATGAAATTTTGGGTGTGTATCGTCGGTTCTTTGTAAATAAGCAAAGGAGAATGTATATATAGTCTTTTATTGCAAAATAATCAAAGATACACATGTTAGGGTTTCCCTTTATAGCTGAATAGGGTTACAAGTTCATATTATTAGTGCGAACCCTAATTCATTGCTCCACACATCTAGGAGCATAATTTCACATCATAAGTATGCAATCATACTTATCTATTCTCATCATCTATCATTAAATGATTATCAACACAAGGTATGAGTTTCTCTCTAATATTATCTAGGATATTGATTACATCATACTTTTGGTTCAATCCTCCTCCTGAGGAATATTCGTCCATCATTAACAATTCACATCATCTTTAATTAACACCACATTCACCATATGTCACTCAATCAATTACTCATGATTGGAGTGTCTCTATCATATTGGGTATCAAGATGTGTGTATTATCATATTATACTTTTAAACCACATTCTTTACTTCATGTCATGTATCCATATCGGGCATGTGGTATAACCACATCACCATGTCATGTTTTAGGGTGTATCCCCTAATTAACATATCATGTACCCATATCGGATGGACTACCACTTAGTCCTTATCATCTAAAGACAACTTCATATCGGGTATGAACTAGGTGATTGACCCCATATCAGGTATAAGCTATGTGCTTGGTGCCATAACGTGCACAAGATGTGCCCCATATCAGGCATAGGACATATGCCTCATCATATATCTTTTGAGTAGTATACCCAAGATGCCATATCGGTTTCCCTTTAGGATTGTCATATCGGGTAACATATTGGGTTACCATCTTAGGTAGACCCTGAAACTCATAACCCCTTCATTCCTTCAAGGATCATCCTTATCTTATAATTACTTGACAATCTAGTTGTCTTATTAAATTATAATACCACAATCCATTACACAAAGGGGTAGGGTATATCGGTTTTTAATACCTCATCTAGGGTTTTCCATCAATTTAGTTAAATTATGACATATCATGCATGAAGTATAAATTGTTCCTCATATCGTCCGCAAGGTAGGAGTAAGTTCTATTCCTAGCATCCAAGGGATACCATTCATGTCATCCATGTGGTATCACTCACCACTTGTATCGTTTTACCCATCACGTAGGGTTTCAGTCTCTATTTGTGTAGAGTATTTACTATCTCTATATCATGCAAAAAGTATAATCTTGGACTTGTATCGTGCATAAGGGTAAATGGGTATCTCACATATCGTGCAAGGACATAACCCATATCGTGTATGATCTATCATCTATTTTCATATTGGGTTAACCCCATCTCGGGTCTCATATCGGGTTGAGGTGTTCCAACCATATCAGATTACACCTTGTTCTTGAATCCATACCTTATATCGTGCAATAGGGTTTACTTAAATATAAATACGTACACCAGATGTGTGCTTCAAGGTATCGTGTACCAGAGATTTATTATATGATCATATCATACAAGATCACTTGCAATTCTTCATTCATATTGGGTTACCCAAACTAGGGTTCCATATAGGTTTACAAGTATACATTAAACCTTGTATCGTGAATGGAGTCTTTACTTGACTTCCTATCGTGCAATAAGTTGATGGTTAACTCCATATCATGTTTCAAAGTATAAGCTAAAACTTCATATCGTGCAAGGGGATATCATCTCACAAACATATCGTGCAAATAATGTTTGCACATACCCGTATCGGGTTAAAGCTACTTGTGTGTATGTTTGAACCTGATATCACTTTATAAAGTGATACCATCTTCTTCAAGCTCTAGACCATCGTTCTAACTGTTATAGTTCATGGAAACAGGTCTAAGAAACTACTAGAACTCATAATTTCATCAACTATTTCAGAATATTTTGGAATTAAAAGTAGTTCATTAAGTATAGCAATTTAAGTGATGAATAATAACATGACAAAGTTTAAGTTTTCTAACCCACCTTGTGAATAGCTTCAAAGCTCCAAGCTCCAAAGCTTCATGTCCTAAGGTTGAATAAGAACTTCTCCATGGTCTAGGGCTCATTCACAATTCCTCCATGGACAACATAGCACCATAGATAAGCACTTGGTGAAGAAGGAAAGAAAAGAATATCCATAACTAGATATCTTACTTTAACCAAGGTCGAAGGTGACCAAAGCCTTACCTAAAGCTTGATGTTCAAGCTCACCTAGATCCTTGAGCTGCTTTGCACGATACCTAAGGGTCTTTGCATGATATCTCCAAGTGGAATGGTTATGAGGACCATAAACTTTCATAAGTTGGTGAAAGGTGAAGTATATATACTTGATTTCCTGAGATAAAGCATATATGAGGTGTCTTCCCCTCATGCTACTAGATGACATGTGGCCATGCGTGGTTGACACGTGTACATTCATGTACACATGTATATCTTGCCATGAAAGAGTCTTGGGGATAACCTAGAGACAATATCTTGGCCCTTACTTATCTTGTTGGGCAAGTTACCTCATCTTTATCTCATTAAATAAGCAACTCGATACACTTTTTGTAAGGAACTTTGCAACCCCTCATGGGCCACCTCCTTGAGGTGCTCTGCCTATCATGGCCTTTTTTAAGGCTCAACAATCCGATAGGAGTCCTCTACCATGGCTCCTTGGCCGATATGCTCCTTTTATCAAGTCTACAACTCGATACAACACATATAAGGCTCTTGCCTTCAACTCATTCTTGGTCTTTCATTACCAAGAGTATCACCACTCAAAGGTGATTCAAACATAGTGTCTCCTTATTTCACTTTCCTCCAAAGGATAAATAGAGGAAGTGGGGTCACTCTAGAGGTGCTGATTTTGCATTTCAACCCTATATATTGGGTCAATTACAAATTGTACCAAAATTGGTATTCAAGGTACTAGCATTGTTCAAATGAGTTGTAACTTGGGATTCAGGCTTTCCACAGGACACCACTTAGGATCACTCTCTTTCTTATGATACCAAAATACTTAGAACACATTCCACATGTGTCATTTTAATGTAACCCCTCATCTTGGGTAAATTGCACTTTTCACTCAAACTTTCATATAATGCACACATAGTTTGTAATTAAGCTCAAACTTGAAAACAAACTTCACCAAAAGCCATAATTTCTTTTCAAAAGATTAAAATCAACTTGTAAGTATCTTACTTAAGCAAAGCTTCTAGGGTTAATCCATAACCCAAGCCAGGGGTGTTACAATTATAAACCCCTAACAAGGATTTCATCCCCGAAATCCCAGATGAAGGAAGACAATTGTTATTCATGCATCGTATCATCAAGTCTCCACATAACATATTGATGTTATGGAGATACCAAAGATCTTTGACCAACACAAAGCCTTTTCATAAAAGGTCATCATCAGATCTCATACATGATATATACCCTATTGTTCTATTCATCACTGACTGTGAAGTCAACTCTATGTCAAGTAACGCTTTCCAAGTTAGAAAAGTACTATGAAAATTTCAGGTGTCAAACCATATTGACTCACATCTTTATATGTGACAAGATTAAAGGGAGTCTTCCATACTCCTCACTTAGTTTAGCATTTCACTTTCAAGGAGAGATCAAAATTTCGTTTTGTCACCCACTTGGTATTATAGGTCTTATCATACATCTTTAGTGCCACTTCTATCTGTTATCTCTACACTAAACTTCCTTATGACTTTGTATCAACCATCTTCCCAATTATTCATTCTAATGTCATAAGGAAAATTACTTACTAAAGAAGAACTTATCTCAGGGATATCTCTAGATATTATAAATAGTCTACTTCCACATATCTAGATAAAAATACTTTAAGGAATTATCTTTAGCTTGATAAGCTTTTTCTCAAAACAATTCTACAATTGTTCCTCCAATTAATACATCTTTATCAAGGTTATGTTTATGCAGAGCATAAACCCCTAACAAATGATTTTCCTACTAGAGTTATCTCAAGGTTGGCCCTTCTAGGTAACCAAACATTATTCATCTTATCAGGAGTCATATTCTCACTCTCCCATACCTTTCGGCACATCTTGAATATCAGAATTTCTTATCTTAGTATCCTTCACATGTGTCGAAAACACATCATATCTTTATCATATCCATTTTTCTATTGTTAATACTAGAGTCAAACATACAAAAGGATCTTTCTTTTATCTTGGGACATAATACATTACACATATCTTTATCTTGGAACCAAAGTCCAGGACAAATGTATACTTTTCTAAGTATCCATCAATAGATTACTTCTAACTCATGCATATCAAGTGTCCTCAGACTCACTTGATTGCCATGTTCCTGAAAGGAAAGAACACAAAGAAATATATTCCTTTCATCACCCCATCATTACCCAGGGTTGTTTATCAAAGAGGAGATATCATCATCTCCTAAGATTATTACATGAACTTTCACCATTCATAAGTCAATTACACTTGTTACTTCTCAGGTTCCTTGCCATCTGCATAGGAATTATATGGATGATTACATATCATCACCCCTTTCTTTATTATTGTCTAACATGTTCATGAATATTTCATGATTTTATCACATTTCCCATTTCCACATTATGGGAAAGATATTTACTATTCACACAAACTTTATCAAATAGGGATCATCTCCCTTGTTCTCATTCTCTTATCATGAGGATTATATTCTTTTACATCCTCATACACATAGATTGATCTGAGATCATCTCAGATTCCATTTATTGTACTTAGGATGTGATAAAAATGTCCATGTCATATTTCCAGTTTCGTTATACTCACTAGATTGTCTCAAAATGACTACTTGATCAGAGTAATCAAAAAGATAACCATCTAAGAGTTCCATACTCACCTTATCTTCAATTGTTGAATACCTGGCTAGGGTATACAAGTACTGAGATTAGGTAGTATGCACTTTGTTTACTATCGTATTCCTTACTTTCATATCATCAAAACCTAGGACTTTGCATCCCTAGATTTTATCTAGGCATCACCTCTGCACCTCATCCTTTTTCACACAGATAAAGGAAACTGTAAAGAATTTAAAAGATTACTGAGCAAAATGTAAGTCCTCATCTTCCTTATGTCCTCATAGGACTAGTCAAAGGAAGCTCAATAGAAACTACTTTTCTTATATATAACAGATAGGATCATGAAACGACATATCAAAATGATACTATTTTATCTGACTTGTCTCAACACGTAGATTGTTTACTGCCTCAGGTGGATTCTTTTCATAGAATCTTTTCATTGCCTGATCCCAACGTCGTGCTCTATTTCTTGATGCTGATGGACCTACTCATGACGTCTGTCTACGTACTCATATGCCATAGCTACACCATTGCCTTTGAGAGTCTTGTTGACTCTACCTCGGTGGTTGGGTCATTTCCTCCTTCCTTTTAGGATAAAAGGATCTAATATGCCCAAACTGTTTACACTTATAACACATCTTATAAGCATCCCCTGGCCTTGTCGAACTTATAACTGATTTAGAGGCCAAATTAAGAGTTCTAACTGGTGGAACATCAAGTCCTTTTCTGTTTCTTGGTAACCACTTCCCTGATGCATTAAACATTGGTTGCATTGGTGGTACCAAAAACTTTCCCTTTTTGGAACTACTAGGCCTCTGTTCTCAAGTCTGGATAGGTCTTTTCTTAATTCCTACCTCATTATCCTTTCCTGGATAGTCTTTTATGATATGTCCAGGCTGCCTACACCTGTAGCAAACCCTGATTTTAGGTTGTAACCTAATTCTTTCAACATTTTCAACTTCCCCAACATAACTATGTTAATCTAAAACTCTGTCCGAGCCCAGAACTTCATCATTAGGGGCTGCTAATCTGGGTTGTGTTGCTAATACCCAATCAACAAAACGCATCACTGCTGTCTCAACCTGCCCAGTAGTTGTATCAAAAGAAAGATTCCTTATCATAGTTGGATCATCTTGGGGATTCTCAGGAAGTCATTCTTCTCTCGCATGATCCCTTGCACCTTCTCCTGGTGCAACAACGTTGCTTTAAACAATTTACTCCTTGTGTTCTCCAGACATCTTTAAGATTTACTCTATTTCTATATAAGCAGAAGTCACTATATGATATACTGGAACAGACTCAACACCTTAGTTCTATGTCTCTATAGACTCAGTGAACCTTAAGCTCTGATACCAAACTTGAAACGACCATCATCGAACCAACAACCAAATCGTTACTAATTATGAGGAATTACCATAAATAACAGATTAACAAAAATCATTCAAATTTAAAACCATTTTGCAAGGAGATCCTTGTCCAGAAAACTTTTACTGAAAGATCCAAAACTCATACATATCATGATTGACATTGTACAACATTGTTTTATCTCATCTCGAGGGCAACATATAATAGTTTCTCTATTAAAACATATACTACAACAACATAAATCCTTGAAGCATACAAGCCAAAATCTCAGATTGTTCATGAAACCATTACGAACGAACTCCAAGGACCTGAGAGTACAGAGATGACACATATGACTTCTATCTACAAGACACGACAGACAGTACACTCAACCTGAGCTGTCATTGCTGCCTCAATTGTTGTTCCTCCTCCGTAGAAAGGTCTCCACCGCCTCGTGCACATCCACCTAAAAATTGTGGATCCCACGGGGTGAAACAATTGTCCCAGCAAGAGATATAACTCTCTTCTGATCATTTTATTATTGTAGATAAACATTATAAAACTGAGTAGAGGTTCTTTTATATTAACAGGCAGGATTAATCATTGTATGAACAGAATGAGATAATCTCCTTTCTTAAGGAGAACATTGCATATATCCATGGTAGAGTTATAAATCATCTATCTACTTTGCAAGGAATGTAAAGAAACATAAATAACATCTATCAACTAAGATGCATAACTGAATTGCACATCAAGCAATCTTTTTATGTATTCAATCCTTAAGTAGATACGCTACACGGATGAACATATTTTAACAACCACACTTATGCCCTGAGGAGATGAAGCATACCCCGTTCATCTCCAACTGACCACAAACTTCTCACAAATCGGTACCATACAAGGTCAATAGGAGAGCTGGTTACCATGACCTCACTTGTCTCAGTCAGTACGAGACCACTGAGGCTTAGCAGGACATCTTGTGTCAGCTGCAAAATAGATGTGCCAGGGTACGTAGGCATCCTCTCTTAGAGCTATAGTAGGGGAACATCTTCAACAACCGTCCCCGGTTACTGAGTTATGGTCACTTAGGCACCATACTCTGAGCCATGGTCACATAGGCACCATGCTCTGAGCCATGGGTCAGTTCATCATGCTTTATTGAGACATTATTATGAAATTACTGAGTCGTGGTCACTTAGGCACCATGCCCCCGCATATTCAAAAATATGCATTCCGGGTTGTGTCGTAGGGAACCCATTTCACCATTCAGCAAATTCTGACGTTGATGGATCTTTGGTCAGGGCAATGTTTTATGGTTTCTAGTGATATATTATGTGCATTACATCATTCTTTAATCATCAAACAAGTTATCATTATTAATCACAACAAATGCTACAAAGAAAGTGTAATACATCTATCATGTACTTTTCAAGTCTTTAAAATGCATTTAGATACTTGGTACTTGGGATCTCAGTCCCTTATCACATTACTGGGAATCCTCATCCCTTCACATCATTATCATCATGATTACCAGATCTGGGTATTCAAACCCCTAGATCATCACATAGCATTATTACCTCTGTAACAGGTAACTATTACCTCCTGGTCCTCAGACCAAGATATTCATTTTACTTGTTGTATAAGTATTTCACATAGTTCACATGGTATGATTAAGTATCTTGTCCCCTCTCATTAGGCAATAACTATGCACAGGGCTCACAAGGCCCATTAAAAGTCTTGTCACCTCCCACTAGGAAACAACTATACACATGGCTTACAAGGCCCATTAAACATCTTGTCACCTCTCACTAGGCAACAACTATACACATGGCTCATAAGGCCCATTAAAAATATTGTCGCCTCTTACTAGGCAACAACTATTCTCATGGCTCACAAGGCCATTAAACATTATACTTATCATATAAGTATTTATCATGCCTTACAAGGTTTATGCAATAAGAGAAATACAACCTTCCCATTATTAGGGTTAGGGTTTCCCTTTATAGCCGAATAGGGTTTCAAGTTCATATTATTAGTGTGAACCCTAATTCATTGCTCCACACATCTAGGAGCATATATTCACATCATAATCATACTTATCTATTCTCATCATTTATCATTAAATGATTATCAACACAAGGTATGAGTTTCTCTCTCATCTTCTCTAGGATATTGATTACATCATACTTTTGGTTCAATCCTCCTCTTGAGGAATATACTCCATCATCAACAATTCACATAATCTTTTAATTAACACCACATTCAACATATGTCACTCAATCAATTACTCATGGTTGGAGTATCTCTATCATATTGGGTATTAAGATGTGTGTATTATCATATTATACTTTTAAACCACATTCTTTACTTCATGTCATGTAACCATATCGGGCATGTGGTATAACCACATCACCATTTCATGTTTTAGGGTGTATCCCCTAATTAGCCTATCATGTACCCATATCGGATGGACTATCACTTAGTCCTTATCATGTCAAGACAACTTCATATCTGGTATGAACTAGGTGCTTGACCCCATATCGGGTATAAGCTATGTGCTTGGTACCATATCATGCACAAGATGTGCCCCATATTGGGAATAGGGCATATGCCTCATCATATATCTTTTGAGTAGTATACCCAAGATACCATATCAGTTTCCCTTTAGGTTTGTCATATCGGATATCCATATCGGGTAACATATAGGGTTACCATTTTAGGTGGACCCTGAAACTCATAACCCCTTCATTCCTTCAAGGATCATTCTTATCATCTAATTACTTGCAAGCTAGTTGTCTTATTAAATTCTCATACCATAATCCATTACACAAAGGGGTAGGGTATATCGGGTTTCAATACCTCATCTAGGGTTTCCATCAATTTGGGTAAATTAAGACATATCGTGCATGAAGTATAAATTGTTCCTCATATCGTCCACAAGGTAGGAGTAAGTGTTATTCCTAGCATCCAAGGGATATCATTCATGTCATACATGTGGTATCACTCACCACTTGTATCGGTTTACCCATCACCTAGGGTTTCCAACTCTATTTGTTTAGAGTATTTACTATCTCCATATCGTGCAAAAAGTATAATCTTGGACTTGAATCGTGCATAATGGTAAATGGGTATCTCCCAAATCATGCAAGGACATAATCCATATTGTGTATGATCTATCATGCATTTGCATATTGGGTTAACCCCATCTCAGGTCTCATACTGGGTTAAGGTGTTCCAACCAAATCGGGTTACACCTTGTTCTTGAATCCATACCTTATATCGTGCAATAGGGTTTACTTAAATATACATATCATGCACCAGATGTGTTATACAAGGTATCGTGTACCAGAGATATATTATATTATCATATCGTGCAAGAGCACTTGCAATTCTTCATTCATATCGGGTTACCCAAACTACGGTTCCATATCAGTTTACAAGTATACATTAAACCTTGTATCGTGCATGGAGTCTTTACTCGACTTACTATAGTGCAATAAGTTGATGGTAAACTCTATATCGTGTTTCAAAGGATAAGCTACAACTTCATATCATGCAAGGGGATATTATCTCACAAACATATTGTGCAAATAATATTTGCACATACCCATATCGGGTTAAAGCTACTTGTGTGTATGTTTGAACCCAATATCACTTTATAAAGTGATACCTTCTTCTTCAAGCTCTAGACCATCGTTCTAACTATTATAGTTCATGGAAACAGGTCTAAGAAACTACTAGAACTCATAATTTCGTCAACTATTTCATAATATTTCGAAATTAAAAGTAGTTCATTAAGTATAGCAATTTAGGTGATGAATAATAACATGATAGAGTTCAAGTTATATAAGCCGCCTTGTGAACAGATTCAAAGCTCCAAGCTCCAAAGATTCACGTCCTAAGGTTGAAGAAGAACTTCTCTAAGGTCTAGGGCTAGTTCAAAATTCCTCCATGGACAAGAGATCACAATAGATAAGAACTTGGTGAACAAGGAAAGAAAAGAATATCCATAACCTGATATCCTACTTCAACAAAGGTTGAAGGTGACCAAAGCCTTACCTAAAGCTTGATGCTCGAGCTCTCCTAGCTCCTTGAGCTGCTTTGCATGATACCTAAGGGTCTTTTCATGATATCTCCAAGGGGAATGGTTATGAGAATCGTAAACTTAAATAAGTTGGTGAAAGGTGAAGTATATATACTTGATTTCCTAAGATAAGGTATATATGAGGTGTCTTCCCCTCATGCTACTAGATGACATGTGGCCATGCATGGTTGACACGTGTACATGCATGCACACATGTATATCTTTCCATGAAAGAGTCTTAGGGATAACCTAGAGACAATATCTTGGCCCTTACTTATCTTGTTGGGCAAGTTACCTCATCTTTATCTCATTAAATAAGCAACCTGATACACTTTTTGTAAGGAACTTTGCAACCCATCATGGGCCACCTCCTTGACGTGCACTTACCATAATGGCCTTTTTCAAGGCTCAATAATCTGATAAGAGGCCTCTACCATGGCTCCTTGGCCGATAGGCTCCTTTTATCAAGTCTACAACTCGATACAACACATATAAGGATCTTGCCTTCAACTCATTCTTGGTCTTTCATTACCAAGAGTATCACCACTCAAAGGTGATAAAAACATAGTGTCTCCTTTCTATTTCCTCCAAAGGATACAAAGAGGATGTGGGGTCACTTTAGAGGTGGTGATTTTGCATTTCAACCCCATATATTGGGTCAATTACAAATTGTACCAAAATTGGTATTCAAGGTACTAGCATTGTTCAAACGAGTTGTAACTTGGGATTTAGGCTTTCCACAAACCACCACTTAGCATCACTCTCTTTCTTATGATACCAAAATACTTAGAACACATTCCAAATGTGTCATTTGCAATGTAACCCCTCATCTTGGGTAAATTGCACTTTTCACTCAAACTTTCATATAATGCACACATAGTTTGTAATTAAGCTCAAACTTGAAAACAAACTTCACCAAAAGCCTTAATTTATTTTCAAAAGATTAAAATCAGTTTGTAATTATCTTACTTAAGAAAAACTTCTAGGGTTAAGCCATAACCCAGGTCAGGGGTGTTACAATTATAAACCCCTAACAAGGATTTCGTCTTTGAAATCCCAGATGAAGGAAGACAATTATTATTCATGCATCGTATCATGAAGTCTCCACATAACATATTAATGTTATGAAGATACCAAAGATCTTTGACCAGCACAAAGCCTTTTCATAAAAGGTCATCACCAGATCTATCATACATGATACATACTCAGTTGTTCTATTCATCACTGATTGTGAAGTCAACTCTGTGTCAAGTAACACTTTCCAAGTCAGAAAAGTACTATGAAAATTTCAGGTGTCAAACCTTATTGACTCATCTTTATATGTGACAAGATTCTAGGGAGTCTTCCATACTCCTCACTTAGTTTAGCATTTCACTTTCAAGGAGAGACTAGAATTTCGTTTTGTCACCCATTTGGGATTACAGGTCTTATCATACATCTTTAGTGCCACTTCTATCTGTTATCTCTACACTAAACTTCCTTATGACTTTGTATCAACCATCTTCCCAATTATTCATTCTATTGTCATAAGGAAAAGTCACTTACTAAAGAAGAACTTATCTCAGGGATATCTCTAGATATTATAAATAGTCTTCTTCCACAGATCTAGATAGGGATACATTACGGAATTATCTTTAGCATGATAAGCTTTTTCTCAAAACAATTCTACAATTGTTCCTTCAATTAATACATCTTTATCAAGGTTATGTTTATGCAGAGCATAAACACCTAACATATAATTTTCCTACTAGAGTTATCTCAAGGTTGGCCCTTCTAGGTAACCAAACATTATTCATCTTATCAGGAGTCATATTCTCACTCTCCCATGCCTTTTGGGACATCTTGAATATCAAGATTTCTTATCTTGGTATCCTTCATATGTGTCGAAAACACATCATATCTTTATCATGTCCATTTTTCTATTGTTAATACCAGAGTCAAACATACAAAAGCATCTTTATTTTATCTTGGGACATAATACATTACACATATCTTTATCTTGGAACCAAATTCTTAGACAAACTGATACTTTTCTAAGTATCCATCAATAGATTACTTCTAACTCATGCATATCAAGTGTCCTCAGACTCACTTGATTGCCATGTTCTTGAAAGGAAAGAACACAAAGAAATATATTCCTTTCATCACCCCATCATTACCCAGGGTTGTTTATCAAAGAGGATATATCATCATCTCCTAAGATTATTACATGAATTTTCACCGTTCATAAGTCAATTACACTTGTTACTTCTTAGGTTCCTTGCCATCTGCATAGGAATTATATGGACGATTACATATCATCACCCCTTTCTTTATTATTGTCTAACATGTTCATGAATATTTCATGATTTTATCATATTTCCACATTATGGGAAAGATATTTACTATTCACACATACTTTATCAAACAGGGATCATCTCCCTTGTTCTCATTCTCTTATCATGAGGATTATATTATTTTACTTCCTCATACACACAGATTGATCTGAGATCATCTCAGACTCTATTTACTGCACTTAGGATGTGATAAAAATGTCCATGTCATATTTTCCGTTTCTTTATACTCACTAGATTGTCTCAGAATGACTACTTGATCAGAGTAATCTAAAAAGCTAACAATCTAAGGGTTCCATACTCACCTTATCTTCAATAGTTGAATACCCGACCAGGGTATACAAGTACTGAGATTAGGTAGTATGCACATTGTTTACTATCATATTCCTTACTTTCATATCATCAAAACATAGGACTTTGCATCCCTAGATTTCTACAGGCATCACCTATGCACTTAGTTTACTATCGTATTCCTTTTTCACACAGATAAAGGAAATTGTAAAGCATTTAAAAGATTACTGAGCAAAATGTAAGTCCTCATCTTCCATGTATCCTCTTAGGACTAGACAAAGGAAGCTCAATCACAACTATGTTTCTTATATATAACAGATAGGATCATGAAAAGACATATCAAAATGATACTATTTTATCTGACCTGTCTCAACTCATGGATTGTTTACTGCCTAAGGCTGATTCGTTTCATAGAATCTTTTTGTTGCATGATCCCAACGTCATGCTCTATTGCTCGGTGCTGATGGACATGCTCGGAATGTCTGTCTACGTCCTCGTATGCCACATCATGACCATTTCCTTTGAGAGTCTTATTGACTTTACCTCGGCGGTTGGGTCATTTCCTCCTTCTTTTTTGGACAAAAGGATCTAATATGCCCAAATTGTTTACACTTATAACACATCTTATAAGCATCCCCTGGCCTTGTCGGCCTTATAACCGATGTAGAGGCCAAATCAAGAGTTCTAACTGGTGGAACATTAGGTCCTTTGCCCTTTCTTGGTAACCACTGCCCTGGTGCATTAAACATTGGTTGCACTGGTGGTACCAAAAACTTTCCCTTTTTCGAACTACTAGGCCTCTTTTCATGAGTCTAGATAGGTCTTTTCTTAATTCCTACCTCATTATCCTTTCCTGGATAGTCTTTTATGATATGTCCAGGCTGCCTACCCCTGTAGCAAACCCTAATTTTAGGTTGTAGCCTAATTCTTTCAACATTTTCAACTTCCCCAACATAACTATGTTGATCTGAAACTCTGTCAGAGCCCAAAACTTCATCATTAGGGGTTGGTAATTTGGGTTGTGTTGCTAATACCCAGTCCACTATATGCATCACTTCTGTCCTAACCTACCCAACAGTGGTATCAAAAGAAAGATTCCTTATCATAGTTGGATCATCTTGGGGATTCTCAGGCAGTCGTTCTTCTCTCGCTTGCTCCGTTGCACCTTCTCCTGATGCAACAAAATTGCTTTCAGTAATGTACTCCTTGTGTTCTCGAGACATCTTTAAGCTTTACTCTGTCTTCTCCATAAGCAAAAGTCACTATAAGATATACTAGAGGACACTAGAACAGACTCAACACCTTAGTCTTATGTCTCTGTAGACTCAGTGAACCTTAAGCTCTGATAACAAACGTGAAATGACCGTCATCGAACCGACAACCAAATCGTAACTAATTATGTAGAATTACCATAAATAACGGATTAACAAAAATCACTAAAATTTAAAACCATTTTGCAAGGAGATCCTTGTCCAAAATACTTTGACTGAAAGATCCAAAACTCATACATATCATGATTGACATTGTACAACATTGTTTCATCTCATCTCGAGGGCAACATATAATAGTTGCTCTATCAAAACATATACTAGAGCAACATAAAACCTCGAGGCATACAAGCCAAAATCTCAAATTGTTCATGAAACCATTACAAACCCACTCCAAGGACCTGAGAGTACAGAGACGACACATAGGACTTCTATCTATAAGACACAATAGACAGTACACTCAACCTGAGCTGTCACTACTGCCTCACTTGTTGTTTCTCCTCCACAGAAAGGTCTCCACCGCCTTGTGCACATCCACCTAAAAATTGTGGATCCCATGGGGTGAGAAAATTGTCCTAACGAGAGATATAACTGTCTATCGACCATATTACTATTACAGATAAACATTATAAAACTGAGCAGAGGTTCCTTTATATTAACAGGCAGGATTAATCATTGTATGAATAGAATAAGATAATCTCCTTTCTTAAGGATAACACTGCATCTATCCATAGTAGAGTTATAAATCAACTATCTGCTTTGCAAGGAATGTAAAGAAACATAAATAACATCTATCAACTAAGATGTATAATTGAATTGCGCATCAAGCAATGTTTTTCCGTATTCAATCCTAAAGCAGATATGCTACACAGATGAACATATTTTAACAATCACACTTATGCCCTAAGGAGATGAAGCATAACCCGTTCATCTCCAACTGAATACAAACTTCTCACAAGTTGGTCCATACAAGGTCAATGGGAGAGTCGGTTACCATGACCTCACTTGTCTTGGTCAGTACCAGACCACTTAGGCTTAGCAGGACATCTTGTGTCAGCTGCAAAATAGTTGTGCCAGGGTACGTATGCATCCTCTCTTAGAGCTACAGTAGGGGAACATCTACAACAACCATCCCCAGTTACTGAGTTATGGTCACTTAGGCACCATACTCTAAGTCATGGTCACATAGGCACCATGCTCTGAGCCACGGGTCCATTCACCATCCTCTATTGAGATATTCTTATGATATTACTGAGTCATGGTCAGTTAGGCACCATGCCCCCACATATTCAAATATATGCATTTCGGGTTATGTCGCGGGGAACCCGTTTCACCATTCAGCAAATTTTGACGATGATGGATCTATGGTCAGGGCAATGTTTTATGGTTTCTAGTGATATATTACGTGCATTACAACATTCGTTAAACATCAAACAAGTTATCATTATTAATCACAACAAATGCTACAAAGAAAATGTAATACATCTATCATGTACTTTTCAAGTCTATAAAAAACATTTAGATACTTGGTACTTGGGATCTCAGTCCCTTATCACATTACTTGGAATCCTCATCCTTTCACATCATCATCATCATGATTACTGGATCTGGGTATTTAAACCCCTAGATCATCACATAGTATTATTACCTCTGTAATAGGTAACTATTACCTCCTGGTCCTCAGACCAAAGTATTCATTTTACTTGGTGTACAAGTATTTCACATAGTTCACATGGTTTGATTAAGTATCTTGTCACCTCTCATTAGGCAACAACTATGCACATGTCTCACAAGGCCCATTAAACGTCTTGTCACCTCTCACTAGGAAACAACTATACACATGGCTCACAAGGCCCATTAAACATCTTGTCACCTCTCAATAGGTAACAACAAGTCCCATTAAACATCTTGTTGCCTCTTACTAGGCAACAACTATTCTCATGGCTCACAAGGCCATTAAACATTATACTTCATATAAGTATTTATCATGCCTTACAAGACTTATGCAATAAGAGAAATACAACCTTCCCATTATTAGGGTTAGGGTTTCCCTTTATAGCCAAATAGGGTTTCAAGTTCATATTATCAGTGTGAACCCTAATTCATTGCTCCACACATCTAGGATCATATATTCACATCATCAGTATGCAATCATACTTATCTATTCTCATCATTTATCATTAAATGATTATCAACACAAGGTATGAGTTTCTCTCTCATCTTCTCTAGGATATTAATTACATCATACTTTTGGTTCAATCCTCCTCTTGAGCAACATTAGTCCATCATTACCAATTCACATCATCTCTTAATTAACACCACATTCAACACATGTCACTCAATCAATTACTCATGATTGGAGCCTCTCTATCATATTGGGTATCAAGATGTGTGTATTATCATATTATACTTTTAAACCACATTATTTAACTCATGTCATGTATCCATATTGGGCATGTGGTATAACAACATCACCCCTAATTAACATATCATGTACCCATATCGGATGGACTACCACTTAGTCCTTATCATCTCAAGACAACTTCATATCGGGTATGAACTAGGTGCTTGACCCCATATCGGGTATAAGATATGTTCTTGGTTCTAGATCGTGCACAAGATGTGCCCCATATCAAGCATAGGACATATGCCTCATCATATATCTTTTGAGTAGCATACCCAAGATGCCATATCAGTTTCCCATTAGGATTGTCATATCGGGTATCATATCGGGTTGCCATCTTAGGTAGACCCTAAAACCCATAACCCCTTCATTACTTTAAGGATCATCCTTATCATATAATTACTTGAAAAGCTAGTTGTCTTATTAAATTCTCATATCACAATCCATTACACAAAGGGGTAGGGTATATCGAGTTTCAATACCTCATCTAGGGTTTTCCATCAATTTGGGTAAATTATGCCATATCGTGCATGAAGTATAAATTGTTCCTCATATCGTCCACAAGGTAGGAGTAAGTGCTATTCCTAGCTTACAAGGGATATCATTCATGTCATCCATGTGGTATCACTCACCACTTGTATCGATTTACCCATCACCTAGGGTTTCCAACTGTATTTGTTTAGAGTATTTACTATCTCTATATCGTGCAGAAAGTACAATATTGGACTTGTATCGTGCATAAGGGTAAATGGGTATCTCCCATATTGTGCAAGTACATAACCCATATAGTGTAGAGCTATCATCTATTTGCATATCAGGTTAACCCCATCTTAGGTCTCATATCGGGTTGAGGTGTTCCAACCATATCGAGCTACACCTTGTTCTTGAATCTATACCTTATATCGTACAATAGGGTTAACTTAAAAATGCATATCGTGCACCAGATGTGTGCTTCAAGGTATCGTGTACCAGAGATATATTATATGATCCTATCGTGCAAGAGCACTTGCAATTCTTCATTCATAATGGGTTACCCAAACTAGGGTTCCATATCAGTTTACAAGTATACATTAAACCTTATATCATGCATGGAGTCTTTACTCGACTTCCTATCGTGCAATAAGTTGATGGTTAAATCCATATTATGTTTCAAAGTATAAGGTACAACTTCATATCATGCAAGGGGATATCATCTCACAAACATATCGTGCAAATAATGTTTGCACATACCCATATCGGGTTAAAGCTACTTGTGTGTATGTTTGAACCTGATATCACTTTATAAAGTGATACCATCTTCTTCAAGCTCTAGACCATCGTTCTAACTATTATAGTTCATGGAAACAGGTCTAAAAAACTACTAGAACTCATAATTTCATCAACTATTTCAGAAGATTTCAGAATTAAAAGTAGTTCATTAAGTATAGCAAGTTAGGTGATGAATAATTACATGATAAAGTTCAAGTTATATAACCCGCCTTGTGAACAACTTCAAAGCTCCAAGCTCCAAAGCTTCACTTCCTAAGGTTGAAGAAGAACTTCTCCAAGGTCCAGGGCTCGTTCACAATTCCTCCATGGACAAGAGATCACCATAGATGAGCACTTGGTGAAGAAGGAAAGAAAAGAATATCCATAACCTAATATCCTACTTCAACCAAGGTTGAAGGTGACCAAAGCCTTACCTAAAGCTTGATGCTCGAGATCTCCTAGCTCCTTGAACTGCTTTGCACGATACCTAAGAGTCTTTGCACGATATCTCCAAGGGGAGTGGTTATGAGGATCATAAACTTTCATAAGTTGGTGAAAGGTGAAGTATATATACTTGATTTCCTGAGATAAAGCATATATGAGGTGTTTTCCACTTATGCTACTAGATGACACGTGGCCATGCATGGTTGACATGTGGCCATGAATGCACACATTTATATCTTTCCATGCCAGAGTCTTGGGGATAACCTAGAGACAATATCTCGACTCTTACTTATCTTGTTGGGCAAGTTACCTCATCTTTTTCTCATTAAATAAGTAACCCGATACACTTTTTGTAAGGAAATTTGCAACCCGTCATGGGCCACCTCCTTGAGGTTTTCTTCCCATCATGTCCTTTGTGAAGGATCAACAATCTGATAGGAGGACTCTACCATGGCTCCTTGGCCGATAAGCTCCTTTTATCAAGTCTACAACTCAATACAACACATATAAGGCTATTGCCTTCAACTCATTCTTGGTCTTTCATTACCAAAAGTATCACCATTCGAAGGTGATTCAAACATAGTGTCTCCTTATTTCTATTTCCTCCAAAGGATGCATAGAGGAAGCGGGGTCACTCTAGAGGTGGTGATTTTGCATTTCAACCCCATATATTGGGTCAATTAGAAATTGTACCAAAATTGGTATTCAAGGTACTAACATTGTTCAAACGAGTGGTAACTTGAGATTTAGGATTTCTACAAGCCACCACTTAGCATCACTCTATTTATTATGATACCAAAATACTTAGAACACATTCCACATGTGTCATTTGCAATGTAACCCCTCATCTTGGGTAAATTGCACTTTTCACTCAGACTTTCATATAATGCACACATAGTTTGTAATTAAGCTCAAACTTGAAAACAAACTTCACTAAAAGCCTTAATTTCTTTTCAAAAGATTAAAATATGTTTGTAAGTATCTTACTTAAGCAAAACTTCTAGGGTTAATCCATAACCCAAGTCAGGGGTGTTACACTTTATCTAGTATCTTTTGAGAAGACCTATGTTTTTTTTAGCTCTTTCTACCTCCCTGTCTTTTTGATATCACAAAGCGGGAGAAATGGCCAAACCCATATCAGTTTATCACATGTATGATCCTTTTCTTGTCAATTATATCATATCATGTGACTTTCTAGAGGACCATATAATATGTATATGGGATTTGGTTATTTTGTGGAAAGGCTAACCATGCAGGTATAAGTAAGCATGAATTGAGGGGGAGCAATTCACATTGTTCAATCATGTATCCCCTTGCAATTCACAAGGTAAATGATTAACTTTCATATCTTTTCTCAAAGGTAAAGGTTAAACTTTCATATCCCTTTCAATAATTTGATGAATGATTTGCCATTGTCAAAAAGGGGGAGAATGTAGACCTAAGTGTTATACATTGTCCATATTTTAGTAATGACTTAACCATTCCATTCATATGTATCTAATATGTTTGTTTATTATTGATTTTAGGCATTATGTACATGAATAAGATCAAATCTCTCAAGCCCTAGCTTGTCTTAATTCAAGTCAAAAGCAATGCAAATGCACATTTTGGGAAAACACCCCCAATCACCTTAGAACATTTTTGTAATCATTTGTATTGATTATATGACTTGTAACTAAGATGAGAAAAAATCAGGGTCACTTAATTCTAATGTTTGATCACTTAAAATTCATTTTGTAAATTCATCACAACAACTTCATCGGTCGAGATGCCAACTTGACCAATCCATAACGGATTTTGAAAATGAATGTTGATCAGTCGAGTTTCATTTTCATAGAACTCGAATGATCCCTCTATAGAGAAAACTCAATTTAAGTGGATCGGTTGAGTTACCCAGGGACGAACTCGATCAATGGCTTTAATTGTCTTTGTCACATAGTGTGATCGGGTTGAGTTATTCTTTATTGAAACTCGACCAATTGCATTGTACGAAAAATGCAAAAAAAAGTGATTCTAACTGTTGGAGGGGTGCAAAACTCAAAATTATATATGTTGCATCCCCTAAATGGCTAGTAAATGTGTACAAGTGATCCCACACTCTAGTGGACACCCCCAACTATAAATAGGACCTCTTGGAGTTCATTCTAAGGTTTCTCATTCATGCTATTCAAGGTCCTTGCTATAGTTAAGTGCTATTAGTCCAATTTAGCCCCTTTATCTCTCTTGAATACAACTCTTTTGTTCATTATAAGTGCAATAGGATTCTTGTGAGAGAGTTGCCTCATTGTAAACTTGTGAGGCTTTCAAGATCTCTCTTTCCTCAATCCCCTCACTACTGAAGAAAGGGGATTTAGCGTCGGTTATATTTGGCATTCTGCATCAGTTACTCACCAATGACCAAGTGGGCGACGGTAAAACTCAAACATTTTTGGCAGTCTGTGTGAACGACGAAATAAGGTTATGTCGGCAGTTCTTTGTTAGGGAAGAATCGATAACATAACTGTAGTGGGCGACGGTATTGTGGTCATCTCTGACATTTTTTGTCGCTGATAAGATGATAAATAACCGATGCCACATTACCTGATCACAATTTGATTAGTTAATGAACAATGAAATTTTGGGTGTGTACCGTCGGTTCTTTGTAAATAAGCAAAGGAGAATGTATATATAGTCATTTATTGCAAAATAATCAAAGATACACGTGTATGTTTTTTTTATATAACAGGCATGCAGACATGTTGTCCAGCCTGCTAGCTTGTCTGAAGCCTTGTTCTTCATAACTGAAAGTTCTAAAGAACAACATGCTATCTGCAAGTGTCATGTCTTAACAATGGGTCGACACACCTACAAGAAAAAGACAAAATTTATACATAGTAACAAGCAACATTGTATCATTTTTTTCAATTCAAATTGGACACAAATCCATGAACTCACAACTCAATTATTTCCATCTCAGCTACACTTCAAATTCATACATATATGCACGAACAAACATCATTCTTTTCATATATTATATTCAAAGATTCATACTTATCAACATCGTTCCATCTCAGATTTTAAGTCACAATGTATCAACTCAATTCAAGCTCACAAAATACATATAAAAAATCTAACATCAATGTTCAAACAACTAAAAAATATTAATCAACCCTCAAACTTTTCATTCAAATCCACACTTCCAATGAAGCAATCTTCCCACTATTCACATAGGTCATTCAGCTACTCCAATGTATAGGGATTAGTCTTCCCAAAAATCTACAAATATAATGAGACTTGTAGTTATATTTGATTGTTTATAATGAAACTACTTCATTAAAATATGATCCAAGACTACTAACTTACATTCTCTATACATTTGATTTGTTTTGTGTGATTAAAAATCACCTGCATATACGACATCACGTAATATGTGCATGTCCAACCATTATTTTTATAAGGGCTTATAGATTTACAAAATTATTAATAAATAAATGTAATCAAGTAGAGTTTTTCATATATTATGCAATTGGAATGAGAAGACTATACATCAACACTCACCCAAGTTACTGATTTCTCTTTCTTATCTACATTTCCTCCTCCATCACAGAATGCTTTCACACCCCTTTAAGTTAAATAAACATATATGTTGCATTATTAAACTATCATTAGTGATACAAACATTAACAAAGAGAATGGGCACTGAGAAACTATACCTACACACGAATTGCCAATTTCATTATGTGTCCCACATTTGGTGACAATTTTTCACCTGAAGGATAAAAGACATACACCCCCAACTCTTGGGAATAATCACTAACAATTTCCAGTGCATAACTCTACGAACAAAATGAAAATAAAATAAAAATTAAAACTCACAAAAAAATTATATTCATAGGTTAGACATATAAACAACCAAGCCAAAAACTTACTTAACGTTGAAGGGAGCTAAGTACACATTCTTGGAAGAACCAAAATACTACATCGCAGTAATCACATATTCTTTGGCACCACTTAGATCTCTAACTACATTGCTAATCAATGATGGCATTAGACATCCCACATTTTCTATTCTGAAGTCGCAAGCCGTATAATATAAATGACTAAAATATGTTATAAAATTCTCAGTTTACATGTAGGAAACATTTAAATATTTTTTTACATATGATGTGATATTCTCACTATATCAAAAGTTCTATGATTATTGTATTCATCCAGTCATACTTAAATACCCCAGAAACATTTTTCAACACTATAGCAGTGTCCCATTATACACCTACCACATTCTCTCCAAGGTTAATCACAATTGTATCTATTTGGTCTATAGTATCCAACCATCATGTCAATGTCTGGCAGTGAGGGCCTAAGGATTCAAACAACTCCTGTTAAATAAAATGAGGGGCAGAGGCATTGAAACTTTAGGGGGCTTCTTAGCCGTTATTGTAGGTTGCATGTATGTATTCTAATATTAGTTATCAATTATTCCATATAAGTTTCAATATACAATTGTCATACCTGAAGAAATATAACGAGTCATTTGGGCCATCCAATATGCCACCTTCTACCTCTCCGACTGTGCTTCCATCTAGGTGCTCGTATGGGATAGCTACCTCTCTCATTCCTAGAAAGATACATATGACTCTCACATGATAGTGATCAATGAGAAGAGGAATACCATGAACCACATTGGTACAATTAGCCTCAACATCTGCCATGACGTTGCCTGCTGGAACATCAATGGAAAGATGACATCTTTTGGCCTTATATATTTTTATGAAACATAAAATTTAATTTGAAAAACATAAATATTGAGTTGAAGGATTATTTTATCACAAGGTAATATATATTGACTTGAATTGAATCATACCTCGACAGTGCCCTACGGGTCTGAAGGACTACTCCCAATACACTATGTGGGTGAGTGATAAACTGATTCTATGATTGCTGGAGAAGGTGGTTTCTACGTCTCCTGAGAAGTTATATATTTCTCCAAGGCTGCATCTATAATTCTTTAGATGTGCTCTGCATCCACTTCCCCTTTCTTGACTTGTTTGTGCTTTTGCTGGGATCTACCAAAAAAAGATTTTATCCCATACCTAGATCCAATGCCCCTAACATGTCCATGATGATCTTCTGTCCCTAGAGCAACTGTCACTTCATCGTGTGTGCCATGTGGGGTGAACTTTTCCTCCTTTGCTTGGGCAGCCAACTTCAACTAATTATCATCAAAAATGGAGTAATCAATAAACAATCTGCTAAAAAATATGGGCAATTATTGTGAAACTAAGAAATTTACCATTTTATTTTCCACCTCATGTGTCCAAGTGTTGCTTGGATAGGGATTTCTTAGGCTTTGTTTCTCCTTGCATCTATCCAGTCAACATAGAGAGATACCTATCTAGAAGCACTAAAAGACTCAGGGGTAGAAAGAGTAGACAAGGAAGGCCCTTGTTATTTCCCTTGCTCTTGTCCTTGCTCTCCATCTTCTCCTTGCTCTTGTTTTTGTTGTAATACCTTTGTCATCTTGTGTCGTTTCCAATAACCACCTGAATCCAATCAGTGGTTGTGCACATTCTTGTCACACCTCTTTTTTTTAGCGTCGTGAAGATCCTGATTAATTCAGACAAGTGATATTATTAAGTAGCCATAAGAAATCATAAAAATGTAATTGATATCAATACCTGGAACACATCTGATTCTCTCTTCTGAACAAACTCCTTCCAATCTTCTTAATTAATAAAGTTCCATTTAATCCAGGGTTCCTTCTTGTCTCCAAAGACATAGTCTCTTATGAGGAATGTATGCCAGTCTCTATGTCTTCTCCCAATGACTTACATAACAGACTTGCAATGTAGCTTTTCATCAAGTTCATATCGACCGTGAAAAGGTTCAACATTCAATACATTTAGAAATGTTAAATGAAAGAATACAAAAAAGATTATAAAAGCATAACTTCATTTATCTCGCCTCTAACTCCCTCCAGATGATGTATTTGAGGATTGTACTCGCTTATCATCTATCCTTAACAAGGGGAGGCACTTTGCTTCAAGAAAGGACCCCACAATAGATGACAAACTTTTTAGCAAGTGGTGTGCCTGCTTCATTGAATTCAACAACACCCTTGCTCCCTTACCTATTTGCGACATCTTTCATCATAGCCATACCTCTAACTCCATTACATTTTGGAGGGAGAGCACCATCAACACCCTGGTTGGGATGCTCAACATCCTCATGCTCGTGATCACTATTCTCTTGGTCAGATTCCATCTATAAAATCAAAAGTAAACAAATGAACAAAGTCATATCACATGAAAAAAAATCAGATCACATATAAAAAGTCAACACTGAAAAAAGTAAGATCACATATGAACAAATAAACATGTTACATAATGCAAAAAAAAGTCAGATCAGATATAAGCAATATACCTTAAACTAATATCCCTTCTATGTGATCTTCACATGTATAATCATCAGTGTTAGATTTAACATTAACACTTGGTAAGCCAATAGATAATGGACTAGAGTCATCATACTTGCCATGGTACTCTTCTTCATCAATAGGATTTGAAATGAATTGTCTTTTCCCATGAAGAACGACAGACCAATTTTATTTTGCAAGATTATTGATATAGAATATATGTTTTTCCTATGATGCCATGATGAAGGTTCAACTTTCTTGCATGTCCACTCAAATTCACTATTGTGAGATCGAGTTCGTCAAGTAAAACTCCTTTATTTTTATTAACCCATTTACACCTAAATAATGGAACTCCAAACTCTATGTAGTCAATTTTCCATATGTCTTCAAGGACACCACAATAAGACATTTTTCCTTCATGTGGACTCTTATCCTTAGCACTAAAAAAATACAATAAAGACGCTTGAAGGGTGACTCCACTATTTTGGATGACATTTTTATCATCTTGACATTTTGTGGAGTATGAAAATCTATTTATGTCAAACCCTTCGTAAGGTGCAACGTGGATCTTTGGCTTATGCGCGAGCCATTTGACAATTTTTGTAACATTATTTTGTGTTTGAGATAGTTGATTGAATACTTCCTTTTCAAATCACCTACTAAATGTTCGATTATGCTCTCTAGCAAGCCACACTGAACTAGGTTGGGAATGACTTTCTTGAACTTGTTGGTTTGTTTGGTGACATAAATATTCATATCATAATTGTTGTGTAAAATATACAAGTGTGCTTGTTCCCACTACTCACGACTGACATTTATCTTTCGTTCTCCCAAAATACCTTTTCCAGAATAAACATCAGGGTTCATGACATTAACAGTAGTTTTATTGCAACTCAAGGAGGTCAATGAAAAAGTCCATAACCTCCCTAGTAATATAGCCCTCAGTAATACTCCCTTTGGGACGACAGCGGTTCTGAACATCACCTTTAAAAACACTCATGTACCTCTCAAAAGGATACATCCATTGCAAGAAAATTGGACTCAACGTTTTCACTTCCCTAGTAAAATGGACAACTAGATGTACTATGATATCAAAGAATGAAGGGTAGAAATATTACTCAAGTTGATACAGGGTAACGACCCCTTCTCTTTGCAACTTATCTAGAATCTCATAATCAATTACTTTTCTGCATAGTGTGTTGAAGAAGAAGAAAATGCCTAGTGTTTGCAAACCTTACATGCTTAGGAAGGATAGATTGAATAGCCACATGCAGTATATGTTACATTAGAGTGTGAAAATCATGAGATTTAAGATCTATCAGCTGCAGATCCTTCATTGATACCAATCTATGGATATTGGATGAGTATCCCTATGGTGCCTTAACATTATGCAAGTATTGGTAAAACGTTCTCTTCTCCTTTGTAGACAAGGTGTAACCAGTAGGAGGTAGATATCTGTGGTGACCTTTCGTAACTTCTTAAACCCATTTTACGTATGTCCATTCTAGATTTTCTGCCATCTTTAGTCTTGTCGGGTATATTCAATAGAGTACCAATAATGCTATCACAAATATTTTTCTCAACATGCATGACATCGATATAATGTCAAACTATAAAAGAAATCCAATAAGGAAGATACTAGAATATCAACCTCTTTTTGAATAAATACTTTTCACCTATGGGGTAGTACACGATCTCTTACCAAAATGAATTACAATGTTGTTTACTCTTGCATAAATATCCACCCCTAACATAGGTCTAGGGACACTATGTTCCTCAGTTGAGCCATTGAATGTTTTGTGCAACTTTGGGTAAGAATGAACCTTTGGCAGAAACCTTCGATGACCAAGATATACAGTCTTATCACCGTGTTTTAGTCTGATAGAGTCTATATTTTCCTCACATATAGGACATTCCTTGGATCCTTTGACGTTGTATCTAGACAAGTTCTCATAAACAGGAAAGTCATTAATAGTGCAAAATAGCATAGCATGTAAATTAAACATCTCTCGACTCAAAGCATCATAAAGTCATCACACCTTCTCTTCATAGTTTCTTTAGGTCATCAATCATAGGTTCAAGGTAAACATCAATATCATTGTCAGGTTGTTTGGGGCCCTATATCAGCAACGACAGCATGAGATACTTATTCTTCATACACAATCACGGAGGAAGATTGTATACAAGCCAAGCAATATGTTGATTGCTTAATATTCCATATGGATTCATCTCATTAGTATAAATTATAAGTCTTAAGTTCTTAGCTTCTTCGCCAAATTTAGGATATAATAAATCAATCTTCTTCTATTGCGAGAAATTAGACGCATGTCGTTTCATACCATTGTTGTTTTTCTTTACCTTTGCATGCCAAGATGAATTTTTTTCTTCTACGACATTAGCAAACAAGCATTGAAACTTGGGTATTATAGGTAGATACCACATCACCTAGGCAGGAGACTCGATTTTGGTCTTAATTGATGTCATCCCTTTGTACCTAGATGCCCCACATTTTGGATATTCTTTCATATCGATATAGTCCTTTTGAAATAGCACACAGTCATTCGGGCATGTATGTATCTTCTTAGCCTCCATTCCCATTGGGCACAACATCTTTTTTTATGTATGTTGAGATTGGAAGCTTGTTGCCTTCAGGGAGAATATCTTTCAACAAAGACAACAGAGAAGTGAAGATTTTCGCGCTCCATCTATTGTTAACCTTCGGAGTATACAATCTCAGCACATTGTTCAACTTTGTAAACTTAGTACAAACTAAGTATAATAGTTACTCAGTATAGCACACAATGTTTCTAAATAAAGGAGGTGGATCTATAACATTTACCCCTCAAGTGTCTAGCATCGCATCAACCATGTCTGTCGGAATTGGTTCATTCTCATCAACATCGTCAGCCATTTCTTCTTGGACACAAATACCACTACTCACATCTACCAATCTCATAGTAGGAATCTCTTCATGCCAGTATCATTTTGTATAGCCCTGTACAATCCCAATACACATGACATGATCGTTGATAGTGTCAACAATGTCAACTTTCAAGTTGTTGCTACAATTCCTACCCGGGAAATAGAGCATATCTCCAGTTTGTTTTCTATGTTCCTCTACAAATCTTACAAACTCATCGATATCATTAATAAACTTTGGAGTGCAATGATTTGGTATGGACATCCATGATCGATTTTCTATCAGATGGGAGATGGGTAGCTCATCAGGTTCTAGTTAGTAAGTTCATTTTAGGAAAAAATATGTTTGAATAATTGAGCCATAATCATCTAGTAGCATTCAGATTCATGAATGTGTACCAACTATCCCATTCTTGAGCACTTCATCTCACTAGTAAGTGTATAATGCATGATAAATTTCGGTAGCATTTCCCTGCAGTTCTCCAAGTACACTAATGTTGAGGGGTAAATACCCACCTACATATGTACCCAGAGAAAAAAGGAGAAATGTTGTCGAAATTTATTGAAATCAAACACACATTATAAACTTACATCCTAAGTCAGATGAAGTGCTCAAGAAAAGTCCCAAATTGGGACTATCCACGGTTTACTCCTAATGAGTAAATCTAGGATGGGTTTCTAGGCCAACGAAACAGTTTAGAAATATTAGGGTTTATTCACAAATTAGAGTTCAATATCTCAAACTAGGTCATGCATGTTCTAGCAAGATAGTCAAATGATTCGAGCAAGATAGTCAACATAAGCATCAACATTGTCAATTAATCTAAGTTAATTTATAGTAATCCATATCCAATTTTAATATATTATTTTGTAGGTGCCAACATTTTGTCCATACTAACATTTAATCGCTAACATGGAACAATGCACTTAAATCATATATAAAATTAGGGTTATAGTTTCAAATAAGCGATGCAATTATCAAAATTTATTAATGATCCCTAGAATTTGATTCTCTCATCATATCAGTTATGGTTTCATTATGAGCATTTAATAATCCTAACAAAACTAATAATCAATAATGAGCATTTAATAACTTATTGCAATCATCATTAATTCATCACAACTGTAAAACAATTTATACGATTTATTCTCAATTTCATCACAGTTCACTACAAATTAAAATCATAAAAATATTTCTCCTCCTTCACTTATCTCTATCTCCTTCCCTCCTCCTCTCTCCCTCTTCTCTCCTCCTTCCCCTATCCTACATGATTTCTTCTCAATACTAAGAAGAAATCATAATGCAGGGGAAGGAGGTGAGAGGATTAGGGAGGAGAGGGGAAAGGAAGAATGCATGAGTAGGGTAGGGAAAGGAAGAGAAGAAGAAGGACGAGAGGAAACATGTGGTAGTGGTAGGTGGCGGTGGAAGGAAGCAATGTCGACGGCGAGTAGCAGCAGTGAGGTTTGGCCGATCAACGACGAGCAGTAGAGCAACAACAACAGCAGTGGCGGCGTGTAACAATGAGCAGAAGAGCAGCAACAACAGCGTCAGCGGTGACCAACGGTAGTGGTGAGCACCAACAGTAGCGTTGGCAAGTAGTAGTAATGGAAGTGGAAAGTGAGGAGGAGAAATTGCAAGAATAGCTGGAGCAGCAATAGCACAGAAAACGCGGGTCAGATCGAAAAGACGGAGAAAGGGTTTTTTTAGGGGGTTTAAGTAAAGGTTTTTTCGGGGGTTTAAGTATGACATATAACGTCAGTTATATGAGGAACCGACGATGAAGGATGTTTCAACCTTTCTCGGTAGTCATGGTTAGTGTAACCGACAATATCAGTCTATTGGGAGAGGGGGGGAATTTGTGGGATCACATGACACGAATATCTTTATCCTCGGCCACTCAGGAAAGCATCGACGATAAAGATCAATTCATTTCTGGGGGTCAAATGGCACGTGCACATCTTTATCATGTTAGTTTTATTGAAAAGAACCGCCGATATAGATTTTTGGAGGCAAATGAAATGCTCCCAAAAAAATTGCACGAAATTCCATTTTCACATTTGATATATAGCGTCAATGTCTTTAAGAAGTGACCGACAACAAAAAAAAGCGCAGCCTGTTTTTCTCAGGTGCGCTAACCGTGGTGGTGGCAATCCTAGAACCGATGGGAAAAGTTACACTTTTGAATCCTCTTACATATATAACTGACTTTGTATCCCCGTTTTGTAATAGTGCCTTTCTTGAAGACTCCATTGGTGAAAGCTTCTCTAAGAGAAGGAGAAGGAGAGAGCTTCTTCAGTTGGAGAAGAAGGTGCTCAAGGCTACTCCGAGTGAAAGAGAAGATCAAGGCGGGAGATCCAAGAAGCTTGGTGGCTAAAGCCTCAAGACCGAAGACTCATTGCATGAAGGGGAGGACCTTGGTGAAGACATCCAGTTGATTGTAAGAGTGAGTAAGACTTGTTGTGAGGTAGAAGATCAACTCTTGGATAGGTAAGACCTTGATTGTAAGGTTGTTGGCTTCCTTGGCCTAAAAGGGAAGCTGAGTATCTTTGTACCGGAAAAGAAAGGACACATGTTGTAACTTTTATAAGGAATATAAGGAGTAGACATCTTAGAATCTTAAAGAATGACCTTTCTAAGTAGTGGACTGATTCTCTCCTAGTTTGAAAAGTGAAATCACTCTAAAACAACTTATTCTCTTGGTTGCTTCAATCTCTCTCACATTACTTTGTATTTTCAGTTACCGTCAAAATCACTATTTGCAATTTTGAAGTAACTTGAAGGTCTAAGGAAAAGTTCAATCCTATGTGTCGGCATCCTTAAGAGTACTTGACCCAATATTTGGTGTGTTAGTTCTATCCATCTTGTTATTGGGTCGCATCGCTAAAAAAAAATTCATGCTTAACAAGTTAACCACAAATGAGCACATTACTGAGCGGCTTTTGATGCCCGGATTTAGACGAGTCTTCATTCAAAGAGGTATGTAGCCCTCTCGTATCCACGCCATAAGAGCTAGAAGGATATGTTCGATATTTTTTGTGTTGTGGGTCGTGGAAATATTGCCATCTAGGCGATGTAGAAGCTGGACGTGGTCAAAAGATAAGGTGATGCATATAGATATGGCACTGTGAATTATTCGGACGTGGTTGGCATAAGTTGCATCGTTTCCTTGGTGTTGGTATTGATATGTTGGTTGAGATTCTTCATAATTTTTAGAGGCAAAGGTGATTGTCTAGAGATAGCACTACGTTTAAATATGGACGTGGTAGACACATAAGCTGCACCGGTTCCTTGGCATTGATGTGTCGATCGAGTTTTTCTATATTTTGTAGACGAATGATAATCGTGAATCTATATGATCGTTTGAAAGGCTTGTTTAAGGTGGTTGATACTAGTGATGTAGCCATCGTTAAGCTGCCATGTGATAATCATGTTAGGTAGGAGAGTATGGGTTTTCTCAGCTTTATAGAGCACTGGGTAAAAAGAGTTGCCGAGAATGTCTGCGACAAGAAAGAGTAATCTGTTTAGACCGATGTTCCCACCCTCATGCAGTTATTGATTCATCACGACGAAGCAAAAGATGGATAGGGTTCTGACTGAAGAAGGCGTTTGTTGGTGGCATGGGTCTCACAAAACATCAAACTCTAATTGAAATTAATCCTATAGATTGTCTGTTGTATATGATGTAAGAATGCCTATTTTGTGGGCTACACGTTATCAGCTACTTCCCAGTTGCTACCATGATTATTTGGAATAAAAACAAAGGAATCACAAGGGAAACTGCTCTGCTGTGTGATTATTTGGAATAAAAACAAAGGAATCACAAGTGAAACTGCTCTGCCATGTGAAAGTTACCATAATTAGGATTCTTTTAATGAAAGCACTCAGAAATGGCATCATGATCTCAGGTTGAATCAGAAGAGAAACTGCTCAGCTCATATATAAATTTGCTGTACCAATCAATTAAATTCTAAGTTACTGTGTGTCTCATCAGTACTCATGCTGAGAAAATTAAAATATGTTGCTCCTTGTTACCATAGAACAGTCAATCATGTACATACAATGGAAACGCTTCCTCACGCAATTTACTGTTTTCCTTCGATCCCACTCGGAAAAGGCAAGACACTAAACACCCAACGATAGAGACTAAAAATCATTATAAATCAAACAACCAATCAAACAAACCAAGACAAACAACCAATCAATTTACAAATCGGACTGTTTACTTCTTTTGCATTACTGCTGACAGCACCAATTACGCCCCAAAGCACCCAAAGATTCTCTTCGGAGCAACCCCAGCTGCACGGTACTTGGCAGCGGTCTCCTGGGACTTGAGGATCTCTTGGCCCTTCTTCTGTTCCGCAAGTGCTTTCTTCTCCTCTGCCTGTTTGTGGAGCGCTGCCATTTCGTTCTTGACCTTCTCTGCGTATTCTGCCTTTTTCTTTTCCAAGGCTTCCTGATATAACAGAGGTAGAAAGAACAAAAAGGATGAGCTGCGTGTTTGTAGTTTTGTCTGTGGAAAAATGGGAAACCATTAATCTCAGTCTAGCTTACCTCGATTTTCTTCAGCTTCGCTTCTAAGCTAGCCTTCTTAGAGCTCTCCCATGACGAAATAGAAGAGACCTTCTTGATGGCTCTGTCAGAAGGGATGGAGGCCCAGATTAGTTTACAATTTAATTTGCTACAGATGGTAAATGTAATAATATATAAATAGGAGCAACATAGATTCTAGTCGTTTGCAGCGAATAAGATGTGCAGTCATTAACGAAATCATCAAGCTTCGATTTTTCTTATTAAAAAAGACCAGTGGTTGGTTTAGGTAAAACTAACTGCAAACGTTTTTTAAAATTTACATATACCTGGCAGTGAAGTTGACTGATTTGAATATGTATGTACTGCTGTTTAGTTGAGCGAAAACAAAACAAAACACAGGAAACCAGAGCGCCATACCTGTTTTCTGCCTTGGTTTTCTCGTTCTCCTCCCACGCGTTGATCAAAGTGACGGTCTTCTCGGTCTGGAGGCGTGCAAGCGCTGCCTCTGACAGAAAGAAAAAAAGAAGCACAGATCAATTTTCTGAGCCACTTTCTATAGAAACATAAAGAAGCAGCATCTCTCTCTCTAAATTCACTTGGGTTTTCATCAGACGTTACCTTGCTCGCTTATTTCATCGGGAACCTTCTCTGCAGCAGTCTCTACTTCCTCTGTTAATGAGATCAAAACCATGCCATCAATTAGAACCATGTAGAAGATGACAGATCATTTCAGAGTAGGTGGTGAAGGGCAGATATTTCATCTACTTTTAGTTCATCAACTGTGAAGGTAACAAGAACTTTTTTTCACTGTAAAACCAGGCGACAAACTCAAGACAAAAAGAGAACCAACCAGGTCTAAAGCCCACCTGCTAGGCGTGAAGATGGCTACATCTGTGTATGATTACTGACAGCAATCATTAGCATAATTACCCGTGAATCATAAAAAGCCCAAAAGTAATCATCTCTGACAGAAAAGGACAAGATCACTGTATATTTTTCTTCCAACATGTGTAAGGAGTAAACTCCAAGACTAAGTTTTTATTAGTATATAAATTCTTTTGAGGCCGAAATTCGCAGGAAAAATGAAATAAAACGGCTATGTTTAATGGCCATAGTTCGGAACTGCTTACAAACAGGGGAATTTGGGTCGGAGAAGGAAAAAAAAAGGTACCACCTGTATGTCTATCATCTTTATTAGTTCTCGTGTATGACGCCAGTATGAAACGTCAAAAATATACTAAATAAAATCATAATTCTTTCAGAAAATGTTTCCTTTTCCATTTTCTAAAGAACTTAGCGCATAAGAGATCGGATGCTGTAAGTTAGACATGTGGAGAAAAAGTGTAGAGAAAGGAATATTTTTGCGATCTCCATGGGGAGATTAGCAACCATATACCATTAAAGTTGGTGCTTTTGGTTACATAAAACAGTTTAGCGCCAAATCTATTCAAACCCAAAACCTTGCAAAAACCAACTGGTTCATCAGCACAAGCGGGCCAAGAAACCCATGAAAACGCCAACTTTACATGAAAAACTGAAACGTTGATCTAAAACACCGAAAGAATCAGGAGAAAAGAAGGAGGAGAAGAGTTTGAGCAGAGACAGAGCGAGATCTCTACTTACTGGCTTTGGGTTCCTCCTCTTTCTTCTCTTCCTTGGTCTCCGGCGCCGTGGGGATCACGGTCTTCTCCTCGGCAACGTCCTTGGCCGTCTCTGGAGCGGGAACCGGCACCTCAACCTTCTCGGGCTCACCCATCTCCTCTTCCGCGGCTGTAGCTGCTGCTTCTTCTTCCTTTACTCCTTCAGAAAGGCAACGGGGACACGGCCGAAAGCGGAGAGGCTAGAGACCTTAGGGGAGTCTGTGTGCTGAGGTTGGGAGTGGGTTTTCTGTTTCAGGGAGTGGAAGATATTAGGAGCTTTTGCTGAGTGCTATGAAACAGAACAGAGATGGGACTGAGGGTGGCTCGAGGGGGGAGATTTATCGAGGCGAAAGCCGAACGGCTACCTGCCCACTTGGGACGCCAGGCAGGCGGGCCTCGCGTCCTTTTTGCAGTTTTGGCCCTCGAGCATTCCGCAAATAGTGCCAACGGGTTTCATTGGTGCATAATCTTGGCATGACAGCGGGTTTGTTGGTGAATTCTGAGCTGGACGAGACGACAGCTGACAAGAGGAGGATTTGGAAGGGAAATCACGCAATTACTTTGATTGGGCACGAATGACTGGGTACCTGTTTTTCTTAGATCAAGTGCTGATCATCATTAAAGAAGAGAAAGTGATGATGATATTTATCACAGAATCTGACAGCGTAGTTGTTCCATTCATTGTTTCACATAAATAAAATTCCCGAAAAAGTTTGCCAACTCGAAGGAAACTTGGGGAATGAAACATGTCAACATTTTCAATTCGACAAGAGTTTCTGAATGCTAAAAATCATGTCACTTCCGAGCTGTTGAATGTCTCCTTTATTCTTTACACTGTCGTGCTTGCACTACTAAGTAAACATTTCTTTTTATTTTATAAACAAAAACAAAGCAGCATGAAAACATGGAGGACTACAGCTGTGCTTTTGCCACTAAATTAATAAATATGTTAGTAGGAACCCACTTGCGTGCTCCCGCATATATACCTTTTTATTTGCCAGTTTCAGGTTTCAAATGCGTCCCATGCATGTTGTAGATACTATATAACCCAAAACAAAGGTTTGTTATAATAATATATTCAGAGCATAAACTGGATGGATCCACGTGATTAAGAATAGGCATCATGTGGTTAAAGTGGGTCAGGTCAGTCCATATGATCAGCACCCCGTTTGGTGAAAAAAGGAAGTCTTTTCCAGAAGATGCAATGGTAAGTAGACTTGTGTTGCATATTGTGGACGGGATGAATATAGAGCATCGTCCAAATTAAATTCCTTTTTGTGGGTTCAAAGCATTTTACTTTTCTTGTTATCTATTACATATCAGAATTGGTGGGCAGATATACAAAAAATACATTAGTTTCTAAACTTACAAGGATGCTGATATTTAATGAATTTATGGTTTCATTGTAAGAAGTTATGGAATGCAAAAGATGTGAAAGATCTTCTCAAGTAATGGGTTTATGTGTTGGGTTGGAGATCATAACTAAGACAATCATTTCCCCAACATTGTCCAATGAATTGTTTTTATAATGAACCTATAAATCTTATCTATAGAAAATGGTAATAAAGGTCACGGCAAGAAGATCTAATCTCTAACTATATTCTTTTATTGTCTTCAAAGTGTAGAAACATAAAAGGTCGAGCACTTTCTCTCTCTAATCAAGTACTCTCTTTGATCAATTAAGAACACTCTAAAAATTATGTATGTGGTACTCCTCAATAAAAAAAGATGGTTCAAATGTGGGATGGAAGGTCTTCATGAATATGCATTCTCCGGATGCCCCTTCTTTTTTTATAATTGTCGTCAATTAGTACAAATAAGGCCATAATGTTAAAAAAAAGTGAAAAGGACATCCACCTTTGACATAGCAAGATTTTGTGCATCACGCTTGTGCAATACATTATCCCAACACCATCTGCCCACCATACCAAAAGATCCATTCATCCTCATGAGATTGAATGTTATTTAAATTTATACGCTCCTAAAATAAACTAGTAACATTCAGGAAAAATTATAAAGAATTAAAAAAAGTTCTTATGTTACCCAAATTTGAAAACGTTCTATTATCTTATGTTATGAAGTGGATCCTCTTACTCATTGAATGGATACATAGCATTAAAGGTCTCGTGTGAAAAAAGAGGTATTTTTTTGTTTCTTAATGATACTAAAATTTGATGGGAATATGTGTTGGTCATTTACTAGGGTAGACGTTAAATCTAAATATTGTTCAACCAAAACTATTGGGTTTTGTCTTTCTCATCCCTTGGAATGGTTCCCTTGGTATCTCATTATAATTGTGGTGGTTTAAAATAGATAGAGGATGGTGAACCCCTATTTAAGGGAGGAGTATAATATCCCATCTTAAATATGTTAATAAATATGTAGAAGAAAAAGAAGAAGAACAAGAAGGAAGAGGAGGAAGGATAAGAAGAAGAAGAAAAAGAAAAAGTGATGTACAACAAAAACCATAAGAATTCGTCATTTATATCCAGTCGATGGCATGAAAGACAAAAAACACGTTGTTTATTTTGAATTTTCATGTTCAAGTATTCTATTTTTGGTGAATTATAATTTATATTATGTATTTTACATAGATACCTTGAGTCTTGTAGTTTTGGGTCAATTAGTAATACATACAAATAATTGGGATCCTATATGGCATGGTGATTGATTTTAGTATATGAGGTTGTGCTAGAATTCCCACAATCTTCCTCGTGTGATGTGTTTTGCATTTATTTGTATTAGACTCCAACATATTACCAGTAGGTTATTTACCTTGTGATGCGATGATTTTGAGTCGCATTTATAGACCTTTTTGCTATGTGTTTTGTGCTCTTATTAGTCATTTTCATGGATAATATTGCATAATTCACTCATTTCGGTCTTTGCCATCATTTTATGTCAAATCCCCTTAGTTTTATCATTTTGAGCATTAATTATCACATTATCATAATTTGTGTGGATTTATTTGATCTGGTCTTTGAATTTCAGGAAAAACAAGTATCTGCTTCCGTCGATACCATCGACGGAAGTCGATACCATCGACCAGGCCACAGGTTGCCAGCCGAAAGGAGCAGCACAGAGTCGATACCATCGACGCCCAAGTCGATGGCATCGAAATCCCTTCAGGTTGCTGGCGAGGAAGCTGTCGATACCATCGACACCCAAGTCGATGCCATCGACGCATGGAGGCTACAGCGTCGCTAAACGACAAACCCGACGCTACAGAGAGGTCGATACCATCGACCTAAGTCGATGGTATCGAGATGACCACAGACACTCAGACGAAAAGAAAAGAAGACTGTCGCTACCACACCGGGTCGATACCATCGACCCGCGTCGATGGTATCGACGCCGGCAGATACGCGTTGGATTCAGTTTGATCTCAATCAGACGGCTGGAGTTAATTGACGACCTAATTAGGGACTTATACCTAATGACGGCTGCCCACACGAGATGATCATCTCATTGTTCATTGCACAAGTGCCGAGGAGTGAGAGAAAGGAGAACGGAGGCCAAAAGCTCATCCCTGTCGATCCGGACGCTGCCGAAGACAAATTTCACCACCGAGAGGCGGGAAAGCTCGTGTTCTACGCAAAGGATCAACCGGTTCTTCTCCGTTCAGGGGTTTTCCCATTCAATTCACGTTTTTCATATGTTTCCCCTATTTCTACCATGTATTTGTGCGAGATGAACATGCGGGGCTAATCCCCTCCATCTTTAGGACCGGGAGTAGCACAGGGATGCATTGTATGACAGTTTTATATTAATAATTCATATTTTCTCTCTTAAATCCGTGGTATAGTTTCATTTTCTCCATATGTTGTTATGCTTGATCACCATAATAATAACTTAATGCCCTTAATCACTTCGACAGAAGGATTAACGGTTGAAAAGAGACGAAACCTACATTAATTGATAAATCCCTTGACAAAGGAGGTGTAAAATTAATGGTGGAAACTGAGAGATCGTTCGTAATGCGCTTAGTTTAGGGGAATGATTACTACGACGGTGGAATCAACCTAAACCTAAGTAGTGAATTATACCACGACAGTGGGTAATTCTGTTTTCAGGCCACTACTCGGAAAGAGAGAGAAGATTGAGGAATTATATGAAACCTAATGCAATGTTAACCCGCGGTGAAACCGCAATCCTAAAGATATCCTTTTGAATTGATTAAATTAACCTTTAATTGATTGTTTTCTTTGTTTTATTTTTATTTTCTTTTAATTTCGACAACAACCCTAAATTGTTATCCAGCTTTGTGGGCTCCGATCTCCAAAACCACGATATAAACTTAGCGGAAACATTCGATTAGTTGCAGAATATGAAAAATAACTGGAAATTAAAATTTTTGAGACAAGATCTGGAAATTAAAAAATTCCTTTTTATAAGAAACCAAGTAAACCGTTTACATCTCTGTTAAACCACTTCTTGAGTAGTTATGTACAACATGATTCAAAATCCTCAGGAGCCAACCAAAAACTCAAACCACTGATTTCCTAGAACCTGAGAGTACAGAGACGCATAGGACTATCTAACTACAAACTCAGCAGCCAGTATCTCCACCTGAGATTCACTGCTGCCCCTGGTACTGTTGCTGTCGTTGTTGCTCATCCTTAAGCGGTCTCCTTCGTCTTCGAAGACCACCTAAAAAGAGTTAAAATCTTCGGAGTGAGACAATATACAAATTGTCCCAGCGAGAGTTATAACTCTCCATTAGAAGCTTTATTATAACATAAATCATACAACAGCAGGTTTAATAACAAGTGAAGCAACTTCTACTTAAGCAGTCATGTCTTTAAAGCATATAAAGGACATGTATACAAAATATCTGAACAGATCATTAATGTAAACAATGTAACACCAAACATTGTTCCTCGTAGTTAAACCTAAGCAGATATACTACGCGGTTGATTATGTTTTACAAACATTATTATGCCCTGTGGAGATGAGGCATACCACTCATACTCCAACTGATCGCTAAGAAGTCACATCAGTATCATACATAGGTCATTAAAAGAGCCAGATTCTTAAGACCTCATCTTCCTCAGTCAGTTAGAGGATTGATTGTTAGACATCTAGCGGGATGTCTTTGTAATAGCTTACCAGGGTAAACTGGTCCTTCGCTATTTTTAGAGTTACAGTGGCGTTCTGTACTCTCTTCCTCATCGGAAGATTTCTTGTTTATCTTTCATCGATGCGGTGTTTGTGTCTTTAAGGGAGTGTAGTAATACATCTCACCTTTTGGACTTTGTGGTGGGGGAGCGATGGACTACATGAATCTACATAAAATCCTCTCACCTTTTCTCTTTTAGTGAAGGTATGATGGACTACTAGAATCTACATCAAATACCTACACTAGGATGTAAGGTTCTACACATCCATGTACCCCACATACTCAAAAGTATGTGATCCAGGAGTTCCCTGGGGAAAACCTGTTTCACCATCATTTAGACTCTGACAATGATGGATCTATGATCAGGGCTCTACATTTCACTTGATTAGTTAGGTACATTCAGTATTCTTTAAACATTGTTCTTCAAACAATAACATTAGCACAACAGCTATAATGAGAATACATAAATGTAGCAGGCCTAACTCTTTTCAATCATCAGTTCTCAGTCATCTCATCACAAGTCATCTGTCAAGCATGACCTTGATGGTATTTATGGCTTTCACAGCCCATAAATCACAAAAGATGTCACTAACAGTGCATCAATATAATTCACTTATTCATAAAGCTTAAGGCATGCTTTCAATGAATATAACATGGTATTCCATACCTGGATATGAACATCATCTCATGACAACCTGCATGGTTAAATCAACTGATAATAGTAAACAATTCAACAATTAGGGTTTACTATTCATCTTTCATGTCATTACCCTAAAATTAGGGTTTACTATTCACTCTATAGTGAATTGTGCTCATTACATCATCATGTAAGAGAAACGTCATCATTAAGGCTCTTAATTAAGATTAAGATTCATTGGATATCATAATTAGGGTTTCCATGATCTCACATAAGTGAATCATACCCTAATCATGCACACTCATGTGTATTTGAAGTATCTCACTTGAGTTTCCACCTTAAAAAGGGTACTTTCTCTCTCTAGGATACTTTCTCTCTCTTGGAATACTTTCTCTCTCCTCTCACTAGTAGATGGTGATGACACCACTCTAGATCAGGTTGGGTTAAGTCCTCATTGACTTACATAAGCCAAAACATCATCATCATGTGATTAGGGTTTGATTAGAACAAGGTTTTACCTCTTTAGACCCCTCAAGGGTATTTTGGTAATTTGCCTCATGATCACCATCATGGGTCAACTCACTAATCACTTAGTTCCTTAATGACCTAGGTTACCATTAGGGTTTAGATTAGATCACCATTGAACTAATTACACCATCAATTGATTAAGTACAAACCACCATGTACACCTTCAAACAGTTTCAACCTTCAAACGGTTTCAACCACCAAACGGTCTTGAGACCGTTTGGTCTCAAACGGTCTTGAGACCGTTTGGTCTCAAACGGTCTTGAGACCATTTGGTCTCAAATGGTCTTGAGACCGTTTGATCCAAATGGTCTTGAGACCGTTTGAATGTGTTGACCGTTTGGAAGGGTTGACCTTCCAAGCCGTTTGGAGCTCAATCGGTTTGAAACCGTTTGATCAAATCAACTTGAGATCGATTGGACCAAACGACCCTGAGATCGTTTGAGCCCAAACGGTCTTGAGACCGTTTGGTCCCAAACGGTCTTGAGACCGTTTGGCCTCAAACGGTCTTGAGACCGTTTGGATCCAAACGGTCTTGAGACCGTTTGGTCCAAATGGGCTCAAACCGTTTGGACCTCCAAAGTGGTTCAAAAGTTACAATTGGTCATGGATATGTATGTTGAACCCCTCAATTAACCAAATCCATGATAACCACTTATAAATTGAGTTAATTAGGATGAACCTCAATCACTTGGACACCAAGTTGACCCTCAATTGAAAGCCAATTAGGGTTGAATCCTCCTCAATTAGGGTTTCAAATCGGATGGTCATCAATATTCAACAATGTGAATCAATTCAAGGTTGAACCTATCAATTGACCTCCAATTGGGCTCAAACTTGGACCAAACGGTCTTGAGGTCGTTGGGATATCCTCCAAACGGTCTTGAGACCGTTTGCCCAAAGTTTGACCAAGAACCAAGTCGTTTGGACTAGGGTTGAACTCCAATTAGGTCTAAAATCAGCATTTTTATCAATTCTTCAACTTATTGCAAATGGACCTTCAAACCATTAGATTATCTCAACCCTAGACCTCCAAACGGTCTTGGGTTGTGCCCAAACGGTCTTGAGACCGTTTGGAGGAACCCCCAAACGGTCTTGAGACCGTTTGGGTCCTTCAACCCAAAACTCAACAAGATCTATGCTTAAAAACAGCAATTTGATTATTTAATAACCCATTGTAATTGGGCCCTCAATTGATCAAATTACCTTAACCCTAGACCTACAAACGGTCTTGGGTTGACACCAAACGGTCTTGAGACCGTTTGGATGAGTTCCAAACGGTCTTGAGACCGTTTGCCCATCCATCCTTTGGACTCTAGTGAAAATTCATCAAGGTTTGATCTATTAAGTTGATCATCACATCAATACTTAATTGCAATATGATTTGGTACCTTTGGACCTTCAATTGATCAACTATACTTGACCCCAGACCTCCAAACGGTCTTGGGGTGACCCCCAAACGGTCTTGAGACCGTTTGGGTGATTCCCAAGCGGTCTTGAAACCGTTTGGGCTAATCAACCCAAAATCTCAACTTACTCATTGGAGATTCAGCACTAATTTCAGTTAGGGTTTGCCCTATTAATCATCCTTCAACTCATGACTCGTTTGGAATTAATCCATCAAATTTGGTGAGTCGTTAATTAACATCATTATGAACAGTAATACCAAACGGTCAACGTTTAGTCAACCATCTTAAACGGTCTTGAGACCGTTTTCCCAAAAAGGGCAAATTAAACAGATTGAAAATCAGAACTTAATTCAATTGGTTTTGCTAATTGATTTGCTCATAACTCACGATTCCTTTGGAGTTAACCTCTCAAATTTTGTGGGTGATTAACCTACATAATTATGAACAAGATTCCCAAACGGTATTCGCTTGGTCAACGGGGCCAAATGGTCTTGAAGACCGTTTTCCCTCAAACGACCCTGAAACCGTTTGCCCACCAAACGGTTTGAAACCGTTTTGAGCAATAGGTGGAGGTCGTTTGATAAAGTGAAAAACCGTGGATAAGCATAGGAATTAACGCCCTTATCTTCTACCTTGAGAACAGTAGCAGTTCTTCACGATTTTGCTTGCAAGGATGCAAGGAAAGATAGGGAAGAAGAAGAACTAGCAACTATATGCATAGAAAAGGATGTATAATCAAGCATAAAGTTTAGAGTTATAAAACCCACCTAAAGCTTGCTCCTTGAGCTCCAAGCTTTCGAGCTCCAAGCCTTTAATGGCATCCTAGAAGCTCCACAGGTCGGCCAAGGTGAATCCTCCAAGGAAGGTTGAGAAGAGATGGCTAGAAAGATGGAGCTAAGTGAGCTAGCCATGAATTTGACCTTGAATCCGAGTTTCATCCAAGAATTAAGCAAAAAGGAAGGATCCAAACCTACCTTGCACTCCCTTGGTCGTCCTCCTGAGCTCCAGAGCTCTCCTTAGTCGGTTTGAGCAAGGGGAAAAGAAATGAAAGGGAGAGGGTCGTTCCCTTGCTAAGTGAGAAAAGTTGTATATATACTTAGGTGAATTTTCAACATAAGAACATATGTTTTCCTCATTTCTCATCTAAGTACTCCCTTTCTTCCTTGCACGTCCCCACATCTTATTTCTAAGGACAAACTTCTTCTAAGGTCAAGAATTGAAGGCAAAGAGGATCAATCCATCATTAAAGCATTCACATAAAAGGGCTATTATACATACACCTTGATTATTCAATCACAAAGGTGCTCTTTATTATACGATTATTCAAATGAAGTGACCTTTTCATCATTTCTCTTCTAAATGATGCCAATAGTCATAAAAGATATTTTAGATGATGTATTTTACAAGTTGCATCCCTCAAATTGGGTAAATTGCATTTTACACCAATTTAGGGTTTTCAAGTACAGGGGTTGCTTCCACAGCTGCACCTTGGTGCTCAAGCTTGGGAAATCCCTTAAACCTCATCATATTCATTTTTATGTTGTCTCAACATTAAAGGAACATAATAAACATGTGAAATTTGCAGTTTAACCCCTCTGATTGGGGCAAATTGCACATAGGTCCCTGTATTGCAACCAATATTTCAACATTGGTTTATAAGGGACAGAAATGGAAACATATGTTCCAAAGAAGCTTTAATCATATACTAAAGGATAATTACAACCATATAATTTCATAATTAGGCAAAACACCTAGGGTTAGCTCATAACCCAGGTCAGGGGTGTTACAAATCATAAACCCCTAACAAGGATTTCGTCCCCGAAATCTCAGGAAGAAAGGGGGAAAGCAGATATTGTTTCAGCATACACTTTGTTACATCCTTAGGTAACATACCATTTTCAGGAATATGTTATAGAATTTTGATCAACATTCTTCAGGATCAAATTCAAGCCTTGATATTTATTCAAGACCATATAAGGGCCTTTTTACCCTGAGTCTATCATCACATCTGATAATCAGCATACTAACTTCCTTTATTATATGCATTAACTATCTCATTAGTTATACATTCTTATCATAAAGAAAAGTTTTCTTGTCAAACAAAGATTTACTTATCAGACATTCTGGAGAAGATATGTTTATTTTAAGAACATAAACCCCTAACAAGGTATGTTCTTAAAATTCTTAATTTGGTATTAATTACTTGTGTTATCAAAACTTTATATCTCTTTCTTCCTTTTATCATGGAACATTGCTCATTACATATATTCTTTCAACCATTACTAATCATGGTTGACCTTCTATATTCTCATTTTTCTTATCTTATGATGCCCTTTAAGTTGTTTTAGATTGACTACTTGATCAGAGTAATCAAAAGATAACAACTTTAAAGTTTCCATATTTACTTCATCATCAGTAATTGTATACCTGGCCAGGGTATATGATTACTGAGGTAAGAAAATATGTACTTGTATATTACTATGTTCCTTCTCTTTTTCCATCCTTACAAACATAATTATTATCTTTACTGAATCCTACATCCAGATCAATTCTTTAATACATTTTCTTCTTATAGAAGTAAACATGTAATATAAAACATATATCTAATGCATCATAGAAAGCTTATGAGACCAATCAAGGAATATTTCAATCAACTACTCTTTCAACTTATCCAAAAGATCATAAAGAGATATATAAGAAAATACCATTTATCTTATGTAATCAATCATAGCTCGAGGATTCTATCAAATCCTTGCATATCAAGGTATTGGATCCACTCGAAAGCGATGATTAGAAAAGAAAAGGATGCAGGGAGATCATACCTCCTGCATAACAGCAGACTTACTCAACGGAGTCTCCAACAACAACTTCCTGCCCTATGACTGAATGTCATATTGCAGTTACGGATCACTCTTCAAGTGATAAAAGAGTGTGTAGCACCCGGGTCAAACAGAACGGATACTACACAGGAATTAGACATATCAGAATATAAAAGTTTCATCTGACCTGTCACAACCCGTGGATCGACCATTGCATCAGGTGGGTTCATAGCATAGAACCTCACTATTGTCTGTGGTTGATTTGGTGCAGATGATCCAGCTTGGGACGCTTGTCCACGTCCTCGAGCTGCCCCTTGAAATTGCCTTCTCTGTGATCCTTGTCGCCCTTGCCTCGGAGGCTGTGTCACATAGGCAAGCTTAGATCGACAGTCCTTCATCAAATGCCCCACCTTTCCACAGTTGTAGCAGCATCTCTCCGGTTGTAGTGGTTTAAAGGGTTCCTTACCCTTTTTGGATAACCACTGCCTTGATGTACTAGGTCCTGGTTGTGTTGGGGACATCAGAAACTTCTTCCTTTTGGGAATTCCCGGCCTTTGTTTCTGGATTTGAATAGGCCTTTTCTCAATTCTTCCTCTATATATCCTTTCTAGACAATTAGATCTGATATGTCCAGGATTCCCACAGTTATAACAGGTCCTGGTCTCTGACTGTATTCTAATTCCTACATTACTATGGACTGATTCATCAGTTTGAGGCTGAGCATAGGCTTGCTCTGAGTTCAAAGCTTTATCATTTACTTCTGCCCCAACCTGCTGCTGAGGGTTACATATCCTATGGATATCCAAAACATCATTATTAGGAGCTGGTAATCTGGGTTGTACTGCTAGTGTTTGATCCACTAGGTACATCATGGTTGCCCTAAATTCTCCAACAGTGATTCCTAAGGAAGGATTCCTTATCATGGTTGGATTAACTAGGGGAACCTCAGGTAAGTGTCCCTCTACTGCTTGCTCCTCTGCACCTCTTCTAGGTGTAGCATTGTTGCTTTCTGCAACAAACTCCTCATCCTTATATGTCTTCTTCTCCTGAGGAGCAGAAGATTCTATTAGATGAGGAAGAAACACTAAAGACAGACTCGACATCCTAAGTCCTATGTCTCTGTAGACTCGGCGAACCTAGAGCTCTGATACCACTTAATTGTGGGCTCCGATCTCCAAAACCACGATATAAACTTAGCGGAAACATTCGATTAGTTGCAGAATATGAAAAATAACTGGAAATTAAAATTTTTGAGACAAGATCTGGAAATTATAAAATTCCTTTTTATAAGAAACCAAGTAAACCGTTTACATCTCTGTTAAACCACTTCTTGAGTAGTTATGTACAACATGATTCAAAATCCTCAGGAGCCAACCAAAAACTCAAACCACTGATTCCTAGAACCTGAGAGTACAGAGACGCATAGGACTATCTAACTACAAACTCAGCAGCCAGTATCTCCACCTGAGATTCACTGCTGCCCCTGGTACTGTTGCTGTCGTTGTTGCTCATCCTTAAGCGGTCTCCTTCGTCTTCGACGACCACCTAAAAAGAGTTAAAATCTTCGGAGTGAGACAATATACAAATTGTCCCAGCGAGAGTTATAACTCTCCACTAGAAGCTTTATTATAACATAAATCATACAACAGCAGGTTTAATAACAAGTGAAGCAACTTCTACTTAAGCAGTCATGTCTTTAAAGCATATAAAGGACATGTATACAAAATATCTGAACAGATCATTAATGTAAACAATGTAACACCAAACATTGTTCCTCGTAGTTAAACCTAAGCAGATATACTACGCGGTTGATTATGTTTTACAAACATTATTATGCCCTGTGGAGATGAGGCATACCACTCATACTCCAACTGATCGCTAAGAAGTCACATCAGTATCATACATAGGTCATTAAAAGAGCCAGATTCTTAAGACCTCATCTTCCTCAGTCAGTTAGAGGATTGATTGTTAGACATCTGGCGGGATGTCTTTGTAACAGCTTACCAGGGTAAACTGGTCCTTCGCTATTTTTAGAGTTACAGTGGCGTTCTGTACTCTCTTCGTCATCGGAAGATTTCTTGTTTATCTTTCATCGATGCGGTGTTTGTGTCTTTAAGGGAGTGTAGTAATACATCTCACCTTTTGGACTTTGTGGTGGGGGAGCGATGGACTACATGAATCTACATCAAATCCTCTCACCTTTTCTCTTTTAGTGAAGGTATGACGGACTACTAGAATCTACATCAAATACCTACACTAGGATGTAAGGTTCTACACATCCATGTACCCCACATACTCAAAAGTATGTGATCCAGGAGTTCCCTGGGGAAAACCTGTTTCACCATCATTTAGACTCTGACAATGCTGGATCTATGATCAGGGCTCTACATTTCACTTGATTAGTTAGGTACATTCAGTATTCTTTAAACATTGTTCTTCAAACAATAACATTAGCACAACAGCTATAATGAGAATACATAAATGTAGCAGGCCTAACTCTTTTCAATCATCAGTTCTCAGTCATCTCATCACAAGTCATCTGTCAAGCATGACCTTGATGGTATTTATGGCTTTCACAGCCCATAAATCACAAAAGATGTCACTAACAGTGCATCAATATAATTCACTTATTCATAAAGCTTAAGGCATGCTTTCAATGAATATAACATGGTATTCCATACCTGGATATGAACATCATCTCATGACAACCTGCATGGTTAAATCAACTGATAATAGTAAACAATTCAACAATTAGGGTTTACTATTCATCTTTCATGTCATTACCCTAAAATTAGGGTTTACTATTCACTCTATAGTGAATTGTGCTCATTACATCATCATGTAAGAGAAACGTCATCATTAAGGCTCTTAATTAAGATTAAGATTCATTGGATATCATAATTAGGGTTTCCATGATCTCACATAAGTGAATCATACCCTAATCATGCACACTCATGTGTATTTGAAGTATCTCACTTGAGTTTCCACCTTAAAAAGGGTACTTTCTCTCTCTAGGATACTTTCTCTCTCTTGGAATACTTTCTCTCTCCTCTCACTAGTAGATGGTGATGACACCACTCTAGATCAGGTTGGGTTAAGTCCTCATTGACTTACATAAGCCAAAACATCATCATCATGTGATTAGGGTTTGATTAGAACAAGGTTTTACCTCTTTAGACCCCTCAAGGGTATTTTGGTAATTTGCCTCATGATCACCATCATGGGTCAACTCACTAATCACTTAGTTCCTTAATGACCTAGGTTACCATTAGGGTTTAGATTAGATCACCATTGAACTAATTACACCATCAATTGATTAAGTACAAACCACCATGTACACCTTCAAACGGTTTCAACCTTCAAACGGTTTCAACCTTCAAACGGTTTCAACCACCAAACGGTCTTGAGACCGTTTGATCCAAACGGTCTTGAGACCATTTGGATGTGTTGACCGTTTGGAAGGGTTGACCTTCCAAACCGTTTGGAGCTCAATCGGTTTGAAACCGTTTGATCAAATCAACTTGAGATCGATTGGACCAAACGACCCTGAGATCGTTTGAGCCCAAACGGTCTTGAGACCGTTTGGTCCAAATGGGCTCAAACCGTTTGGACCTCCAAAGTGGTTCAAAAGTTACAATTGGTCATGGATATGTATGTTGAACCCCTCAATTAACCAAATCCATGATAACCACTTATAAATTGAGTTAATTAGGATGAACCTCAATCACTTGGACACCAAGTTGACCCTCAATTGAAAGCCAATTAGGGTTGAATCCTCCTCAATTAGGGTTTCAAATCGGATGGTCATCAATATTCAACAATGTGAATCAATTCAAGGTTGAACCTATCAATTGACCTCCAATTGGGCTCAAACTTGGACCAAACGGTCTTGAGGTCGTTTGGATATCCTCGAAACGGTATTGAGACCGTTTGCCCAAAGTTTGACCAAGAACCAAGTCGTTTGGACTAGGGTTGAACTCCAATTAGGTCTAAAATCAGTATTTTTATCAATTCTTCAACTTATTGCAAATGGACCTTCAGACCATTAGATTATCTCAACCCTAGACCTCCAAACGGTCTTGGGTTGTGCCCAAACGGTCTTGAGACCGTTTGGAGGAACCCCCAAACGGTCTTGAGACCGTTTGGGTCCTTCAACCCAAAACTCAACAAGATCTATGCTTAAAAACAGCAATTTGATTATTTAATAACCCATTGTAATTGGGCCCTCAATTGATCAAATTACCTTAACCCTAGACCTCCAAATGGTCTTGGGTTGACACCAAACGGTCTTGAGACCGTTTGGATGAGTTCCAAACGGTCTTGAGACCGTTTGCCCATCCATCCTTTGGACTCTAGTGAAAATTCATCAAGGTTTGATCTATTAAGTTGATCATCACATCAATACTTAATTGCAATATGATTTGGTACCTTTGGACCTTCAATTGATCAACTATACTTGACCCCAGACCTCCAAACGGTCTTGGGGTGACCCCCAAACGGTCTTGAGACCGTTTGGGTGATTCCCAAACGGTCTTGAAACCGTTTGGGCTAATCAACCCAAAATCTCAACTTAACTCATTGGAGATTCAGCACTAATTTCAGTTAGGGTTTGCCCTATTAATCATCCTTCAACTCATGACTCGTTTGGAATTAATCCATCAAATTTGGTGAGTCGTTAACTAACATCATTATGAACAGTAATCCCAAACGGTCAACGTTTAGTCAACCATATTAAACGGTCTTGAGACCGTTTGCCCAAAAAGGGCAAATTAAACAGATTGAAAATCAGAACTTAATTCAATTGGTTTTGCTAATTGATTTGCTCATAACTCACGATTCCTTTGGAGTTAACCTCTCAAATATTGTGGGTGATTAACCTACATAATTATGAACAAGATTCCCAAACGGTCTTCGCTTGGTCAACGGGACCAAACGGTCTTGAAGACCGTTTTCCCTCAAACGACCCTAAAACCGTTTGCCCACCAAACGGTTTGAAATCGTTTTGAGCAATAGGTGGAGGTCGTTTGATAAAGTGAAAAACTGTGGATAAGCATAGGAATTAACGCCCTTATCTTCTACCTTGAGAACAGTAGCAGTTCTTCACGATTTTTCTTGCAAGGATGCAAGGAAAGATAGGGAAGAAGAAGAACTAGCAACTATATGCATAGAAAAGGATGTATAATCAAGCATAAAGTTTAGAGTTATAAAACCCGCCTAAAGCTTGCTCCTTGAGCTCCAAGCTTTCGAGCTCCAAGCCTTTAATGGCGTCCTAGAAGCTCTACAGGTCGGCCAAGGTGAATCCTCCAAGGAAGGTTGAGAAGAGATGGCTAGAAAGATGGAGCTAAGTGAGCTAGCCATGAATTTGACCTTGAATCCGAGTTTCATCCAAGAATTAAGCAAAAAGGAAGGATCCAAACCTACCTTGCACTCCCTTGGTCGTCCTCCTGAGCTCCAGAGCTCTCCTTAGTCGGTTTGAGCAAGGGGAAAAGAAATGAAAGGGAGAGGGTCGTTCCCTTGCTAAGTGAGAAAAGTTGTATATATACTTAGGTGAAATTTCAACATAAGAACATATGTTTTCCTCATTTCTCATATAAGTACTCCCTTTCTTCCTTGAACGTCCCCACATCTTATTTCTAAGGACAAACTCCTTCTAAGGTCAAGAATTGAAGGCAAAGAGGATCAATCCATCATTAAAGCATTCACATAAAAGGGCTATTATACATACACCTTGATTATTCAATCACAAAGGTGCTCTTTATTATACGATTATTCAAATGAAGTGACCTTTTCATCATTTCTCTTCTAAACGATGCCAAGAGTCATAAAAGATATTTTAGATGATGTATTTTACAAGTTGCATCCCTCAAATTGGGTAAATTGCATTTTACACCAATTTAGGGTTTTCAAGTACAGGGGTTGCTTCCACAGCTGCACCTTGGTGCTCAAGCTTGGGAAATCCCTTAAACCTCATCATATTCATTTTTATGTTGTCTCAACATTAAAGGAACATAATAAACATGTGAAATTTGCAGTTTAACCCCTCTGATTGGGGCAAATTGCACATAGGTCCCTGTATTGCAACCAATATTTCAACATTGGTTTATAAGGGACAGAAATGGAAACATATGTTCCAAAGAAGCTTTAATCATATACTAAAGGATAATTACAACCATATAATTTCATAATTAGGCAAAACACCTAGGGTTAGCTCATAACTAAGGTCAGGGGTGTTACAGGCTTAGCTGATCGCAATTAGTTAGTAGGAGTCTCCAATAATTCAACGTATCCCTGTGTTCGACTCGGGCCTCACAAAGGCCTATATTACTCAACGCGTACACTTGCGTTTTTAGCGCGTAGTAAAATACACGTCAAGTTTTTGGCACCGTTGCCGGGGAAACGGCGAATTGTTGGCACTTCGAGTGCTAAGAGCGGCCACTCTAGGCCACAATTTTTTTATTATTTTGAAACAACTTCAAATATTTCTAAATTTCTCTATAATCGCTTATACTCATCTAAGCATAGTACTGAACGTGGATTTTCTAATTTTAGGTACTTTGCATGGTGCATACACGTAGTACGGACTACGCTAATCGCACACCCGAGGTTCCACCTCCGGAACCTGAGGACGAGGAGCACTACGAGCAAGAGCACCAAGAAGAAATAGATTCTGAATCCGAAGCAGAAGACATGGCCGAGCCACAGACCATATGGGAGAAGATCAAAGCTTTTTCCTCATCAGCTTCAAAGGGGCCTATAAAGAAGCATGGGATCGACATACCAACATACAAGATCGATCCAGCGTTGATTAACTTGGTAAAATCAAATGTGTTTCATGGGCTGAAGAATGAGGATCTTGTTGCACACATCAGCCAGTTCGCTGAAAACTGTGACATGGTAAAGATTGACATGTTTCCACAACATGCTTTGTACCTCAAGTTGTTCCCAAGTTCCTTGGCAGGAGCAGCAAGAGAGTGGCTACATAACCTCGATGACGAATTTGTGGAGTCTTGGGATCATATGGTGGAGGTTTTCTTCGAGAGGTTTTTCCCTCCTGAGAAGACCAACGACATGATTAGGAAGATTCACAATTTCACCCAACAGGCGGGTGAAACATATTCTGAGACCTGGGAGCGATTTCAGGTTATGTTGAGGAGATGTCCGCATCATGGGTTGGATAAAGAGACACAGGTGAAAATCTTCTATTTTGCTCTCTCCGAGCATGATAGGAGTAATTTGGATTCAACCGGGTCGGGATTTTTTATGAATAACACCGACACTAGATGCTGGGAAATACTTAAGAACATGGCGAGAAAGCAGTCCTGGGGAGAAAGAGAGAGAGGCCCAGTTGAGCAAGCACGAGTTGCCAGTGAATCAAAGGCAATAAGAGAGCTTAATGAGAAGATGGATCTTCTCGCAAAGAAGTTACTGCAAAAGGAAGACAATGAGTCAGAGGATGAGGCTCAAGTCAAGTACATCAGGCAACAGCAAGGATACAGGAACAATGACTACTCATGGCGAAAGGATAAGAAGTTCTCATGGAAGGATCCGAATAATTTTCTACAGGATCCGGACGCCAAGCCTGCACCAGCTACAGAGGACAAGAGCACGGAGTTGCTCAATCAGGTCATCAAGCAAAACCAGGAGTTAATGAACACATTCGGGTAGCAAATCAAGCAACAGGGTGAATATATGAATCAATTTGGGCAGACATTGCAGAGCCATGGGGCTCAAATGAGGACCATAGAGACCTCCATGGCGCAGATGGCAGCTAAAATTCCAAGTTTGAAGAAGCCAGTACATCCGGGTTTTTCGGGGAACACCAATGTTCCCAGGGGAAACCAGCAGGCCAAGGCCATTTTATTGAGAAGCGGCAAGAAGGTGTTGAATCCAAGAACGGATGAAACAAGCACACCGCAAGATAAAGTTGAAGGTGCAACTACTAAGGAGCAACCTACACCAGTCACGGGGCAAGCTGAAGACATAGATGTGAATGGTAATGAAGAACAAGTTGTTGAGGAGGAACCGCAGAAAATGATGCCTTATGTGCCACCTCATCAAAGGGCACATGTCGTTCCGGTCCCCTATCCGAATAGTGCAAAGGCAAGGAAGGTAGATGCACAATTCAAGAAATTCTTGGACAGCTTTAGGAAGCTTTCGGTCAATATTCCGTTGTTGGAAGCTATTGAGCAAATCCCGTCATACGGGAAGTTTCTAAAAGATGTCATCACCAAGAAGAGGAAAATACCAGATACTGAGGTCGTGGTGCTGAAGGAGCAAGTGAGTGCCTTCATTATGGGCACTCTACCGCCAAAGAAACAGGATCCCAGATGTTTTAACATTTCTTGCTTTATCAGGAAGTTTAAATTTGGAGAGGCATTATGTGATTCAGGGGCAAGCATCAATTTGATGCCCTTTTCGACATTTAAAAAGCTGGGATTAAAGGAGTCACGGCCGAGCAATATGACTATCCAATTGGCCGATAACTCTGTGGTGAAGCCTTATGGAATCTGCGAAGATGTCTTAGTGAAGGTGGATTGATTTGTCTTTCCGGCTGATTTTGTGGTTATGGAAATGCAGGATGAGCATGGCAATGAGATGTTACTTGGACGTCCATTCCAAGCTACAGCCGACATGATCCTAGAGATGGGGAGAGGTCGCTTGACCTTGGGCATAGCAGATGATCGCTTTGAGATGGTCATGCCCACTAGCACTGTGTCTACTAAACCAAAAGAACAATGTAACATGGTGAAACATATGGATCACAACATCTCACTTTGCCTTGGAAAACCATTTTTGGACATGGCTCATGTGATGAGCAAGATGGATAATGGAACCTTAGCTATGGATATCATGGAGCAAACTAAGGTTGTCTCTTTATGTAAAGTTGTTGGATTTCCGAATGATGAGAATGAGGACATTCCACCTTCTTGGGAGGATGATGCGATTACTACTTCGGTTGTTGATGCATATCCGGAATTGCTGCTGGAGGCATGTTTGTTGAATGTCACCTATGATTGGATGCGGAGTAAATCACTCAAGGAGTGCGCCAAAATGCTTCAGATGCTTCCGTGTTTCTATACGAGGCACTATGAAGATTTAGGTACACTTCCCCCACCGCTGCAATCATCTCTCATCTGCCCGCCTGAGTTGGAATTGAAGCCGCTGCCCCCGCGTCTTAAGTACGTCTTTCTAGCTGAGAAGGACAAGTTACCAGTGATTGTATCTGCTTACTTGAGTGCGGATGAGGAGGAGCAACTGCTGATAGTGCTCAAGAACCACCGTGGAGCTTTTGGGTGGTCTGTTGCAGACATCAAGGGGATCTCCCCTACACTTTGCCAGCATAAGATTCGGCTCGAGGAGGGAGCCAAGCCAGTTATTCAGCCTCAAAGACGCTTAAATCCGAGCATGATGGAGGTTGTGAAGAAGGAGATCATCAAACTTCTTGCTGCAGGGATTATATATGCCATATCAGACTCGACGTGGGTGAGTCCTACACAGGTAGTCCCTAAGAAGGGGGGAATTACTGTTACTAAAAACTTGTTGAATGAACCTGTCACCACCCGACTGGTAACCGGGTGGCGAGTTTGTATTGACTACCGTCGACTGAATGCCACCACTCTTAAGGATCATTTTCCCTTGCCGTTTATTGATCAAATTTTAGAACATCTTGCCGGTCGGTCGCATTTTTGTTTTCTGGATGGGTATTCGGGGTATAACCAGATTTCGATTGATCCTTTGGATCAAGAGAAGTCTACGTTCACCTGTCCCTATGGGACTTTTGCTTACCGATGAATGCCGTTTGGTTTATGTAATGCATCGGCGACATTTCAACGCTGCATGCTCGCCATATTCTCTGAAATGGTAGAGCGTTGTCTTGAGGTTTCATGGATGACTTCTCGGTTTATGGTGCGTCTTTTGATGAATGTCTATATAATTTGGACAAAGTGTTGCAGCGTTGTGAGGACACACACTTGGTCCTCAATTGGGAGAAATGTCACATGATGGTGACAGAGGGAATAGTGCTAGGACACAAGGTGTCTAGCAAAGGTCTTGAGGTAGACCCTGTGAAAATTGAAGTGATTTCCAAGATACCCCCACCAAATTCTGTAAAAGGGGTGAGAAGCTTTTTGGGACACGCCGGGTTCTATCGACGATTCATTAAGGATTTTTCTAAAATTGCAAAACCTTTATCCGAATTGTTGAAGAAAGATGCAATTTTTGATTTCAACGATAAGTGTCTTCACGCATTCGAAGTTTTGAAAGAAAAATTGATTTCGGCCCCGGTTGTTCAAACGCCGGATTGGACAAAACCGTTCGAATTGATGTGTGACGCTTCAGATTTTGCAGTAGGAGCTGTTTTGGGGCAAAGGGTAGATAATAAGCCCGCTGTGATTTTCTATGCTTCCAAAACACTGAATGATGCTCAATTGAACTATACAACTATTGAAAAAGAATTACTTGCCGTCATGTTTGCTTTTGAAAAATTTCGGCAGTATTTAGTGGGATCGAAAGTAGTTGTATGGACCGACCATGCTGTGATAAAATATTTGATGGAGAAAAAGGATGCAAAGCCTAGACTCATTAGGTGGATTTTGCTTTTATAAGAATTTGATATTGAAATCAAGGACAAGTCTGGAATTGAGAATGTAGTGGCTGATCATCTGTCTAGATTAGACAGGGTAGATGAAAAAGATTTGCATATACCCATAACCGAGACGTTTCCCGATGAACAGCTTTTGAAAATTAATGCTAAAGAACCGTGGTTTGCTGAAATTGTTAACTATTTGGCTTGCGGGATCATCCCGGAAGACTGGTCATATCAAGAGAAAAAGAGATTCTTTCATTCTTTGAGATACTATTTTTGGGATGACCCAATTCTTTTGAAGCAATGCAGGGACGGTATCCTACGCAGGTGTGTGCCTGAGGTGGAGTACGAGAGTGTTCTCCACCATTGCCATGCGTCGCCTACGGGAGGACATCATGCCAGTTCACGAACAGCAGCCAAAGTGTTGGAAAGCGGCCTTTATTGGCCAACTTTGTTTCGGGATGCCTACGATTTTGTAAGGCAATGTGACTCGTGTCAGTGAGCAGGTAACATTTCAAAACGACAAGAGATGCCCCTGAATTTCTTTCAGGAAGTTGAGGTATTCGATTTGTGGGGCATAGACTTTATGGGACCCTTTGTGTCCTCGAATTCAAATTTGTATATCTTGCTAGCTGTTGACTATGTGTCGAAGTGGGTGGAAGCAATCCCCACAAGGACTAATGATTCTAATGTAGTGTGCAGGTTTGTGAAGGAAAATATTTTTTGCAGGTTTGGGATACCTCGGATGATAATAAGCGATGGGGGTACACACTTCCGGAATCAGAAATTTTCGACACTTTTGAAGAAATATGGGGTCAAGCACAACATTGGCACCCCATATCATCCACAGACTCAAGGCCAAGTGGAGGTCTCAAACCGTGAAATCAAGAAGATTCTGGAACGAACAGTGGCATCCACAAGGAAGAATTGGAGTGCCCTACTACCGGACGCACTTTGGGCATATAGAACGGCTTACAAAACACCTATAGGCACTACGCCTTTTAGGTTGGCGTATGGCCGGGCTTGTCATCTTCCGGTGGAATTGGAGCACAAGGCCCATTGGGTGCTTAGAAGGCTAAATTTGAATTATGATGAAGCCGAGAGAAAGAGGATGTTTGAGCTGAATGAACTAGATGAGTTACGCATGACGGCATATGAGAATGCCCGCATATACAAGGAGCGCACAAAACTGATCCACGATCGCCATATCGAGCTGCGCATGTTCAAGAAGGGAGATAGTGTTCTATTGTTTAACTCCCGACTCAAGTTGCATCCCGGGAAGCTGAAGTCCCGGTGGAGTGGACCATTCGTGGTGGAAGAGGTTAAACCGCACGGTGCGATTCTGGTGCGTGATGGAGATGCCACGTTCTTGGTGAATGGACAGAGGTTAAAGTTGTACTTTGGTGAGAATTACAAGAGAAAAGTGAATGAGGTCAAACTCATTACACTTGCGGACAAATGAGTTGCTCAGAAGCCGTCTAGCCTAAGACGTTAAATAAGGGCGCTTGTTGGGAGGCAACCCAACCATCGGTACATTAGGATAGTTTAATTGTAGTCATAGGTTGCTTTCATTTCGTTTAAATTTTAGTGTAAAGAAGATACCTTGATCCGTTTGTTCATTGTGCAGGCTGAGGCAGGGTCGATACCATCGACACACTGGTCGATGGTATCGACATAGGTTCAGGTTGACAACTGCAAGGTTCGTTCTGAGTCGATACTATCGACGGTCCCATCGATGGTATCGACACACCTACAGGCAGGTCGCGCAACAATTGTCGATAGTATCGACGCAGCAGTCGATACCATCGAGATCTCTGGAGAAGTTCAGAACGATTTGTCTCAGTCAACTCGATACCATCGACGGCCTCGTCGATGGTATCGACATGGTCACAGGTGGAAGTGAAAAAGTGGCGGTGTCGCAATGAAGCCAAGTCGATACCATCGACATCCGTCGATGGTATCGACCATCCATGTCACCGATCCGCGCAAAGACATCGACGGCGATCGTGAAGTCCACGTCAGCGATCCGGGTGCTGTGTCGATACTATCGACTCGCGTCGATGGTATCGACAGGTCAGCAATCCGGGTTTCACGATCCAGCAAACGTCAGCCGTCGATACTCGCGAGGGGGGCGGATAGCATCGAGACGTGTCGATACCATCGACCCGCGTCGATGGTATCGACGGGTCAACAGTAGCGCCGGCCAAGTCTATATAAGGAGAGTTATAACGTCATTTGACGTCACACCTTCAGAGTGAACTTCCTCCTTTGTGCCGAGCACTCCCCCGAGCCCTCCAAGATCGAAGAGAAGCAACATTGAGCAAGGATCTTCACCGAGCGGAGAATCAATTCTCCATCTTCCCCGAGCTCTTCTTCTTCTAATCCCATCTTTCTCGCAACAATGGTGCACGTCGCCGGAGCATCGTCCTCTCGCGCGAATCCTATGGATATCACGAGGTTTGTGCCACCCCCTACTGCTTCAGTGTCACGTCCGCACCTGGTTCACCCATCCGCGGAGGTGAGAAAGATCTATGAGGAGATCATGAAGCAGAAGATCGAGCCGACCCGGTATGTAGACCGGGGAATGATCCAGGAGCTTGGATTCGAGGCCAACTTGGCCTATGTTCTGGATGGGCAAGCACATCACACTGGCAGAAGGCACGACGAGATGGAGTACCATGCGGATGGTCAGCCATTCTTCGGTGAATGGCCCACCTACAAGGAGTTAGTGGCGGAATTTATGGCGTCCCTTGACGTCTGCGTCGTGCCCAATGGCGTAGTTGCTTCGGATCGTGAGTGGATCAAGGGTCGGGTGTCCTTCCGGCTGTTCAACATCGACTACAACATCACGCTGGACCAGTTCAATGAAATCTTCAACTGGAACCACTCTCAAAACGATCACCGGCGCCCGGATTCCCACACCGACTATGACAAGATCTTTGCCGAGCTAGTGACAGTGCCGGCGGGAAAGACAGTGAGCTACCACAATGCTGCGGTAGCGGATTTCAAGCATCCATTTGTCCGGGTCCTACACCGGATGTTGAGTTTCACTTTCTTTGCTCGGAGCAATCTGGCATTGAGCAAGTTTCAGGAGAGCGGTCTTTTCTTTCTATACATGCTCCTGAAGCGACAAGAATGCAACTGGGGTGCGTTCTTCCTACAGCGCATCCTGGCGGTACAGAGGAGTACGAGGAAAGCGCCAATTCATTTCGGTGGGCTCATCACCAAACTGGTGTCGTACTTGGGACTCAATTTCCAGTCCATGACTCCACTTTCCACGAGGAGTAAGGTGAACGTGCAACATCTGCACCGTTCTAACCTTATCCTTCTACGGGATGGGTTGGCGTACGCACACTGCCACGTCAACCACGCTTACCAGGAATGCGCACTGCTGGACCCCGTCTTCAACATCGAGGGCGCACAACACTTCCGATGGCCGATCATAGCCATTGAATCCGATGAAGAAGAAGGCGACAACGACGAACAAGAAGGCGAGGCTGAGGAGGAAGAGGAGGCATTCACACCTCTTCACGCACGAGTAGCACCCCGGAAGCGCCCTCGGATGCATCCGGGTGCGTCTTCATCATCACAGCCCCCGCCTCCATCACCACAGCCCTCGCAGCCAGGCGAGGATGCCTACTCAATGCAAGGCATGTACACGATGCTGCAGGACATACAGCAGACACAGCAGCAGCATCTAGCTATGTATACCGGTATTCAGGACACTACGAACCGGTTACTTGACAATCAAAGGGCAATGTTCGAGAATGAGCGTCTCATCCTCGCCAACCAACAGCAGATACACAATCGGTTGCAATGGATGGAGATGCAACAGGAGCCCTTCTATGACCATTACTGGAGTCAGAGCTACTTTGGAGGCTATCCACAACCTCCACCGAGGACCCATTATGATCCGAGCTTCCAGGGGGAGTATCCTTCTTGGGATCCTACGGCCCCACAGTACCCACCTCCGCCTCCACAAGAATGATCGGGTATCTCTGTTCCAATCTTAAGTTTGTTTTTGACTATGAGGCCATAATCGAATTCAAGCTTAGGGGGGTAGTTGGAACATCTCTATCTTTTCTTTTGTTGTTTTTAGTTTTTAGCATTGTTATTTGTTTCTTGCATTTTTAGTTTTTGTAGGATCCACGTGCTATCTAGTGTAACTGTGGATGTCGTAAAAGTTTGTCATCTTGCTGTTAATTCATGGGAAATTTAAGGGAAATTTAAATTTTTTTGTGTCTTTGGATAGCTTGCTTTGGTTGACCTTGGGGAACATATCCTACGAAAATGATTGATTACGTCAACTTTAAAACAACATTTCACACATGTACTCCTATTGACTCATGAAAGTGGACAGTAATGGTTGTTTGAGCCTAACCTAACCAAATGGTAATGAGACTTTAATTGGATGTAAGAGAGAGAACCCTCTAAACTACTACACATGTCAGTAAGGAGGGACACATAATGTCTTTCTAAGGTTCAGTCATCTAATCTTGTGATCATTCCACTTCATTTTTCCAGAATCCACCTAAGAATTGGAAGTAAAGTGTAGTTTTAATTCCTTCTTGTGTGCATAGCATTTAGATAGGACTCGCATTGATATTTTCCATACTTTTGCATAAAAAGAAAAAAAATATAGGGATTCATGCACATTACCTTTAGGTGCATGCCATGTAGTTGCATTCATGATTTTCATGCATAAAGTACACCATGTATCTCATTTTTTCCTCAAAAGTGATCTAAACTGTTCCATACCTTCTATATATTGCAAAAAATTCTGAGCATGAAGAAAATAGCCCAATACACTTATCTCCAAGCAATTATGGATTTGTGGGCTAAAGAAAAAAATTCTGAAAATCTGAATTATAAAAAAAAGAAAAAAGAAAAAAAAAGAATTTAGAAGGAAGTGGAATAAGAGGGAGAAAGGAACATGATATCACTCGCACTACAGTAAAATTGAGTACATGATGTAGTTTGACTAGATACCCATCTCATTTTGAGGTGGAAGGTTAGTGCATGCATCATTTCACCCAATTTTAGGCATTAGGGCATTTTTTATGTGCATTGGCATCATTTAGGACATTTTATTTTATGCATGTTGAAACTGTGCAATACTTCCAAGTTCTTCCATGAGCCACCCATTTCCATCCACCCGTTGCTCGGATTGGTAGGCCACCGTGAATTTCTCCTCACTAATGATTATCAGGAGAACTGCTTCCATGTAGATGGTAGTTAGGGCGAGCAACGTAGTATAGGCGATCACAAGATGCACCAATGCTGAATCGGCGAATTTTATTATGTTAACTGCCTTATGTGATAGTGTTCATCTGTTTGGAGGATAATTTCTTTTATTGATGATTATTGTCGCCTTTAGGGTAATTACTGTTCTGTGGTTAGAGAAGGCCGGTTTGAGAACGTTCAGTGGGAGTCACATGGGATGTTGGGTTGGTGTGTTGATTTTTAGTTGACATCTGCAATTCTATTCTAAAGATTAGTTGCTCGAGGGCGAGCAATGTTTAAGCTTAGGGGAGTTTGATGCGATGATTTTGAGTCGCATTTATAGACCTTTTTGCTATGTGTTTTGTGCTCTTATTAGTCATTTTCATGGATAATATTGCATAATTCACTCATTTCGGTCTTTGCCATCATTTTATGTCAAATCCCCTTAGTTTTATCATTTTGAGCATTAATTATCACATTATCATAATTTGTGTGGATTTATTTGATCTGGTCTTTGAATTTCAGGAAAAACAAGTATCTGCTTCCGTCGATACCATCGACCAGGCCACAGGTTGCCAGCCGAAAGGAGCAGCACAGAGTCGATACCATCGACGCCCAAGTCGATGGAATCGAGATCCCTTCAGGTTGCTGGCGAGGAAGCTGTCGATACCATCGACACCCAAGTCGATGCCATCAACGCATGGAGGCTACAACATCGCTAAACGACAAACCCGACGCTACAGAGAGGTCGATACCATCGACCTAAGTCGATGGTATCAAGATGACCACAAGCACTCAGACGAAAAGAAAAGAAGGTTGTCGCTACCACACCGGGTCGATACCATCGACCCGCGTCGATGGTATCGACGCCGGCAGATACGCGTTGGATTCAGTTTGATCTCAATCGGACGGCTGGAGTTAATTGACGACCTAATTAGGGACTTATACCTAATGACGGCCGCCCACACGAGATGATCATCTCATTGTTCATTGCACAAGTGCCGAGGAGCGAGAGAAAGGAGAACGGAGGCCAGAAGCTCATCCCTGTCGATCCGGACGCTGCTGAAGACGGATTTCACCACCGAGAGGCTGGAAAGCTCGTGTTCTACGCAAAGGATCAACCGGTTCTTCTCCGTTCAGGGGTTTTCCCATTCAATTCACGTTTTTCATATGATTTCCCCTATTTCTACCATGTATTTGTGCGAGATGAACATGCGGGGCTAATCCCCTCCATCTTTAGGACCGGGAGTAGCCCGGGGATGCATTGTATGACAGTTTTATATTAATAATTCATATTTTCTCTCTTAAATCCGTGGTATAGTTTCATTTTCTCCATATGTTGTTATGCTTGATCACCATAATAATAACTTAATGCCCTTAATCACTTCGACAGAAGGATTAACGGTTGAAAAGAGACGAAACCTACATTAATCGATAAATCCCTTGACAAAGGAGGTGTAAAATTAATGGTGGAAACTGAGAGATCGTTCGTAATGCGCTTAGTTTAGGGGAATGATTACTACGACGGTGGAATCAACCTAAACCTAAGTAGTGAATTACACCACAACAGTGGGTAATTCTGTTTTCAGGCCACTACTCGGAAAGAGAGAGAATATTGAGGAATTATATGAAACCTAATGCAATGTTAACCCGCGGTGAAACCGCAATCCTAAAGATATCCTTTTGAATTGATTAAATTAACCTTTAATTGATTATTTGCTTTGTTTTATTTTTATTTTCTTTTAATTTCGACAACAACCCTAAATTGTTATCCGGCTTAGCTGATCGCAATTAGTTAGTAGGAGTATCCAATAATTCAACGTATCCCTGTGTTCGACTCGGGCCTCACAAAGGCCTATATTACTCGACGCGTACACTTGCATTTTTAGCGCGTAGTAAAATACACGTCACCTTGTATTCCCCACCTTCATCTATTTTCACCTATTTCCTTCTTCCCCGGATTGGGTTTTTTTAGAGCTTAAACACATGGGAACTTCAAACTTCCTAAAAACCCTTAACAAGGATCCATCTAATGTGTTCCAATTAGGTTTAGGATCTAAATAATGTACATCACATTTGAAGAAGTTCCAACATTTAACATGAATCCAATGAGCATGTATGGTCACTAAATTTTCCCTAATGATAATCTCTAGATCATTAAGTAGTATAGACCTTAGGATGAGTGAGGCCATGAACCTAGCTTGACCTTAATTTCCCTCTAACTTACTTGATTATCATAATTATATTATTAATTAATTTTGGATACTAAATAATTGACATACATCTTTAATTTTTCTCAAATTTTCTCTTTGATTGTTTTTATTTCTATTATTCTTGTAAGTTGTGGACTTAATTGTAAATTCACCTTAATATGAGGACTTAATTGCGAATTATGTGAAAAATATTAAATATTCTATCTTTCTTGATATCCATGCTTGAGGAATCCTTGAAATGAGTTGATTAAGAGATAGCCCTAATTTGAGTTCATTTGTACCTTATTTGTAATTTCATGTACAATTGTGGACTATGTACTCTCACCTTAATTGAGGACCAAATTGAAAAAATGAGTGTATATCATGAATGTTAATATTTTACTATTTAATATTGTTAAATTGGTGATCTTTGGACTTGTTGTGTATGGGTTTTCATCCTATGGTTCTAATCCTAATCCTAGCTATTAGGATGGTTGATTAGGCCAGATGGAACTTGCAACCAATGAAAGTCCTAGTCCTATCAACCAATGGAGTTCACAGACTTACAAACCAATGAGATTCTTATACTCAAAAACTGATGATAAGGTTGGATTGACAATAGATGAGGCTTCTGAGTTATCAACTGGTGAGAAGATTGAACATGTGAGCTAGTGAAGCTCATGTGTGTGTAAATCGTGAGATCACTAGATCATCAACTGATGGACTTTATGGTCAATAGAAGTGCTCGAACAATGTATATAATGTGATAGAGTGATGATAATAATTAAAATATCAATGAAAATGCTAGGGTGGTTGATGAGAAGGCTACTTTGACCAATGTAACTCCAACATTAGCCAATGGAAATTCTAGAAAGTAGATATGATGAAGTACATTTTTTGCACATAGTTGAATGGATTACTCTTTTGTCCCTCAATTATATTGTTTTATCACTATTGATATATTCTGTGGTTAAGGACCTCATGAGGATATCTAGAATGAAGTTTCGCATGAGTATCTCTGGGATGAAGATTCATGATTTGAATCAATTACATGCACCTCTTTATGTGAAACCCTAATCTTGATTTGAGTCATCGTGCTAATTTCTTGATCTACCTTTATGTTTTCAACTTGAAATGTTTATATATGTTCCACCCTTTATTATGATACCTTGCTCCAAATTCCATATCAATGGGACTTCTCTATGATTTTTTTAGAATTTTATCACTATTATTTATAAGGATTTTCTAAAGAATAACATATAAAACCCTTTTTTCTTATTTTTTTCATTTTTGGGTTGGTTCACTCCCTCATCTTGTCAACTCTTGTAGTGACTCAATTTAGTTACCGCCTAGGCCTCTGTGTGACTAGTTGTAACATACTAAAACTTAGCATCTTGACTCTAGAAACCCTTACCACATGGATAAGAGATTGGTATGCTTGGTTTTTTATATTTGACCAAACAAGGATAAAGTTATACCTTAATGTATATCGTTAATGCATGAACATGAATAACTCACCCTAGTATGTATAGTTTGAAAACATTTACATTAGGTCCAATATGCAAGATCACATATCATGACACACTCATACTAACAAAATAACCTATATGTGTGCTAACATGCAAGCCAGTTCATAAAATATGTCATTTATGTTTCCTTTGCTAACTAATATATGCATAATGGTTAAGATATATTTAGGGAGAGGGATAATGTTCTTATACATGAATTGGAATAACAATTGGAACTTTCATGTACAATCATCTTAGTTAAAGTTGAATTAATGGACTAACTATGTTAAATAAGTAAAATATGGAAATTTGTACATAATAATATAAGGTAACTTTTTTTTATAACAAATGGTGGATTATAAAACTCAATTTAGAGGATGTTTATGATAGTGATGTAATATTATAATAAATATAATGGTTATGAGCCTAAATAAGAATTGTACTAGAAATTTTAAAAGGAAATATCAAAACCCAAATCTAATGGTAACATTGTGTTCTATGGGTCCCAAATAGCTTGGATGCTAAGTTTAACATTATATGAACAATCCTAACTATCCTAATTTCATTAAGAAAATAAAATATAAGATAAGTAAAAAATATTAAATAAATAATTTGATGACTTCAGAAATAGAAAATAATGCCAAACCCGAACTCTGTGTGTCCTAAGTGGTTTAGGCATCAAATTTGATATTATTTGAATTTTGTTTTGACCCTCAATTGAAGTAGGAAAGAAATATAGAAGTTATTTATGTTAAATGTGTTTAATGTTCCAATTTGGCTAAAGTTTGTTTGATAAATTAATTGCCACACTTATTTTTAGCTTTGTCACACTAAGATCTAATCTTTTCCAATACTTGCTTCAATTGAAACCATTTGATTTAGATCATGCGATCACGACCTTTTCTCCTACCTCCCTATTGTCGGCTTTCTCATGAGCTCTCTATCACATTTCCTTCTTTTCTTTCTCTCTCCCTCATACCTTCATCCTTTCTTGAGATTTTTTCTCCAACAGTTTCCTTCTCCAACTCCACAACCAACCATCTCTCACTCAAATCCTAACTCCTCCAATTAGCAAAATGCCTACTTTGATGTTGGGCAACCTCGTTGCCATGGTTATGCTAGCCTTGGACATCCTCCCGCACCCCTGTATATATATATATATATATATATACATATATATATATACATATATATATATATATATATACAAAAACCCTCGTTGCCCCTCACTTTTCCCTCCTCCACCATTAATTGGATACTTTATGTGACAAGTCTTCAGCTACATGTGATTAATCAAAACATAAAACAAGATCAACTTAGAATTAATCACATAGTCAAAATTGTGGAATAATTAAAATCAAAAATTACATCATGAACAAGTTCTGAAACATTTACATAAAGATCCATCTTTTTCCATTCTCATATATTATAACAGGAATTTACATCTATACTCAATGGCCTCAACCACATCCTGTGTATAAAAGAAGCATTCACATGTTCATGCCATATATACATACACTGGCATACTACTAAAATCTCATGTAATATAAGTACATCATCTAGAAAACACCTCCCGTACCTGGACCTGAGACTATAGAGATGACATTAGGACTCTACTACTAAACATCTATATCTAACCAACCTTCTGAATCTATTGATCACCAAGATGGTTTTCTTCCACATCACGACCTCGACCTCGACCTCATTGCCTGCAACCACCTAAAAGGATGTGGTGACACATTGGTGAGACTCAGTCCCAACGAGAGATATAACTCTCGCCAATAGATACTGATTATAATACATTAATTAACAGTAATAGACTTAGAAGTTAGGGTATTGAATTAAACAGATTGAATAGTTTAAGCATACTAATTAGTTAAGCAAGTAAACTTTAGAAACAAATAGATTTCCTCAATTTTCATAAATCTCCATCATGTATATATTTTATAGTATAAAGACAAGACAATGGCTACTCAACCAATGTGAGAAGTACTTAACCTTAGCAAATATACTACATGACTTGTATTACATCTTTTATTATTATGCCCTGGGGAATTTGAATCGTACCACTCAAAGTCTGACTAACCACTGTGAAGTGTTATTCACTTCCGTATAAGATCTAGGAGTTTTGGTATCCTAAGATCTCTTCCCCTCGGTCAATATGAGTAAACTACACTGACATACCAGTCAAACTACCAACAATTACATATAGTCAAACTAATAACAACTAGTCCATACTTGGTACAAGTTACAACGCTAGAAACCAAGGTATAAAAAACCCTCTCATGTGAGGTACAACCACAGTAGTCCTCAATCACATCAAATATCTGAGGCATGACCATAGCCATCCTCCATAACCTACATTTGTGAATGACAAGGACATATCCTCAACTTGCCACCCCCACATACTCAACAGTATGTGCTCCAAGTTTCTCATAGGAACACTCATTTCACCATCTAGAAAGTTTTGACACTGTAGATGGTTTTACGGCATATGGCACTACATGATTAGGGTTTCACTTGATTAGTTATTTCCAATTGAATGCATTAAGGCTTCATCATACAAGTGGACATTCAAACCCTAATTCATTTTTAAAAAGAGTATATGTATTACAAATTTAGAAGATATAAAACATTTGAGTTTTAGATCTTGATCACATAACCACATGCTATCATTCATTGCAAATTAATGGACCATACTTGTCATCATACCATTACAACATACCAATTACTTATCATAGGATCTAGGGTTTCAACCTTATAGGATCATGTAGAGGATATAACCTCAATCAAGGCTAAAACATGCCCAAATGTCATTAAGGCCATTACATTAGTCCCTACAAGATCATCATTATCATTCTCGCCCATAAACAAGGCTCAAAAGATCATCAACACATATGTATCCCATAGGTTTTGACATGGCGAGACACTATGATATTGAATTAGTACCACATTGAGGTTTCAACACAAGGAGAGTATACTACATTGTCACATTAATCATTCAATAGGTATAATTATAAATAATAATCATCTTTTAGTCATATAAGAGTTGGTGTAGCAACGTTTCATTAAGGATACACATCCACCTGTTACGGTGATTTTTCCCTATATTCATACGAGGGCAAATGTAAGACTACAAGCTCAAGGGTGTTGTACCATCAAGTTCTCATTATTAGAAACTACTTATCAGATTATGGGATTCATTATAATCGATTGTATGTTGAAGCATCCAATCTCATTCATTGGATCGAATTCATTATTCAAAATCATTGTAATGACCACATTTGTGCTTAATTGGTAAACTAGGGTTTACCTAATTGATTACATGCTTGATTAGATTGAACATTGTTTAGACTTGATTAATGATAGTAGATCAATTTTGATGTTTCAAAACTAGGAAGAAACTCTAACTATGATTTTAGTTTGAAGAATTAGGGTTTGAGAAATGTAAACCCTAATCGGAAAAAATTAGGGTTTTGATAGTACATGAATATGGAATTTGATCAGGATAGTAGTGTGGTAAATGATTTTTCATATTTTCTACAAATCTTGTATTTAATTTAATTTTTTACATGATATGTATAACTAAATCATGCATATTGGAGAAAAATTTCAGAATATTTGAGTGTTCTTTGAATGTGGTTCTTGGTCGAACTATACTTCGACCAAAATGCTGACAGAGTGCTTTTTAGCAGTGTAGTCTTTTATTTTTATTTATTTATTTGTAACTCCAAATGAACTGAAATTTTAACTTAATATATTAATCTCAATAGTAAACAATATGTACAATTTTCATAATTTTTTGATGTGTTTAGTCCTTATCAATAGATGAATTACAGTAACTGACATTTCTACATAATTCTGGATAGCAGTGCACTATTTGATTTTTATTTATTTAATGGAAGCTTGGAATCATCTCAAATATTAACTGAAGCTTTGTAACTCAATTATACACAACATGCTAAATTATCATAATTTTTGAGGAGTTTGGTCTCTGGAATACATGAATTTATAGAAACCTCTAAAATAAGAAAAAGTATAGTAAGAGGTCAAAGTACAATTGACCCAAGCAGCTCAATTGCTCTATATGGTCAACCTAACACACAAGGAGCTCTTATAATTCGTGATTAAATACAAAGAAACGAAATCCTAGAAAGAGAGAGAGAGTTACGATTTGAAAGGAGAAATTGATGGAGATGCTGCCCTAGGGTTTTGCATTCTGAGGAATGATGAAATCATGTAAGTTTAACTTTTTTGGATATAGTTTCATGGTGAATATTCTCTCATATGTCAAAATTCCGTCCCTCCTCTGATTTGATCCAAAATGGTATCAAAAATTCCCCTTTTCTCACTCTTTCTTCATAATCCCTCATTTTTAGGGTTTCCGAGTTGAAAGGAAGAAGAATTGGGTGAATTGCTAGGGATTTGATATGAGATCGAGATTTTCAGGGATGAGCTACATTTTTAAGGTGTTTTTACACCTTAGGGTGAGTGGGAACTTCCTTTAAACAGTATATTGCACGAAAATTGGCTAATTCATCCATAATCTTTAATTGCTAGTATGCGACTACAAACCCTGAATTGTCTATTTGTTCTAAGTTGTTGCAAAACGATATGAAATGGATTCTTCCTCTATTTGGATGAAGTTAAGATGATAAAATCATATTATAAATGTATAAAATACATCCTAAGGAGAATTCCCTAAGTATTTACAGAGGTTAAGAGTAAACTGAAATATAGGGAATTTGTCTATGACTGAAATTTACTGTATAAGTAAATGGAGAAAATTGCTTATCTAGATCCCCTTGGTTATGAATGATTGTTTATATAAATTCATTGTATATATATGTCAGATACAATATTGGATTTTGTTCAAAGTGGACAGTGTTTGTTTGATATCTTAGTAAAGAGGGTGAAACCCTAGATGCGAGGAAAGTTGGATATTTGCGAATAGATATCGTGAAATCCATTTGAAGGGACTTTCTTGACATGATAGATTGTATTTATTCAATGTTGTTATTGATGCATGATATCCTACTGAATGGCATGGAAACCCAAATTCAACTCAGTTCCAAGGTTTCATACATATATTGATTTTATATGATTTTTTGATAGTAGTCTTTATTCAATGAATGTTTATGTCACATGAAATCTTTATGGGAGCCATGTGAATAAGTTGTTGCCTAGTGAGAGGTGACAAGATGTGTTATGGCCTTGTGAGCCATGAGAATACTTGTATAATCAGTGAAATGAATACCTTGGTCTAAGGACCTAGAGGTAATGGTTACCTGTTATAGAGGTAACAATGTTATGTGATGATCTAAGGGTTTGAATACCCAGATCCAGTAATCATGATAATGATGTGAAGGGATGAGAATTCCTAGTAATGTGATAAGGGATTGAGATACCAGGTATCATGTGTTTTAAAGATTTTAAAAGTACGTGATAGATGTGTTACACCTTTCTTTGTAGCATTTATGGTGATTAAATGAAACCCTAAGGGTAGGTTGTTCAATGAATCAAGTATTGTGATATCAATGTTCTCAGTTATTATTAATAATTCTTGTCATGATAAGTAATTAATTCATAATTGAGTTATGAGATACACAAATCAAGATTTGGGTTGATATGCATGATTCTAGTGTGTATGTGCCAAGTGGACATGAAATCTATTTATTTAAGAATTTTAGTCTGCCTGCATGTATAGTATGTTGATTACTCAGTATATTACAGTGTTTTGAATATACTGCTTTCCCAAGTTTAGAATCATATACATGTTGTATTATAACTTCAAATAGGTAGACGTGATACCATAGGGATATCAGAGTCAAGTATAAGTAAGAGAAGGGAACAATGTATAAAGAGCTTTCTAGGAATAATAAAATAATAGACTTACGAGCCCTGAACACCATAGAACCCCTATGTGAGGTTTGTGTCTTAGGGGTGAAATGACTAAACCTTGACAGCATCTAGTATATAGAGGTCAGAACGTGCTATCAGGTGGCACGGGGGACAAAGCCCTAGTGGAAGTCTCCTTAAATTATAGTCTGCAGTGTCCAACATCAACCAAAAGTCTATGTGGCACTAGTGTACAGAAAAGCATGTCCAACATCAACCAGAAGTCCTAGTGGCATTGGATTACAGAAAAAGCCAAGAGGTGGCTTGACTCTCTGCCTGTGTGCTTAGGTTAGAGGAGGAGTCCTGTTTAGGCCAGAGAGCCATTTCCCTATTGTAGATCGGGATAGTAGTCAGACTTAGCGTTTCCCCAGTGTGTCCGCTAAGTCTTATACGGTGTGATCGTAGTGCACTACGAGTCTTCATATATAGAGTACAATGCATATCATCAGGGCATAATAAAATGAATGATAGGTCAAACAAGCGTGTACAGTTGTTCAATTATTCTCTGTATGTTTCTAAATTATTAGTTCTCTTTATGATCAATCAAGCATTTCATATATTGATTCACTCTTATAGATATTTAGAGTATCCTGCCATATTTATGACTGTCAATTATTAGACTCTTTAAAGGTTACTGTTGTTATAATTGAAATCTGACACGCTTTTTCTGTGCGTAGAAATGCAAGTGTACGCGTCAATGTAGTAAAGGCCCTTGTGAGGCCCGAGTCGAACTCAGGGACACTGAACTATCGGTAGACTATTACTAACTGTTTGTGATCATCTAAGCCAGTTAAAATAGTTTGAGAGTTGTTTTAAAATTAAAAGAAAAGAAAACAAAATAAAACAATCGATTAAAGGTTTAATTTAATCAATTCAGGTGAAGATCTTTAGGATTGCGGTTTCACCATAGGTTTTCATTGTATAATTTTTTACATAATAATTCAGGTTTATCTCTCAACTCTGGGTAGTGGCCTGTAGTCATAATTGCCCACTGTCATGGTACAATTCACTACCTATGTCTAGGTCGGTTCCACCGTCGTAGTAACCTATACCCTAAACTAGGTGCATTAGAATCGACCTCTGGGTTTCCACCATTAATCTTACATCACCTTATTCAAGGGATTTGTTAAATAATGTGATATTTGTCTCTTTTCAACCACTAATTCTTCTTTCAAAGTAATTAAGGGCATTAGATTATTATTATGGTGATCAAGCATAACAATATAATTGAGAAAATGAATTCATACCACGGATTTAAGAGATTAATGATGAATTACTATGATAAAATTGTCATACAATGCTTCCCTGGGCTACTCCCGGTCCTAAAGATAAAGAGGATTAGCCCTGCATGTTCATCTCAGAGCAAAACATGGTAGAGAAAAGGGGAAACATGGAGAAAAATGTGATTAAGTATTGAAACCCTTAACAGAGAAGATCCAAACATTCCTTGGCGTAGAATGCCCAATCTCCGGCCTTTCGGCAGTGGAAAATGTCTTCTTCGGTGTCCGGAATGACTAGGGCATGCTTCTGGGCTCCGTTCTTCTCTCCACACCTTCTCGGGACGTGTGCAGCGGCTAATGACGTGATAGATTATTCTTGACCGCCGTCATTAGGTATAATCACTGAATTAGGTCGCCAAATTATCACAGCCGTCAAATTTAGATCGATATGAAGCAAACTTGTATCTGACGGTGTCGATACCATCGACGCGGGTTGATGGTATCGACCTTGCGCAATATCGACCAATCTTCTTTCTCTTCGTCGTTGCGCAGATGCTGACTCGATACCATTGATGAGGGTCGATGGTATCAACATCCTAAGGCGTCGGTTTTATCCTTTTGTGTCGTTGTAGCTCCACTTATCGATAGTATCGACTTCTGGGTCAATAGTATCGACTATCTTCTCGCCAGCAACCTGATGGTATATCGATACCATCGACTTTCCTATCGATAGTATCGACTCTGTGATGCTCCTTGTGCCTGACTGCCTGTGGTTGTGTCGATGGTATCGACAGCAGCAGATATGCGTTTTTCCTGAAATTGCAACACAAATACACATAAGCCGAAACAAAACATATTATTATACTCATTTATGCTCAAAACACTAAAATAAGGGATATTTGACACTAAGAAGGATCATAGACCAAAGTAAATGAATTATGCAATATTAACCACCAAAATGACCAATAAATGCATAAAACATAAGTAAAACAAGTCTATAAATGCGACTCAAAATCATCGCATCAAACTCCCCTAAGCTTGAACATTGCTCGCCCTCGAGCAACAAAACCTTAGAATAGAATTGCAAGGGTCAACTAAAGAACAGATCATCACAACAAACATCACCATATGATCCCCACCGGACATTCACATTCCGGCCCTCACTAACCATGGAATGATAATTACCCTAAAGGCGACAGTAATCATCCATAAAAGATATCTACCTCAAAACTGATGAACATTATCATATAAGGCAGTTAACATAATAAAATTTGCCGGTTCAGACTCAATGCATCTTGTGTTCTCCTATTCTACGTTGCTCGCCCTAACTACCATCTACATGGAAGTAGCTCTCCTGATATTCACAAGTTAGGAGAAAATCATGGTGGCCTACCAATTCGAGCAATGGGTGGATGGAATGGATGGCTAATGGAAGAAATGGAAGCATTATACGGTTTCAACATGCATAAACAAAATGGCCTAAGTGATGGATATACAAGTAAAAATGCCCTAATGCCTACATTTGGGTGGAATGATGCATGCACTAACATCCCGTCTCAAAGTGAGATAGAATATCTAAAGAAGCTACATAATTTTCTTATTCCTCTTAATATGCAGTGAGAACATGTTTCTTTCTCCTTCTTATTCTACTTGCTTCTCAATAAAAAAATTTCTTTTTTTTTCTTTTTCTGTAGGCCCTTATATCCATAAATGACAATGAATTATTTTTCGGGCTCACTTTTTCTACATAGCTCAAATATTTGAAGCATTTAGAAGGTATGGAACAAGTTAATCACCCTTATTGTTTCAGAAGAAATAAGATACATGATGTATTGTATGCATAAAAATTATGAATGCAGCTAAATGACACGCACCTAAGGATAATGTGCATGTATAACTACTCTAATTTTTTATTTTCATGCAAAACATGTGAAAATAATTGCAATGCAAGTCCTATCTACATGGAATGCATTCAAAGAGATTAAAATAGTAATGTACTTCCAGTTCTTAAGGTGGATTGTGAAAAACAATGGGGTGGATAGATCACAAGACTAATTGATTGAACCTTTGTAAATTATTATGTGTCCCTCCTTACTGACCTGTGTAGTAATTAAGAGGTTTCTCTCTCTTACTTAAAATTAAAATCTCATTATCATTTGGTCAGTTTAGGCTCACACAACCAATTTCGTCCACTTTTCATGAATCATTAGGAATGTACAGTTGTGATTTTCTATTTTAGAGTTGACAAAACCAATCATTTTCTTAAGTTATGCTCAAGGTTGAACAACACAAGCTTGCAAACACTCAAAATTTTTTAAGTTTTCCCTTAATTCCCATGTACAAGCAAATGAGATGACACATGACTTAAGACATCCACAATTACACTAGATAGAGTGTGGATCCTACAAACAAACTAAGATTGCAAGAAATAAATGACAAGAACAAAAACAATAAAACTAAAAACTAAGAAAACTAAAGGATAGAGTTGTTCCAACTCCCCCCTAAGCTTGAATTCGACTATGGCCTCATAGTAAAAAACAACCTTAGAAGGTGGAATAGAGATACCGATCACTCTTCCGGCGGAGGCGGGTACTGCGGGGTCGTGGGGTCCCAGGATGGGTACTTCCCCTGAAAGCTCGGATCATACTGGGGCATGGGTGGAGGTTGTGGATACCCCCCCAAAGTAGTTCTGGCTCCAGTAATGATTATAGAAGGGCTGCTGCAACATCTCCATCCTATGCAACCTGTCGTGAATCTGTTGTTGGTTGTTGAGGAGGAGGCGCTCATTTTCAAAGATAGCCCTTTGGTTGTTAAGCAGCCGATTCGTCGTCTCCTGAATATACCGGCATATGCTGTTGTGTGGTGCTGCTGCGTCTGATGGATATCATGCAGCATTGCATACATTCCTTGCATTGAGTAGACATCCTCGCTTTGCTATGAGGGCGGTGGTGGTGGCGGAGGCTGCGAAGATGAAGATGTACCCGGATGCATGCGAAAACGCTTCCTAGGTGCCACTCATGCCCGAAGAGGAGTGTAGGCCTCCTCTTCCTCTTCAGCCTCGTCACCATCATTGTTGTTGTCGTCGTTGCCGCCGTCTTCATCCAAACTCTCAATGGCGATAACAGGCCATCGAAAATGCATAGCACCCTCGATGTGGAAGACAGGGTCAGGGAGCAAACACTCCTGATAAGCGTGATTAACGTTGCAGTGTGCATACGCCAGTCCATCACGCAGCAGAATGAGGTTGGAGCAGTGAAGATGTTGCAAATTGACCTTGCTTCTGTTGGAGAGAGGAGTCAGCTGGGAGAAATTCAACCCAAGATAGTGGGTCAGCGGTGTGATGAGCCCTCCAAAGTGAATTGGAGCCTTCCGCATACTCCTCTTTATAGCCAACACACGCTGCAAGAAAAATGCTCCCCAGTTACACTCTTCCCGCTTCAGTAACTTGTGCAGGAAAAATAGGTCTGTCTCCTGGAACTTGCTGAGAGACAGGTCACCCAGAGCAAACAAAGTGGAACAAAGCATGCGGTGAAGAATCTGCATGAATGGATGCTCGAAATCCGCCACCGTCGCGTTGTGGTAGCTCATAGATTTGCCCGGTGGCACAGTCACTAGCTCGGCGAAGATAGCGTCGTAATCCGTCCTGTTATCTGGCCGCCGATACTGGTCTCTCCCGTGATTCCAGTTGTAGATTTCATTGAACTGCCTGAGGGTGAGATTGTAGTCATTATTGTACAGTCAGAAAGAAATGCGGCCCTTGATCCATTCGCGATCCGTGGCGATGATGTCGTTTGGCACGACACATTTGTCCAGTGACGCCATGAATTCCGCCACCAGCTCCTTGTATGTGGACCAGTCACCAAAGAAAGGCTGGCCGTCGGCGTGGCATTCCATCTCATCGGGCGTCCTGCCCGTATGTCTCGCCTGCCCCTTGAGCACGTAGTCCAGATTAGCCTCGAACCCCTGATTACAGATGATGTCGTGGTCGACGTAACGGGTCAGCTCAATCTTTCTTTTCATGATTTCCTCGTAGACCTTCCGAACCTCTGCAGAAGGATGAACGATCCGCGGACGCGGAATAGAAGCAGTTGGGAGAGGAACGAACTCGGGAATTTCCATTGGATTGCACGTGAAGAGGACACGCCGACAACATGCACCATTGTCGAGCAAGAAGAAGGATTAGAAGATGGAGCTCAAAGAAGGTTGGAGAAGATTATCTCCGCTCGATGAAGGCTCGGTGAAGAACGTGCTCCGTGGATGCTCGTATCCGGGCTCTGATTGCTCACAAAGACGTCCGCTCGATGAAGGCTCGGTGAAGAACGCGCTCTGTGGATGCTCGTATCCGGGCTCTGATTGCTCACAAAGACGCACGACACAAGTGGAGAAGGATTGCTCTGGAGTTGTGACGTCATATGACAACAATCCATCTCTTATATAGCCATGGCCGACGCTGCTATATGCCCGTCGATACCATCGACGCGAGTAGATGGTATCGACACATGTAGCACAATCCGTCCGCTGCTAGTATCGATGGTTGTCGATGGCTTGATGTGGGGGCCCGGATTGATGACGTGTCGATACTATCGACAGGTGTCGATGGTATCGACCCGTCCCACGGATCGACTCTCTCGATGCAATGATCGGCGTTGATCTCCTCTCGCGGATTGGTGACGTGTCGCATCGATACTATCGACGCAAGTCGATAGTATCGACTTATGGTTAGGGCAACACCCTTGCGAGGCCCGGCCGCCACCTTGGATGTAACTGGGTCGATACCATCGACAGACCCGTCGATGGTATCGACTTCACTGAGACAATTTCGTCTGAATATCTCTAGAGATCTTGTGAGTATCGACACCCATGTCGATACTATTGACCTCCACTTTGCGATCAACCTGTTGGTGTGTCGATACCATCCACGATGCTGTTGATAGTATCGACGCAGAGCGATTTCTGTAACCGCCAACCTGTACCCAACTCGATACCATCGACATAAGGGTCGATGTTATGGACTCTGCCTCAGTCCTGCACATTGAGCAAATGATCAGAGTACCTTTTTTACACTAAAAACAAAGTCAAATCAAACCAAAGTACAAAATGTGAAAGAAACTAACTACGCATCCGATGGCTGGGTTGCCTCCCAACAAGCGCCCTTATTTAATGTCTTAGGCTAGACGAAATTTAGCTCACCAACTTGGAACTTTGGAGAGTGTGCCCAGGGGATCATGTGGTAGTTTGAACTCAACTCGATCCGGGCCAATCCCCAATGTCAAAGTACCTCTCCCAATTGCAGTGAAAACATCGGTCGTCGCTTGAAACGTCCTACCCAATAGCATCTTGCAACTTTGAAGTTGTGGCATGTCCATGATGATGAAATCCACCGGAAAGATGAACCTGTCTACCTTGATGAGTACATCCTCGCACACTCTGTATGGCTTTACAATGGACCCATCTGCCAACTCAATCGTTGTTGCTGATTTCCTTATTTCCTTCAACCCAAGCTTATGAAATGTGGACAGTGGCATAAGATTAATGCTAGCGCCCGAATCACATTGTGCTTGTGGAAAATGTTGATCGCCTATAGAACATGGAATATAGAAGATTCCTGGGTCTTTCCTCTTCTGTGGTAAACTCCCGTGAATAATTGAGCTTACCATCTCATTCACCCGACAAATGTCTGTGTCTTTGATCCGCCTTTTCTTGGTGATGATTTCTTTGATAAACCTCCCATATGCGGGAATCTGCTCTATCATTTCCACTAACAGAATATTGATATGAAGTTTTCTGAACATCTCCAAGAACTTCCTGTAGTTTCGATGCTCTTTCTTCGGCCTCGGGCCGTCCGGACAAGACACAAATGCCTCATTTAGATGCTTATGATGTGGCACATATGGGTTTTTCGGGGCAAGCTCCCCTAAGATTTTTTCATTGACTCCCTCAGGCATAGACTTTGGTGGATCATCTTCAACAGGTGTAACTTGCAGTGTCACTTCTCTCGCAGTGGATGTATCTTCACATTGACACATGGCCTTCACCTGCTCTTCTTGCCTAGGTGTGGGCTCGACCATGATGGCCTCTCGGTGGGATTTTCTGTATAGACAATATCCGCCTGGTAGTCCATAATGACTGCGCGGATATGGTATGCTCGGTATAGCATCCGTATCAAAAATCATTTTACCTTTATCCTGGACCTCTACCACCGGGGGTTCTGCCTCATTAATCACAGATATATACTTTACTTGATGATGTGCTTGAACAACATCTGCATTCCCAGCCTGTCTCTGTTAATTGGCATGCTTTATGGCTGCCACTTCATTGGAAATTTGGGTCACGGTTGTCTCTGATGCCCTCATTTTTGCTCCATGGCTTTGTAGTGTTTGTCCAAACTTGGTCAAAATGTCACCGTGGGACTGCAGCTGCTTCACGTAAAGAGACCTTCAGTTTGCATGCTATGTTATTTTGCACGTGATTTTCCAGGTTATGGAAATTTGTCTGCATATAGCATAAAAGGTTACAAAGCATGTCCTATTTGTGAGGAAAATACTGATTCAATCAGACTGAAACATGGTGGTAAAATCGTATATCTTGGTCATCAGAGATTTCTCCCACTAGTGCATCCTTATCGAAGGCAATGCAAAACCGTTAATGGGTCAACGGAGGAACGAAGTGCTCCTAAACCTATACCAGGAAATGTTGTATATGATAGGGTGAAACATATTGTTAATGAATTTGGAAAGAGTTCAAGTAGTCATACACTCGCATGTGACAAATATCTATACAAGAAGAGGTTAATATTCTGGGATCTTCCTTATTGGAGATCTTTGGAAATTAGACACTGCATTGACGTCATGCATGTTGAAAAAAATATTTGTGATAGAATCATCAGTACGCTATTGAACATACCAGGAAAGACTAAAGATGGCATCAAATCTAGAAAAGATTTAAAATTAATGCGTATAAGAAAAGAATTATCAGTGGAGATCAGGGGTTGCCGCATATATTTTCCACCGGCTTGTTACACTTTGTCAAAGAAGGAGAAAAAGACTTTCTGTGAGTCCTTGTATAATATTAAGGTTCCACAAGGATACTCTTCTAATATTCGTAGATTGGTATCAATGAAGGATCTGAAACTGATAGGTCTCAAATCTCACGATTGTCACACCTTAATGCAACAAATTTTACCTGTGGCTATTCGATCTATATTGCCGAAGCATGTAAGGTTTGCAATCACAAGACTCTGTTTCTTCTTCAATGAAATATGCAAGAAAGTGATACATCTTGATACTCTCGATAAATTACAGAAAGATGTAATTGTTACCATGTGTCAACTTGAAATGTACTTTCCTCTTTCATTTTTTGATATCATGGTTCATCTTGTAGTACATATTACAAGGGAGGTGAAGATGTTGGGTCCAATTTTCTTACACTGGATGTATCCATTTGAACGCTACATGAGTGTTTTTAAAGGTGATGTTCGGAATCGTTATCGTCCTGAAGGGAGTATTGTTGAGGGTTACGTGGCTAGGGAGGTGATGGACTTTTGTGATGATTTTTTGAATTGCAATGAAACTTGTAGCAATCAAAAGAATTCCCATCACACTGGATCTTATTGTGGCAAAGGAACTCTGGGAGGATGAGTGAAAGGAATCAGTCATGAGTTGTGGGAACAAGCACATTTGTATATTTTACACAACATCGATGAAGTTAGTAGCTACATCACAGAACACAATGATCTTATCAAGAGAAATCATCTGCGATCCAGTTCAATGTGGCTTGCAAGAGAGCATAATCGAACAGTTATTAGGTGGTTTGAAGAGAAAATATTTAATCAACTATCTGAATCACCGAATAATTTTGCTAAGAACATAAAATGGCTCGCCTTTAAGCCAAAAATGGATGTCATGTCATATGAAGGTTATGACATAAACGGATTTTCATACTACACAAAGAGTCAAGATGAAAGTAGTGTAGTTCAAAATAGTGGGGTCACTGTTAAAGCTTGTTCATTGTATTTTTCTAGTGCCAAAGATAAAAGACCACGTGAAGCTGAGATGTCATATTACTGCGTCATTGAGGACATATGGGAAATGGACTATACAAATTTTTGAGTTCCTATATTTAGGTGTAATTGGGTTGACAACAACAAAGGAGTTTTAGTGGATGAGTTGGGTTTCAAATTGGTGAATTTTGAAAAGATTGGTGAGAAAGATGAGCCATTCATCATGGCAGACCAAGCAAAACAAGTATTCTATATTGATGACCCGGCAAATGAAAATTGGCCTGTCGTTCTTCATGGAAAAAGACAGTTTACTGTAGATCCTATAAAAGAAGAAGAATATTACAAAAAGTATCATGATTCCGGTCCATTCTCAGTTGGTTTGCCAAGTGTAAATGTTGAAGATAACACCGATGAATATTATAAATGTCAAGACCATGCTGAAGGAATTTTCCTTGACTAACAACTCAACCAATACTAGAGGCATGTATTCCTTGAATTATTTATTTTATTATCATTCAAGCTAGTAAACCTTATCACTTGTGCTTTTATTATCACTTATTTTTTTATCATGTATACTTGCAGGTTCTAAAAAGGTGAGTGAAGATGAACATTCTGAGCATGAGCATGAGCACCATGAGGATGGTAGTGGTGATGCTAAGAAAAGCAGAGGTCCCACACTAATGCGTAGGTTGTAGGAGCTCAGGGCTAAAGGGGAGAAATTGCCACTCCAGTTTGATATCACATGAGCACCTGTTGGGGAACATGCTAGTGCTTTCAAGCATTACGTAGGGGCAACCACACGCAGTAAGGTGCCAATAGATATAGAAAATTGGCATGATGTTCCTCATGCCAAAAAAGACCTCATATGGAAAGATATATCTGTGAGTGGAAATGATATTATTTTAATATGTTTTTTATCTATTGATTCTAATTTAGTTTGCTTGGAATTAATTGTTTTTCAAAACAACATTATTAATTGCTTCTTTTGTATGTATAGGGTGTTTTTCATCTAAATTAAAAAAATCACAAGAAAAGAGTGCTACAACGTTGTGGTGTACGATGGAGGGGTTTTAAGACATATATCACAAGGGAATTTATAGATAATCCTAAACAAAAGAAGAAAGCAACAAATGTATATATTTTTATAGATCCAGAGGTGTGGGAAAGATTTGTTGCAGCTAGGAGATCGGAAGAGTTTCATGTAATAAAGATTGTGATGTATTTTATGAATCTTTAATTTTATACAATTAAGGAGGTGAATCTTTTTATACATGTTTGCCAAGTCTAAATTGCAATACTTCATTTTAAATGATCAGGTTATCCACCAGCTCAAAAGGAAAGACGGGCCAAAAATGTGCATGACCATCGCTTGGGGCCCGGTGGTTATGCCTTCCTCCGCCAACTACAAGAGAAGTAATCCTCTTCTGGAGAAGAATCTAGTACAACTCAAGTTGAGCATCCACCCAGACACTTGACATGGATTGATGCTAGAAAGAATCGAGCAGGTGAAATTGCCAACCCTGCAACTAAGGAGGTGGCAGAAAAAATGGTAGGTTTATCCCAACTAAGTAAAGAGTAACTCCCACAAACTTAGATTTTTTTATATCTAATTGATATTGTGTTTTAATATTTTTATTAACTATGAATAGATTGATCTCCACGAGCAAAGGAAGGAAGGAAAGTTCATCCCAACTGGCCTCATGGATGAACTATCTGTTGCGCTTGGTATGTAGGAGCATCCTGGCCGTGTTAGGGGATTAGGATCTGACATAGGATTCAAGTCTTATTTTGGCCCTTCGCGATCTAAAAGAGGTCATGCAGGAGGTCTTACACAAGAGGAGGTTGAAGTATTAGTAGTGCAGAAAGTAAAAGAAATAATGTCTTCATATCAGCCTACTCAACCTTCTCAACCTTCTCAACCTTATCATACTGTGCGTCTCTCAAGTGATGAGGTACAAGCCCATGCTCCAGTTGCAGAAGGTCATGGGAGCACTCCCAATGACCCACCACAACAATCAGCAGTAAGTTTTTGTTCTATATGTTGTGTTATTAGTATGATATATGTAATATATATAGTTGTAACAGGTATCTGTTCCACTTCTTCTTATATAACCTGTATTATTTCAATCTAGGTTGGTATGAACTGTAAACTTGCAGTGGAGGTTCCAGAATATAATGTTGTGGCAGCGGGTAAGGGGTACAACTTTGGTGGAACATTGCATTGCCAACAAATTACTGATGACATTTGTCGTGTGTCCATCCATCTTGTGTATGAAGGAATGGGGGACAAACCACTACCCATACCTAATTCTGAATATAGTACAGTTGAAGAAGCAGAGGGTGCTATGGTGGGTTGACCTAGACACTTGGTTATCAATGATAAGGTATACTTGAATTCTACCATGTTTTGTCATATTTAACTGCATATATGAACTCGTCTAATAGAAGTATGTAATTTAATTAACAGGTTTGCAAACCAAAAAGTAAAAAATCTACTAGTCATCCTTCTATGCCCAAGCCATCTATTATTCCAGAATCCACATTTGACGAGTTGGGAAATAAATGTAAATATTTGTGTCGATACTTAGCCAACCAAAGCTCTGGACTACAAATGTTGATCAATTTAATAGAAGATGAAACTGGGAGGGACTTTGAAAATTATTTTTTTCTTGATGATATTATAAAGTTGTTCTGTTATGATTGGCTGAATACTTCGATATTAGAAGTATGGATAAGGTAAGGATATATCAATATAGAAAATTCCAATACACATTTTAGCTTATTTCTACATATGAAAATAATTACAAATGTTTAACAGCCATTTATATACCGAGACCACAAACTTTTATATAAAGAATGTTGGATTCTTAGTTCCTTTGGTCACTAGTCAGGTGGAGACACATATTGACAAAGTGAGTGATTACTTCTATGATGCATTCAAATATTTTTCTACTGTGGGAAAGGAAATTATCCTAATTCCTTTTAACGACAAGTAAGTATTATTATTCAATATAATTTTAATAATGAATAAATGTATTTTATTTTAATGTTTTTTTATTCTTACTCAGATCTAGACATTGGGAATTAGTGGTGATTGTCCCAAAATTGATGACTCTTTATTATCTTGACCCAATGGGAAAAACAACAAGGGGTCACAAATTGAAATTGCCAGCTATGGCGTAAGCATAAATATAGTCAATGCTTCAACATGATATTTCTGTTTAGAATTTTTATTTTACCAACTATCGTTTAATTTGATAGGGGTATAAAAGCTTTTCGTGAAAGCGGAGGACAAATACCCACAAAATTAAAGACATTGACTTTGAAAAATGTCAAGGTAGCTACTTTGACAACTGCTTAGTCTTGTATGTATTAATTTTCAACTCTTATATGTCAACTCTTATAGTCTTCTGTTTATAGTAGTTACTAATATTAAGTATAATTCGTTATTTGTAGTGTCCTATACAAAATAATGATTGGGCTTGTGGTTACTATGTAATGAAATATATGCAAGCTATTATCAAACAAGCATCAAATGACATTCAGACTATAGATCAGGTAATAAAGAATAACATCATAAATTTACAAATGAGTTGTAGTCATTTTATAAAATATTAGCTTGTGTATTTTCTGTTTATAGATCTTTACAACGCAGCCCTACACATGTGAGGACTTAAATGAATTCCGAGAAGAGTGGTCAGATGTTTTCTAAATGAAGTCAATATAGCATTGGAATAAACATGTCAGTTACATTCCATTTATGTATGTGGTTTCAGTACTCTTTCATATTTACTTTTGTATCTGACATTTTTAATATATATCATCTCATACTTGCAATCTATCATTTTGTAAATTATGATGTGATTATGTATACTCAACTCAATATATATGAATCATTTTTGTTATGAATGTGTGGTTTGGAATGGTGACGGTTGAGCATAAATGCTCCCCTCTCCCATATCTTATATATTGTTGTTCTTTTGTTCTGTTCTTTTTAGTTTCTGCATAAAATTTAAAAAAAATCCGACCCTATAGCGTCGGTTTTCTTAAAAAATCGACGCTATAGGTGTTTTGGCCATTCAGCGTAGAACGGCAGTGCTGCATAAAACGACCGTGTTGGGAGGAGGTATAACAGCCGTGCTAGTGTGCACGGCCATTCTACCTCTTCCCAACACGACCGTTTTACACAGCACGACCGTTCTACGCTGAACGGCCAAAACACCTATAGCGTCGATTTTTTAAGAAAACCGACGCTATAGGTCCTTAGATATAATCTGTAGAGTCGGTTATTTATTAAAAAACCAACGTTATAGGGTTCATGTATAGTTTCATTTCTCATTTGGGTTTAGTTTTTGAGAGCTTATAGGGTCGGTTGTTTACTATACAAGGTCAGTTTTTTTGGGTTAAAAAAACTGACGCTACAGAGCAATTACTGTAGCGACGACCACTTAGGCGTTGGCTGAAAAGTGATGCTATAGGCTTAAAAAAAACCGACACTATAGACCATTTTTGTACTAGTGTATCCCCTAGTTTCTTCTTCTATTCTTCCTATTACTCATATCTACCGAGTTGAACCTGCTAAAACATTATATTCTGGCTATTTAGGTTGGGTTAGGTTTCTAGGTTTGGGTTCGGGTATGTTTGGGCTCATTTTAGTTCGATTTTTTCTTTAAATTTTAATTTTGGTTTGGGTGTTGTTCGGGTTTGTTAATCACAGTTCAGTTTGGATTCAGGTTAGTTTTGGTAGAAACTGATGCATTTTCATCCCTACACTCTAAGACTCTTCTCCTTCTCAATGGCCCACCAATGGCCAACACTACCCTTTAGCAGGTACAGTGCATGCCTTACCTTATCCTCTTCCGAGATATTGAGGATCTTAAATGCCTTCTCCAACTCTATCAACCACATATTTGCATCATTCAAGTCTTCTATACCCGCATACTCCACGGCTCCCACATGCCTCAGCCTCTCAAAGGTCTTCCTAGAACTCTAGGATTCTGCATTGGGAACAACAACCCTTTCTTGAGGTACATGCAATCTATTTGCCATATGCAAAATTGTGCCCATCAATTGTCCAAACATGGACTGAAAAGCAGGATTGACCATGGTTGTTGGGTCAAACTGAGGCACTTCAGGCACTCCATCTACTCTGGCCTACCTCCTGGCACCACCTCCTAGTGCAACAACACTACTCTCAACTTGTTCTTCATGCTCTCCAAACATATCTTCTGTATAAGCAGAAGCTACAATCAAATATGTTGGAGGATGCAAGAATAGACACAACCCAAGTCCTATGTCCCTAAGACTCTGCGAACCTAGAGCTCTGATACCAACCTTTCATGTGACAACTCGATGCCACATGAGCAATATTACTCAAAACAAAGCACGTGATCAACATCTAAGCAACCACATTACCAAAAGAATGGGTAAATTAAAACCGATCATACATTACCATCACTAAGCTGAAACATATTACATCAAGGTTTACAACTTGCAACATATCACATACCATAATAGTTATTTACATAGGTTACAAAGGATATCTATTCTCATGTACAAACCACTAATATACAACAAAGGTATACTACCAGAAACACACATTGATGTACATATCATCTACAAAACACATCCCTCCTGAACCTGAGAGTATAGGGACAACACATGGGACTTTACTACACAAAATTGGTAGCTATCCAACCTTCTACGTCTACTAATCTCCAAGCTTATCTTCCTCAACAACATGATCCTGCCCACGTCATTGATGACCATCTAAAAAGATGTGGCAAACCACGAGGGTCAAACCCATGTTCCAGTGAGAGATATAACTCTTGACCAATGGTTATGGCTACAACATGATATATTATTATTAAGTAGGATGAGTAGATCCAACTAAACAAATAACTTAAATTGATTACACAAGTTAGAAAAATTGGACAACTATAACTAATAAGCATGGAAACATGATAAGAAGAAATATGAAGAACACATATCACAGTTGATTTCTCTTCACACATTATATAACAACTAAGCAGTAATAAAAACAAGGAAATGGTAAACATCCAATGTGAATTGTGTTTAGCCCTGAAAAAATATTCTACACGACTATATTACGTCTTTTAATTAAGCCCTAAGGAGATGAGGTATACCGCTCATGCTCCAACTATCCACTATAAAGTCAAAAATAGTGCCATATAAGATATAGGAGAGTCCGACTTCTATGGTCTCACCCATCCTCGGTTAGTATGAGTCTACAATAGTGACATATCAATTCTAATTGTAAATCAACCTAGTCCACCTTGGTATATAGGTCACGACGCTAGCGAATAGGTTAGACACACCTATATCATCCTAGGTACAACTGCAGTTGTTATCACTGTTGTCCCAGCATACCGTATGTATATAACACCAAGACACAGCCACAACCATTCTCAAACACCTTGGGATTTAGATGACAAGGATGTACTCTCCAAACATCTTGCATAGTCAACAATATGCACTCTGAGTTTCTGTTAGGAATACTCATTTCACCATCCAAAAGTTCTGACACTAGAATGGATCTATGGCTAGGGTAACTACATGATTAGGGTTCCTCTTGATTAGTAAAAGCCAATTGGGTGTGTTTTAACTGCATCAATCAAGTTATAAGAAAGCCCTAAAAACATTCTACAAAAGATAAGGTAGGGTGCAACTTCATAGATATAAAATGTATAAAGCATAAGGCTGATCATATCATCACATGGTACTATTCACTATCACATATGAGCTTATCACCATTATCACATCACCATGGGACATCAATACCTTATCATCTTTCAGAAAGGATATCACCTCAATTGGGGCACAAAGTCACAATCCAGGTCAGAGGACCATTCACATAGTTCCCTACTAGAATGTCAATATCTCTCCATGCCTCATAAAGGCTCATAGTCATCACCACTCATGTGATACATAAGTTCAACATAATATTGAAATTAAGGACTAGGTTTTTCCTAAGATAGTAGATTATGGTTAAATCATTAAGAAAGAGAAAGTTATTTATCATCATGCTACTTACTCAAGAAAGATATGCATTATCACCATGTACTCAAATTAGGGTTAGGGTTTAAACATTATAATTGAATTAGGGTTTCAAGCAGCAAGAAGAAGTAAGCCCTAATTACCACCACCTCCAAAATTCTTGGAAGCACATGAGGTCAACAACCACGTCATCAATTCCACCAAAGCATGATAATACATATAGGCCAGAAATTATCATCGGTCACATAATACTATATAAACAATAGGTCGCTAAAAACATAGGTCAACCCATTCTCATCGACCACTAAAGACACATGGACATACCAATTTCTTTGATCACTAAAAACTAGACCACACATGTTCATCAACTGCTAGAGGTCATTCACAATAGTGACCAGTGAAAACTTGGGTTTAACACCCTTCATCTGTCGCTAAAAAATCAAATGTACAACAACCATATACAGGTCCATTCTTGGAGACCAACAACACTTGGAAACCTCATCAACCGATGAGAAGATCACCATTCTAAGAGAACATTCAAAACATCAACATTAACGACCAAACCACATCAAGACTTGGCAAAATCTAACATCAACATCTTAGCTACCAAAATGTGTAGAACATCTAGGCAACCTCATGAAGGGAGAGAAAGACCATCCACAACATGGTCAAACATAATATTCATTATCACAAAACTAAAAAATCACCAAAGTGTAGAGAACATGAAGAAGGTCATCACTAAAACACTAAATATGATCCTTAACATGATAAAAACTAAACCATGATGCTAGAGAGAGAGAAAACCAAATGGTATACATCACAAGTAAGCATATGCATGTAAGAAGCAACACCTCCAACATCAACTAAACAAACATGCACTAGATTAGAGTTTAGAAAAAGGGGTTTATCCACTCAACATTACCACATGATCACAAATACTAGTTCAAGATATCATCCTCATACTGTTTAGAACCACGTTCTAGAGGTAGATTAATTTCATGCAAGATTAAGTGCAACAATAACCAAGGAGAAAGTTATATAACTCACCTTGATTGTGAAGAATAACTCCAAAAGCAACACACTCTAAGGAAGGAGAGTAAAACCCAAGCTTGATCAACACCTCAAGGCCAAGATAGCATCACCTCAAGGAAGAAGAACAACCCTAGGTGAAAGGAGCACAAGGAAAAGGGTAAAACCCTAGACCGAAAAGAAAAGGAAGAGAGGAGATCTTCAACTCAACGTAGGCACTACCATAGAGAACCATGGATTCGGCCAAGAAGAGATAAGTTCCTCAAGAAGAGCCACCATGAAGAACCATGGGTTTGGATAAGAGAAAGGAGAGAGGTAGAGTTTTAAGAAAACAAAGATTAAGCAAGAGAGATCACTTACCAAGATCAAGGAATACCAAAGGATCACCAAAGAAGAGTTTCTCAAACCCTAGATCACACATGCAAAGGATTGGTCACCTTGCTCCAAGGTTGAACTCTTATCCACCACCAAGAACACAAGGGATGAGCTTCTAGCAGGAGGGAAAGAAGAGGGTGCAAAAGTATCACTTGCATGCAAGGAGAGAGGTATATATACCCACGGGTACGAGAGAGGAAAGAGAGGTTAGGTGTCATACCACGCATGCCACTTGTTCTCCAAAACTAGCCCATGCAAGCACTAAACATATGCATGAAACAAGGGTCATTAAAACCTAGGAAAACCGTCAGCCTCACTTGGTGTAGAATACCATCAAATGATGAGAATTCTCTGTGACCAAAACACACCAAAACCCATCGCTCGCATAGATCGAAACCCTGGTTCTTAGTGACCAAAGAAATGGGATCAAGGGCTCATCGACCAAAGGGGCCACTGGGCACACTCAAGGACTGATATATAAAAGACACCATGGTCAAATAAACATCAAGGTGGTCACTAAAACAAAAACTCAACAATCAACACAAAAGGTCAACACTAAACTAGGGCACCTAGGCAAACCCTAGAAACATCAACACTCATGATGTCACCACTCTCCTTATCAAACCAAGGTTCAATAGAGAACCCTAAGGCAAAATTCTCTCTCCAACATGATGCCAAAACATGTGAGCCACATCAAGCATGTGACAAATTGCAAGATAGATCCTAAACTTGGGTAAATTGCAATTTGGTCCAAAACAAGCACATATATGTGTAACTAGCTCAAGCATCACCCAAGCTGGACCAAACTAAAAACATAAGCATGTCACATGTTATTAAGGCACACCACATGATTATATATATGTTTTATGCATCTTATTATGTTAAGAAAGCAAGGTCAATCATAAATCTAGGTTAGGGGTCTTATAGATTTCCTTGAGACATACCATGTCCAGTTAGATTGTTGGAAGAAAGAGGCTATCTTTCATCAAGGTGTTTTTTCTTGTATATTTACTAAATATAGGAAAGTCTTACCAACATGCATCATGTCAATTGTTGTAGATGATAAGATGATGATAATGGGGTGTGAGGCCATTCTAGCACATGTGGTAGATGCAAAGGTAGATAAAAGAAAAAGTATGATAAGGGATTTTCCCATAGTGTGTGAGTTCCTAGATATTTTCCCTAATGACTTACTAGGTTTACTTCTAGAGAGAGATGTTGAATTTGAGATAGATATTTTACATGATTATGATCCAATATCATTACCAACTTATAGAATGACACCTATAGAGTTAAATGAGCTAAAAAATCAACCATAAGTGTTATTGGATGAGGGTTTCATTCAACCCAGTACATCACCATAGGGATCTCTAGTGACTTTTGTGAAAAAAGAAGGATAAAATTATGTGGTTATGCATATACTATAGACCACTTTATAAGATAACCATCAAGAATAAATATCAATTTCCTAGAATTGATGACCTTTGATCAGTTTCATGGAGCAACAAGCTTTTCAAAGATAGATCTCAAGTCATGTTATCATTAGTTGAGGATAAAAGCATTAGATTTACCTAAGTCAACCTCTAGGACAAGATATGGACATTATGAATTTGTAGTTATGTCTTTTGAATTGATAAATACCCCTACAACTTTTATGGACATGATGAATAGAGTTTTCAGACCATATCTAGATTAATATATAGTAGTGTTCATAGATGATATTCTTATATGTTCCAGACATGTTGAACAACATGAGAAACATACGACAATAGCCATATGTTTGTTGAGACAAAATCAGTTATATGTTAAGTTTAGAAAATGTCATATCTAGATGTCTGAAGTTTCCTTTCTTGGACATGTCATATCAGGGGAAGGAGTCAGCACAAACCCTAAGAAAGTGGAATCTGTTCTACAATGGGAGCAGCCTACAACTCCTACCATGATCAAAAGTTTTCTTGGATTAACTGGACACTATACATGGTTCAAAAAGGACTTTAGTGTTCTAGTATAACCTTTCACTCATTTAACAAGAAGATGTTCTTTTTTTTGGTATCATAACTATGACAAAAGATACCAAGTATTAAAACAAAGATTAACTTCATCACCCATTTTGAACCTACCTAAAGTAGATAAAGGTAATTTAGTATTTTTTGATGCATCTAGGAGTGGTTTAGGATGTGTTCTTATGCAATAAGGGAAAGTGGTATCTTATGCTTATAGACATCTTAAGAAGAATGAAGAGAACTATCCAACATATGATCTTGAGTTGGCAATCGTAGTACATGTCTTAAAAACATGCTGACATTTTCTTTATGGTGAGTCATGTCAAGTCTTTACAAACTATAAGAGTCTAAAATATATATTTTCACAGAAAAGGATATTAACCTAACACAATAGAGGTGGATGGAGCTTATAAAGGACTATGGTGTTACCATTCATTACCACCTTCATAACAAAAATGTTGTGGCAGATGCTCTGAGTAGGAAATTTACATTGCCTGAAGGAAAAGTTTTACATGTCATGCATAAAGAGATTCATTAATTAAAATGAGAGACATGAATTAAGATTTGAATGTAACTGAACAAGGTGGACTGATTGCACAAATGCATGTTAGACCTACATTTCATGATCAAATCAAAGAACTCAATAGAGTGCTAGTGAATTAAAGCAGATTATGCATGATATTGATCAAAGGAAAAAGGACGGAGTTTAACTATTCAAATGTTGGGATTTCATATCAGTAGAACATATTGTTTATGCTAGATGACACTAAGTTAAAGAAGCAAATTCTTGAGGAAGTTCACTCTTCTATGTATGTAATGCATCTAGGCAGTTCTAAGATATACATAAACCTCACATGATTGTATTGGTGGTCAGGTATGAAGAGAAATAGGGCTGACTATGTAGCTAGGTGGTGGTGTATGCCAACAAGTCAAGGATGAACACTAGAAGCCAACATGTACTTTACAACCGCTCTTTATTGCTGAGTGGAATTGGGGGCATATTACTATGGATTTTATGGTCATATTACCTAGAGCACCACATGGATTCGATTCTATATGGGTATATTTAATATTTTATCTAAGTCTTCTCACTTTCTTCCAATTAAGGTAATGTGTCATACACCAAAGCTAGCCAAAGTCCGTGTACATGAGACAATTAGACTACATGGAATACCAATAACTATCCTATATGATAGAAACCCAAATATTATATCTAGATTCTGGGTTCTGCTGCATCATTCTTTGGGAACAATATTGAAGTTTAGCACAATGTTTCACCCTTAGATAGATGGGTAGTTAGAGTGGTCAACTCAAACACTAGAGGACATTTTGAGAGCATCTATTTTGCAGTTTAGTGGCTATTGGAATGATTGTCTTAGTCTTATGGAATTTTCTTTTAACAATAGTTACCATGCTAGTTTGGGTATCGCCCCTTATGAAGCATTATATGGGAAAATGTGTACATCACCTATTTTTTTGTTTGAAATTGGAGATAGGCAAAATAGGAAAGACGCAAAAGTTGTGCGTAGAAGAGACGAAGATGGAGTTTACTTCAAGGTATCAAATGGAAAGGTGTATTATGGTTTGGAAACTGAGGCAAAATAACTCCTAGATACATAGTTCTCTATCCAATCATTGAGAGAATTGGACTAATAGCATACAAAATTGAACTTCCTCCTGAGATAGCCAACTTACATGATGTGTTGCATGTATCTTTGTTGATAAAGTATCATCCAAGTGCAGAGAAGATTATTGACCTAGAACTGACAAAGCTAAGAGAAGATAACTCCTATATCGAAGGACCTAAATAAATATTGGATCATAGGGTTCGAAAGATTAAAAAGAGGGAGATAGCCCTAGGAAAAGTTTTATAGACAGCTCCTGGAGTCGAAGGTACATGGATTTAGAATAAAGAATGTGTAACAAGTATACCTTCCTCTTCTAGGAATTTTGGGACAAAGTTTTTGTTAGAGTGGGAGATTTTTACCACCCATATCATGCTTATCTAGTAATCATAGAGTTAGATAACCCTAGTATTAACTATGCTTGTTGTTATCTTAATTATCTTATTAGTTATTTTTAGGTTTAATATCTGTAAGAAGTTATGTGAAAATTAAATTATGAATCCATAGAGACAAGAATGAGCCAAATCATAGTTGAAATGGAGAAGTTACATCCTATTTAGTCTTCAGTAGGATTTCCTTCGATTGACAATCGAAGGATTACGATTGAAGGTTTTACATCTCCTTAGATCAAAGGTTGCTACATTGACAAACAATGTTAGCCTGATGGTTTCCAGAGAGTTGACAACTGATGGCTTTGAAATGAAGGTATTTTTGAATGCACAGATTGATGATTTAGCAGGGAATACCTTCTGATAGTTTGGGAGGAAGTGCCTTCAAGATGGTTGGTAGAGTAGTCACCTACCAATGGTCCTTCTACTGAGCATCAATCAATGGTTTGCTAGCTGAAGGTTTTGTTGGTAAATGTCATTCTAGGATTTCCTATCAAAGGAAACAATTGAAGGAATATTAGTTGAAGGTTTTGGCTAGGCTCCACCTATCGAAGGTTGGAGTGGAAAGCGTCAACCGAATTCCAGACTAGTGTAGGTCTATCGATGGTTTTATTAATGAACATCAACCAAAGGTAGAGACAACCAAAGGGTAATCTACACAATTGCCCAACTCATTGAATCACAGAGAGCTTCAAGATCTATAAATATGTGATGCAAACTCATAGAACAAATTCATTATATTTATTTTAGTTTCTCTTCTCTCCTAGAAAAGTTTTGGCAGTGAAAAGGGTGCGATCATGGAGGCAATCATCGATGATGATAAAAGGCAAGAAGGAAAACGATAGACATCGACGGTTTTGGTGTAGACCCAACTATAATAAGTAGGTTTCGACTATAGATATCTTATTTTCTTTTGTCCCTTGTGTTGGAGATGTCCGATTCATTAACCAAAGATTATCTTTGAGATTCATTCTTTGTCTTCTATCTCTAGCTGACTTCTTTAGGGTCTTTTTACTTTCCAATTAATGATTTTGGAAGATATCTTGACGTTCGAAGCTCAAAAAGACGCATGCAAGCTAGAATATGAGACTATTAGCCAAAATTATGTGTAAGTCGGTGGAAAATCACCTTTGAACTTTGACATATAATAAGCCTGAAACAATAATGTTTGAGTATGGATTTCATACTCAATAAATGTCAAATAAATCATTTAGTATGATATGTGATATGATGTAGATACAATCATTTTTTGTGTAAAGTTCTATGCAATATGGTAAATTGAATGGAGGATCTAGAGGAATGAAAAACCTTGAGTTGCCAAATCCCTAACTTTAAAGGATTGAACCATGGATTATAGAGAAGTCTCTATAGTAGCCATTATCCAGATGATTGCAGTGATTAAAGCCAAATGCATAGATGTAAAATATATGGTAATAAAAGCAACGATAAGGATGCTATCTAGACAAATTAAATATCATTTGATGATATATGATCTGGATAGTGTAGAATCCTTCACATGAGGCATGCACTTTAAGAAGGAAATGTGATACTCGACTGAAATATAAGCTCAGATTGAGATACTCGGATCATACCATACAAGGGTTTGTGGGTCTATGCCATAGAGGGAAGACTCCTTATAATGAATGTGGTACCCAACAATACCTAGAGATTTCAGTGGCCCCGGTGATATCGATATGTTGGTTAAACCTAGTGGAATCACTTATGCAGAGTAATTCAAGTGCTTTGACTCTTTGCTTGAGCACCCATATTTAGAGGAAGATCCAACTATTTGGTCACTCCCATTAGCTTCTGAGTATAGACGTGGTGAGTCCCATTGTAGACATGGTATCTAGATATTTTACACTAAGTATCCCAAGAATTTTCTTAAGTGTTTTATATTGAGGTCGTAGCTTTGTGTGATGATTCCACATGTTGTAGTACACCTCATGTGGGTCCAAGGCATACAATAAATGGATTAAAGGATCAAATGTATACTTATTGAATTACTCCGGTGAGTTGTTATCAATACTCCTTCTATGTATAAACGTTATGATATGTTTCAATTACTTGTTTAACTAGCTTGTATCCTAAATAAAAAATAACTCTCAATTGATTAATCATGGTTGCCTATTGATTTTCTACACAATGAGCTAGTAGCTCATCAACCTACTGAATCACTTTTTTAGGTAATTGACTAGAACCTCCAGAAGAGATAGAAGACAACTTTTATTAAGAGTAAAAGCATATGTCTAGTGAAGTAGTAGTCAGATTAGTTAGTCACTCTCTTATCCTTCCTCTAGATTATGGAAATGATAGTGAGACATGAGAGCAGTTTGTAATAGTTGTAGATGGTGTATATCAAGGGACAACTTTTAATTTTATGTTAAAGTTGAACTCTGTTGTAACTTTGCATGTATTGTATAAACAAGATGTTATCTTTCTAGCTATCATGATGTTTCATTTGTTCTATTAAGTTATAAAGAAGAAAGTTTTATTGATTGTTTTGAATAAGTGATTAAAAGTGTATGGTTGGTTTAGTTCCTTTTTGGAGGACTTAAACCTTAGTTAGTGTGTTCAGATTCACGTCACTGATTATGTTCCTAGTTCAAAAAATAGTTATTAATCCATGAGTATAAGATAATGCTTATACGCAAACCCTGAATTTCATAAATAGAATGTTTCATATGTTGAATACATTTACATTACAAAATAATTTGATATTGATGTGATAATGAAATCTCGAGATCATTGAAAGATTAGGAGGTTGATATTGTGTACTTAGGGATTTAAAAGTCATTAGACCTTGGACATGGGAAGTAAGGTCTTGAACCTAACTCAAATATTAACCCTAAATAAAGAACCAAATAATCTAGACCAAGACTAAACCCTAATTTGAATCATATATATATATATGTATATATATATGTATATATATATAATTGTGACACATTAGTATCATGCATAATTTGATATTGAATGAATCCTTGGAATACAACTTGATAGTTTGCATAACTTGATTATTGGGATTATAACTGCATGATTTCTACAAGGAACATGTATGTAGTTATTTTGTGAGTGCTCGATCATATAAAATGTTGATGGATCCTTGGATGTGTTTTGAATATTTTATTTTACTATAAAACAAATTGGTTGTTTATTTCACCCTAGTTCAAATATAATGCTTATATGTATCAAACAAAAGAAACATTAATTTCTAAACCTAGTGTTAAACCTACCAAGGGGCGATTCATATAAGTGTGATGTTTGAAAGAGAAATTAATACACCCAAGTGGAATGAAAAGAACGAGTTAGAATGTGAAATAAAAATACAAGTTCATATGTACAATTATTTGATTAATGAGTAATATACGTTAATATCCATATATGCACACTTTTGTCTTTGCCCACATACACAATATAATGATATACCAACCTATTTGCTAGTGTTTTAGGCAGTAGACTTAGATATAGATATAAGGATACATATATGTATATGAATGCATTAAAGATTATAAAACTAAAGTTACAAAGAGGATTAGATAGATAGTAATCCCTTTCCATGTAGTAGATTCTCTTCTTGTAGCTTTTCTCTTACTTGGAAAATTCTAAATTTTGGTGATTTTGATGATGATCCTCTTGAACTTCCTTCAATTAGGGATAACATGGGGATGGGTCATCACATAAGGGCCCTCCATGTCAGTTGAGGAAGTCCTCTCACAACAAGCCACCAAAATATCACATGGATGAGTTTATTTCTATTTTGTGAAAGTTCCCTCTCACAAAAAGTCAGAGAAATAACATCATTAAGGATCTAACAATCATCTATATCTACTCGATCCAAAGATCTTTTAATATTTTGTATTAAAGGTCCACCTCTACCTCCAAAATTCATCCATGAAGATAGGGAAGAAGTCCTCTGGCATTTCTACTTTGGACTTGGTCATATCTATACATCAAAGATAACCCATAAATATGTTACACATCATGTAAGTCACCTACATGGTGTGTAACTTCATTGAGAATAGAGTTCTCGATCAACATGCCAGGTCAATCCAAAATGTCGTGTCATCAAAAATCTAATCAAGTCAACACAGTGTTAGAGTCCAACACGACGTGTCACAAGTAGTCTATTTGTCATCTTAAACAATATGCACACCATGTAGGTGTCCAACATGGTGTGTCACCATTAGAATTTTCAATTCAATTGGTAGAGAAAATGATCGACATGACGCATCATATGGCAAACATGTTGTATAATAGATCTGTTCTCCATGCATTTTAAACACTTCATATCTATCAGTCCACACAACATGTAAAAATTCAAAATCTCCTCAAAAGTCTTCACATGATGTGCCATTAATAACACATGGTCTGTCCACTCTAGAAAAGATTAATCTATATGGGATCTTTGGTTAGATCTTTTGTTTTACCTATTACAACCTAAGCGACATATAAATCTCCATTTTGGGTTGCACAAATTTTTTAAGTGGGTCACATATGACATCGAATCTGGTGATTTATTCTTCTACAACATCTTTCTTGCCAACTCAATCTCTCTGAATTGCCAACATTAAGTCCTATACTCACATGTGTTGACTCAAGGTCAATTTAGTCAATGTTGACTCTAGGTCTAAATTGAATAAACCCTTGTTTTGATAATGACTAAACCATTCCACTTATTTTTTTCTAACGCTTGTACTTGAGTGATTTCAGATTAGGTATATACACACTCCAAATGCCCTAACTTGCACAACCTAACTTGGAGAAAAGATAAGTGAAAGTCAATACAAGTGTACGTTTTTGGAATATGATGTAAATCCATTAGAATCATGTTGTAAATAACTTGTAATGATTGTATGACTTGTAATTAAGCTTAGAAAAAACCAGGAGCACTTAGATCGAATATTTAAGCACTCAAAAGCCATTTTCTAAAATTTACAATAGGTTGTTCATGGGTCGAGTTGCAATCGATCGATCCTGATTGGATCTTGAAAATGACTTCTGATCGGTCGAGTTTTCATTTCACTTAACTTGAATGATCCCTCTATAGATCAAAACTAATTTAAGTGAATTGGTCAAGTTACCCCAGGACAAACTCGACTAATGGCCTAAATTAGTCTTGTCTCTTAGTGGGGTCGGTCGAGTTACCTTTATAGGAACTCGACCGATTATAATGATGGAAAAGTGTAGAAAAGTCTTTCTAGCCATTGTGGAGTTGTAACAAGTGAAAATATATCTGTTGCAAGCCACAAAATGACTAGTTTTCATTCTTAAGTGTTCCCAAAGGCTAAGAGGCATCCCCAGCTATAAATAGGACCCCTTGGGCTTCATTCCAAGGTTGAGCATTCAATGCAAAACTCTATACGAGGTTCCTAGTCTATAGTTGAGTGCCTCCTACAACCTCCTCTCTCTCTAAGATTAATCACTTACTACATCCATTAGAGTGAGTAGGAAATTTGTAAGAGAGCTAGTCCTACATGTATATCTTGTGAGGTTCTCACTTCCACCACCTCCTTATCTCTCTTTTCAACAATGAAGATGAAGGTTCTCTCTCTTGGCTAAGAGAGGTGAAGAAGAATAAGGGAAGGAGTCTCTTGGTGAATATCAAGGTTGAAGACTTGGTACAAGAGTGGGTAAGCCCTTGGTGAAGCCAGAAGACTCCTTTCTCAAGTGGGTAAGCCCTTGGTGGAAGCTTCTCCGAGTGAAGGTGAAGTCAAAGGCTGAAGATCCAAGAAGAGTGGGTAATTCCTAGAAGGCTGAAGACTTGTGTAAGAGTGGGTAAGTCCTTGGAGAAGTTTGAAGACTCATTGCAAAGTGGGTAAGTCCTTAGTAAGGTTGAAGACTCTTTGTATTGGATAGGTAAGTCCTTTGTTTGGTCATATATTATAAGTGTTATGAATGAATATAAGAGTGCAATGGTTAAGAAATCTTAGACGTTGACCTCTCTAGGTAGTGGACTGACATACTCCTAGTTTGGAGTGTGGAACCACTCTACATAGTTTATCTCTTAGTACTTGTTCAAACTCTCTCTCCCTTGTTATGCATGTTTTACTTGCACTCAAATTTCCAATTTACCAACCTTATCTTGTGATATATCTTGAAGATCTAATGAATTTTGTTTAAGTGCATTCAGCTCTATTTACCCCCCTCTAGAGCATCCAATCACCCATCTAGGATCCAACAATTGGTATCAGAGCGGGCTTCTCCAAGCATACTTAAACAAGTAGGAGAAGATGGGTTACTACCAAAGTGGGAGATACTTCATCAACCTTCCAATCTTTGATGGGAATAACTTCCTCTATTGGAAAAGTAGGCTACAATTCTACATCCAAGGATTAAGTGTAGAGCTATGGAAAATGGTGGACCATCCATACAAGCTACTAGGGAGAAAGATATAAGAATGGGAAGAAGCTACCATGAATAAAGCCACCTTGAATGTAAGAGCAATCAATATCCTCTATGCCACCATTACCTCCACCGAGTTCAATCAGATTTCTTCTTGTGAGATGACCTATGAGGTATGAAGAAAGCTACGCATCACTTATGAGGGGACTCAACAAGTGAAGGAAAACAAAGTCTACATGCTCAATGGGCTGTTTGAGAACTTCAAGATGGGAACGGAGGAGAAGATATCCAACATGTACTCTAGAATCAACACAACTGTAAATGGCCTTTCCATCCTAGGTCATCCTATGTGTAGAGGAGAGATCAACTCTAAGATCCTTAGAACTCTCCCTAAGAGATGGGAACCCAAGGTGACTTCCATTGAAGAAGTAAGGTCTCTTGATAATATCCTCATTGAAGAGATCATTGGAAATTAATCTACAAGACCATGAAGCCAGACTTGACAAAAGAGAAGAAGTTTAAAGACAAGAGGAGATAGAGCTAAAGAGAATGAAGAAGGCCAAAATAAAGGCTAAAATTGAAGCTATTATGGGACAAGCCTCTCCATCCTATCATGTTGAAGAAGATGCTATGTACTCTAGGGTAGATTCTACAAAGGTAAGAATTACTCCTCAATCTGGTGCCTCAAGTGTGAAAAGAAGGGTCACTTCAAGATAGATTGTCTACAAGGCAAGAAGACCTATCATCACAAGGAAAGAGAAGAGAAGTACATGAAGAAGGAGAAATGGAACTCAAGCTCAAGTGACTCCTCCAACTCAAGCTCAAGTGAAGATTCAAGTGGAGGATCAAGCTCAAGCTCTAGTGTTGAATGAGAATACCATTTTGCACTTATGTCTTCTATAATAAAAGACTCAAATGAGGTAAATATAAACTCTTTAGATAAAGAACCTTTAATTGCTATCATTAATGTTACTCATGCCTCTCTTAAGTTTTCTAAAAAGAAAAGGAAAAAGCTTGCTAGAATTGTTGATAATATGCATATAGAATTAGATGATCTTGAAAATGCTAATTCTTGCTTGCTTGATGACAAAAATGCTTGTCTTAGCCAAGTAGAATCTCTTAAACTTGAAAATGCTAGTTTGCTTTATACGATTAAATTTCTAGAAGCTCAACCTCTTATGAGTAGTTCTAATGAAGAGCATACCTTAATTGTTGATTCTCTCATGCATGATATTGATGTTATTTAATCTAACAAGGACAAAGATTTTGTTTTTCAAGGATTAGATTATGAAAATGGTGTTTATCTTTCTAATATTGCTTCTCTTGAAACAGAAAATACCTCCTTGCTTGCTAAAATCAATGTTCTTGAATCTTCTTCTAGTTCTACTAGTAGAGAGAATAATGTTGCTGCTCTTCATATTGATCGAGGTTCTTATTTAACCAAAGCTCTTTGCTTAAAAAATGATCTTTTGCATGCTAGAGAAAATATAAATAATTTGTCTTCTACTATTGCTTCCCTCATGCATGATAATGATAGTTTGAGATCTTCTTTGCAAAGATTCTTAGTTGGTTAAAGGAATCTTAATGATATCCTACACCATACTACTAAACAAATTGGTAGACATAGTTTAGGGTATGATGGTAGTCAAAGGAACAACAAAGGTAAAGGACCTCCAATTTTCCATGGAGAATCCTCTAGTTCCAAGACTATGGACACATGCAACTATTGTAATGAAATTGGTCATTATTCTACTTCTTGCCCTTTCAGGAAAGAACCCAAGAGAACTAGGACTTGGGTTGCTAAGCTGACCCCTCCAGACCCAAAAACATGATTGGAGACCATTTCATCTTTCTTCTTGTAGGTACCCGCAAATAGATTGACTTGAGCTATTGAATTGCAAATTGACTTCTCAATCCACATGAAAGAAGAAAGGAGGGTGACAACAATTGGAAAAAGGAATGGTAAGAAAAAAGGTAAAGGTTTTCTTGCTCATAACTAATCCTAACTTGTTTTTGTCAAGTTAGTGTGCACTATGCATGTGGTTTTTGAGTCAAAAGTGGTATTTTGTGAGTCTCTTCACACTCTTGCTCAAAAACTACTTCTATTTCTTTCATAGTGCATTACTAACTTGCTTACACATGTTTGGATATGGCATATATCTTTAGCATGTCTCTAAATATATTTTTATTAAATATTTGTGCTTTTTGACAACATCTTTGTCGGTCGAGTTTGTCCTGTTTGAAACTCAATCTATAGGCACCAATAGGTATTGACAACAGTTGTCATCGGTCGAGTTGTCAATACACAAAACTTGACCAACAACACTGTGCGCAGTATACACATTTGGCTTGTTGAATGAGAATTTCCTTCTCAACTCGATTTTCTCAACCAATAGCCTTATTCTTTGGCAATCCCATCTGGTATCTTTATATATGCATAGTGCCATGTTCTAAATTGCTTGCCTTTCTTACAACTCTATCTCTATAATTTCTCTAAATTGGTATATCTATATCTTGCAATTACTTGCTTTGAGTTGTTTTGTAGGTTTTGATGATGATCTCTTTGGATTTCCTAGTTGTGTTTTAAAATGCTTCCATTGTTCTCTAACTTGCTACATCTATATAGTTTCATCTTGTTTTGATATAACCTTGAGGTTCTTAGTGGTAATCATATTTTGGTAATGATGCATATTCATTAGTGAGTTATATCCTTACTTGCTCCTAAAATTGCATATCTCTTAGTTTGGATATATCTCTACATCTATTCATAGCTTGCATTATCTTGTGTATCTTTGGGTATCTCTTGCTATGATCTAGATCCTACTATTAGTCCTAACTTGTGATATCATCTACTAGTAGTTCATATACATGTAGTTCTAGCCTTGTTCATCAAGTGATATTCGACTATATGCTATGCATGTATCTTGTTTCATACATACTCAAGTTTGTTCCTTGAATTTCATATCTACTATCTTGATTTGCTTGCATAACATTGTGATGCAGGGTACATAGAGCTACATTGTATGTAGAAATTGTAGCATTTTTTGGATTTCATGCAAATTTTTCTATAGTTTCAGTTTTTGGTACAAGACTAGTGTTTTTTATGTAGAAACAGTCTTCTGAGCAAGACTCATTACTTTTTCATGAGCCCTGACACTTTTTGGGAAAATTCTATCATCTTGAGGGTCAAAATTGCGATTTATTGTTTTTCTATAGCACTTTATCTTAAATTTTGGGTTGTTCAAGTTCTTGCTTTAACTTGCTTTTATTCTATGCTTGGACAAACCCCTAGCTCTGCTCTTCTACTCTCCTTATATAACTTTTTTTTATCTCCTTTCTTTTAACAAGTGATGTTTCTTATTTCTTCATACCTTCACTTTTTGAAATGACAAAGGTGGAGAAAGGTATGTCTTCTTTTGGCAAAATAGGGAGAAGGCATGTCTTACATGAAGAGGAGAAGCATGTTCATAAAGGGGAGAAGGTAAAGGAGAGAACAAATATATGTGTAGAACATATATGAGTAGAAGACATAATATTCTATAAATGTTATGAAAGCTAACCATGCAAGAGAAATAGAACCAATTGAGGGGGAGTATGAGAACTCCACTAGCATCAATTGAGGGGGAGCATATGAACTCAATTCTATTGAAACCCCTAGGTTTTTCCAAAGGTATGACTTTACTTAAAAGCTTTCAATACATTTATGGAATGGTTTGCCATCTTCAAAAAGGGGGAGAATGTTGACTCAAGGTTAATTTAGTCAATGTTGACTCTAGGTCTAAATTGACTAAACCCTTGTTTTGATGATGACTAAACCATTCCACTTATTTATGACTAATGCTTCTACTTGAGTGATTTCAGATTAGGTATATACACACTCCAAATCCTCTAACTTGCACATCCTAACTTGGAGAAAAGACAAATCAAAGTCAATACAAGTGCACATTTTTTTGAATATGATGTAAATCCATTAGACCTGTAATTAAGCTTAGAAAAAATCAGGAACACTTAGATTGAATATTTAAGCACACAAAAGCCATTTTCTAAAATTTACATCAGGTTGTTCATCGATCAATTTGCAAACTCGACCGATCCTAATTGGATCTTGAAAATGATTTTTGATCGGTGAAGTTTTCATTTCACAGAACTTGACTGATCCCTCTAAAGATCAAAATTGATTTAAGTGGATCGATCAAGTTACCCCAGGACAAACTCGACTGATGGTCTAAATTAGTCTGTCTCTTAGTAGGATCGGTCAAGTTACCTTTATAGAAACTTGACTAATTGTACTATATAGAAAAGTGCATAAAAGTATTTCTAGCCATTGTGGGGTTGCAACAAGTGAATATATATCTATTGCAAGCCACAAAATGGCTAGTTTTCATTCTTAAGTGTTCCCAAAGGCTAAGATGCATCCCCTGCTATAAAAGGACCCCTTGGGCTTCATTCTAAGGTTGAGCATTCAATGCAAAACTCTATATGAGGTTCCTAGTCTATAGTTGAGTGCCTCCTACAACATCATCTCTCTTTCTAAGCTTAATCACTTGCTACGTCCATTAGAGTGAGTAGGAAATCTATAAGAGAGATAGTCCTACATGTATATCTTGTGAGGCTCTCACTTCCACCACCTCCCTATCTCTCTTTTCAACAATGAAGATGAAGGTTCTCTCTCCTGGATAAGAGATGTGAAGAAGAACAAGGGAAGGAGTCCCTTGGTGAAGATCAAGGTTGAAGACTTGGAGCAAGAGTGGGTAAGACCTTGGTGAAGGAAGAAGACTCCTTGCTCAAGTGGGTGTGTCCTTGGTGGAAGCTTCTCCGATAGAAGGTGAAGTCAAAGGTTGAAGATCCAAGAAGAGTGGGTAACTCCTAAAAGGCCGAAGACTTGTGCAAAAGTGGGTAAGTCCTTGGAGAAGGCTGAAGACTCGTTGCAAAGTGGGCAAGTCCTTGGTAAGGTTGATGACTCTTTGTATTGGATAGGTAAGTCCTTTGGTTGGTCATGTATTGTAAGTCTTATGAATGAACATAAGAGTGCAATGGTTAAGAAATCCTAGAGGTTGACCTCTCTAAGTAGTGGATTGACATACTCCTAGTTTGGAGTGTGGAACCACTCTACATAGATTGTCTCTTGGTCCTTGTTCAATCTCTCTCTCCCTTGCTATGCATGTTTTAGTTGCACTAAAATTTCCTATTTAGTAACCTTATATTGTGATATATATTGAAGGTCTAATGAATTTTGTTTAAGTACATTTAACTCTATTCACCTCCCCTCTAGAGCATCCAATCACCCATCTAGGATCCAACAACATGTGTGATGGAGTGTGCTCTTAGGAACAAGATCAACCTCTCTCATGTGCAAATATTCATCCTTTTCAAGCACAAATTCAAGTTTTCTTAAGCGTGAGGTCATGTTCTCTTAAGCCCGTTGAGATGTTCAAAACACAACTAGCAATATCAAGCAAATACTTCTCAATTTGTTTCTTCCCTATCCACTCCATGTCCCCTACTTCTACTAAAGTGTTTTCATATTATAGTTTCTCTATCTTTGTCTGCCCCAATGACTTTTGTGGTCTCTTTGTGGTTGGTTAGTAAGGGAGAGATAGAGGAGATGAGAAGAGGATGAAAATGAGAAAGATGAGGGCATAGTTCCAAGATCAGAAGAGGAAAGAAGAAGAAGAGCAATGTCTATGTATGGAGTTTCATATACTTACCATGTTTCCAAGATCTCATGTCGAGTTCAAGGTCTATGTCCATCCTCACCATTTAAATTATGAGTTTCCAAGCATTAATCTGTCATCCAAAATTCATCTTCTCACATATTTTTCAAATGAAGAATATGATTCTTCATATCATTGGATGTCATCATATCTCTACATTAGGAGAATATGATTCTTCATTGGCCATGTCTTCGTCATTCTACTCTGGAAACACTTTAGTCTTCTATAATTGGAGCATCTTTGATTATATACACATTTGGTTCTATGTCGGTCCGACACACCTATCATTTTGTAGAAAATTATTCAGATGGCTACATCGGGCAATGTTCCTCCTTGTTCGTATGTTCTCTTCAACCATGTTGACCCTCATTGTGCCCTGTCAAGCATGTTGATCTTTGTATATGCCCTATCAAGAACATTGGCCATCTTCTATAACCTAATCTTTCTGTAAGACATACCCTATCAAGTCTTCTTATGGAAAATAATTCAATGACAATAGCAATCAAGCTGGTAGACTTAGACGATCTTCACATGTTCCAAAAATGAAGATCTCAAAAAGGCTATTGAAGATCATGATATTAAGATGAAATCTATAGAAGCAAACTGCAATCTTCTTTCCCTAGAAAAGATAAACTTGCAAACTCAAGTAAATGATCTTAAAAAACAACCTGTTTTGTGCACACATCTAGACCATTGTCGCCTCCGCCATCGGTGTTGTATTCGGCTTTTGACAAAATGTCATATCTCAACAAAATTGAGCTTTAACTTTCATATTCTTGTATCTTATTTGGAAAAAATCTCTGAAAAACAGTACAAAAACATTCTCGGTCGGGAAACTGTTCGACCGAGAACACTGTCGGTCGAGAATTAGTCAACCGAGCAGGTTACTATTTTATAGTTTGCAACAAATCTGATAAAACCTGTACAAACAACAACATTCTCAGTCGAGAAAAACGTCGACCGAGATAAATTCGGTCGACAAAAGTTCGACCGAACTAAGTTTTGCTGAACCTGTTTTAATTAATCTAGTTTGCTATCAATTTGTTGTTAATGATTGATTTAATATGCAAATCAAGAATGAATCTTAGAGACCATCTTAAAATCAAAACATATTGATCTCCTAAATCATAAATTGTTAAAAGAAGGTATAACATTATATGTAATGTTTAAACATATTGCAAAAATGCTATATGAAGATGGATATTGAATATACCTTATTCATTGCTTGAAAATTTTATTAAGCATGTTCATGGTTTGTCTTAGAGTTGAAAATTCATGAACCATGAATGAGATTATTTTGGTTTATCCTCTACATGGTTGGGCTTAAAACTAAAAACTATGAACCATGTTGGTTTAATCAAGCAAATTACTATTTTATCATGGTTTTTCCTAAAGAATTCCTTGGTCTATCTATATTTTTTTAGGGGAAAGCCATATTTTCATTAAAACTAACCATAAGCATCAGACAGAATTAGTTTCTCGATCAGTGGGGGGATGCCATCCCCCACTGATCTCCTAATCAAGGTGCCCTCCTTCGCCAACTTGGCTATAGAGTGAGCCACTGTATTACAGGATCGATTAACAAAAGCAAAAGAAATAGTAGGAAAAGAAGATGCTACGTGGCGAATGTCATCAACTAGGAGGCCTAAGTGATATGGATCGCTGGAGCTAGCTGAAAGGGTGTTGTACAAGATTTGGGAGTCCATTTCACAGGTCAGGTGGTCGTAATCATGCGATCTCACCGACTGTAAGCAGTGAAGGAGAGCCTGTGCTTCTCCAAGTTCAGCTGGGCCGGAGAAAGTTCTCCTAGAGGATATGATCTCGACTACCTTCCCGTTGCAATCACAAATGATCCCCCCTATTCCAATCATTCCTGCCTTGTCCATGGATACATCAGTATTCATTTTAAGGACATCTCTACTCGGGGCCTACCATTTCAGTAACCTTTGTCCATCTCTAGGTATAGCAACATCTGATTTGCTGGCCATCACGGTTCTGTGCTCGGCTATGATCCCAACGTACCGCATGATCAGTAAATCTCATTGTGGAGCCTCCTATTCAAACACCACCTTGTTCCTCCATGCCCATGAACCCCACCAAACCGCTGTTGCTGCGTCCAGCTCCTCCATCGTCATATTGTCCACTAGGAACTACAAACGATCTGCAAGAATCATATGGGTCGACGCTTCTATCTGCTGTTTCAAGGGATGGATTGTCTAGACTTTCTTCACCTCCGGGCATTCAAACAGCAGGTGGGCAATTGTTTCCTTTTCTCTCCAGCAAATGGGGCAGTGCTCGTCGACGTCAAAGTGGCGGTCTTAGAGTCAGCCAAGCGTGGCTAGGCTCCCTGAGTAGACATGCCACATGAAGTGGGCTAGGCACGGTGGCCAGCCTGATTTCCATACCCAGGTCCATGTCTTCTCTTGCTCCTCCTTCCAGTTGCTGTTGTACGAGGCTTTGCTGAGATGGCACAGCCAGTATGCGGTCTGTGTGCTGAATACACCTCTGCGATCCGACCACCAGAATGGTCTGTCAGCCGACTGACGATGGCTGCGGGGTGTAGTGAGGATCCTCATGCATATTTCCTGTGGGAAGATGGCTTCCACCGCCTCCCTATCCCAGTCGGGATGCTCAGACGCAGTGAGGTCAGCAAACGTCAAATGAGGCTGATGTGCCTAGATGTCGGGACACAATTCACACAGAGTGTGTGTAGTATTTAGTAGCCACCGGTCCGTCCACAAGTTGATGGTGCTCCCGTCTCTCACTCTCCATTTCAACCCTTCGCATACTACTGCCTTGGCCCCCCATATGCTTCGCCACGTATAGCTTGGATTATGTCCTCGTGTCGCTTCCAGTATAGAAGATCTTGGGAAGTAGCGCGCCTTGAGGACATGGTAGGCCAGTGAGTTTGTGTTGGTGAACAGTCTCCAAACTTGTTTAGACAGTAGCGCTTGGTTAAAACTATTCAAGTCTCTAAAGCCATTCCTCCAGCTTTCTTTGATTTGCATAAGTTGGCCCAGCACTGCCACGAGATCCGTCTCTCTGTTCCTTTTGCCCCCCACCAGAATTTTGCAATACAACTGTGGATTTCATGTATAAGCGTGGACAGCAATTGAAAGACACTCATTATATATGTTGGGATTTCCTGTGCAATTGATTTGATTAGGACTTCCTTGTCGGGTTGGAGAGGAACTTTTCTTTCCACCCCTGGAGTTTCTTCCATATCCGTTCCTTGACGAAGCTAAAAACTTGTCTTTTGGATCTCCCAATTGATGTGGGCAGGCCTAGATACTTGGCATGTTTATCCACCTCCCGCACATTTAGAATTTCTTGTAGGCTTTTCCTTGTCTCTGGTAGCACCCCTTTGCTAAAAGCAATCTCAGTCTTCTCATAATTAACCTTCTGGCCCGATGCCTGTTCGTATTGGCTAATCAAGTTAGCTATCACCAGGCATTCATTTTGAGTTGCTCGTGTAAACAAGATGCTATCATCTGCAAAAAAGAGGTGAGAAATGCGGGGAGCAAGTCTGCATACACGGAGGCCATGCACGAGCTTTCTTTCTGTAGCATGAATGATAGAGGTAGAAAAAGCTTCCGCACAAAGAATGAAAAGATAAGGGGAAAGAGGGTCACCCTGACGCAGGCCGCGGGAAGGCTTGATCTCTGTAGACTGGTCCCCATTGATGGCAAATGAGTGGCTTACTGATGACACGCATTCTAGGATTTTCTTCCTCCATAGAACCGAGAAGCCCAACTTCATCATCACATGTTCTAGAAAACTCCATTCTACCCTGTCGTAAGCCTTCGACATGTCCAGTTTGATGGTAATACTGCCTTTTTTCTTTTTCCCCTCAGTCTTCATTTTATGGAACAACTCATAAGCGATAAGAGCGTTGTCAATCATTAGTCTTCCCGAAATAAAAGCGCTCTGGTTCTGGGAGGTGATTTGGTCCATCATAGGCTTCAACCTGTTAGCGAGGACTTTTGTGACAATTTTATAAACTACATTGCACAGACTAATGGGACGGAACTCTGCCATCTCTTTAGGTTGTTCCACTTTTGGGATGAGAACAACCAAAGTTGAATTCACCTCCTCAATGGAGTACTTCCCTTTCCACCATCCTTTGATGTAACTAGCCACATCCTTTCCCACAATATGCCAGAATTTTTGAAAAAAGATTGCTTTCATGCCGACGGGTCATGGAGCTTTATTGGGGTGCATGTGACGTAGGGCTGCCCATATGTCATCGTCAGATATATCTTTCTCCAACTCGTGATTCATGGCTGTGATTACTTTCCTGGATATGCCCACCATAGCTGCTTCAAATCCGGATGGATTACCAGACAAAAAAAGATTTTTGAAGAACTCCAACACCACTTTAGGAATTTCTTTCTCGTCTGAGCGCCAAGTGCCTGTCTTGTCCATCAAGCCGGCAATGTGATTTCTTTTCTTTCGGTGTGACGCTTTGAGATGGAAATACTTTGTGTTTTGTCACCGCCTTTCATTTCATTAACTCTAGCTCGGGCGCACCAGTACTCATCATGTAGCCTGTGCCAGTGCTCCAACTGCTTTGAAAGATCCTTACATTGATTTAGAACAACATTGTCTGGTTTCTTCCTTTGCGCTTCCTTCAGTAAATCTTCAGTTTCTTTAATCTTTTTCTTTAGGTTCCCAAAGGTATTTTCCGCCCATTCCTCCAACTTCCTTCCACATCCCGCTAGTTTTGCATGAAGGCCTCCACGTGCTTCTCCCTCCCAGTAGGAAGCCATTGTTTCCCCACACGAATTTTTCTGTAACTATAGGGGTTCAAAATGGAAGAAGCGCTCCCTTCTCCTACTTGAGATATCTCTCCTGTCAAAGGAGATGATGATAGTCGAGTGGTCGTATTTATATATCGGTAGATGGAAAACTTTATAGTATGTAAACATATGTCGCCATTCAAAGGAAGCAAGAGCTCTATCCAACCGTTCACGAACCAAAGTTTCAATGGATAGTCCACGTTCCCAGGTGTAGGGGCTGCCTGAAAAGCCGAGATCGAGAAGGGCACAATCATCGATAGCATCTTTGAATTCCTGCATCCACCTTTCTAGCTTTGGGGGTCCACCAAGCTTTTCTTCATTTGAAATAATCTCATTGAAATCACCGAAAAAAATTACCGGCAAATCCGAATTTGATTTCAGATTCCTCATGAGGTCCCACGTTTTGTGTTTGTGTTGTTGCTCTGACCATCCATAAATACCAACGGCTCTCCATTTCAGATTCTCAGGTTTTTCGGTAACTATCAAGTCCACATGTCTTTGAGAGAAAGAGACAGTCTCCACCTCCACATCCTTCCACCACATACCCAAGCCTCTTGAGAGTCCCACACTAGGGATACACAAGCCTTCAGTAAAGCCACATTTCCTTCGAACTTTCTCCAGTTGCGTATCACTGATCTTGGTTTCCGATATGAAAACCACTGACGGGCGCTCCCTCCAGCACCAACTACGGAGGGCATCCGAACTGCCGGGTTTGCCCATCCCCCGACAGTTCCAACTTAAGATTTTCATTGTTGTTCGCGGGGTTGGTCACCACCAACTCCCGCTACTTTGGATACAATCCATCCTATTGCTGACTCTTCTACCCCCATGATCTGCTTCTTGGACGGGCCTTCTGGACTCACTGTACCACCTTCATCTACAACCATTATATCAGCATGTCTTGATCTTTTGCCCAACTATGTAAGAGGTTCATCATCCGATAAAGGTGCTGCCTCCTTGATGAGGACCTTTCTCCTGGAAATCTTTGGTTTCCTAGTTCTTTTAACTTGGCTCGTTGGTTCATTTGTTTGCTTCTTGTGGTAGCTTTTGAGCGGCTTCTTTCTCTGCCCCCGCGTTTGGACTTTTGAGGTGCTCCAACCATGTTCGAAGTGTATGCGTTCATCCACTGTCTCGCCTATGCTCAGGACATTGCCAGCTCCCTTTCCTCTGTTCAGGTCGTCCCCTAAATTGTTAAAAATCTTCTCTATCTCGACTGAGTATTGCCTTAGTTCTGTGTCCCCTTTCTTCTTGCTCGAAACCGCCTGTGAACTCTTGTCTGTGTCTGCTTCGTGGCTGCGCTCAATGTGCTGGGGCGTTAGACTTCCCCCATCAACACTAAGAGAAAAAAGATCCTCTTCTGCTTCCTGCTGCACTTGCTCTTCATTCGGTTGCCTCACAGTGACTTCCCGCTCAAGTTGGTCCACCTGTTCTGTTTCCTTCTCGCGCCGTCCTTGCTGCTGAGGAAGGTTGTAGACCATTGTCGCCTCCGCCATCGGTGTTGTATTCGGCTTTTGAAAAAATGTCATATCTCAACAAAATTGAGCTTTAACTTTCATATTCTTGTATCTTATTTGGAAAAAATCTCTGAAAAATAGTACAGAAACATTCTCGATCGAGAAACTGTTCGACCGAGAACACTGTCGGTCGAGAATTAGTCGACCGAGCAGGTTACTATTTTATAGTTTGCAACAAATCTGATAAAACCTGTACAAACAACAACATTCTCAGTCGAGAAAAACATCGACCGAGATAAATTCGGTCGACAAAAGTTCGACCGAACTAAGTTTTGCTGAACCTGTTTTAATTAATCTAGTTTTCTATCAATTTGTTGTTAATGATTGATTTAATATGCAAATCAAGAATGAATCTTAGAGACCATCTTAAAATCAAAACATATTGATCTCCTAAATCATAAATTGTTAAAAGAAGGTATAACATTATATGAAATGTTTAAACATATTGCAAAAATGCTATATGAAGATGGATATTGAATATACCTTATTCATTGCTTGAAAATTTTATTAAGCATGTTCATGGTTTGTCTTAGAGTTGAAAATTCATGAACCATGAATGAGATTATTTTGGTTTATCCTCTACATGGTTGGTCTTAAAACTAAAAACTATGAACCATGTTGGTTTAATCAAGCAAATTATTGTTTTATCATGGTTTTTCCTAAAGAATTCCTTGTTCTATCTATATAGGAACCATGCGTATTGAAATTTAGTTTAAATGATCATAATCATCGTATTTATATGATTCTATCTTTATCATTGTATTGTGGATATACTTCTACTGTTCTATCATAATTATTGTGCCATAATCATTGTGTTTCATTGGTTTCTCTAAAATAATCTTTGATCCATATATACAAACCATGAATGGATATTGTTTTTGATCATTGAGATTCAGCTCATATGGAGATTCCATTTTGCATAAATAGTAAAACTTCATGGCACAAATGCATTTCAAATTGGAAATATATAGAAATTGCCTCTTGGTTGAAATCAAGTTTGACCAAGGGGCGCTATGGTCAAAGTCAAGGTCGACCTAAAATAAGCTTGACAAGATGCTTATTTGTACATCATTTTACTGCACTTAACCTTAGTATCTTGATTCAAAATGTGTTCATCATATTGAAAACATAAATCTCTAATAAAAGGTCAAAAAAAACAAATCTCAAAAACTATTTGTGACCTTAGAATCCTTAAATTATCTTAATTACAAGATTAAGGGGGAGCTCACAAAAAATATTTGGATTATAATATTAAGAAGCTTACAAAACTTTGTAAACATCATTTGAAGCTTGTTATGACCTTAGTATACTTAAAAGTAATTTTTATAATGAAAAAAAAGAAATCTACAATATTCATGAATATGACATATATCTTGTTCCTAATTCTCTAAACAAATTAGGACTTAACATCCCGTGTATTTGATTAGAGATACATTCTACTATAAGATTAAAAGAATCTCATATCATTTTAGGGCTTAACATCCCTTGTAAATGGTTGAGAAACTATTAAACATATTCATGAGCTTAAAGGATTCTCATATCATTTTCAGGGCTTAACATCCCTTGCAAAAATGATGAGAAATCAATATGTATCCATCATGAGCTTAAGGGAATCTCATTTTATTTTTAGGGCTTAACATCCCTTGTAAAATGGATGAGAAATCAATACAAATATGCCATGAACTTAAAAGGAACTCATATCATTTCAAGGCTTAACATCATTTGCAAACGATTGAGAAATAAATTGTGGCTAAATTTAACAATAATTGGTTTGCATTAATCCCTTTCTTTTAAATTGAATATCTCTTTAAGGGGGAGCATAGCATAAAATTAAGGGAGAGAAATAAAAAGTCATACTAAATGATTATCTTGGATATCTTTTTGAAATGACAAAGGGGGGGAAATAATATAAAATCAAAAACATAAAATAAAATGAGATTCATAATATCTCGGTCAACACCCACTTGCAAAACAAGAATGGCTACAAAAGGCAAATTTCAGGTATGAAACTCATATGATTTATATTTCCTTATTTTATATTTAGGAAATGTTTGTCATCTTCAAAAAGGGGGAGATTGTTGGCTAAATTGGACATTCTTATAATCCCTTTGTTTCGATGATGACAAACATTTCATTCTTGTGGATCTAACGTGCTACTTGAGTGTTGCAGGAACTAGGTGGATGACACAACTTGGAAGATCTATATGCTCAAATTACTTTAATTCATGATTGTAATCAAATGTAAAAACTTGTACAAGTATATAATGTACAAGTACTTAGATATCATGTAAATCAAGTGTTTAGATCTTCCCTAGAAAATCACAACACTTAGATAGGTCATTCCCTATAATAGTGTCACATCTGCACACTCATACACACACTTAGTATCTAGTTCAAAACATTGAAACAGGGTCATTCTCGGTCGACAAACTCCTCGACCGAGACACTGTTGGTCGACAAATTCCTCGACCAAGAATGACCCAAGTAGCCATTAGACCCAGCAGACAAGGTAGTTGGGAGTTGAAATGAACGTTATAAATACTTGCTCCAGGATGTCCCTCGATCGACAAATCCTCAACCGAGAAGGACTCGCGATTGACAATTTGTCGACCGAGAAGAGTTCTGTCTGCATTTTTCAGAGTTAATTAACTAGCTATTGCTAAAGCAACTAATGGATACCTAACGGATAGTTAAGCACTTAGAACCCCCTAGAAAGTGTCTAGAACGTCCTTAAGCATTCATAGGCTATTCCTATAAATAGGACAACCCTTAGGACACCCAAAACACACTTGTGCAACACTTGAGCATAATACTTGCAATTGGCTATTCATTCTTGTGAGCAATTGAGCAACTCCAACATTGGCTATTTATTTCCATTGCTCTAATTTCGTGTCCTATAGGCTAGCATCTCCTACCCACTGTAATAACCCTTCCATATACATTGGTTAAGAGATCAAAACACTTGATATAGGAAATCAAGCCTTGTGCTACAACGGTATTGTAATATCTATTTTTCCTTCTTGTTCCTTTATATTATTTATACTCTCCTTTCTACTCCTAGGGTTGGAGGCTGCAGATTCGAGAGGGTTTGACTTCTCAGGTGGAGAAGGTGGACTTTGGACTACTTCAAGAAGGCTGTCTTAATGGGAAGCTACTTCAAGAGGAAGGATACTTCAAGGGGGAGCTTGAGGTTACTTCAAGGAAGGCTGCTTCGAGGTTGGTGAGACTACTTCTAGGTGAAGGATGCCTGAAGGGTTTGGTGAAAGTATTTGTAATTTTATGTAACATCCTTGCAGGGTAATAAAATTTAAGTACTTTTAAAATCCCGGTCGGGTAAGCAACCGGGTAGTGGATTGACTGCCTTAGTATTTGCTAAGGTTGGAACCACTATAAATCCTTGTCCCCTTATCCAATATTTTTATGGTTGATTGTTTTGGTTGAATTATTAATAAAATATCATAAAACCCTATTCACCCCCCTCTAGTGGTTTTTTCAATTCTTTTCCACATACACCTTCTCTCACCATTACCATTTCCCTACTTTACTTGTCTCACAATTCGATCACATGTCCTTTCACATTTATAAAGCTTTTAATTTTACCTAAATTATGAACTTTATTTATTAGGCATGCACATATTTGTAGAAGCATATTTTCAATAAGCATCAAATATTGAATGTACCCTTTTGTCCCACAAAGTCATAATGTAATACTCTTTGAGGTAAATACATATCTAACTGCAAATATGTTTATTGGACCCAATTAATGTGATTTGATTATGTCAAACCCCAATTTTTACAATTAATTTAAAAGTTAGAATATGATTTTATTAAGTAACAATAGTTGAGGGGTTTAGTGTAAAAATACCATGAAATGGAATTTCTTATAAAATAATGATATGAGAAAATAATATGAGGCTCAAAATACTTTTTCTCTTATATATGCATTACATGTTGCAATTAACTAAAATTGATGGATATTAGTTTACCTTCTATTTCTCTCTCTCTTATATTTGAAAATGTAAACAATAAATAAAAGGGTAGATAAAAGGGGTAGGATTAGAAAATATGCATTAAGTTAACATGGGCAAGAAGTTTCCATATTTCTCTTTTATAGTTTTTTACATAAAAAGAAAATACCATAATCTCTTTCTCTCTCCTCCTTGGGTTACAAGAAGCAATGATAACTTCCCTGATGCACTTTGAAATTATGAAATAATCTACTTACTTTGACAAACAATACATGATTTCCTCTTTTATGTATACATATGAAGAAAATAACATTATTTTCTCAATTTTCTCTTTCCTCCAAGAAAGTTTTCCAAAAACACACGAAAGATGTATGCCATAAGTATTGAAAGAAATACGTATTGATATCAAAATTTGACTCAAAGGATCACAAAGGAAATGCACATTTAGGGCTCTCATCTTGTCGCCTCCATGAAGTGACAGATGCTACCCCTATATCTCTCACCCCCTTTTAAGGGATCAAAAAGCATCATCAACCCTCACTGGTTCCTCCTCCATATCCAATTGTCTTCTCCATGCCCCAAACTCCTCGCCTTTCTCAACCTCCTTTTCTGGCAACCCTAAGATTGTCTCAGACCCTTGTGCTTTATTTTGTGCAATTGGCACCTCGATGAGCATCCAAGACACCTACTCGACGTGTCCCGATCATCTTTTCATCCCATTTTTTCCCGTGTCATTATACCCTATAGCTGTGGTTGGGGTACCTTGTTAGTGCTTGTCACTAGTGCATCATGGTGGAACTTTGACCCAAAAACCATAACCCAAGCTTCATGTGATGTTAGGGAACGTTTTCATTCACCTAATTTCTTATCTTCTCGAACATAGCTTCATTTCTAGTATTTGAGCTCCTTCCTTTGTTTCCTCTGGTTCCTTCAACTTGTTCAGAGACACAACCTTTCTTGCTTCACCCAGTTTGCTCCTTCGTCATTGTTGGTTCCATGTAATGTGTCACACCTCTTGTCTCCTTATTTGTTCGGAGTTGTGGAGTTCCTGCATCCCAACAATAGCCATCCATGGTTTCTCTTATTGTATCATCTCACCATGGCCCCTCTGAGCCCAATCCTTACCTCAATGGCTTCATCTTGAAGTGAGGAAGCCTCATGGACTCCTAGCTTCCCGTGACTGTCCGTACTTCACCGACTAGGTCTAGAGGTTGGACCTCCAACTCCAGCTACTCCAATCCATGGCTCGAAGAGGAACAAAGTCGGTCATCGAATGACCTTAGTGTCCTCGTAGTTTGAATCGACTAATTAATCTTACAAGGGCAATATATGCATTCTGAGGTTTTGATTCATTTTCTTATGCATGATTGGTAGCTAGGGATCAATGACATCATTGCCCTCACTATTTTAATCGAATGTAACACACATATTGGTTTTTTTAGACATTTCACATTTTACTTACATCAATTTTAATCAGGATTGAAATGTATGTCACACCTATAGTTTCCTGAATTTGGATTGGTTGATAATGCAAAATTCATAACTTTTGCATACAACCTTAGAAAATGATGAAAAAATATGTGTTGGAAAGGATTTTTTATTTTCTATCGATCTATACTCTTTTTGGTCTCTATTTTACATGTTCAAACCATTCAATAATTTAATGAAAGAAATTATAGTTAAGGATTATGAACTCATGCACATACGATAATCAAATTACAAGTGATTAAAGACTCGATAAAGTAAGAGGACTTGAACTAAGGAGGTTTAATATAGGTATGCCTGCATGAATATTTGGCACAACTACACTTTGGTTTATTGAATGTTTATTTTATGAATTTTTGTATTATTATGCTTAATGATTATGAGTGTTTTTTCAAAAGACATCGTGTTTAAATATCATTTGTGATTGATTGTTTGCTTATATATAGTCTATCCTAAAACCCTAACTATGATTATGATTATGATTAATGAATCATGCTTAAGAAGGGATAAATCCCTACTATGATTTATGAGGGAGAAATCCCATCATGACATTAAGAGGGAGAAATCTCGCAATGATCAAGATTAAGATCAAGATCTAAGTTAACAACATGGAATTGGTTAAAACTTCATATGTACCTCGATCATGGACTTTAGGGTCGTTATGGGCTTTCCTAGCATTATGGACTTCCCAGAAATTATGGGCTCCTATGGGGCATTAAGAGAGGTGACATATATTTTCTTTTCTAATTTATTATGTTTATAGTTATTCAGTGAAAGTTTAAGATAATCCATGTTCAAGTCTGTGTCAATCTTTATTTCATGTCAAGTATTATTATTTTCTGTCTTGTAAAGTGTCAAATATTGTTTACTAATGTGATGTTTATTTTGCATGACTGGGGATGCGATGTCCACATGACTTGGAGCAAGTGAATAGTAAAAGGACAACCAAAGATTAGGAGTTTTTTATTCAAGTTTTGTCGGGTGGGCTTCCATTTACTAAGTCGATCAAGACTTTAAGATGCCTTTTTATTTTGCTTGGTCATGTTATCCAAGTTTAGCTTTATAGGATGGATAAACAGAGGTAGTTTTCTGTCAAAAAACTATGTATAAATATCTTTTAAACCAATGTATGATGTTTTTATTTACTTTAATTGTAAAGATTAGCATATTGTGACACTTCTTTAAGTAAAATACTTTCGTTAGTTATATTTATATGTTGTGAAAAATTGAATGTTATAGATTAGGACATGTATGTTCAATTTGACCCACATTCTAGTCTATATATAAATTATAGGTTGGCATGTGAAAAAATGGAAAACAGGTATAGACCAAGATAATCTAATATATATATGGGGAAAATTCAAATGCCTTATTTTATGATATATACATATACATGGTACAATTATTTGGTATATATATGTACATATTTTTATATTAAAGAAAAGTGTCATGAAAATAGTATATTGTTTAAATACATATGTACATGATTATTTGCAAAATATGCATGTTCAACATATTTCACTCTCAAAGCTAGTCTAAAAATCAAATTGGTTGTGTAAGAGAATTCTTTTTTTTTTTTTTGAAAAAAATGATCCCAGACTTGTCCAATAACATGTTTAACATATTATATTTGGACTTAAAGTTCAACAAAATCTAATTTGACCTGTGCTGATGATTATTCTTCTGGTGACCGGAATGTTTGTCCTTCAAGGATGGGTGACTGACATGAATGACATGTAAATGTTGGGTGACTATCATACATGTCATTGAAAAGCAAAAAAAAATACAAGTACGTGTTTCTGATGGGACATAAACAGCTGATTCTCCACCACTGTTTGAAGATAAAAACAAGAAACTACTAATCATGCATCTATTTATGATCAATCTAATTCTTAAAAAGGAAATGGCCCTTTTTCCCTTGTTACTGGCCACAATACATGTTTGTGGTGGGACGTGAACCGAAATTATCAAACTCTCCACCACGGGAAAAGAAAAAGAGATCAAACAAAGATACCTATATATCTGTCTATCCATCCAGTGGAATCTTAGAACGAAAGCGGCCCTTCCCAGTCTGTCACAACGCTACAGCGAGGATGATCGATCGGATCCTCTGGTCGTCGCTGTCAGTGACAAATGCCTTGTTTGGCTGGGTCACAACCTTATGAATTTAAAATGTTGTTTCTTCTGACCGGCTCGCAAACCAAGTGACGTGTGGCCCCTAGATACTAGCAACCAACCGCAACCCATCTTACAAGGAAGGAAAGCTGGAAAAGGATCGTAATCCCGAAGCTGCTGACCATCACACACAGCTGGCCAAGATAGCTTCTTGTTGGCTCTGCGTGCTAAAGTGCTATAACCCCTCTTGTTGCGGGTGGTGCAAACACCAACGATCCAGGCTAGGGTACAGCCACAGAGAGAGAGAGAGAGAGAGCCTACGGCGCGCTGGCAAAAGTGGCGATACAAGCTGTTGCTTTTGGACAAGCGACCACAAGCAACTTCTGGTTTGTTTCACATTGCTGTCATCATCATTCTGTAGTAATCAATAAACCCAAGTGGGGAGGTTTTATGATATATATCGTTGGCCTGATTATTATATCTGCCATCTGCTAATCGTTATATAATTTCAGAAGATTCATGAAGTGGCCAGCAACAAAAAAATAAGTGGATAGGTGACAACCAACAGCAATTGGGGTGCGCAGCTCATGCTCACATGTGTGTACTGCCAGAGTGGTTGTTGACCCATGAACATGATCAGATAGATATACGCATTAAAAAAAAAGAGACGAGGTTTGTTGAGGAGCTGGTGGTTTTAGTTTGGTAGGACAGTTATACCAAATCTAAACCGTCTTCAAGGGTCAGGAGATCCTTGTATAATCAGTATGGTAGTTTATTTAATATTTTTTTGTTGAAATTTTCAGTGGTTTGTTGAGAATGTTGTCCACACAGAAAAATGCTCTTACCCCCTCCATGTGCCGAGGCCTAAATAATATTGGTTTCTGAATTCCATGTCAGACCGTTTCAGGTTCATGACACGTGAGGATTTTGATACTCACGCCCCCCATGAATTTAAGAAGGTTGAATTTTCACTGGCACTTCCTCATTATAAAGTATAATCGAAAGTCTTGATCATGATATTGATAAGGCTTTTCGCAATGTCAGCTTCTCTTTGTTCCACGCCTCATGTTTATTGACGCATGTTTGTATGAACAGGTCAGTTTTCAGTGATGTGAACGTATAATAAAGCATCCTTGGACATCTTAATAACGATTTTTTTTTTTACTTTTTTTTTCTTGATAAAATATAGCAGAGACATAACCTAGCGTTGCAAGAAAAATCCACCCGCGCGGTATTCCAGAAAGATAAAGATCAGGCACGCACAAGTTGTCATTTGTCGTCGTCTGAGATGGACCAGTCTGCACAGCAGTAATTTATGTCTTCTCTAATTTTTTTCCTTTCCCGTAGAAATCCAGCAGGAACAAGCAAAACCCACCTTGTTCCGGATTCAGCGGCGCGTTTGAAAGGATATAGCGCTGGTACAGCGGAGTTGGGTTGCGCTTTAGATGTAGACTTTACAACCGCCGATGACGATGAACGGGGGCGTTGGAGGAGGTATCCGTATCTTTCTTGTCGTCTCTTTCTTTTGATATACAAATGATAATCAAGAATAAGGTAGCTGTCGGATGTGAGAATCTTAAAACTCGGCATCATATGAAGTGGGGGCCGGCTGCAAGCTAAATTAGAGGATAAGGGCCTGCTTCATGCAGGCTCTGTGGGTACATGGCTTGAAATCGGAAAAGGTTAAAGCTCGTAGGTTCATTAGATAAGGACACACAGAACACATATACTGATATACATAAGAATGCATAGGACTCACAATCCTAAGGAAAGGGCAACACACAATGATCACGAAGTTTGAAATTTGAATTTCAGCTGAAAGGGAAGGACAACACAGTACCATGGTGGCAACAACGAAGCAATGCCTACAGAAATGCACAAGAAGTAGATCCACCCGACCTTTAGGGAGAGGGAGAAGGCGGAGGGTGAGGCCACCAAGAAGTTAATAACAGGTTCAATAACTTAACAGGAAAGAAAAGGGTAGGATTCCGGGCTGTAGGGGTGGGCAGTTTTATTCATGGTTCTTGGACCTGATGTATCCTTCTATTTTGATCCGATCGTTTGCCTGCCTGCGGGTTGCAACATGAATGTGATTGGTCCCACTTTTTATTCAAGGAAAAAAAGGTTCAAACTACTTTCTATTTTGTGTAGTTTTGCGTTAACCAAGATGCAATAGCAATCCAGAATTAACTAGAAATTGGTTTCTGAATACCCGTAGACACCCATTAGCCCAAATTGATACAAGCTAGAAAAAAAAAACGTTTCTTGTTTGGATTATGGTGAGCAGTTTTGCTTCGGGATTCGTAAATTCATTTCAGGAAAAAAAACCCATATAGCACACTTTGGGAAATAAAATTATCGAAATAGCACACTTCCCATCTTATTTCCCAAACTAGCACACTTTCAGAGTAAAACACCACTTTATTTGGCGTTTTACTGTCTCCGGAACCAAAAACGTCACTTTATTTGGCGTTTTCAGGCTGGCGCAGACAGAAGCGCCACATTGTTTGGCATTTTCAGGTAAAAGCGCCACTTTATTTGGCGTTTTCCTTGAATGCGTCCCACCAAACGGTTGCGTGGCGGAAAAACGCCACATTATCTGGCGCTTTCCATTTATTCGGTCAGCTGGCCGATGCGTCGCGTCGTGTCCTTGTACAGCTTTTACGTAAAGCGCCACATTATGTGGCGTTTTACAGAAAACGCCAGAGGCGGTGGCTTGTTTTGCTTGGTTACGAGGGGTAAAGCACCACTTTGTGTGGCGTTTTCAGGTAAAGCGCCACATAAGTTGGCGTTTTCCACTAGGTTACCCCCCGAGCGAGCGCGACTCTCCTTTCTCCCTCGCTCGCTCGCTCCTCTTTTTCTCCGCCACGCCGCTGCTCCTCCGGCGATTTCGTTCTCCAGCCGTCGGTGGTCGTTTGTCGAAGCCGTAGCCGCCGCCGCCACCACAGCCGCCGCCGCCACTACAGCCACAGCCGGCGCGCCTCCTCGTCGCCCTCCTCCTCGTAACAGGTAGGTCCGACGATTTCCTCCGGCAATTTCCTCCTTCTCCGCCTCCTCTGTTCTCCTCCTCCTCCGTTTTTAGCCCCTCTGTTTTCCAGCCCACTGCCGCCGCTGTGGTGTTCATACTCCGTCCTCCGCCTCCTCTGTTCTCCTCCTCCTCCTTCATTTTCCAGTGTCGATGTGGGCCGAACAAGGATCACGCTCTCAGTGCCGATGTGGGCCGTGCTAGTTGCGGTGGGGGTGCCGCTCGCTATAGCTAGAGCTTTCACGTGGGATGGACCTCCTCTCCTCCTCCGGTTCCAGCCCACACCGCCTCCGTTTTCCACACTGCCGAACATGCAGGGAGTGGTGATGCACACCTTCCGGTCACCTTATATCAGTGACGATGTAGAACATTGCGGCAGCTTTGCTGTTTTCATTTTTCTGTTTTAAAAATCATCCTAATAGTTACCTTGATGATGACGTTCCCTAACGATAACCTAACCTTGCAGTCTTATTCTTTCCTCTATACAGGCTGTGCAGACAAGAGCACAACCGCGGGAGCATTGTTGCATAAAGGGGTTGCCAACAATATAGGGTGGACGCACATTGAGGTGAGATTACATTGCGAGCAAGATATGATTAGTTATGTATATTTTAGTTTGGAATGTGTGAGTCATGATGTATTTATTAGTAGAATGTAATTTCATTGGACTGTAACTAATTGGATTGTATCTCAGTGGACTGTGTCCTACATGGACTTCTACTATTTAGACATTTGTCTAATATCGCGTGGATTGTTTTACATTTATTGTTTCACAGTAGTGATCATTATTTTGTGAATGATGGTTTGGTTTAATGGTTTCCAAGGCAAATAGATTTATACTTTCAAAAGCTTATTTTCAAATAAGTTTGTTATTACTTCTAAAATATTGTTTTAACAACATGATAACGATTTATTTTCAAATAAGTTTGTTATTACTTCTAAAATATTGTTTTACCAACATGATAACGATGGAACACCCATGCCTGAAAACAATGCAGTCAGTTTATTTGTCAAAGTCACTTATACCAATATTATTTGCTTGAACGGGCCTTGTGGTGTTGTTATGCTAGAACGAGATTCAACTTCCTTTCGTGGTGTTGTTTAGGATACATCCACCACCTTACGGGGATGATGGTGTAGAGATCAACAAGAAAACAATCCAACATGTTAACGCTTACACACAAATTTTTTAAAAAGAGAACATATAATTTGAATCACGCGATAAGCTTCAGAGGCCTAAGATGTGCACGGTTATATTTTGTTGGACAAAAATCAAAATTGAACTGATTTCTTTAATTAATATCCAACAGGCCGCTTTTAAAAAACATAATCAGAATGTCAATTTCTTGATACAACACACGCCAATGCGTCTATAATCGTAACTGATTTCTTAGTCCAGAGGACAATGCACTCTAGATATTAGTTAGGGATATAAGGAGGGACACTTCATCTCTGATAAGGACACATTATACACTATGGGACCGATACAATATTCTTAGTTGCGATTTGTCAAAGTCAGACGGTTAGTGATTTTAACGCCACTGAAATATACCAAATTCGCTCAACTTAATCATTTTTATATGGTTAGTGATTTTATAAAGTCATTTGAACAAAAACTATTTTAGATGAAAACCATTTGAACTAATGCAATAGCTATATGGTTAGTGATTTTAGATCAAAACTTTCAAATTATATATCTAACAAAAATTACTCATCAATTCAGGACTATGGCGGACACCTCAAGACATTTTGTCCTACTTTATAATGGAACACCCATGCCAATTGAAATATCTACGACATCTACTTATGCCGAGTTTATGTCATTCGTACATCAAGTTCTTGACATCAACTCATCAATGCACAACATCCATTTAAGTTACACCCTTCCAAGTGATTTAGGTCCGACATTTAACTTATTTCCCACTCAAGTTGTGGATGATGATAGTTGGAAAGACCTACTTAGTATCGGCTACGGGAGGCGTATGAATCTTTATGTTGAGAAATCTGATATTTTGGTTGATGATGATGATAACGATGATGATGATCCAGATTATGATGATGATGATGATGATGATGATGATGATGATGATGATGATAATAATGATGATGATGATGATGATGATGATGATGATGATGACCTTGATAATGACATAAAATTGCAACAACTTCGTATATATGATAGCAATCATGACGTTTATGTTGACCCGGAAACCTGGAAGGATGATTGGGTGGACCATGCCAATACGGATAACTATGAAAGTTTTAAAGTGGATGATTGGATTGATGACTTTGCAAACCCTTTAGACATGGGAGACGATGAAGTTGTTACAGGACAAGGTTTTAATAAAGGTGATGTTTTTGAAACAAAGGCAAACCTCCTTATAAATTGCAGGCTTGGTCAATCAATAATAATGTCCAATTTTGGACAGACCGATCAAATAAGAGTTTCCTTACGCTTATATATCTGCATAAGGATCAATGTTCATGGAGACTTCATGCATGTGCGTCTAAGAGGATTGGTGGGTTATGGAAAATAACAAAATACACTGATAAACACTCTTGCCACAGTGCAATTTTGTACAAGGATCATATGCAATGCAAGTCTTCATATATTGCAAGGATGATAATGCCTATGTTGAGAGGAAAACTAGACATGACCGCTAGGGAGATAGTTGAAAGAGTGAAAGCTGAGTTGTATCTTACCATATCCTACAAGAAGGCTTGGCATGCACGTAAGAAAGCCATTTCATCAATCTTTGGAGATTGGGAGACATCGTATGGGACGTTACTTCTATTTCTTAGATCTGTTCAACAAGCTATTCCAGGAACTGTATATAATTTCAAAGCCAGCGAAACAACCCATGGCCATCGATTTGAACGTGTATTTTGGAGTTTTGGTCCATCTATTGCAGGTTGGGCTCATTGTCGGCCAGTGATTAGTGTTGATGACACATTTTTGTATGGTAAATATGGTGGGACGTTACTTATAGCTACTGGCATTGATGGAAACAATGGATTGTTTCCCTTAGCTTTTGCAGTTGTTGAGAAAGAAAACTGTTCTTCTTGGGTGTGGTTCTTGAATTGCATGAAATATCAAATTCCAATTGTCAGACAAAGGAATGACTTTTGTGTTATATCTGATAGGATGTGCAACATTCATCAAGCTTTGGATGAGGTGTTCCCGTATGCCACTCAACGTAACTGTTTAAGACATTATAGAGACAACTTTCATAAGAAATTTAAGTCTACTGAATTATATAACTTGATGTGGAAAGAAGATAAGGCGACTGAAGTGGTAGAGTTCGATAAACACATGAGTGCTATAAAAGCCATTGACCCATCTTCTTACAGTTGGCTAATGCTTTTAAACCCAAGATTTTGGGCTATGTCTTGTGATGGTGGTTATCGATTCGGTACAAAAACAAACAATTACTCTGAGACGATTAATGGAATTTTAAAGCGTGCTCACAATCTTCCCATACAAGCCCTCATATGTAGCACATATTATCGGTTGGTCGTGATGTTCTTTAAAAGGAGGAACTCCGCAACATCATTAACTGGCCAATTCACCGAGAGAATAGCTTATAAATTGGTGAAGTTGGAGCAGGAGGCACGGAAACATCACATTAGTGTCCGAGTAAATGAGTTCGAATTCACTGTCAATGATGTGCCAGGAAATAGTTATCAGGTGCATCTTCTGCGAAATCCCTATCCTTCACAGTGTACTTGTGGTAATCCACAAGTTCATCATATCCCATGCTCACATGTACTGGCATGCACTAGTTTCATACACCATGAATATTTTCAGTTTTTCAGCAGTTGGTACAAGCTAGACAATTATAGGATGACATATGCCCCTCAGTTTAGTGGAATCCCAGATAAAAGATACTGGCCAGGGTTTGATCCAACCATGGGTCTTGTATATCTTCTACCACCAGTTGTTACAACACGTGCAGGAAGACCTAAGGTGAAGCGCATAATGACAAATATGGATATTGATCCTAATCGCACTTCTTACAAATGTGGAAACTGTAGTGGTTTAGGTCATAATGAGAGAACATGTAAGAAAAGGAATGGTTAGAAATCTCAAAATCTTAGTTGTTTTGTACTTTGAAATCTCTATATGTAATCTTAGTTGTTTTGTACTTTGAAATCTCTATATGTAATCTTAGTTGTTTTGTACTTTGAAATCTCTATCTGTAATCTTAGTTTGCTAACTCGCATGAGGAGGGCGGGATGAATAAAATTTCCTCCTGACTTCTGTAATAGTAATAGTAGATGTAATTTTATTGTATGTATTTAGTCGTTTAATACCATATTGTGATATTTTTTTCTTTCTTTTTATAGACATGGTGAAAGGAGATGAAACATTGCGGATTACATGCCACTCCACTGAAATTTCTAGGTGGTAGTTAACAGATGCAGATGTGTTGGGGTATGCTCGTACAGTGGGGTTCGGATCAATCATTACCCTTTCTAGGGTTCACTTTGATGCATCATTGATTACATCACTTACTAGAAGGTGGAACTCAACTACAAATTCCTTCCACTTGCCTTTGGGTGAGATGAAAATCACACTTCAGGATGTTGAAGTCTTACTAGGTTTACGTGTTGATGGCGATACTGTTATAGCTCATCATCCTATAGGTCCCAATGAAGGTCAATTTAGTTCTTGGTCTTCCACGTGTGACCATATCTTAGGTTCACATCCAGAAGGGCTTGATCATGGGTCCGTCCAGTTGAGTTGGTTGCGTTCTACATTTGTAGGCATTAACTTGGAGAATGTCGATGATCAAGTCAAACGTCGATACACAATTGCATACTTGTTACACCTTTTAGGTTGTTTTCTATTACCAGATGGTACTGGTAACGAGGTTCATCTTCGCTACTTGCCTCTTCTAGTGGATTTTGACCGTTGCAGTTTATACTCCTGGGGCAGTGCAGTTTTAGCATACTTATATCGTCAGTTGTATAGGTGTCGTCCAAGTTCTAAACAAAGACGATTATCTGGGTGTGTGCATCTATTGCAACTGTGGTCTTGGGAAAGGTTGCATGTTGGTAGACCTAGAAAGTTGGACATGCAAGATGATTTTCAGTGGCCTGAACATGCTCCACTAGGCTATAGGTAAGTCATATGAATATATAAATACTCTATTTTTGAAAGTATAATCTCGTAATATTCTTATCGTCGGTAACTTATGTGAAACAGATGGAACCATCTGATGGAGCATGTACATTTACCACGAGGAACTGCGATGTTCTACCTTAATGAGATTGATACCCATCAGCCAAGTCAGGTGAGAGTTTTAATTCATTTCATTCTTAAATTTTACATACCTTTATTTGTGAATTATGTATTCTAATGTATTGTCATAATTATGGTTATTTAAATTGTTACAAATATTTAAATTTACAGTTAGTTTGGACACCTTATAGTGTTGAACTGTTGGCCAAGTTGCCGCCTATGTGTCAACATGGTAGAGATATTTGGATGGCACGTGTACCAATGCTCTCTTCTACTGTAATGGAGTGGCATGCTCCTGATAGAGTCCTAAGACAATTTGGTGCTCACTATCAACCACAACCCCAAGACCTTCCTATATATCAACGGATTGATGGTAGAGGGCGTAGCAGCAATGACTGGTTGGTCCAATATAGCACAGAGCTAAATGCATGGAATGACAGGCGTAATACTATAGTTCAACTTCCTGATCCTTTGACTGTCGAGCTGCCCCCTACATGGTACAAACCTCAGTATCATGTTCAACGACCAGTTGATCCACCTACTTTGTACTATCCTCGTGGATACATAGAGCGAGATTGTGTAAGTATACATATATATATTTATATATATATATATACATATATATATAGATCTTAATGTTGAAATGAAATCAATTTTAATTAGCATTCATTCTTATAGGTCCAAACTCATGTGCAAATCCAAGAGACACTACAAGCATTGACACAAGAGACACCTGTTGATGATTGGTTGACAACCCGGGATAACATATATAAAGTACAGAATGCATGGTTTGAGCAAATGCCTAGCCACATGTATCCAAATCAGGGTATAGCTCCTCCTACGACAACATCAGTCGATGCCACACCACAAGATCATTCTACTGTACCAGGTTGTTCTACAACAACTGGATAGTTCACACCACAAGGGCATTCTACTGCACCAGGTTGTTCTACAACAACAAGTGACTCCTTTCCTGTAGGTGATTCTACATCTGCAAGACAATTTCCTTTTGGCACTCCTTCTTCGTTTCCAGGAATGTTCTACTCTCCTTCGTCTCCACCATCTGATAACTTTGGGGTTCCTTCTACTTTATCACGGTCTCAACCAAGTTTTACTCCGTCCCTAGGCTTTGACCAACACGGACCTTTTTATCCATTTTCACCACATGGACCACCCCCTAGCTGGTCACATGGCCTCCACACAACCATGTTTGGATCACCTCCACCATCTTGGAATATGCCCTTCACTCGACCTCTCACACCACCACTTCCTATGAGTAGGCCTACACGTGGAGCTCAAACTACACAGTTGAGCCCAATCCAAGATTCTCCAAACATAGAACAACAATCTGGTGACCAGGTATTAATTCTTTCAAATATTTTTATATTCTAAATAATATATTGTATTGTTGACTATAGTTTAATAATTTGGTCAAATATTTCTTTTATTTTGATTGCAGGATTGAAGGCCTTTGTTGCAACATCTGAAGATTACTTGTCATTTGCAAATATTGTAGATTTCCTAGTTGAATCATGTATCTTTCTTAAATGCATTTAGACTGATGTTTCTTTTTGTTGTTGTTCTATGTTGGATCATTTTGTATTCACCATTTACCTTATTCCCTTTTGGACATATTTCTATGATATTGTAATCATAATCTACTTTAATGTGTTGGATATTTACAAAATTTAGAACATGCAGCAAATAGCATTATGAATGTGTTGGATATTTAGAAATTTAGAACATGCAGCAAACAGTATATGAATACGTTAACCGCAGCAAACATTGTAAAACGCCAACCTTTGTGGCGTTTTACCTATAAACGCCAGACTATGTGGTGCTTTCTGCCCCCGCAATCCGTAAACGCCAAACAATGTGGCGCTTACCGTGAAAACACCAAAATATGTGGCGTTTTACTTTGAAAATGCCAACCAAAGTGGCGCTTTTACCTGAAAACGCCAAACAATGTGGCGCTTCTGTCTGCGCCATCCTGAAAACGCCAAATAAAGTGGCGCTTTTGGTTCTAGAGACAGTAAAACGCCAAATAAAGTGGCGTTTTACTCTGAAAGTGTGCTAGTTTGGGAAATAAGATGGGAAGTGTGCTATTTCGGTAATTTTTTTTGCCAAAGTGTTCTATATGGGTTTGTTTCCCTTCATTTCACGACTTATTTTAACCCGGTTTAAGTCGAGAGGCTTCGATAACCATACGTCAAGTGAAAACTTACACACATAGTGTGTTCGTGTACAAATTTGTGTGAAAATAAAATTATGTGGCATTTCGAGTTTCTGCTTTGATATCAAAAGACAACAAAAATAGCAATAGCAATGTCTAAATTAGTAATCATCTATTATTATTGAACACATAAAGAAAACTACATAATCTAGGCTTAATTTTAGATTACACACTACATAACTGATTCCGCTTTAAGGTTTAGGTCTTTGCAAAAAGTTAGGGTCAGGGTCACTTGTTTGTGTTGCATAGTTTTACATCGATGATTCTAGACCAATCTTGTGCCAGTCTACTAGTGATTTTTGGCACCCTCTAACAAAATACTTATGTATTATTTTTCCATGAGCTTCTTCCTTCAAAAAAGGAAGAAAAACTCTTGAATATTCATTTACGAAGGAAGTTGGTTGGTTAGGTGTTTATCCTTTATTACTTGAATCCATTTTTCTAGGTCATAACCGGTCAGGTTAATAGGTTCTTATTGATGTCAAGAAACCATTTTTAGGTCCATTCATGGGTGGATTTTGCATCATGGTTGATTAAGAACCGTTTGACCTAAAATTGATCTAGAACTAGATTTTTTTCAAAATGCTGAACTCAGAACTAGAACCTACAAAGCACTACTACATATATATTTTCCAAAATATCTAAACCTAACCTAAACCCAGAGCATATAACATACTATACATATTCAAACAATATTGATTTATACCCAAGTGAAAACTTGGAACTTTTAAAATATTCAACCTAGAACAAACCGAGATTGAAATAATAATATAGGCCCATAACCAACCCTATTTCATTCCGATAACAACTTTCAAACTCAGAATCGACATGTATTGACACAATCCAGATCTAGAAGAAATATATTCTATGTCCAATGAAGGTGAGTTATCACAAATCCAGACAACACTTTGAAAATACTACATGTGCCAAACCAACTTTTGCAACCCTCAATCTAGTAATAATTAGCCACATTTTGAAAAACTTATCAAAAAAGTAAAGAGACGCAAATAAAGGCAGATGGACATGTGTACACGTGAAATTAAGAAAAAATCTAAGTACATTCTCCATCTAATGTTGACAGTGAAGAGGTTTTCTGGGATTTGTGAAAACTAATAGGTTTTCTAGAATTTGAAAACATAGGCAATTTTGATAGTTAAGTAAAAAAAATTAAAAATTGTTCTTTCACACACTAGGAGCATCAAACTCGTTATATATTCACACATAGGGGGTAGGGTGGTTTTATTGATATGTATACCCAGAGAGAGAATCATATGATAATTGTAATGGGGCATTAGATAACTGATTTGATAATAATTAAGGTAATATCATCTATTATGTTTGTCTCAATCATGATATGATGACCCAAACATAGTAGATGTCTAAAGAATGATGTTACTAGATAACATATGTCTTCAAGTTGAAGACTTGAACAATGAAATCATATATATGATAAGAGTACATACATTCATGTTATGTCACTAGTCGGATATTACTGTCGAAGAAAAGTCGACAATATTAATGCTTAAGATTATAATGTGCGTTGGTTGATGACATAATCTCATAACAATGACATGTGATATCAAACCAAACACACAGGTACATGTTAGAGAATAGTGTATGGGATAAAGCCACCTTGAGAGTGATACATGGAGACCATGGAACGATAATTAGAATCAACTCCACTAGTGATAGTGGTGATTGTGGTTCATAGACCTAAAGTCACTACACTCATCACATGTTGTTTGATTGATTTTGACATCATCCAACATGACCTTGAATAAGGGTTGTCATAAAGACAATGCTCGAGTGCATTGTCATGGATGGAGAAGGACTATGAACTGACCGATTCAAGTGGTTAGCCAATTGATTCAAGTGTCAGTCAATTTGAACAACATTGACTGAATCATAAATCTGAAATGACTGGTTGAGAAGTGAACCGACTAGTTTAGATTCTGAAACAACCGGTCCAGGTTATGAACCACCCAGTTCAATGATCAATACTATTAGATTAAGGATTTATGCTGACGTCATATTATGCATTAACTGAATATTGAAAGCCAATGTGGTATGGAATAGGAAAGCATATCAACCAACCGGTTCAAGTGTTGAACCAATCGATTCACAAGTGAACTAATCGGTTCAGGTTTTCACTGATCATTTCATGGTTTGCAGCTTTAAGAAAATTCGTTAGATAATGCCTCTTTGACTCCCAGTTGATCTGGAAACTTTGACCTTGTCCCTCCTATAAATAGAGGGCCCATCAAGGCTTTTAACTGTCAGGGGATGAGTGTTTTGGGGTAGAAACATTGTCAGGCCAATGATGATGTTCCTTATTTTAGTTGACTAATGATCATCAGACCGACGAGTTGGGTTGACAAAGACCTTGTCAACTCAATTGGTCGATGAACCGATCACTTGGAGCATGACAAGAATCTCTAGGAAACTAACAAAGAACCTTTGGCGCTTGTCGAGATGTTGGTCATGGGTGCATGTGCTAGATTGAGTTTTCCTTCGAAAATTCAAAGAATATTAACTGTGTTTGTGTTTTCTTCATGTAACATCTTATTAACTAAACCAATTTTCTTATTGTTTCTCCTTTCTCTCTCTTTCTTCATGGCTGAGGTTCATGGTGTTCCAAACTGGAAACTTGGACATGTGGATGAATGACTTTCTTTTCTTCTCTTCTTATCTTAGACACACTTTGCTCTTGGAATATTTTTGGACCAAGTTTGGTGCTTTGTTGTTGAGTTAGAGTTTCTTCTCTTAGACTTTGGTGTCTTCTCTACCAAGATGAGTGATATAACTTTAAAAGAATTTCTCACCTAAGTTCTTCATGCATGACTTTAATGTTGCTCTAGAAATTTTTAAAATGCTAAAAGATGATCTTTCAACATGTTATACATACCGGGATGATAATACGATTTCTTAAGCTTTATTTAGACTCTATGAATGTTTTTTACTGTAAGGTGAGTTGTCATTTCAGTAATTCAAGGTCTAAAATTCTAAATACAAGGGTAATGACTCCTAAAAATGTTATTCTCGCGGAGTTTTAGTACCCAATATAAAGGAAATTTGTACCATACATTATTCCTGACTGTATGAAAATTATCTTGTGTAATTTAGGGATCTGTAATCATTTTTATGGTGTTGTAATCATGGTTGGATGATATGGTAGTACTGATGATAGGTTATCCATAATAGGCTTGGAGCACATGATCGTCTATTTTTTAGAATTACCATAACTTCTACATCCATTGAATTTTTATTATGAAATTTTGAGTGTTATCTTGGATCTTTTAGTTCTCTACAACATTTTAGATGTTGGCAATACTCCATCAAAGAAGTTATTACTATTTTGGACATAGTGATAAATCATGATTTTATATTGTCTTGATTCTCTTTACAATCAAGGATGGATATATATACACAACAAATACACATATATATGTATATTTATATACACCTTCATGGAGTGACATGATACTATTTTATACATATTATATCTTTTGAAGTTATAATCCAAAAGTATTTTTGTAAGAATATTGTAGGTGTTTCTATTAACTTGAGTGATACAATACAAAATATTTTACTGACTTAAGTAGTCAAGTGTAACCTTAATAATGTAGTGATCTGAGACTGTAGACCTATCTCAGTGTCAAAACTTGTAGGATAGTGAAACAAGTAATTTGAAAGGAGCTTAGAGTCATATACTGTTGAGAATATATGGGTGCAGGGAGTGTATATTCTTATCATCATGCTTCCAAGGTATTAGAGAGCAGTTGTTGTTGTGAGTTGGATGTGATTCAATAGAGAGAGACTATGATAGTAACTCAAATTTGAGGGTTTATACTGTGGTTCCTGGTGTCCTATCGTGTGTACCCAGGAAGGACCTGACTATTTTGGTAGTTGGGCCAGTGTGCCTTTATGGTTGTTACTCGTACTAACTGAGGGGAAGATATCTTTAGGATTTCAGCCATCCTAACTCTTATACGGGGTTGATTGCAACTTTGTAGTGGTAACCTAGTACTTTGGGTAGTATGCCTCAAACTACCCATGGCTTATAAAAAGAATAATCGAGCTTTGTGTTATATCTATTAGGATTATTTATGAGTCACTTTGGATGATACAAATTTAATTTGCTTTTATCGCTAAATATTATAAGAGATTCATTTTGGCAAGAATATTCAATTGTCACTTTAACTCTAACTATGTGTGACGTCCCTGGATTTTGGCTTCTCCAAACCCTATTGGGAATGAGAGCCCATAATCCGAAGACATCAAACAATCATATCAGAACGCGATGCGGAAGCATAATACGCATACATGAACATACAACCATAACATTCTCAACATTCAACATGTAAATTTATACAACATGAATTATTACACAATGATTTACAATTACATATTGAATGAAGATTCTACAGTCTAAGAACATGTATACTAAACTAGGATCTATGCAATAGGTACAACCTGTACAACTTGCTCACATCCTGTACTTTATCTCCCATGCTATCTCTAAACCTAAAACATACGTGAAACAACAAATCAATACACAAGGTGTTGTGTACATGGGCAGAAAGATACATATATTTATGGCTTTCATAATTTTGAAAAAGATTTGCAGAAGGAAAGAAAATAATAGAAAACACTTCTTTATTAAGCGAAATACGCCAATTTAAGTCATTTTCCTAGATGGATTGCATTATCAAGGTGGACTAGTACCAAAACATATATATGGGCCCATCCCCGTGTACCAAGTACTCTAGGGAAACTCCCTGTACACCGTGTGCTCTAGGGAGGTGTACTAGCCAACATTAATCCATTCCCTCGTAAGGGGGATAATGAACACCTTAAATAACTACAAAACATCTACTCATAATTTATGTTTTGAAGTGACAAAACAACGGTTACTACATCCAATATTTGCAAATAGAAGAGAGCATACATACATATCATGTTTGCAAGCAAGAAAACCATAGTCATATAATTAAGTAAACCCACATACCTGAGTTCATAGATTCCTTACATAACCATGATCATCTAGGTAAACTGGTCAGCACCTGATTAAGACAATATCATATACTATCATCAAGTTCTCATCATCTTCACCCTAGTCGTGTTCATTAGGGTTTATATTATCTCATTAGGATATTCCAACGTTTACTTGCATTATTGTCTTATATTTATCTTACTGACGTCATTTTCCAGATTATGATCCATTATCTGAATATTAGGTTCCATATTCTATTTTTGTGCACATATTAACCCTAGGTTACATCATTAACCTAGATTAGGGTTTTAAACCATGTATTAATATTCAACTTCATATAACTTGGATTTTATTCATATTTATGATCTCATAATTAAAACTGAGGTTCAAAATACTGATATAAGCTTACTCTGTAAATTTCATCATTTATTGACCATGTATGCATTTATTGCATTTTATTTAGCCTTATTATCCCTAATTAGACATATAGAGAAAATTACACAATTTCGTGCATCAACATGATCATTACTGACATCAGGTGCACTATAAACATGATTATAGACTTACATACATTTTTCTATAATTTTATGTCATTATTTTCTATTTATTATTCCAGAACTAAGCGTTACACATATTACATGATATCACTGATCCTAGTTCGTCAAAAACCTGATATTATGCTTTCATTGAGTTCTACTCATTTTTCTGAAAATTTCAGTATATTATACATATTTTTCTGATAAGCATGCTAATTTCTATGAATTTTGTAAGAACTATGAAATAACTAAGACATTTACCTCGTATGGCCTATTAGGAGTTGCCACGCGGCTTCTCAGGGTGCAACACTCAACTGGGAAGGACTGAACCGAGCCGGTCTAACCTGGGTTTGGCCAGAACCAACTCCCTCTCCTGCTGCACTCGCTTGACGATTGCGGTATCCTGCGTTCATGGCGATCAGGGCGTGATGTCGTCCCCGCCCAATCTGGGCATAGTCTGGCTGGGAACTCAATGACCTCCTCCGGTGAGGCTCCAAGTCAGGTCCTACCCCGACGTCACTAGCTGAAGGACCTTCACAATCCGCTAGCATTAAACTCCAAGAAGGATCGGCGCTTACGATTCATCGAAGCTCAAGGAGATCGGGCGACACCTACGCTACTCAGGCTGATCATCCAAACTTGATCGTGGCTGGGTCTAGCACCTCAGCAACCTGAGCTTGCCGCCATGGAGCACCGCTCGACGCTCCAGGGAACCCGTCAGCGCTGTTGTGCCAGCGTTGGCATCTGCCGTGTTGCCCTCGGTGACGTGAGACTCTATCCTCCTGTAAAACGTCCTCCTCGGTCTTCGTGGATTGGGGATCCGCACGAGTCCATCCTCGAGCTGCACTTTGGCCACCATCGTCGATTGGTATGGTGAGAGATCGACACTGCACTGCTCGTCTTCACCTTCTCGATTCCGTCTACAACACTGCCGCTGGGATCTAGCATCCCCGACGTCCTTTTCCTTCCGCCTGCGTGACTTCGCTGATACGCCGCCGTGCAGCTCTCCTCCGATGCCTGGGACTGCGCCGCCACTGTGTCAGGAGGATCCGATGAGGAGCAGTATGGAATCAAGGCCTCTCAAAACCTAGACCTCATCTGACTTCCCGTTATGGATAGATGCAATGGAGAAAGCCAGGAAGTAGTTGGCTCGTTCTCCCTCTCTAGGGAACCAATATCCCCAACGACAGGTCGGTAATCTCCCCTTCTGCCGAGATTGCGATTTTGCCAACAAAATCATGTGATTGTCCCATGTATATCGGATCTAACAGACACCTCACCCAAGTTCTGTTCCTCCATTTACGGGGGTTAGGGATGACCGATTCCCTTAGTGCCTTGCTGTAAAAAAGGCAACATGACAATAATATGTCACATATCCAAAGACCAAAGTCTAATTAAAAAAAAATATCCTCAATGTCCCCAATTTCAAATAATTCTATCTCTTTGTAGAAATCTCCAAAAATTGACATAGGCTCACAAAATCCTAATCTATCTTCTATTGAAGTTTGAGACTCAAAGACTATTATCTATCCATGCCAATAATTTTTATTTAACTAACCTCATAAATAAGTGTATTTACCTTAAATACAAGCCGATTCATCATCAACTTTATCTCTAATCATGCTTTTTGGGTGAAATTATTCTTATCTGAATAACAAGATCCTCAAGTTGAGTTCAATCATATACAAGCATCCTTGGTCATAAATTTCTACATTTGATATTGAAATCCTAAAATCGAGGTCATCACATTCACCCCACCTTATAAGGAATTTCGTCCTCGAAATTTAAATAAGCTCATCCTTAAGAGGCTATTTAGGAGTTCAACTTCATATACATCATCGTTTCTTAGGTTCTAAGACCACCATAATTGCATGCACTCTAAGTTGTTAGCTTAGGGTCTAGAGATTCTTGGGTGTGTCCACCCCACCTCATATATGTGGAAGCATCACTTAAAGTCTTAGCCATAACATGACATAATGATATCTTAGGATTACATCACCCCTAAGGATACAAGTTTTGTTCATACTTTTAAAATTCAGGAGGAATTCGTTTATATGCCATGATATTCAGATCGTTCAAATCTAACATCATCAAAATGTCTTATGATCAACATCTTACAATGATTTCAGAATTAGAGGAGATTTATCTTCATCCTTGATATTATAATTTTTCTACTTAAGAAGGGCTTACGTACATGTTTGACCATTAGGTTTTCACCCTATGGTGTGATATTCATACTCAACTTAGAAGCATACATAGAAAAGGATCAAAGTTACAACTATATTTTTGATCATATATCCTATGATCCAAAAATATCTTTATATCAAGTTCATGAGTTCAACTTTTTATGTCTTGCATGTATTATGTGAAGGGAAAGAGATAATATACTAAGTTTCTCCCATGGTCTCAACATCATATCTTTCATGTTTCATATGAAGGGGAAGAGAATATTTTAAAGTCAAACTCATGATTTCAATCTTTGGTACTACATGTATGATATAGGGGGAAATATAGAATAGGTCAGGCTTATATGAGTGACTCCTCATATATGAATCATCTATATAGCTCAAGTGAGGTTTTTTTATCATCATCTATTAAGAAAGAGAAGAAGAAGGGAGAACATGTATTTTGAGTATCTTTTGCACAAAGCATCATACTCTCATAACTAGAGTTCATATATTACCTCACTTGCAACTAATGATGAGATTCTCAAAATATGTCACTCTAGCTAGGACCTAACTCAGCCAAAGGATTGAATTTATCATATGGGTCATCTACCCATCCTTTTCTTTTTCCCAATTCTCACATATAGATTTGAATCATGCATAAGGACTCAACTCAACACTCAAGAGTAAGCTAGTGTAGGACATTTTTTTTAACACATATCTCATATACTGGAGGCTAGGTCCTATGGCCGTCTCCCTGTGGGTCTTACTCTCTCTAGAGTTCACCACATATCTCATCCTACCACTAGACTTCCTCCTTGTATATGAGCTTGAGGCTCATGCACACTCATCTCTATCTTAACTTAGCTTATCTTAAGTAAGAAAAAGGAATGTACTATCATCATCAAGATTTTTCTTAAATTCTCCAAAATTGGATTCAACTAATACACAACTTGAACCTATATAAGGAAACTTATACCATCAGAGATCAAACTTAGATAAAATTTCACATGCTTATATCAACTATCATTCTATCATATGCTCTATGTATCACATATCTTGATAAGGCTCTAGACATCTAATATAGACTACTCTCTCTTCTAGACTGATGTCACTCCCTTTCACTTAGATTGCATGAACACTAACTACTCTCCAGTGTGAGGGACACATTTTTATATTTACATATATATAATAAAATATTATATAGTTTTTCTCCGAGAAAGAAGACGTCAGAGAAAACATCCGAGGCTCGAGCCGATTGGAAAACAAAACCAAATCATCAAAACCGAGTGTCCCACACACAGTAGATAGTCTAGTGTCATGTAACCTAGTGAAATGGTGAGAACGAGATGTAGACTAGTGTAGCTACCCAATACATATGAGCTCTATATGGAAAGGGTCTCACACACTTGTCTAAACCTAGTTCTCGAACATCTAGGTTCTAACCTAGAGGTTAAGTCATAAACTTATTCCTATAAAACAACTTACTAAGTTTCTAAGGTTTAAAGTGAAAGGTGAGATTAAGATTTTATGTTTTATGGTGAGCAAATGTCAGGTCTAGCTATTGTTCATGCTCTGATACTGTAACACCCCTGACCTGGGTTATAACCTAACCCTGGAAGTTTTGCCTAAATATGTAATTAATATACTTGTGAACACTCCCTGGCATGTAATTAAGTTCCTCAGGAACATTTACTTTCAATTTTGCTCCTTTTTGTATAAAGTTGTAGCATTGTGTTGTATGCAGGGACCTATGTGCAAATTACCCAGTTTAAGGGTTGAACTTGCAAAATTCACAAGATAAGATGTTCCTTTGATGTTGAGACATCATGAGGATGTCTATGATGAAGTTTGAGGGATTTCCCAAGCTTGAGCACCAAGGTGCAGCTGTGGAAGCAATCCCCATGCTTAGAAACCCTAATTTGGGGTAAAATGCAATTTACCCAAATTGAGGGGTCCAACTTGTAATTTTCACCATCTAGAATACATTTTATGACTCTTGTCATCATTTAGAGTAGAAATGATGAAAGGGATACATCATTTAATAATCAGATGAGAAAAATGATCTTTGTGATAGAAATCACCTAAAATGGGTATGAAACCCTTTCATGTGTGTACCCTAGTTGAAGGTTGGATTTCTTTACCCTTAGATCTTGAGATTTCATGAGATTTTCATAAGGATAGATGAGTTTGGACGTGCCTTTGAGCAAGGAGGGACTTAGATGTGATTTCCAATCTTGTGAGGTCCTTAGGGTGTAAAAGGGGCTAAAGTATATAAGCCACTTCTTTACAAGATAAGTGAACAATCTTTCCTTTCCTTCATTCTCTTCTCTTCTTGCTCAAACGACCAAGGATAGATCTGGAGCTCAGGGGGACGACCAACTTGTTCTAGGTAAGAGAACCCCACCTTCTAGCTCAAATTCATGGAGGAATTCACTTTCTAAGGTTGGTTTTGTGGTTAGCTTACTTAGTCTTCTTGTTCTAGCCAACCAAACCAACGTTTCCTTGGAGTTTTCACCCCTGACCAAGTTTTGGAAGCTCAAGGACGCCATTAAAGCTTGGAGCTTGAAGGCTTGGAGCTCTAAGATCAACCTTTAGGCGGGTTTTATAACTATAAACTCATGCTTTATATGTATGCTTAATTCTTGCAAATTTACTTGGTAAAATCTTCTTCTACCTCTCTTCATCCTTGCACGTTTGCAAGAAAAATAGTGGGGGAACCGACCTTGCTAGAGGTTGAAGATGAGGGGCGTGATTCCCTATGTTACTTTTTCAAACGACCTTGGACCCTTTTGGTCCAAACGGTTGCAAACTGTTTGGGTTCAAACGGTTTCAAACCGTTTGCTCTCAAACGGTCTTGCAAGACCGTTTGGATTGAAACGGTCTCAAGACCATTTGAAAGAGTTGACCAAGGGACGACCGTTTGAGGGTCTGTTCCTAATATATTGAGTTTCATCTCTGCAAAGAATCAAATCCTAATTCTTAACCAATTGAGAGTTGAAGCCACTTCAACATGAAACCCTAATCGGGTCAAAAGTGCTGATTTGAAACATAGATCTTGTTGAGTTTTGGGTTGAAGGACCCAAACGGTCTTAAGTCCGTTTGGGGATTCCTCCAAACGGTCCTAAGACCGTTTGGGAACAACCCAAGACCGTTTCAAGGTCTAGGGTTGAGTTAATCTAATGGTTTGAGGGTCCAATTGTAGGAAATTGATGAATTGATGAAAATTGCTGATTTTGACCTAATTGGACTTCAACCCTAGTCAAAACGACTTGGATTTTGGTCAAACTTTGGGCAAACGGTCTCAAGACCGTTTGGATGATGTCCAAACGACCTCAAGACCGTTTGGGCCAAGTTTGAGCCCAATTGGAGGTCAATTGATAGGTTAAACCTTGAATTGATTCACATTGTTGAACATTGATGACCAATCGATTTGAAACCCTAATTGAGAACGATTGAACCCTAATTGGCTTGCAATTGAGGGTCAATTTGATGTCTAATTGGCTAAGGATAACCCTAATTGACTCAATTTATAAGTGGTTAGCATAGTTTTAACCAATTGAGGGCTTCAACACACATATCCATGAACATTGGTAACCTTTGAACCACTTTGGAGGTCCAAACGGTTTGAGCCCATTTGGACCAAACGGTCTCAAGACCGTTTGGATCCAAATGGTCTCAAGACCGTTTGAGACCAAACGGTCTCAAGACCGTTTGGGGCCAAACGGTCTCAAGATCGATTGGGCTCAAACGACCTCAAGATCGTTTGGTCCAATCGATCTCAAGCAAATTTGATCAAACGGTCTCAAACCGATTGAAGCTCCAAATGGTTTGGAAGTCAACCCTTCCAAACGGTCTTCACCTCCAAACGGTCTCAAGACCGTTTGGGTGGTTGAAACCGTTTGAAGGTTGAAACCGTTTGGAGATTGGTGATGGTTTGTACTTAACCATTTGATGATGTAATTAGTTCAATGGTGATCCAATCTAAACCCTAATGATAACCTAGGTCATTAAGGGACTTTGTGATTAGTGAGTTAACCCATGATGGTGATCATGTGGAAAATTACCAAAATACCCTTGAGGGGTCTAAAGGGATAAAACCTTGTTCTAATCAAACCCTAATCACATGATGTTGATGTTTTGGCTTATGTTAGTCAATGGAGACTTATCTCAACCTAATCTAGAGTAGTGTTGTCACCATCTACTAGTGAGAGGAGAGAGAAAGTATTTCTAGAGAGAGAAAGTATCCTAGAGAGAGAAGTACCCTTTTTAGGTGGAAACTCAAGTGAGATACTTCAATTACACATGAATGTGCATAATTAGGGAATGACCCACCTATGTGAGTTCATGGAAACCCTAATTATGATTTCTTATGGATCTTAATCTTAATTAAGAGTCTTAATGATGATGTTTCTCTTACATAATGATGTAATGAGTACAATTCACTATGGAGTGAATAGTAAACCCTAATTTTAGGGTGAAGACATGAAAGATGAATGGTAAACCCTAATTGTTGAATTGTTTACTATTATCTGTTGAACTAACCATGCAGGTTGTTATGAGATGATGGTCACACCCAGGTATGGAATACCATGTTATATTCATTGAAAGCATGTCTTAAGCTTTATGAATAGTGAACCATCTTGATGCACTGCTAAGTGACATCTATTGTGATTTATGGGCTGTAAGAGCCATAAACACCATCAAGGTCATGCTTAACAGATGACTTGTGATGAGATAACTGAGAACTGGTGATTGAAATGAGTTAGGCCTGCTACATTTTAGTATTCTCATATATAGCTGTGATGCTAATGTTTTTGTATGATGTTAAGAATACTGAATGTACCTAACTAATCAAGTGAAATGTAGAGCCCTGATCATAGATCCATCATTGTCAGAGTCTAAGTGATGGTGAAACAGGTTTTCCCCAGGGAACTCCTGGATCACATACTTTTGAGTATGTGGGGTACATGGATGTGTAGAACCTTACATCCTAGTGTAGGTATTTGATGTAGATTCTAGTAGTCCATCATACCTTCACTAAAAGAGAATAGGTGAGAGGATTTGGTGTAGATTCATGTAGTCCATCATTCCCCACCACAAAGTCCAAAAGGTGAGATGTATTACTACACTCCCTTAAAGACACAAACACCGCATCGATGAAAGATAAACAAGAAATCTTCCGATGACGAAGAGAGTACAGAACGCCACTGTAACTCTAAAATAGCGAAGGTCCAGCTTACCCTGGAGAGCTATAACAAAAGACATCCCGCCAGATGTCTAACAATCAATCCTCTAACTGACTGAGGAAGGTGAAGGTCATGAGAATCTGGCTCTTTCGATGACCTAGTATGATACCGAGGCGACTTAACAGTGGTCGGTTGGAGTATGAGTGGTATACCTCATCTCCACAGGGCATAACAATAATGTTTGAAAAACATAATCAACAACGTAGTATATCTGTTAGAGTTATCTACGAGTTATTTGATTGATGTTACCTTGAATAGTATAGATGTTCTCATATTTTAATATTGATTGAACTCTTGCTTATCATCAAAACTGCTAGTGAATATATTGAAGGCTTTTATTGCTTTAGTTATTCCCTGCTTTGCTTATAAAGCTTCTAGTGGAGAGTTATAACTCTCACTGGGGCAATTGTGTATAATTGTCTCACCCCATAGACTTCTACTTTTTAGGTGGTCGTCGAAGACGGAGGAACAAGAACACAGGTGACCAATCCCAGCAACAGTAGCATCAGGAGCTGTAAATATCTCAGGTGGAGATTCAGCCTGCTTCATGGTGTAGTATAGAGTCAGTCCTATGTGTCCTCTGTACTCTCACGTCCTGGAGTGTTTTGAGTATGAATTCTTGAGAAGTTTTGTATCATGTTGTATATAATTACTCAAGAAGTAATTGTCAGTGATGTAAACAGTTAAATCCTTTTTCTATGGAAAAGGTTTGTGGTTTCAAGTTCTTGTCTCGAAAAGTTTTAATTTCCCGTGATTTTTGTCTTCTGCTGTTTACCGATTGCTTCCGCACATGTTTAAATCGGGATTAATTCGTGGTTTGGAGATCAGAGCCCACAATTAAGTGGTATCAGAGCTCTAGGTTCGCCGAGTCTACAGAGGCATAGGACTTAGGAAGTCGAGTCTATCTTTAGTATTCCTTCCTTATCTAATAGAATCTTCTACTCCTCAAGAGAAGAAGATACTTAAGAATGTCAGAGGCACATGATGAGAACGTGGTAGAAAGTAGTGCTAGTGCACCTCAAGGCGGTGCAGGAGTACCAGAGGTGGAACAGCCTGTACCAGAACAACCTAGAGAGCCACCCCAGTTTGACCCAGCTGACATGGGTAACCCAGCAGTCCAGACAATGTTTGGGCAGTTCATGACTGCCATGACACACATAACCGATAGGTTGCCTATGCCTGCACCTAGGGCACCTATCCAACCAGAGGGGCAAGGTATCGTGAAGACGTTCGAGCGACTACGTCGTATCGGAGCTACCGAGTACCATGGGACTGGTGACCCCGCAGATGCTGATCTGTGGTTGACAGAACTGGAGAAGGCTTTCAGGATCCTCAATATTCCTGAAGCTGAGAAGGTTAGACATGTCGTCTATCTTCTCAAAGGAAGTGCTGGTCACTGGTGGACCATGGAAGAGCAGAAGAGACCCGGAATAGAGATCTCGTGGGAAGACTTTCGGCGGGAATTTGTCCAAAGATATTTCCCAAAGACCTTCCTAGACGAGAAGATCTCTCAGTTTGAGAGACTGAGACAGGGCATGATGAACATTAGCGAGTACGGAGCTAAGTTCATGGAGCTGTTGCGGTTTTGTCCGCACATGGCTGCCACAGAAGAAGAAAGAATCAGGAGATTTGAGAAGGGGTTGAATGCTGATATGACTACCCCAATGTCTGCCTTAGAAAACCGAGAGAGATTATCTACCTTCGTTGAGTCAGTCCGAAGGATAGAGAGATCTGTGGTTGAGAAAAGGCAAACCCAGAAGAGGTATCCACAGTTCCAGGGTTCTTCATCTATGGACTTTAAGAAGTCTAGATCCTCTGCACCTAACCCTCCACCATCTAGATCTAGTTCTCAGACTCAATGGTCTCCAAGTAGAGGTAGAGGATGAGGACAACCACCTCGGGAGACTCAGAGTTCTGCATCAATGTTCGCTACCGGACCACAAAGACCACAAGAAGGAAGCTGCTACAACTGTGGTAAGGTGGGACATTTGATGAAGGACTGCCGATCTAGGCCTGTCAGTGTGACACAGCCTCCGAGACAAGGACAACAGGGATCACATGGAGGACAATCTCAAGGAACAGGTCGAGGACGCGGACAAGCATCTCAAGCTGGATCATCAGCACCACCTCAACAACAGGCTACAACGAGGTTCTATGCTATGAACCCACCAGAGGCAGTGGTCAATCCACAAGTGGTGACAGGTCAGATGGAACTTTTATATTCTGATATGTCTAAATCTTGTGTAGTATCTGTTTTGATTGACCCGGGTGCTACACACTGTTTCATCACTCGAAGAGTGATTCGTAACTGCAATATGACAACTAGTCATAGGGCAGATAAGTTGCTGTTGGAGACTCCATTGAGTGGGTCTGCTGTTCTGCAAGAAGTATGCTCCCCCTGCGTACTCTTCTTTTCTAAACATCGCATTCAAGTGGATCTCATACCACTTGATATGCAAGGATTTGATATAATCCTAGGGATGGATACCTTGGAAAGGTATCGAGTTGTCTTGGATTGTGAATCCAAGTTGGCAGTGTTTGCTGATGAAAGCGACATATGGATCTTTCAAGGTGAAAGAAAGATTCTGCCCACCTGTCTTGTATCAGCTATGGTTGCTGATAAGTTGATGAGGCAAGGATGCTATGCATTCTTGGCCCATGTGGTAGATGTTACCAAGGAGAATCCCAACCCTGCTGAAGTTCCGATAGTCAGGAAATTCGAGGATGTGTTTCCTGAAGAACTTCCTGGTATACCACCACCTCGGGAGATTGATTTTGAGATCAATTTGGTCCCAGATACGAAGCCCATAGCCCAGACTCCGTATAGGATGGCGCCTGCCGAGATGGCAGAACTCAAGAAACAACTTCAAGAGTTACTTGAGAAGGGTTTCATCCGACCGAGTACCTCACCCTGGGGTGCTCCGGTTTTGTTTGTTAAAAAGAAAGATGGATCGATGCAGTTGTGCATTGATTATAGACAACTCAATAAAGTAACAATTAAGAACAAGTATCCTTTGTCGAGGATTGATGATCTTTTCGACCAGTTGCGTGGTGCAACAGTCTTCTCTAAGATAGACTTAAGGTCTGGATATCATCAAATCCGTATTAAGGACAGTGATATATTCAAATCTGCCTTTAGGACAAGATATGGTCACTATGAGTTCACGGTTATGTCGTTTGGACTAACCAATGCACCAGCTGCATTCATGGAACTCATGAATAGAGTTTTTCGACCTTTTCTTGATCAGTGTGTTGTCGTCTTCATAGATGACATACTGATTTATAGCAAGGATGCTCAACAGCATGAACAGCACCTTCGCCAGACTTTGACCTTGCTAAGAGAACATAAGCTATACGCTAAGTTTAGCAAGTGCGAGTTCTGGTTATCTGAAGTGTCTTTCCTTGGACATGTGGTATCTGCCTCGGGAATTCGTGTTGACCCTGCAAAGATAGAATCTGTTCTGCAGTGGGAACAACCGAAGACACCGACGGAGATTAGAAGTTTCTTGGGATTAGCTGGTTATTATTGAAGGTTTATCAAGAATTTCAGTTCTATAGCCTTACCTTTGACCAAGTTAACCCGAAAGGATGTTCCTTTTACTTGGAGTGATAAGTGTCAACAGTCTTTTCAGCTGTTAAAGGAGAGGTTGACAAGTGCACCTGTGCTTGTGTTACCTGAGCAAGGAAAGGAATATATAATCTTTTGTGATGCCTCCAAGAATGGACTTGGATGTGTGTTGATGCAGGATAAACAAGTGATTTCTTTTGCTTCCCGACAGCTTAAGAAACACGAGGAGAATTATCCAACACATGATTTAGAGTTAGCTGCTGTGGTCCATGCCTTAAAAATCTGGAGACATTATCTCTACGGAGAAACTTTTCAGATTTTCACAGACCACAAGAACCTTAAGTACATCTTCACTCAGCATGAGCTTAACATGAGGCAACGTCACTGGATGGAGTTAATCAAGGACTACGACTGTACAATTGATTACCATTCGGGCAAAGCCAATGTGGTTGCAGATGCCTTGAGTAGGAAATCAGCAACATCAACCATGGATAAAGCACAACTAAGTTCCTTAGTATGCTCTAGGAGAGATATGCTTATCTCTTTGAGGCAAGACAATGTGCAGTTGAAGGCATCATTGTTAGCTGGTCTGTTGGCTGAGATGCAGATTAAACCTACCCTTAGAGAGCAGATAAAGGAGGCACAACAAGTGGATGCTTCAGTTCAGCAGATTAGATCTGAGTTTGGTGATGAGAAACGAGAAGGTTTTCATGAGTCAGATGACCAGGTGGCATGCTATCATGGAAGGATGATAGTGCCAGATGTGAATAACATGAGGAAATTAGTTCTAGAAGAAGCTCATTCTTCAATGTATGCTATGCATCCAGGGAGCACCAAGATGTATCGAAACTTGAAAGATGTGTATTGGTGGCCTGGAATGAAGAAGGATGTAGCTGAGTTTGTTCTAAGGTGTCCTGTGTGTCAGCAGGTCAAGGCTGAGCACCAGAAACCTGCATGAATAATGCAACCCTTACCCATACCACAGTGGAAGTGGGACCATGTGACCATGGACTTTGTTGTTGGCCTACCCAGGACAAACAAAGGACATGATTCCATTTGGGTAGTTGTTGATAGGTTGACAAAGATAGCACATTTCTTACCTGTCAAAACAACCTATTCTGCTGAAAGGTTATCCCAATTATATGTTCAAGAGATAGTGCGTTTGCACGGAGTTCTTGTCACTATAGTTTCTGACAGAGGTCCCCAGTTTACAAGTCTCTTTTGGGAACAGTTACACAGAGCCCTAGGCACCAAGTTAAGGTTTAGTACAACCTTTCATCCATAGACTGATGGACAGTCGGAAAGGACTATACAAACCTTGGAAGATCTATTGAGAGCATGTGTTCTCCAGTTTACCGGGAGTTGGGATCTACATCTAAGCTTGATAGAGTTTGCCTATAACAATAGCTATCAACATAGCATTGATAAGGCACCATATGAAGCTTTATATGGTAGACATTGTAGATCACCTTTGTGTTGGTATGAGACTGGTGAGCACCAATTGTTAGGTCCTGATCTTGTGCAGCAAACTACAGAAAAGATTAAATTAATACAGCAACAGCTTAAGACTACACAGGATAGACAGAAATCATATGCCGATAAACGTCGTAGACCCCTAGAGTTCCAGGTTGGAGACAGAGTGTATCTCAAGGTCTCACCTTGGAAAGGAGTCCTTCGTTTTGGGAAGAAAGGAAAGTTAGCCCCTAGATTTATGGGACCTTATCCAATTGTTGAAAGAATTGGAAAGGTGGCCTATAGACTAGAGTTACCTCAGGAGCTGTAGAAGCTGCACCCTGTGTTTCACATTTCCATGCTGAGGAAATGTCACCCAGACACCGAGTCAGTTCTACAACCTATGGAAGTAGAATTGAATGAAGATATAACGTATGAGGAGGGACCAGTGTCAATCCTCGATAACAGAATTAAAAAGCTAAAAAAGAAGGATATAAGCCTTGTGAAAGTCCTCTGGAACCATCGTGGTGTTGAAGAAGCCACTTGGGAACTAGAAGATGAAATGAGAAGAAAATATCCTGCACTTTTCTTATATTATGCTTTATCGATTTCGGGGACGAAATCCTTTTGAAGGGGTAAAGAATTTGTAACACCCCTGACCTGGGTTATAACCTAACCCTGGAAGTTTTGCCTAAATATGTAATTAATATACTTGTGAACACTCCCTGGCATGTAATTAAGTTCCTCAGGAACATTTACTTTCAATTTTGCTCCTTTTTGTATAAAGTTGTAGCATTGTGTTGTATGCAGGGACCTATGTGCAAATTACCCAGTTTAAGGGTTGAACTTGCAAAATTCACAAGATAAGATGTTCCTTTGATGTTGAGACATCATGAGGATGTCTATGATGAAGTTTGAGGGATTTCCCAAGCTTGAGCACCAAGGTGCAGCTGTGGAAGCAATCCCCATGCTTAGAAACCCTAATTTGGGGTAAAATGCAATTTACCCAAATTGAGGGGTCCAACTTGTAATTTTCACCATCTAGAATACCTTTTATTACTCTTGTCATCATTTAGAGTAGAAATGATGAAAGGGATACATCATTTAATAATCAGATGAGAAAAATGATCTTTGTGATAGAAATCACCTAAAATGGGTATGAAACCCTTTCATGTGAGTACCCTAGTTGAAGGTTGGATTTCTTTACCCTTAGATCTTGAGATTTCATGAGATTTGCATAAGGATAGATGAGTTTGGACGTGCCTTTGAGCAAGGAGGGACTTAGATGTGATTTCCAATCTTGTGAGGTCCTTAGGGTGTAAAAGGGGCTAAAGTATATAAGCCACTTCTTTACAAGATAAGTGAACAATCTTTCCTTTCCTTCATTCTCTTCTCTTCTTGCTCAAACGGCCAAGGATAGATCTGGAGCTCAGGGGGACGACCAACTTGTTCTAGGTAAGAGAACCCCACCTTCTAGCTCGAATTCATGGAGGAATTCACTTTCTAAGGTTGGTTTTGTGGTTAGCTTACTTAGTCTTCTTGTTCTAGCCAACCAAACCAACGTTTCCTTGGAGTTTTCACCCCTGACCAAGTTTTGGAAGCTCAAGGACGCCATTAAAGCTTGGAGCTTGAAGGCTTGGAGCTCTAAGATCAACCTTTAGGCGGGTTTTATAACTCTAAACTCATGCTTTATATGTATGCTTAATTCTTGCAAATTTACTTGGTAAAATCTTCTTCTACCTCTCTTCATCCTTGCACGTTTGCAAGCAAAACAGTGGGGGAACCGACCTTGCTAGAGGTTGAAGATGAGGGGCGTGATTCCCTATGTTACTTTTTCAAACGACCTTGGACCCTTTTGGTCCAAACGGTTGCAAACCGTTTGGGTTCAAACGGTTTCAAACCGTTTGCTCTCAAACGGTCTTGCAAGACCGTTTGGATTGAAATGGTCTCAAGACCATTTGAAAGAGTTGACCAAGGGACGACCGTTTGAGGGTCTGTTCCTAATATATTGAATTTCATCTCTGCAAAGAATCAAAGCCTAATTCTTAACCAATTGAGAGTTGAAACCACTTCAACATGAAACCCTAATCGGGTCAAAAGTGCTGATTTGAAACATAGATCTTGTTGAGTTTTGGGTTGAAGGACCCAAACGGTCTTAAGACCGTTTGGGGATTCCTCCAAACGGTCCTAAGACCGTTTGGGCACAACCCAAGACCGTTTGAAGGTCTATGGTTGAGTTAAACTAATGGTTTGAGGGTCCAATTGTAGGAAATTGATGAATTGATGAAAATTGCTGATTTTGACCTAATTGGACTTCAACCCTAGTCAAAACGACTTGGATTTTGGTCAAACTTTGGGCAAACGGTCTCAAGACCGTTTGGATGATGTCCAAACGACCTCAAGACCGTTTGGGCCAAGTTTGAGCCCAATTGGAGGTCAATTGATAGGTTCAACCTTGAATTGATTCACATTGTTGAACATTGATGACCAATCGATTTGAAACCCTAATTGAGAACGATTGAACCCTAATTGGCTTGCAATTGAGGGTCAATTTGATGTCTAATTGGCTAAGGATAACCCTAATTGACTCAATTTATAAGTGGTTAGCATAGTTTTAACCAATTGAGGGCTTCAACACACATATCCATTAACATTGGTAACCTTTGAACCACTTTGGAGGTCCAAACGGTTTGAGCCCATTTGGACCAAACGGTCTCAAGACCGTTTGATACCAAACGGTCTCAAGACCATTTGGGGCCAAATGGTCTCAAGATCGATTGGGCTCAAATGACCTCAAGATCGTTTGGTCCAATCGATCTCAAGCAAATTTGATCAAACGGTCTCAAACCGATTGAAGCTCCAAACGGTTTGGAAGTCAACCCTTCCAAACGGTCTTCACCTCCAAATGGTCTCAAGACCATTTGGATCCAAATGGTCTCAAGACCGTTTGGATCCAAACGGTCTCAAGACCGTTTGGGGCCAAACGGTCTCAAGACCGTTTGGGTGGTTGAAACCGTTTGAAGGTTGAAACCGTTTGGAGATTGGTGATGGTTTGTACTTAATCATTTGATGATGTAATTAGTTCAATGGTGATCCAATCTAAACCCTAATGATAACCTAGGTCATTAAGGGACTATGTGATTAGTGAGTTAACCCATGATGGTGATCATGTGGCAAATTACCAAAATACCCTTGAGGGGTCTAAAGGGATAAAACCTTGTTCTAATCAAACCCTAATCACATGATGTTGATGTTTTGGCTTATGTTAGTCAATGGAGACTTATCTCAACCTAATCTAGAGTAGTGTTGTCACCATCTACTAGTGAGAGGAGAGAGAAAGTATTTCTAGAGAGAGAAAGTATCCTAGAGAGAGAAGTACCCTTTTTAGGTGGAAACTCAAGTGAGATACTTCAATTACACATGAATGTGCATAATTAGGGAATGACCCACCTATGTGAGTTCATGGAAACCCTAATTATGATTTCTTATGGATCTTAATCTTAATTAAGAGTCTTAATGATGATGTTTCTCTTACATAATGATGTAATGAGTACAATTCACTATGGAGTGAATAGTAAACCCTAATTTTAGGGTGAAGACATGAAAGATGAATGGTAAACCCTAATTGTTGAATTGTTTACTATTATCTATTGAACTAACCATGCAGGTTGTTATGAGATGATGGTCACACCCAGGTATGGAATACCATGTTATATTCATTGAAAGCATGTCTTAAGCTTTATGAATAGTGAACCATCTTGATGCACTGCTAAGTGACATCTATTGTGATTTATGGGCTGTAAGAGCCATAAACACCATCAAGGTCATGCTTAACAGATGACTTGTGATGAGATAACTGAGAACTGGTGATTGAAATGAGTTAGGCCTGCTACATTTTAGTATTATCATATATAGCTGTGATGCTAATGTTTTTGTATGATGTTAAGAATACTGAATGTACCTAACTAATCAAGTGAAATGTAGAGCCCTGATCATAGATCCATCATTGTCAGAGTCTAAGTGATGGTGAAACAGGTTTTCCCCAGGGAACTCCTGGATCACATACTTTTGAGTATGTGGGGTACATGGATGTGTAGAACCTTACATCCTAGTGTAGGTATTTGATGTAGATTCTAGTAGTCCATCATACCTTCACTAAAAGAGAATAGGTGAGAGGATTTGGTGTAGATTCATGTAGTCCATCATTCCCCACCACAAAGTCCAAAAGGTGAGATGTATTACTACACTCCCTTAAAGACACAAACACCGCATCGATGAAAGATAAACAAGAAATCTTCCGATGACGAAGAGAGTACAGAACGCCACTGTAACTCTAAAATAGCGAAGGTCCAGCTTACCCTGGAGATCTATAACAAAAGACATCCCGCCAGATGTCTAACAATCAATCCTCTAACTGACTGAGGAAGGTGAAGGTCATGAGAATCTGGCTCTTTCGATGACCTAGTATGATACCGAGGCGACTTAACAGTGGTCGGTTGGAGTATGAGTGGTATACCTCATCTCCACAAGGCATAACAATAATGTTTGAAAAACATAATCAACAACGTAGTATATCTGTTAGAGTTATCTACGAGTTATTTGATTGATGTTACCTTGAATAGTATAGATGTTCTCATATTTTAATATTGATTGAACTCTTGCTTATCATCAAAACTGCTAGTGAATATCTTGAAGGCTTTTATTGCTTTAGTTATTCCCTGCTTTGCTTATAAAGCTTCTAGTGGAGAGTTATAACTCTCACTGGGGCAATTATGTATAATTGTCTCACCCCGTAGACTTCTACTTTTTAGGTGGTCGTCGAAGACGGAGGAACAAGAACACAGGTGACCAATCCCAGCAACAACAACATCAGGAGCAGTAAATATCTCAGGTGGAGATTCAGCCTGCTTCATGGTGTAGTATAGAGTCAGTCCTATGTGTCCTCTGTACTCTCAGGTCCTGGAGTGTTTTGAGTATGAATTTTTGAGAAGTTTTGTATCATGTTGTATATAATTACTCAAGAAGTAATTGTCAGTGATGTAAACAGTTAAATCCTTTTTCTATGGAAAAGGTTTATGGTTTCAAGTTCTTGTCTCGAAAAGTTTTAATTTCCTGTGATTTTTGTCTTCCGCTGTTTACCGATTGCTTCCGCACATGTTTAAATCGGGATTAATTCATGGTTTGGAGATCGGAGCCCACAGATACCAACTGTGACGTCCCCGGATTTTGGCTTCTCCAAACCCTATTGGGAATGAGATCCCATAATCCGAAGACATCAAACAATCATATCAGAAAGCGATGCGGAAGCATAATACGCATACATGAACATACAACCATAACATTCTCAACATTCAACATGTAAATTTATTCAACATGAATTATTACACAATGATTTACAATTACATATTGAATGAAGATTCTACAGTCTAAGAACATGTCTACTAAACTAGGATCTATGCAATAGGTATAACCTGTACAACTTGCTCACATCCTGTACTTTATCTCCCATGCTATCTATGAACCTAAAACATACGTGAAACAACAAATCAACACACAAGGTGTTGTGTACATGGGCAGAAAGATACATATATTTATGGCTTTCATAATTTTGAAAAAGATTTGCAGAAGGAAAGAAAATCATAGAAAATACTTCTTTATTAAGAGAAATACGCCAATTTAAGTCATTTTCCTAGATGGATTGCATTATCAAGGTGGACTAGTACCAAAACATAAATATGGGCCCATCCCCGTGTACCAAGTACTCTAGGGAAACTCCCTGTACACCGTGTGCTCTAGGGAGGTGTACTAGCCAACATTAATCCATTCCCTCGTAAGGGGGATAATGAACACCTTAAATAACTACAAAACATCTACTCATAATTTATGTTTTCAAGTGACAAAACAACGGTTACTACATAGCAATACTACATCCAATATTTGCAAATAGAAGAGAGCATACATACATATCATGTTTGCAAGCAAGAAAACCATAGTCATATAATTAAGTAAACCCACGTACCTGAGTTCATAGATTCCTTACATAACCATGATCATCTAGGTAAACTGGTCAGCACCTGATTAAGACAAGATCATATACTATCATCAGGTTCTCATCATCTTAACCCTAGTCGTGTTCATTAGGGTTTATATTATCTCATTAGGATATTCCAACGTTTACTTGCATTATTGTCTTATATTTATCTTACTGACGTCATTTTCCAGATTATGATCCATTATCTGAATATTAGGTTCCATATTCTATTTTTGTGCACATATTAACCCTAGGTTACATCATTAACCTAGATTAGGGTTTTAAACCATGTATTAATATTCATCTTCATATAACTTGGATTTTGTTCATCTTTATGATCTCATAATTAAAACTGAGGTTCAAAATACTGATATAAGCTTACTGTGTAAATATCATCATTTATTGACCATGTATGCATTTATTGCAGTTTATTTAGCCTTATTAGCCCTAATTAGACATATAGAGAAAATTACACAATTTCGTGCATCAACATGATCATTACTGACATCAGGTGCACTATAAACATGATTATAGACTTACATACATTTTTCTATAATTTTATGTCATTATTTTCTATTTATTATTCCAGAACTAAGCGTTACACATATTACATGATATCACTGATCCTAGTTCGTCAAAAACCTGATATTATGCTTTCATTGAGTTCTACTCATTTTTCTGAGAATTTCGGTATATTATACATATTTTTCTGATAAGCATGCTAATTTCTATGAAAATTTGTAAGAACTGTGAAATAACTAAGACATTTACCTCGTATGGCCTATTAGGAGTTGCCACGTGGCTTCTCAGGGTGCAACACTCAACTGGGAAGTACTGAACCGAGCTGGTCTAACCTGGGTTTGGCCAGAACCAACTCCCTCTCCTGCTGCACTCGCTTGACGCTTGCGGTATCCTGCGTTCACGCCGATCAGGGCGTGATGCCGTCGCCGCCCAATCTGGGCATAGTCTGGCTGGGAACTCGATGACCTCCTCCGGGGAGGCTCCAAGTCAGGTCCTACCCCGACGTCACTAGCTGAAGGACCTTCACAATCCGCTAGCATTAAACTTCAAGAAGGATCAGTGCTTACGATTCATCGATGCTCAAGGAGATTGGGCGACACCTACGCTACTCAGGCTGATCATCCAAACTTGATCGTGGCTGGGTCTAGCATCTCAGAAACCTGAGCTTGCCGCCATGGAGCACCGCTCGACGCTCCAGGGAACCCGTCAGCACTGCTGCGCCAGCGTTGGCATCTTCCGTGTTGCCCTCGGTGACGCGAGACTCTATCCTCTTGTAAAACGGCCTCCTCGGTCTTTGTGGATTGGGGATCCGCACGAGTCCATCCTCGGGCTGCACTTTGGCCACCATCGTCGATTGTTCTGGTGAGAGATCGACACTGCACTGCTCATCTTCACCTTCTCGATTCCGTCTACAACACCACCGCTGGGATCTAGCATCCCCGGCGTCCTTTCCCTGCCGCCTGCGTGACTTCACAGATACGCCGCTGTGCAGCTCTCCTCCGATGCCTGGGTCTGTGCCGCCACTGTGTCAGGAGGATCCGACGAGGAGCAGTATGGAATCAAGGCCTCTCAAAACCTAGACCTCATCTGACTTCCCGTTATGGATAGATGCAATGGAGAAAGCCATGAAGTAGTTGGCTCGTTCTCCCTCTCTAGGGAACCAATATCCCCAATGACAGGTCGGTAAGCTCCCCTTCTGCCGAGATTGCGATTTTGCCAACAAAATCATGTGATTGTCCCATGTACATCGGATCTAACAGACACCTCACCCAAGTTCTGTTCCTCCATTTACGGGGGTTAGGGATGACCGATTCCCTTAGTGCCTTACTGAAAAAAGGCAACGTGACATTAATATGTCACATATCCAAAGACCAAAGTCTAATTAAAAAAAATATCCTCAATGTCCCCAATTTCAAATAATTCTATCTCTTTGTAGAAATATCCAAAAATTCTAAAATTTCAGACATAGGCTCACAAAATCCTAATCTATCTTCTATTGAAGTTTGAGACTCAATGACTATTATCTATCCATGCCAATAATTTTTGTTTAACTAACCTCATAAATAAGTGTATTTACCTTAAATACAAGCCGATTCATCATCAAATTTATCTCTAATCATGCTTTTTGGGTGAAATTATTCTCATCTGAATAACAAGATCCTCAAGTTGAGTTCAATCATATACAAGCATCCTTGGTCATAAATTTCTACATTTGATATCGAAATCCTAAAATTGAGGTCATCACACTATGCTTCATCATTTTATCAATACTGCATAGTCTTTCAACTCTTTTATACTATCTGCATTAACTGTTTTACATACATAACTTTCTTGTAAGCAATAAATGTTATTAAAGGTTATATATTATCACTGGGACATGGGTTTCATCTCGTAGTTTCCACATTCTTTTTAGGTGATCAACTGTGTGATCAGACCCATGGTGTCCAGGAGGTGCAATTTGAAGATTAGTAGAAACTGAGTGGTTGGCTGGGTTCTGTAGAGTCCTAGAGTCATCCATGTGCTCTTAGGTCCGGGCAGGGTTTATTTTGTGTCATGTATATTGACATGTGATTTGGTTGTGTGTTCTGTGGAACATTTAAACGTTGTAATAATCTCGACAACATCTTTTGTGTATAGGTTGTGGCTGAGGATATTGATCTTATGTAAAGTAACTTGGTATATATATATATATATATATATATATATATATATATATATATATATATATATATATATATATATATATATATATATATATATATATATATATATATATATATATATATATATGAGTGCGTTTTCATTTCCTACGCGGGTATTGTAGCGGGGCTACCCATTTAAGAAGACGCAGTGGCAGTATCGTAAATAATCCAAAAAAAAATTAAGGGCGCGTGACTTACAGAAGAAGCACATTCCCGACTGATTCTCCGCCAGAGATTCCCAAAATCCGCCGTCTTCCCGCTCCAGAACTCTCGAATTCATCCACATTCCCAAAACCCCCAACCCCAACAGCCGAATTCTTCAGCCTCTGGTCTGTACTTGCACTGCTGTGTGTGGCGTTCTTCTCCGCTCCAACATTCACCACAGTTTCCGCCGCAACTGCATTTTCCAGTCTCTGCCGCTGAGATCAAAATGGGGAAAACAAAGGTAAAGGCAAAGAAGGCGATAGGAAAGGGAAGTACAAAAATAACGGAAAGTGAAGATTTGTTGACCAAGCACTATGAAGATCTGTCCAAAATGGTAGAAGAAGTAGCTACAACCATACTGCAAGGAGATGAAACGGGGAAGAGTATTGAAGAGCACATCGAACATGCTATGCCGAGAAAAGATAAGAAAGTTAAGAAGAAGAAATACAACGTCGAGACAACTGACACTCTCCAGAAGACTGCTGGAGATGACAACACATCAGGGTAGAAACCAGCCGATGAGGTTACTGAGATACAATTGGATGCAGTGCATGAAGAGACTGAAGAGCCAGAAATTGACAACACATCAGGGGAGAAACCAGCCGATGAGGTTACTAATATACAATTGGATTAGTGCATGAAGAGATTGAAGAGCCAGAAATTGAAAACAAATATGGGGAGAAACAAGTCGATGACGTTACTGACAAACAATTGGTTGTAGTGCATGAAGAGACTGAAGAGCAAGACACAGAAGATGCTGAAGAAGTTGAACAGGATGAAGTAGAAGATTGCAAAAGAAACCAGAATAAGACTTTGGAACAAAAACCAAGAAAAAAGGAAAAGTAAAAATTGCAGAAGAAGGTAATATTGATTATTTTTACACCTATATACGAATGTAATTATCCTGAAATGGTGCTGACAATAGAGTAACTTTGATCACAGTAATTATCCTGGAAAGTAACCTTGATCCGATAAAGTAACTAGATGAACCAACAAGCAACTATATCGACATGAAAGTAACTATGTGGATCAAAAAGTAACTGTTATACATCAAACAGTAACTTTGATCCAAGGAACGTAACTAAAGTAACTGGAAAGTAACCTTGATCCGATAAAAGTAACTAGATGAAACAAAAAAGTAACTATATCGACATGAAAGTAACTCTGTGGATCAAAAAGTAACTGTTATACATCAAACAGTAACTTTGATCCAAGGAACGTAACTAAAGTAACTGGAAAGTAACCTTGATCCGATAAAAGTAACTAGATGAAACAAAAAAGTAACTATATCAACATGAAAGTAACTCTGTGGATCAAAAAGTAACTGTTATACATCAAACAGTAAATTTGATCCAAGGAACGTAACTAAAGTAACTGGAAAGTAACCTTGATCCGATAAAAGTAACTAGATGAAACAAAAAGTAACTATATCGACATGAAAGTAACTCTCTAGATCAAAAAGTAACTGTTATACATCAAACAGTAACTTTGATCCGATAAAAGTAACTTTGATCAAGGTTACTGTTATACATCAAACAGTAACTTTGATCCAAGGAACGTAACTAAAGTAACTGGAAAGTAACCTTGATCCAATAAAAGTAACTAGATGAATCAACAAGTAACTATATCGACATGAATGTAACTATGTGGTTCAAATAGTAACTTCTACAGATCAAACAATAACTTTGATCCAAGAAAGCTAAACCGCATTTGCAAATGTGATACTGTACTATGTAACTCTGAAAAATGAATAGTAACTCTGAAAGTTAAAAAGTAACTACCTGAAAACAAGAGTAGATGTAACGGATAGAAAATAACATGTTGAACTGAAAAAGTAACACTGAAATATAAAAAGTAACTAGACAAATTAACACAAACGTTTTCATATATATGCAGGTACAGGAAAGCTTTTCCATAGATGCTACATAAAAGGTTACAGCAACATACAAAATAGCATGTCGTATAGCACTCATCAAATGAGGATGATGAAGTCAACTACATTTGCAAATCTGATAGCCACACCTCATCTTACTGTAGATGTAACTCTTTTAGAAGATCTGATAGAGAGATATGTGGAAGACGACAAGTTCATGTTAGCACCAGGTTTTGAGGCGAGGATGACTGTAGAAGATGTAGGAGTGATACTAGGTTTGCCTAGTAAAGGTATTGATATAGTTCCACGAAAGCAATCACAGATTGTAAGAAAAATATGGGAGGATTTTGCTAATGCAACAAGAGAAAAAGATACAGTTGGTGAAAGTAGTAAGAAAATAAAAGAGAAGGATGTGTTACACAAGGAGAACTTGAGTAAACTCTGGCAGGAATTTGCAAATAATGACTCTGAAGAAAACTACCAAAATATGTGTCGTGCATGGATGTTGCACTTGTTAGCAACATTCCTTTTACCAGACACTAGCTATTGTGCCCCTATTTACCTTCTACATTATTTGGATGATGTAACTGCTACAGGGTAGTTAAACTGGGAAAAATTAGTGCACGGGAGCATATTCAAGAAAATGAAAGTTATAAGTGAGAATATAAGGATGAGGAGAAGAGGGGAAACAAGCAAAAGAGCACTCTACACAACTGGATGTGTAATGTGCTTGTGTGTAAGTGAAACATTTCATAGTTACTTTGGTCACATTAAACAACCATATATGAACATTTAAAACACTGATTTATACTTTTCTTGTCAACACAGGTGTGGGCTTATGAGTTAACAGGGATAGCAGAGCCTACATTCTTCGAAGCAAAACCACGAATAAAAAGATGGGAAACTCCTGTTAAGATGGTGAAAGATTTGAAAAGTTTGGACAATGACAATGTAAGAATTAGTGTGGGTAAAGTGAAAATAAATATGCCAAATAATATAAAAGCTTTATAATAAATTGATAACTTTTGTGCACAGGTTTCTGCAGTGTTGAAGAAGGATGATAATGATGATTGGGAAGCTGCAAAGGTAGTGAAAGATTTTCCTTATTATCTCGCAGCAAATAAAGCCAAGAGCAAGGTAGTTAGTAAGAAGATACTTACATCATATAACACAAGCAGAGAAGTCTCAGGAAGCTTGGAGAGTAGAATATTGATCCTTGAGGACGAGCTGAGACTGCAGAAGGAAACATGCAACAGAATTGCACTAGAAGCTTTTACTGCTCTAAGAGTAGAAAACGAGCAGTTGAAGAGAAGACTTGAGGAAGTTGAATCTGAAAATAGATTGCTAAGGATCCAAGCTGACAATTACAAGTGTTCACAATCTGCAGCTACACCAACTCCCAATTTCATTGAGAATGAAAGTTGGCATTCATGTGATCTGAAGAAAAAGTAGTTGGAAATGGACCAACATGGACCTACACAAGAAAGACCAAGATTGAGCAAACTTAAACTAAGGAGAACGTTAGTGGAGAAAATGACAGAAAATGTACCACAAGATTCAAAGAAAGTAGAAGAAGTTCCATCTAAAGAAATCAAAGAACCAGCACAACATGAAATGGAAAAAGATCCATCTAAAGAAGATCCAACTGAAGAAAAAAACACAGAAGAAAAAGAACAACTAGAAGATAAAACATAGCTCACAGAAGATGGAATGGAAAGCATAATGATAGATATAGACAATGAAGTTGGAGTGAATGAGAAGGATGTAAATTTTGGTGAAGTTGAGATGAAAACAACTAAAATGTTGAGAAAGAGGAAGGGGAAGATGCAGACGGTCATTGGGAGCATAGAGGAAAATATCAAGATAAGGAGGCATGCACATGTAAAATTTCTTTAGTAATGGTGCTCGTTCCATCAATGACGCAACAGTCTGAACTAAAAAGTAAAATATGTCATCCATAAAGTAACTATGTTAATATAAAAAGTAACTGTGATAATGATAGAGTAATATTATGGAATGTAAAGCAATTTTATGGACTAAACAGTAGAGTAACTGCAATAAAATATGTCTTTTACATAGACTACTAACCAAAATTTGTACTTCAAAAATAGAAAAAGAATTCGACATTCATAGGATTCGAGCACTTTAGACCAAAGGAGATGCAAGAGGATGTGAAAGAATTTATTGACAACATTGATGAAGTGTAAGTAGATACTTTTTAAAGTTCTATCAGTCACATGGTTATTATGAATTACTTGATCAATCCATAAATTTCTATCTCACATCTTCAGTGTGAATTCTTTTGAAAAAAAAAGCACAGGTCAAGAAGAGAATGGATTTTTGGAAAGGACACATGGTGCACGGGAAAGGACTTATCAGCTCTATTGTTTAAGGATAAGATGATGCAATCACCTGTAAGTAATGGAATATTAAACATTTATTACGAAATTATAGATTGCTAATTGATGCTTGTGCATTTTCAGATATTGGATTGCTTTGTAAAAATGTTGAAAGAGACAACAAGCAGAAAGAGGAAGAAGGGACTGCTTTCATGGCATTGCTTAAGCACTTATGTTCCGGTAAGACAAATAGGCTATCACACTAGATTACATTTATCACAACAAGGCCACTAAAGCTTGCAGAAAAGTAAGTCACAAATTTGTTTTTACAGAAAAAGCTAAACATGATGGCGGATGAGATAACAATCAAAGAGATTGATATGATGCAACCACTCTTCAATGTACCTGACAAGGAATTCATGACAACGGACTCCGTGTTTACAATACTTAACAATGACAATCACTTGCATTTGCTAGAAGCAAGTTTTAGGGATGGGGTGCACAGGTCTTATAACTCAATGTCAGGAAGTTTAAAATCTGAGAGAGAAGTGAATAGATGGGTAAGGAACAAAAAAGAAAAACTGTTAGAAAACAGTTGAATGAACTAGTGTAGGTTACATTATACTTATGAATGTTATGTTGTGCATGCAGGTGGGGTTCGTTCATGAATTCTTCAGGGGGGTGCCTGAGCGTGGAAGTCAAATGTCTCAATGGCCAATAGAGTACCCTGATTGCCCCCAGCAAGAAGATGATGATGTTGACTGTGGAGTCTATGTTATGAAATATCTGGAATGCTTAGTGAATGGGAAGGAAACGAACTTCACAAGCAAAGACATCCCTGCAATAAGGGCAGAGATCTTCCAAACAATGATGAAGAAGGGGAGACTGCAACTAGTTGAAGAACATACTAGAGATCAACAAGAGAGCAAAGAAGGAGCAGGTGACAAGCATAACAAAGAAAAAGAAGAAGATGTTGTGCCAAGTCTGAATGCTTGGCTCAAGTCAGATTAAAAAGAACTCTTAGACATATGTAAATGGTTATGGTTATGGTTATGTTTTGTAAATGGTTAACTGAAGTAAACTCTGCAACCAGTACTATATGCAAATGGTTATGGTTATGTTTTGTTACTTTTTGTTTGACATTTGAACCTACGGGTTCATCAGTTATATGTGTATATGGTTATGGAATGTAAGGCTTATGTTATAGAATCTGAAGTAAAATCTGTAAAGTTGTTTTAATGATAATTACTTTGATCAGCAGGTCCTCATTGCATGAGTGTAGTAACTCTCTTCCGAACATAAAAGTAAATATGTATCCTGAAAAGTAACTTTGATCCAAGAAAAGTAACTAGATGAACTAACAAGTAAATATATCGACATGAAAGTAACTCTCTGGATCAAAAAGTAACTCGTTAAACAAAAAAGTAATTTATGTGATGTATAACGTAACTCTCTGGATGAAAAAGTAACTCGTTAGACAAAAAAGTAATTTCTGTGATGTATAATGTAACCTCTGGGTCAAAACGTAACTCGTTAAACAAAAAAGTAATTTCTGTGATGTATAACGTAACTCTCTGGATCAAAAAGTAACTTGTTTGACAAAAAAGTAATTTCTGTGATGTATAACGTAACTCTCTAGATGAAAAAGTAACTCGTTTGACAAAGAAGTAACCTGTGAGATGTATAACGTAACTCTCTGGATGAAAAAGTAACTCGTTTGACAAAGAAGTAACCTGTGTGATGTATAACGTAACTTATTAAATCGGGAAAGTAACTCGTCCAGCAAAATGGTAACTGAAAAGTAAATATGTAAAACAAAAAGTAACTCCCTGAGAAAGAAACTAACTCAATGAACTAACAACTAACTATATCGACATGAAAGTAACTCTCTGGATGAAAAAGTAACTCTATTGACAAAGAAGTAACTTGTGTGATGTATAACGTAACTTATTAAATCGGGAAAGTAACTCATCCAACAATAAAGTAACTTGTGCGATATATAACCTAACTTATTGAATCGGGAAAGTAACTCAGTAAACGAAAAAGTAACTATGTAAACACCAACAAAAGTAACCTTCGAAAATCTGTAACTTATCAAAAATAGTAGGATGTCTGCAAACTGTACTGTGCATCTTTGCAACACCAAGAAAAGTAACTCGTTAGAAAATCTGTAACTTATCAAAAACAGTAGAAAATCTGCATAACTTATCAAAAACAGTAGAATGTCTGCAGACTCTAGTGTGCATCTGTGCAAAGATAAGTCCTTACAAAACAGAACACAGATCACTGCTACCCTCATTCCGCCCCTTCACCAAGAGCTCTCATTTCGCCCTTTCATCCAGTGCTCTCATTTTTTTGCAGCACCAACAAGAACAACCTACCTTCTTCAAAGCCAAATTCTTCACAAACTACCTTCTTCACAGCCTACCATGGAGCCTTTCATCCAGTCCATCGACTACACCATTGACGACAAGACAATAGAAACCATTCAACTTCCTATAGAATGGAACCATCTCCATTTACACATCAATCCAGGCAAGACCACCTTCCTAATCGGAAACCAGTCTTTCCAGATCATCCTTATGAAAAACAAAAATGGGTCACTTTCAGCTGCTAAGGGCTGGAAAAGGATGATCACACAGCTCAGTCTTCATAAAGGTTGGATCATCTACCTCAAGCCAACTGATCACCATACCATCACAACATGGATCATAGATAAGTACTTAGAAACACCAACTGAGCTTATTCCACTCTTCAGAATGCCTGGAGACGAAGTATACTCTGGATCGGAGGACTTTGCAGATCAACTCTTCGTTAGGGACATATACCAAGCAGCATCGGGATCAGCTGTGAATCCCATTCAGGTTGACTCATCCACAACATCAGACAACTCAACATCTGCAAGAGACATTACTTCTTCTTCTGTCCAGTATTCCGTTCACAAATAGAAGTCTGAATGCATGAAAGAATAGTAACTTTGATGTTCAGCAAAGTAACCTTCGCAGAAGGCAGATCAGTTGTTTATGATTATGGTTTGTTACTTTTTGTTTGACATTAGATCATATGGGTTCATCAGTTCTGTGGGTATATAATTATGTTTTGTTGCTTTGTGTTTGACATTTGGACACTATCAGTTTGATATTAGTTGAATGCTCGTATAACTTTAGCTGGCTGTTGTTGTTATGTTGTGTTTGGCATTTGGACACTCAGTTATAGTACATCAGTAACTCTATGTTACAAAAAGTAACTGCTACACATCAAACAGTAATTTTGATTCAAGAAAGGTAACTATATGAACTAACAAATAACTATATCGACATGAAAGTAACTCTGTGGTTCAAAGAATAACTGCTGCAGAACAAACAGTAACTTTGATCCAAGAAGAGTAACTAGATGAACTAACAAGTAACTATATCGACATGAAAGTAACTCTGTGGTTCAAAAAGTAACTGGTACAGATCAAACAGTAACTTTGATCCAAGAAGAGAAACTAGATGAACTAATAAGTAACTATATCGACATGAAAGTAACTCTGTGGTTCAAAGAGTAACTGCTACAGATCAAATCTCCCAGATATGCCCATTCTCCAGTGCGGCCGTAGTATTATCAAGGATGAAGATAATAAAGATTCATATTTCTATTTATAAAATAATTCAATTACATCAGAATCAGGGAAGTAACTGGTGCACACAAAATGTAACTGGTGCACACAAAAAGTAACTGGTGACACAAAAAGTAACTGGTACACACAAAACGTAACTGGTGCCCACAAAACGTTTGATTTAGATAAAAATAGTAACTCTGAGCTGCAAAAAGTAACCTTCCAAAATACAAGTAAGTTATTGATTTAGGAATAACATATCACACAACAAACAAATTTTGAATGATCTTTATAAAAGATTTAAATTGGATACAATTGAAGCTACACAGTACATCTTCGCCATTGCAATTACATCAGAATTTGACATGTCTCACCCACTAAACAATTGGGTACCATTATATTCAAATATCAATTACAACTGACACACAGTACATCTTGGCCATTACAATTACATCAGAATTTGACATGACTCACACACTAAACAATTGGATACCATTATAGTAAAACTAGTGAATAAATCAACTTAAATAACAACATTGTCAGCAGTAGTAAAAAATTCACAGCTTCATGAAGCACAACAAGAAGACCACAACAGACCACAACAGCAGTAGCATCAAATCCGCAACTTCAGTAAACCACATAATCTGAATTCAAACACACACCTATTTCTTTAATGGGCAGTTTCTGCTGTCATGGTTAACACCATATTGTAAACAATTCTTGCACTGTCTCGTTTTAGATAGAGAAATTTCAACTCCAGATTTAATCCGCACATCAATAGATTTAGGTCTACCTCTAGTTTTACAAACACTGGGAATATGGACCTTGACAGCAGAAGAAGAAGCTGTATTCGAACCAGTTACACCAACATCATCAACATCTAATTCCAACAACTCCTTTCGCAAAGCAATGAGTTTTTCAAGACACATATCTATAGTGTTGTTCCTAAACGCTATATTAACAATTGAATTGCAAGCAGATACCAACTGCAGTCTCTTCCCAGTGGATAGCTACAGGATAGATGATTTGCTGAAAATCAAAGGATGATCTCTATATCCTTTAGTCCACCTCTACAGTATATATGGCTCAGGAAGATTGCAAAAATCACGACTCTTTAGATAAGCAAGTATGTGTCTACATGGAATTCCTTTGAATTCTAACATGAAACAATTGCATGATACCATACCAGTGGATGAGTCTTTCTTCAAAAGACGGGGAGAACAAGAACCACCAAGACGATATACCTCAAACTCAACATCATCACAAGTTTCTTTTACATTATATACCATACTTTGATGAACTTCAGCTTGAAAGATCTTAAAAATTGCCTTGGTGTATGTACCTCTCATTTGCTCCTCCAAAGGCCATACTGATGACAAAGGAAGATTGTTGTAATCATCATCAAAATCTTTGAAATTTTCAATCTCCCGCACATGAGAGTAGGCAGTCTCTAAGCAACATACAAGTTCAAAAAGTGTTTTCCTACTGTTGACATGACTTCGAATGAAAGCATTCAAGCTCTCACTTCTTTGTGTTGTCCTCATACCAGCAAAGAAAGAATCCTGCATAAAACATGGGACCCAATCCCACCGCATAGCATACATATCAGAAAGCCAACTAATATGTAATAGGTCATTCTCTTCAACTACATAATTCCACCTCTCTTCAAATGTGTCTGTATCGTCTGTATTCCATACATAATCATTCAAAGAGCTAATAATCCGATCCTTGTTTGGAACACCGCCAAGCTTAGATGGAAGCTTTTGTAGGATGTGCCAGCTGCAGAAACGATGCTTACAGTTTGGAAAAACAGTAATGATAGCAACATTCATAGCCGGGTCTTGGTCAGTTATAATGGAAACCGGCTCTTTGCCAAAACAAAGTAAGTATTGCTTGAAAACCCAAAGAAAAGAGTCATAATTCTCATCAACCAACAAAGCTGAAGCAAACAACACCGTCTTGTAATGGTGATCCACACCACCAAACATTCCAAAAACCATGGAATACTTGTTGGTACGGTAAGTGGTGTCAAATACAATAGCATCTCCAAATAATGCACAATCATCAACAGAAACCGGATCAGACCAAAACAAATGTGTCAAGCAACCATTAGAATCATTTTGATAAGAGTAAAAGAATTTAGAATCTAAAACCTTCAAGCTTGCAAAATGATCCAAAACCATGTCCACATCATATAAAGATGACTCCTTCCTCTTGCTACTGAGATGTCCATGAGCTTGTCTACTTGTAAATGTCAAGTTTTCTTAACCACCAGACTCTGTTTCTATCAATGCAAGTTGTCTGGAGACAGGTATATTTGCTTGACTCATAGAAGAAAGCATCTCTTTTTGAGTTTGGTCAAGAGATGAATTACACTTCAAGTACCGCAAGTGAGAATCATCGACAAGATCATGATTGTGTTCATCAAAAAAAGCAGTAACAAACCATACAGATAAAGACTTATCTAATGTAAATCGGATCATTGCTTTACAACCACACCTTTTCACAGAACGCTTGTGCTTCTTAGATAAATTCTCATGCAACTCACCAATATTGTCACAAACAGGACTAAGAAGACCTTTGGATCTCTTAGAAGAACTACTCTGACCTTGCTTATCACATACCAAATCTTTAGCAAGTAAGATCTTAGTACCTCTTTCATAACGATTATCATCTTTCCTAATAGTAAACCCAAACAAACCAGCATACCTATAGTAAAACGATATGGCATCATCTAAACTTCCAAATTGTAATCCAACTCTAGGGACATCAACTGAGGACACAGTATCAGCAACAACAGATGAAGAAGAATGAACATTATCATCGTCAATGTCAATAATATCATTAGCAGCATCAGTATCAAGACTAGCATCCATTGCAGAGATCAAAAAGTAACTCTGTAAACAAAAAAGTAACTATAAAAATGACTAATACATCACGAAAAATAACTAAGACAAACATATCATAGAAGGGATTATACTTAGCATATAATCAACTGCTCAACACAGAATTTGGTATTTAGTTTGTAAACAATAATTCAAAAACACACCTACTTCTTCAATGTGGGTTGCGTTGTTGGTCAGCTGCTGGCGGAACAAGGCAGTTTCCGGCTTCGAATACTTTTACCCCTATTCTGCTTCTTGATGGAGCCGACTAGTCGATTGCCGGAAACATCCACAAACTCGAGCACCTTGACACACCAGACCACAACCACACTACCGGATGTTCAATGAATGCGATTACCTCCAAGGATAGTCATAGATTGGAACGGCGTGTAAGATGGATTTGTGATGAAGACCGTAAGTGGAGATAGGTGGAGGTCTGAGATAGACGGAGCCAGGACTGCAGATTCCAAAGACAGATTCGGGAGGTACGCTGGTATTATTGAACTCAACCGATGTCTACCAGCTCTTCCGGCGTTGCAGGTGGAGGTCGGAGATAGACGGAGCCAGGACTGCAGATTCCAAATTGCTCAGAGACGACCAATTAAGACGCACGTACAGAGTGTTGACGGAGGATGCCGCAATGGCGGGGTCGACGACTGATGCTCGACGAGGAGGATGCTGCAACGACGGTGTCGGCGGCTGATGCGTACAGAAATCGGCCGTATTTACGTACGTTGCATCCGCGTCAAAGAGAGGGGTAGCCCCGCTACAGTACCCGCGCGGGCAATAAAACAAAGCCTATATATATATATATATATATATATATATATATAGAGAGAGAGAGAGAGAGAGAGAGAGAGAGTGAGAGAGTGACGTGGTATATTGAATGCACTAACATATTCACTCAAGGTTGAGATCCCCGAGCTTTTACCAAAACCAATGTGCAACAATACCACCCGCAAGCGGACGGATCTTATCACAGTATAGTTAAGGATCGAATCCCAAAGGACAATGTTTTTAAGAATCTTTGTAAGTCTTATCTAGTTTGAGTTAAGACTAATATTTAAAATGATGGGTTGATTTGAGTTTGATTAAACTAATTGCAAGGAAGTAAAAGCTGAATTAAAGTTAGATTTAGATCAATGATATGGAATCACTGGGATGGTACCAGGTTTCACCACCACTACACATGAAAACACATTCAATCACACATATCCAGACAAGATCTAACTATCCAAATGGAGTTTCTACAAACACTCCACGAGGATAGGTTCACGTGAACATCACTTTAGGCATCAGATTTCTCGTCGCTGTCCGGGACACGCACTCACAGCTCCGAAGATACAAAATCCAACTAAGGTTGTGAGCCCTCCGCGAGGATAGGTGCACAGAAGCGTCACCGTAGGCTAGATGGATCATCCCCTAACGTATCATATACTTACGACCTCAAGGAATCCTATCAAAAGTTCTCGTCAAGGAGTCAACCGCGCGAATCGTTAAGCAAGCAGGCGATTATTCTATAAGCAATCATCGACGATTAACTAAGAAGATACAACATCCAACTTAGGTTGCGAACCCTCTGTGAGGATAGGTTCACAGAAGCATCACCGTAGGCTAGATGGCTCATCCCCTAACAGATCATATACTCACGACCTCAAGGAATCCTATCAGAAGTTCTCGTCAAGGAGTCTACCTCATTAATCGACATTCTAAACTACGAAGATAAGAACGAGATGAATGCAAGCAGGTAATCAAACTACAAACTTGAATGATTAACAACGAAATGAAAAATTATATACATTGCCATGGAATGCTTAACAAAAGAACATGATTGCAGGGGCAGCGGGGTTAATCCCCACACCCCAGTGAAAAGGGACTACTCGCTCATGGTGCGAGAGACAAGAAGAATAAGAAAGAGAGAGAAATCTGCCATGAACTCGGTGCAGAAGGTAGTCGCAGCTCGGTGAAGATGATGTGGTATTCTATGTCGTGTCAGAGCAGATTTGGAAGAATGAGGGATGCCAAGACAGACCGGGAAATCTTTCTCACTCCTCCTTTCCTCTCTTCTCAGTCTCCTCGAGTTGCAGCAGGAACGGTAGGTGAAATGGCAGTGTGGATAGAACTGGATCAGATCTGTGTACAGGCAGCCTGTCGGCGTCCTGGAACCGATACAATTGAGGACCCTTGCGGTCCTATTTATAGGCTCGGATGGGGCTTCACATTTTCTGCATAAATCTAATCCAAACGGTCTTGGGGAAAACGTTCTTGGAAATCCGCCTTCAAACGGACCAAAGGGATCCAAACGGTCTTGGGATCGAATGGCTCCAAACGGTCTTGGGACTGAATGGCTCTAAACGGTCTTGGGACCGAATGGATCCAAACGGTCTTGGGACCAAATGTCTCCAAATGGTTTTGTGTTTATGAACGGTTTCGGGGCCCAACCGATTTTGTTTTGATCGATTTTGATTGTCTGCACAGTCTTGAGTCCAAACGGTCTTGAGCAATTGGTTTTCTCATTCAGTCTTGTGCTGGTCAGTACCCCATTCGGTCTTCACATTTGCAGTAAACGATCTTCATATTATTTTCATGCAACCGGTTTGAGACCCAACCTCCATTCGGTTTGAGTTGCCGATGACCAACGGTCTGGTGATTGCTCTATCAGTCTTGGTGACTTCTGCGTCCAAATGGTCTGAGGTGGTGTGCTTCTGGGTCGAGGCGGGAGGTGAGGGCGGTGTGGCTGTCATGATAGCGGGGCTCACGGTTGCGGGAGGTAGGAGATGATGCGCTACGACCGTGGCCTGGACTCTATTTCATGGTCTTGAATTCATGCAGACGTCCAAACAGTTTCTCGGACAAGCAGCTGCAAACATTCTTGAATGTGCTGCTCGATCCCTCACGGCTAAATGGTCTTAAAATGGAACTGTCCATTCGATCTTGAGACCGAATGGATGAAACCGTTTGGTCAAGACTGTTGGTGAGACCGTTTGATGAGACCGAATGGTTGAAACCCAGGATGAGAAAGGTGAGTCCCACTCAAAAAGGGTCGATTGTTCAACCTCGTCAAGACCTGCATCAAATCAACATACATTCAGTTAAAATCATGATAATTGGACCAATTAAGTAATTTTTGCACATTTTGTTATTTAGCAAATGAAATTGAATGTATTGAGTTGAATTTGTCCCAAAATGATAACTGAATTCCATGATGAATATGCATTCATCAAAATACCCCGAACTTAAACGTTGCTCGTCCTCGAGTAACACAAAATCTGAACCAGTCGCCAAATGAATAGTTTCAATTCGTGTGATTGCCTCCTCTTCACATCATGATTGTTTTCTTTCTACTTAGTATGACTTAGCATCTCAACCTCCTGAGACCACTAAACACATCTTACCATATCTTCATTCCTGAGTTTGCTTTCCAATATCACTTCCTCCTCACGTTTTCCAACAACAAGCGTGTCAAAGAGTTTTGTAAGACTCCGGATCATATGAAGTGGGGGCCGGCTGCAAGCTAAATTAGAGGATAAGGGCCTACTTCTTGCGGGCTCTGTGGGTACATGGCTTGAAATCCGAAAAGGTTAAATCTCGTAGGTTTATTAGATAAGGACACACAGAACACATATACTGATATACATAAGAATGCATATGACTCATAATCCTAAGGAAAGGGCAACACACAATGATCACGAAGTTTGAAATTTGAATTTCAGCTGAAAGGGAAGGACAACACAGTACCATGGTGGCAACAACGAAGCAATGCCTACAGAAATGCACAAGAAGCAGATCCACCCGACCTTTAGGGAGAGGGAGAAGGTGGACGGTGAGGCCACCGAGAAGTTAATACCAGGTTCAAGAACTTAACAAGAAAGAAAAAGGTAGGATTCCGGGATGTAGGGGTGGGAAATTTTATTCATGGTTCTTGGACCTGATGTATCCTTCTATTTTGATCCGATCGTTTGCCTGCCTGGGGGTTGCAATATGAATGTGATTGGTCCTACTTTTTATTTAAGGAAAAAAAGGTTCAAAATACTTTCTATTTTGTGTAGTTTTGCGTTAACCCAGATGCAATAGCAATCCAGAATTAACTAGAAATTGGTTTCTGAATACCCGTAGACACCCATTAGCCCAAATTGATACAAGCTAGAAAAAAAATGCTTCTTGTTTGGATTATGGTGAACAGTTTTGCTTCGGGATTCGTAAATTCATTTCACAACTTATTTTAACTCGGTTTAAGTCGAGAGGCTTCGATAACCATACGTCAAGTGAAAACTTACACACATAGTGTGTTCATGTACAAATTTATGTGAAAATAAAATTATGTGACATTTCGAGTTTCTACTTTGATATCAAAAGACAACAAAAATAGCAATAGCAATGTCTAAATTAGTAATCATCTAATTATTATTGAACACATAAAGAAAACTACATAATATAGGCTTAATTTTAGATTACACACCACATAACTGATTCTGCTTTAAGGTTTAGGTCTTTGAAAAAAGTTAGGATCAGTGTCAATTGTTTGTGTTGCATAGTTTTACATCGATGATTCTGGACCAATCTTGTTCCAGCCTACCAGTGATTTTTGGCACCCTCTAACAAATTACTTATGTATTATTTTTCCATGATCTTCTTCCTTCAAAAAAGGAAGAAAAACTCTTGAATATTCATTTACGAAGGAAATTGGTTGGTTAGGTGTTTATCCTTTATTACTTGAATCCATTTTTCCAGGTCATAACCGGTCAGGTTAATAGGTTCTTATTGATGTCAAGAAACCATTTTTAGGTTCATTCATGGGTGGATTTTGCATCATGGTTGATTAAGAACCGTCTGACCTAAAATTGATCTAGAACTAGATTTTAAAAAATTGAACTCATAACTAGAACCTACAAAACACTAATACATATATATTTTCCAAAATATCTAAACCTAACCTAAACCCATAGCATATAACATACTATACATATTCAAACAATATTGATTTATACCCAAGTGAAAACTTGAAAATTTTAAAATATTCAACCTAGAACAAACTGAGATTGAAATAATTTAGGCCCATAACCAATCCTATTTCATCCTGATAACAACTTTCAAACTAGGAATCGACATATATTGACACAATCCAGATCTAGAAGCAATATATTCTATGTTTGATGAAGGTGAGTTATCACAAATCCAGACAACACTTTAAAAATACTACATGTGCCAATCCAACTTTTGCAATCCTCAATGTAGTTATATTAGCCACATTTTGAAAACTTATCAAAAAATAAAGAGATGCAAATAAAGGCGGCTGGACATATGTACATGTGAAATTAAGAAAAAACCTAAGTACATTCTCTGTCTAATGTTGATAGTGAAGAGGTTTATTGGGATTTGTGAAAACTAATAGGCTTTCTAGAATTTGAAAACATAGGTAGTTTGGACAACTAAGTAAAAAAATTTGAAAATTGTTCTTTCACACACGAGGAGCATCAAACTCATTGTATATGCACACATAGGGGGTAGGGTGGCTTTATTGATATGTATATCAAGAGAGAGAATCATATGATGATTGTAATGGGGCATTAGATAACTGATTTGATAATAATAAAGGTAATATCATCTATTATGTTATCATGATATGGTGACACAAACACAGTAGATGGATAAAGAATGATGCTACTAGATGACATATGTCTTCAGTTTGAGGACCTGAACAATGAAATCATATATATGATAAGAGTACATACATTCATGTTATGTCCCTAGTCAGATATTACCGTCAAAGAAAAATCGACAATATTAATGCATAAGATTAGAATGTGTGTTGGTTGATGACATAATCTCGTAGCCATGATATGTGATATCAAACCAAACACATAGGTAAATGTTAGAGAATAGTGTATATGACAAATCCACCTTGAGAGTGATATATGGAGACCATGGAACAATAATCAGAATCAACTCTAGTAGTGATAGTGGTGATTGTGGTTCATAGACCTAAAGTCACTATACTCATCACATGTTGTTAGATTGATTTTGACATCATCCAACGTGAACTTGAATAAGGGTTTCCATAAAGCCAATGCTCGAGTGCATTGTGATACATGGGGAAGGACTATGAGCTGACCGGTTCCAGTGGTTAACCAATTGATTCAAGTGTCAGTCAATTTAAACAACGTTGACTGAATCATAAATCTGAAATGAATGGTCGAGAAGTGAACATACTAGTTCAGATTATGAAACAACCGATCCAGGTTATGAACCACCCAGTTCAATGATCAATACTACTGGATTAAGGATTTATGCTGACGTCATGTTTGATCAACCTAAAGTGCACGTCCATAAGGGAGGCGGAGTCAGAAGGAATTGAACTTTAAATTCATAACTTGAAACCTTCTAGGACCCCTGTAACTTTATTACGGAGTCGAAGTAGATATACTGGGTCGAACACAGGGACGTGGGGACATTTAGGGCACTTAAGATCTCACTCTTAAGTCAGATAAGCCAAATTGATAGTCGATAAAAGTATGGAGCTAGAACTAGTCTAGCATATCATGAAAAAGTAAAACAAAACAAAGAAAAGCAAACAAAACAGAGCCCGTAGGATTCTACTAATCAGAGAGAAGGAGTTCCTGGCTATATAACCACAAGTTGGGCAGTCTATGCACCTGTTCTCAAGTGTAGACAACCCTTGAACACCCCGACAAGCAACCTACATCCAAACACAACACATATTGTGGTATCTATTCCTTGGGGTCATCCCACTCGCTCTGGCAAAGTGTGACTAAAACCCATCAATGACATGAATCCTCTCTTGAGTATGACAAATCATCTCTGTAGAATATTCTAGATACCCTCTTAGGTCTAGAATGTTTTGAGATTCTAGGAACATACATGATCGGGGCAGAACCAAGTAGTGGACAGACCGAGCCTAGGTCTACGGTCCTGCACAAATCACCTTGAACCATCCTCCTTTCGGATTCCGATCCAAACTACCTTGTCTTACCTATTTCTACAATGAAAATATCGATATAGGTAGAAATAGAAGTTTAAGCAAGAAAGAGATCAACCAAACTAGCAATCATAACTAGAAAGAGAAGATAGAATAACAAACATACTAGATCTGGAATAAAACTTCTTGCTTAAGGTAAACATACATAAACATGCCCAAAATGGGCTACATAGATAAGAAGGAGGTCAACTAACCATGGACAAGCATAGTTCGCACCGAACAAAGATAAGAGAACATCATTTGTACAGAAACAAAGGAGAACAATATAAGAAAGGAAAAGAAGAAGAGATTTAGCCCATAGAGGAGAGGTGGCTCTCACTCCTTAGCCTCCGTATGGGCCAAATCCCATATTTGGGTCATCCTCCTTGATCTTCTGGACTCCTCTACCTCCTTTCTCCTTGATTCCCCCCCAAACAACAGCTCGATGGATGTGTGGAGGTGGAAGATGGATGAAAATGGTGGAAATGGGTGAACAGAGGCAGAGGTGTAAGTGATGATGGACGGAAGCTAACTGAAGAGACGGGTGTAGGACGAGTTTGCCAGCCTTTCCAGGTCCTTCGAACTCTCCTATGGGGCTCTGGGAACCAAGAGGGGTTGGAACCACAAGGTGGAGATTCCCTAGCTCCGAACCCCTCTCCAGGTCATGGGGGGGGTGTATTTATAGGCATAGATCACCGACTTAGTACCACGGTCAAGGTGTGCACCGAATTAAATATGTGGTCACGGTCGCTATCAAGGTTGCATTCGTGATCGCGGTATGTCTTCCAGTATCACAGTCGTGGTCTCAGAAGACATATCGCGGGTCGTGGTATCATGGACCAAACCCACTTTTTTTTTTTTGGGGGGGGGGGGCTATTACTGGTGGTCGATGGGCCCACGTCGATGAGCCTTCTGATTGGCAAGGATACATTCTGATAAAGGATTTGCCATCAAAAAATAAGGTCCAAGATATCAAAAGTTTCTTGGGCCCGCTAGTCGGTTAGCGGGACCACAATCTCCTAAGATGGTGCACATAGTGGGATACTTAGTCCACAACGGTCGTAACGAATGGAAGTCTAGTTGCTGCAAAAATCGTGTGTTGGGGAGAAGTCTTGGAGAATAGATATTTTTTTAGGTTTGGTGCCTGCAAGTCCCAAAATTGGCTAGTTTGATCAACTTTATCTATGAAAAGATATAAATTACTAAAAGATAAGAAACATGGGATATTTTGAGCATATTAAGGCTATAGTGACATAAAACCATAGATAAATGCTTAGTATAAATACGTAAATTTGGGTGTTATCAACCACCCCAAGCTTAAACCTTTGCTTGTCCTCAAGAAAGATTGTGCTCAAAGAACAAAAAAAGATAACATCCAAATTAAGCCTGGCGATGGATGCTAAGGCTAAGAAAAATAGTTTAAAACATCAATTCTCCTGATCCATGTCATTTCAAAACAAACCCTGTGACGACCCCAATTTCTACATACTTTCCTTAGTGACATATACAAATATGCGTGCACTCATATCTATAAATGTCAAAAGGGAAAATAATAGAAATCAAGATAGCCAACTAAAATCAGAGATAAGCCAAGATCATGTTCACATCATAGTAAATAGCCACACAACACTTTATTCAATAATGAAAGATAAAGTCATACATATTAATACTTGAGAAAGGAGAAGAATAAGTCTATGAAAAAGGAAATGCGATTATTACATAGGATCTATAGAATCCTATTACATCATCTAGAAGAATAAAAACTATCTAACTGAAATGAATATGACACGAAGTGGAAATCTATCTCATATCCTCCATGATCATTATTTAGTGACTTCAGGTACTTTGATGTGCTTCATATATTGTCAATTGTTCCTTGTACCTAGAAAATATGAGAAACAAAAACATCAACAATAGTTGGTACATGGAATTAAAAGCTATACTATGCTGGCATATAAAATACTCATATTGGAGAAAGAGAAAGAAAACGTTATTTAAAGGCATAAAGTCAAGCAATCTCAAGTTATTAGCCTCATTTATAGTGAACATGCATTACTATGGTGGACTTAGCACATAATCACATAAATAGTGGGCCCTTCCCCATGTACCTTGTACTCTAGGGATCTCCCCGTATACCATGTACTCTAGGGAAGTGCTAGTCAACATTAAAGCTTTCCCTCTCTAATAGGGAGTTTAATGAGGACCACTAGTAACTACATTTCACTTATATTCAATTATGTTCTTTTATGTTCAAGGCGTTAAATCATAAATTATGCATAAATATACACATCCATCAATGTATGTCAATTTCATGCAAACAAGTACATATATTTAGCATCCAGCAAAATCTAATCATATAATTATATCCATGTACCTTTAATTCTTAGATCTGAATTCCACAAGTCCTAGGTTATGAGAAAGATAGTAGATCACCCAGAAATATAGTAAAACCCTAAAGTCACCATGGTTTCTCATCAAACAACAGTAATTATTATTATAGTTAGGGTTTAGGTTATTTGGGATGTCACTTTAGGATACATAGGTTTCAGAGTTGGGTTCTGAGATTAGGGTCGTCCAGGTTATTCAAGGACATTTTAGTTATTAGGGTTTTTCATAAATTGTACATAGTATTCATGATAAGGTGAGAAAAACTAGAAATTAGGGTTCTTCTCAATTATTGGATCAACTATCTTCCCTAGATAGGTTTTCGAGTAATATGATGACCAAGATCATAATTAGGGTTTAATATGTTCCCAAGGCAGACTTAAAATCAATTATAACCATTATTACACAAAAACAATGTATTACAAGGTCATTAGTGATTGTAGGCCATATTTTCCAAAAAGTTCTCATATCCAAGTCATGGTTATATTTTATTTAGATAGCTTGGATTTATCTGATGAAAATGGTATATTTATTCGATAGTTTCTGATAATCCTACCATTTTCTAGGGTTTACACAAGTTCTGACAAATCAGGAAATTTTAAAGAAATTAAACAAAATAAAAAAAGTTTGTGAGCTCTGGCTCGCGGATCATGCGATGGATCCGACCAACCAGACCCTCTCAGTGGCCCGCGAGAAAGCGCTTGTCCAAAAGGGGGGGGGTCAGGCTCACTGCGAATGTCAAAAATGACCCTGACTCTCTCCTGTTGAGCTCGTGTCTGGGTGAGGGTGAGAAAGGGATAACACTCATCCGAATGTCCCTGCTCGCGCCATGGCTGCAGCGAGGGATCGGGGGAGAGCTGGATCGATCGGAGGTGATTCCTAGGATGAGCTGGGCTACACTGACCATTAGGTTGAGTTCACAGACTCACGACAGTTGTGGGGAGGTCGAGCTCGTCAGAAAAGATGGTATGGGCATCGTATTCCGTTCAAAACAGGCTAACACAGGGTCGAAGAGGGGAGTTGAGAGTTACCTGCCCTCGGGTTGGATTGAGGGAGTCAACAGCTTCACGGCGGTCTACTGATGCTGTTGCGATATTCCTGCGGCTCTGAGATGACTCCAACCTCACCAGCGGTGGATCTTTGGAGCTCAGCTGCGGCGGCTAGTCGACTCAGGCTTCTGGACCTTCGCGGCTCCAACCAAAGGTGTCGGTCGTCTCGCCGAGATCCCTAGATGGTGCGGTTGCGTTCGATTGAGCAGAGAGAACCACTGGAGGGAGGGAGAAGTCGAAGTCAGGCGAGCTGGAGGTGCTTGAGGTCAGGGAGGTAGAGGCGATCTCCGTTGCAATTGGGAGGTTTGTGTGACTAAAAGGGAGGTGGCGAAGCTACTGGACTCCTTAAATAGGTGTGGGGGGCGCTAGAAGGGGAAGCCCTAATATTGGCTGCCACCGCCAAGGAGAGGTGTGGAAAAGTGGGGGATTGTTCTCCCTGATCCGAGGGAGTTAGGTGACGTGGTCACCACCGTTGGGCTTGCCCTGGTGAGAGGGAGTCGTCCTCCAAATATCTCGTGAGGAGGAGGTGGGGTTCGGGCGCGAGGGCCGTTGGAGGAGTCACAGGTTCAGCTACTGGCTGGGACCGAGTCTTTCGGAGGTAGAAGATGAGGTCCTCAGCCTTGGATCCAGAGTGGATCAACGGGCATCCAATCGGGCGGCTGGGATTAAATCCCAGTGAATGGACCGCGCCAAAGCAGTCCAAATGACCGCATGACAAATAAAAGGCTAAATAAATCGCAAACCTAGGTCCTAGACTAGATTAGGTGACATAATACACAAAATTTCAAATGTGAATAACTCTAAATTGGTAATTCCGATTGTAATGAGATTTTAGGCATAGTATTATAATGCTATGATGTAGCTATGGTGCAATATTGGAGTCAAAATTCGATTATTGACTATGTCAATTGACTAAATGTCATAATACTTGTATTATTGACTTTATGTACCATTATGGATGATCTTAAGTGAAATTGATAATCCATTTAATCAAATTAGTGAGAGAGATGATTGAGGGCATAATTGGAATAATTAAAATTGTAAGAGAGAGAAACTAAATAATATATATGTAAAAGCTCACTCTGTCACAAACCCCCACCAAACGAGTGCAATCCTACCAAAGTAAGATCAAAGAGTGTCCAGGCAAGATTAAGTGAATTCACTACGACCTGCTGATACTCATCAAGGTTTGAATCATAGTTATTAAACATAAAAGAATTGTCACATAGGTGATCACGCGGGCGATGAGGAATGAGCCATCATAATGAATTCATGTGTACCAATCGGGAACAATGCACCTCCCACTTATTTAGGTCCTAAGAAGCAACAAAAACAAAAAGACTCTAATGACTTCTGAGGATCCCGATCTGCATCAGGTTGGTCCATGTAACGAGCAACAATCCCTACAGTCTGAGCCAGTTGGTCCAAAGTAGTGAGACGAACTCCTCGTACTATGCTCGAACAAACCCTACTACTGGGATGATTTGATAGGTCTCCTAGGGGTTCCTAGTGACTCTCTAATGAGCCTTAGTGTGGCACTACCAGGCACGACATATCCACATTCATGAGCACAATCATACATCGGCTAAGCACCATCCTCAACTCTCCTAAAAGAGAAAACAACACTCATTTATTCACACTCAGGCTTTTATTCTCTGCATTCTATTTTTATAGGCTTGGGTGAGAACTATTTTGACATATTTGGGATTTTGTGGGCGGCCAAGCCTCTTTTGCAAATTTTTAATTTTTCATCTTTTTGACTCAATCTAAGGCGAGAGGGCACATAGTCAATCAAGGAAAACACTTCAACTTGATTATAGCTCAAAACTCATCATAATCCGTTTGACACATGTGTGAAAAGTAGCAATTATGATTCAAGGATACTTAGAATAGAGGCAAGCTTGTGAAACCACAACTAGGAGTCCTTGATCATGTTTTAGCTCATTCCAACGATCATATACCTTGGATTCATCATTCACAACATAGATCAAGGGAATAAAGATTTAAGATATGAAAAAGACATATAACCTTAGATTCATTACCAAACTTAAGGAAAGAGTCAATGAGAAAGTCAAGCAAAAGATTAAGCAATTTAAGATGAAAATTTTGCATTTAGGCATAAGGTCAAGTATTTATCTATTAGATTCGCACCACATAGCCATAATTGCAAAGCTGCAAATTAAGAAATGAAATCTTAAAAAGATAAAATTTTAAAAGTTTACACTAAATGCAAGGGACATAGAAGATAAAATGCTTGCACACTATGAAAGAAATAAAAGGGAAAGGCAGAAGATAGAGGGTGGTACACCCTGACCACCACCCCAAGCTTAAAATTTTTGCTTGTCCTTAAGAAAATATCAAGCTATGGATGGTGTGGAAAGCAGCTGCTACTGGTAATCACTGTTTATAAATTGGTCCAGATCGTCTATGCCTCTTGATGTGTTCTCATAGTCCTGGTTTAATCCTTGCTAAAAATGAAATGACTGCCGGAAGTCCTGGGCCGCCTGGTGGAAAGATCAGAGGGGTTGCTGAAATGGTTGTTGAAAATTCAATTGAGGCAGTGGAGGGAAGGCTATGTCAAACCTCTGAGGTACTGCACATCCTCCTCCAGTGTGTCAAACTATCTACCTAAGTCAGCCCTAAAATCAGTGATGAACTCGTAAAGGTTCCCCAAATTGAGGTTTGGGGTGCATTGTTCCTACTAAGGAGGTTGCAGGTAATCTACAGTATGCATCCCTGTGTAGGGTCCTCCCTGATACAGTATGCCATGGAAGGTTTCCCCTGTCTGTTGTCCACCCTCTTGAGCCTCTGGAACTGGTGGTGCTGAAGTAGAATCTCCCACAACTCCGTTTGTATGATGAACATTACCCTTGGTGTCCAATAGAGAGATGTCCATGAATGTCGTTCGACATGCGAACTCTACATTTGCTGGTTGTAGTATTCTGTGCTTGCAGTAACTGAAGATATAAAGAAATCCTGCGCTCCACTATTTGATCACTCCTGAGAAAATCAAGTGATCCAAGTCCAACTTGGACCACTTAGATTTTTCCTGCATAAGTGCCAATTGTCTGTCTCCAATTCTAAGATGGCGTGCTATAAAAGTGATAATGCCCGCCATCGGCATGAATTGCACCTACTTCTTGAAAGAGTTGTGAAAGTGTTAGATGATGATATTTACCACATTCACTTTCCTTCCTATTACTGCACACTACAAGATGTAGAGGTCTACTGCAAGGAGCCCCCCTTGACTGTCTTGTTTTTCCAAGACACATTTTGCAATCACCCAATGCAGATAATGAAATGATGGGTTGTGGATGTGTGAAGCTTTGGTGCCTCTAGAAATATATTTATATTCCCCTATAAGCATTTTACATGCTTGAGCAACATTAAAGTTGTGGTCCCATGTTTCCAGCCGGCCCCTGGACATCTCAGTATAGTCCTTAGTAGAGTATGACAACCAGCTATTAAGGTGATCCGTAGTTACTTTGCGAGACTAGTTTAGGAGGCAAAAATGCATGACAGTGTGCTGGTGGTTCTTTGGTGTCTCTAGAATAGCATAAAACTCACACGTGAGTCTATGATAAGCATTGCAATGTGCATATGCGAGGATGTCTAGGTCATAAACTGCAAGATATTTGTCTACCTATTCTTGTATCCCGAGCCTAAGGAGTGTTCCAGGATCAACATATTTCAGACCCACCAGTATGCGCTTGTCTTTAATTAGAGTATCAAAATTCTACTTTTGCTTCATACTTCTGAATAGGGGAGAAGGGAGTAAGATTTGGTTGACTCCCTCAAGAGTGAGGTGGCGTCTGCTCCCCTGAATTGAATCACACAATGAAGTTGACCTCCATAAAGAAGTTAACTGATATTCTAATTGTCGACATTGGTCTCCTATGGATGAAGCTCTATGCAACACTGACGGGATCTCCTGCTACCCCTTCGAAGTATGGAGCTTGGCATCACGGCGTGCCCTCGACCTTCTCTCACTGGAGAATTCCCACAATGACTCACCACTGTAGGTATCCATAGGAGTGACAGACATGTGTTGGTAGTCAGAATTGTACTCCTATGACTCGAACCCTGTTGAAGTAGAAAGCATACCCTCATCTTCATATATCGGGTTTATAGTTCATGTGGCACGGTGTGGATATCGGCTCCTATACTCTGATAGTGACGAGGAGCTCCCTTCCCCCTTATTTCACGTCATAGTCTTCTTGAGATTCTTAAAGCTATTTTTCATTGCGTCCATGGTGCCAATTTCTTGGTGCTGAATTGGTTGGCTCATCCATTGGGGGGGGGGTTGGTACTGCCACCCTAAGGCACTTTAACCTTGACTGCGGTATTGACCGTGACCACTAAGGTGGCCTTGACACCACGACCGTGGTAACTGAGGGATCGTGACTGGGATGACTTTGACCATAGCTTGTAACTTGACTACGACTGCGACCACAAAGTGGCCTTGATCACTAATCCTACTGTGATCGAGGTGACCGCGATCCGGATGACCGCGACCAAGATTAGCTGATCCAGTGCAACCTGAAGTGGACAGTTGGCAGAGTTGGAGTCATGACTTGTAGTTGAGGGTGGTGAGGAGGGGCTCGGGGTGGTTTCTGCTATAGATGCCTATGTGCCTGCTCCTTCCCTACTAGCCAACAATGGAAATAAGAGGAAGAGGGAAATAGGTTGAGAACTGCGTGACAGTGGGGAAAACTTGGGGTTTTGGCAAGGAGAGGATGACTTGACCTGGGGGTATTTATAGTCCCAACGCATAGCCCCGCCTCACGCCCGATCGTGCGACCTAGCACATAGGGTGGTGGAAAAATAGAAAATGCACTGGAAACCTAGTCAAAAAGGGAAAATATTTGGTCAAAAGTGCTACAGCCGATAAAAAAGGCAGAGACAAACCAACATGCTAGTCAGTCTGGCCGTAAAAGCATACCCATGTTATGGGTACCACTGACACGACCCGACCACAAATCAGGCCGTCACAAGGTAATGATTAATGCGGAAGAAAACATTAGCAGCGGATTACTAAAAATCACTAAAAATTAAAACCTTTTTGTAAAGAAATACAATTCAAGGAAACTCTTATAACAAGAACCAAAATATTATATATACATTCTGGTCCACAAAGTACATACTATGTACCATCTCTTCTCAAGGATTACATACATCAATTGCTCTGTTGAATCTACACATAAGCAACATAAAACCTTGAGGCATTCAAGCCAAAATCTTAGATCGATTATGAAAACACGAAGTACTGACTCCAAGGACCTGAAAGTGCAAAGACGAAACATATGAATCATATCTACAAGACACGACAGCCAGTATCTCCACCTGAGATGTCATTGCTTCCCTTGATGTTGCTGTCCATCCCCTACTATATGGTTTCTACCTCCTTGTCCTCATCCATAAAAAGGTTGGATTCCACGGGGGTGAGACAATTGAAATTGTCCCAGTGGGAGATATAACTCTTTGCCAGAAACATTATTATAATGATAAACTGAGCAGATGATTCTTTATTATTAATAAATAGCATAAATCACTATTTAAGCAGAATAGAGCAATATCATTAATTTGATAAGGAATATGAAGAACATGTATAACATCGATCCATTTTAGGATACACTAAGCAATGTAACATCAACCAATGATTTCCGTATTTCATCCTTAAGCAAATATGCTACATGGATAATTACATTTTACAATCATTCTTATGCCCTAAGGAAGTGAGCCGTACCGCTCAAATCCAACCTTCAGTTGTGAAACCCAAAGTCGGTGCCATACAAGATCAAAGGAAGAGTCGGACTCCTCGATCTCATCCGTCTCGGTCAGTGTGAGACCACAAGCAGGACCACAATCTCTTGCTTAAGTGACCTCAGTCACATGGTTAGCTCGCATAGGCTACCCTTTCTCTAACCCACCTTGATACAGTCACAGTGCTAGTAAATCTAAGCCATGAGCCAGTTCACCGTGCTCCCTGAGCCATGAACACATTCATGCTCCATCACACTAAGCCATGGGTATGTTTCCCATGCTCTTAAACATATCTTGAGTCTACAACCGAAGTTGCACTCTAATCCTCCTATTTTTGGCTAGGAGAAACCTCGCATATTCAACAATATACACTCCGTATTAACCAGCAGGAGAACCCATTTCACCATCACCAGCTACTGATGATGATGGATCTATGGTCAGGGCTCTACATGATAATATTCCAATTGATTATTTACGTACATTACCATATTCTTATAGCATCAATCAAGATTTCAAACATGAATTATTATGACAAATGCTACAAAGAAACATGTAATACTTCTATCAAGTGCTTTTCAAAACTTTATAGAACATTGGGATCTCAATCCTTTATCTCGTTACTGGGAATTCACATCCCTCAACAATACCATCATCATGTTTACTGGATATGGTTATTCAAACCCTTAGTTCATCACTGAACATGGTTACCATTACCAGGTAACTATTACCTCTAGGTCATCTGACCCAGGTATTCATGATACTTGTTACATAAACATCTCACATAGCTCACCAGGCATATTCAACTTCTTGTCACCTCTCACTAGGCAACAAATAAAATAATGGCTCACAAGGCCCATTAACATCATTGCTCATACTTGGTTATGCTCATCATCTCATGATATCTGCATGGTTAGTCTACTTGATAACAACCATATCAATTACATATCAACATTATGCAATACAAAGATAACATCACTATTCTCTCATTAGGGTTAGGGTTTCCCATCTTTATCAATTAGGGTTTCACATAACATCACCCTACATTAGGGTTTCACATAACATCTCCCTATATTAGGGTTTCACATAACATCACCCTATATTAGGGTTTCACATAACATCACCCTATATTAGGGTTTCACATAACATCAATTAGGGTTTCATGATTACCTCATTAATCCAAACCCTAAGATAGTGCTTCCACATATCTTGGAGCACATAGCATTATTAAGTATTAAATCATACTTATCATTGTTCCATGTACTAGGAACACACATCACCATCATACCTGATTCAATTGACTTAACCTTTCACTAAGTACATGCATCTATGCTTATCATAGTGTATTAAATTTATTAATTTCATAGGCATCAAGTGATAATCACTCTAACTGTACCAATCATTTAAGTACTTTAGAGGTACTTCCATTGAAATCAACCTTGAGATACTTTTCAACCACTTATAGGGTTATTAGTATTTACATGGTTTGAATCAATTGGACTTTCAAATGATTTGAACCAATTGAATATTCAAATGGTTTGGCCCTAAACCTTCAAACGGTTGAGACCGTTTAGACCTTCAAATGGTCTGGTCCTAATCCTTCAAACGGTTTGAGACCATTTAGACCTTCAAACGGTCTTGGTCTTAAACCTTCACATGGTTTTGAGGTCACTTGACCTTCAAACGGTCTTGAGGTCACTTGACCTTCAAACAGTCTTGAGGTCACTTGACCTTCAAACGGTCTTGAGGTCACTTGACCTTCAAAAGGTCTTGAGGTCACTTGACCTTCAAACAGTCTTGAGATCACTAAATCTTCAAACGGTTTTGACCCCTTTGATCTTCAATCGGTTTTGAAACCGTTTGATCTTATTAGGGTTTGAAACCGTTTGACCCTTGAACGGTTTGAAGATTGATTAACCCTAAACGATTTGAGACCATTTGGTCCTCAAATGGTTTGAGACCGTTTAGTCCTCAAACAGTTTGAGACCGTTTGGTCACTTCAGAGATGAAACTGTTTGAACCTAAATTAGGGTTTTGACATCAATTAATCTAGGGTTTTGAAATCAATTGAGTTCTAAACATTTGAAATCATTTGGCCATCCAAGGTTAAGACCATGTGGACTAGATTAGGTTGAAACCATTAGGCCTTTACACATTCTTTAAACCGTTTAACCTCTTAACGGTTTGAAACCGTTTGACCTCTAACAATTTAGAAACCGTTTGGTCACCAAACGGTTTGAAACCGTTTGGTCACCAAATGGTTTGAAACCGTTTGGTCTCTAATGTTTTGAAATTGTTTGACCAACAAAATTTGAAACCATTTGATAATGATATTGTTGAGGTGTGTGATAAGATTATGTCATCATCATCAGCTTCAGTCCTCTGAATTCTATTGTCATATATATGATGAATTCAACAATTTATTCAAGAAGAAAATAAAAGATCAACATATGATAAGAAATTGAAATCAATAATAACATTGATGGGTTCAAGTTATATAACCTGCCTTCAATGTAGCTTCAAAGCTTCAAGATTCTCACCTCTAATGGTGAAATAAGCTCCTTCAATTATCCAAGGTTCATTTCCAACTCTTTGGATGCAAAAGATAGCCAAGGTTGAGCATTGGATGGAAGAGAGAAGAAAATCAATGTTGAAATCCGATTTCAACCATCAATCCAAGGTTGAAGATGATCATGGAGCTTACCTTCAGCTTGGGGAATGTTTTACTCCTTCTCCTAAGTTCCTTGGTCGTCGGCCAAAGCAAGGGAAGAAAGTGGTTTGCAAAATAGCCTTTCAAGTAAGGAGAAAATCGAGTACATATAATTGATTTTCTAGGAGAGAGAAAGTAGAAGAAAATTCATCCACTTTCTTGCCACATGCCCCTCCCTTCCTTGCTTCCGAAGCCAAGTTCCTTGCCCTCAATATCCTCTCAATTATCCTTGAATTAAAAGCAACCAATTAAGCAACTTAATCATTATAATACTATTATCCATTTTTTGTGGACATTACTTTTTAATTAACAAATGTGAATGGAATTCTTCACCTACTTAGGATATTTCGGTGCCACTCAAGGCATTTGGACATCCTCCCACTATATTATTTCAACCACATCCTTTTTATTTGATGGGCACTTCAATTAATATATTTATTTTTGCTACAAAATAAATTAGGGTTTCAATTATGCTTAAATCTTGATTATTTTATTATCAAGAGTATCATTTCTCAAAAGTAGTTCAAACAAGACGCCCCTTTATTTTTATTTTCTCTAAATGATACCAAGAAACAGTAAGAACATTCTTGAAGTGGTATTTTACATATTCAACCCTAGATTTTGGGTAATTTGCAAATTACACCAAAACTAGCATTCAATACACAAGCATTACTCAAACAAGCTCCTTCTTGGAACTTAGACTTCCACAAGCCATACCTCAACATCATTCTCATTCTTATGATGGTATAAAACTTGAGGAACATTTATCATGTAACATTTGCAAAGTAACACCCTTAAATTGGGTAAATTGCACTTTAGTCCAAAATAGGTAAAATATTGTTTCAACATTATTCAAATAGAACCAAAATTGAAACATAAGATCTCCTTTAGTTTTAATTACTTTTAAAAAAGATAAAGACAAGAATATATATGACTTACTTAAGAAAAAATCCTAGGGTTAAAGCATAACCCAGGTCAGGGATGTTACAATTATCCACCCCTAATAGGGATTTTGTCCCCGAAATCATCAAGAGAAAAGAGAAGGGTACTTCCTCCTCATCTCTTCCTCTAGCTCCCACGTAGCTTCTTCAATGCCACGACGATGCCAGAGAACTTTCACAAGCATTATGTCTTTCTATTTCAACTTTTTGATTCTTTTATCAAGAATCAACACTGGTCCCTCTACATAGGATATATCTTCATTTAACGCTACCTCTACAGGTTTCAATACTAACTCCGTATCAAGGTGACACTTTATCAGCATGGATATATGGAATATTGGATGCAATCTATGTAGTTCAGGTGGCAACTCCAACTTATAGGCTACCTTTCCAATATGTTCAGTGATTGGATAAGGCCCCATAAATCTAGGAGCTAGCTTACCCTTTTTCCCAAATCTAAGAACACCTTTCCAAGGTGAGACTTTGAGATATACTCTGTCTCCAACTTGGAATTCTAAAGGTCTTCGTCATTTATCAGCGTATGACTTCTGTCTATCCTGTGCAACCTTTAATTGTTGTTTTATTACTTTAATCTTCTCAGTTGTCTGTTGCACCAATTCAGGACCCAAAATTTGGTATTCTCCTGTTTCATACCAGCACAATGGAGATCTACAACGTCTACCATATAATACTTCATATGGTTCCATATCAATACTGTGCTGATAACTATTGTTGTAAGCGAATTCTATTAAGCTCAAGTGTATATCCCAACTTCCTACAAACTGAAGGACACATGCCCTAAGAAAATCCTCCAAAGTTTGTATAGTCCGCTCAGATTGTCGATCCATCTAGGGGTGAAAAGCGGTACGGAATCTTAATTGTGTACCCAAAGCTTTGTGTAGTCGTTCCCAAAAATGACTCATGAACTGGGGACCTCCATCAGAAACATTTGTAGCTGGAACCCCATGCAAACATACTATCTCATCTATATAGAACTGTGCAAGTTTCTCAGCAGTATAGGTTGTTTTGACAGGAAGAAAATGTGCTGACTTAGTCAACCTTTCAACTATTACCCAAATGGAATCATGACTTTTGGCTGTTCTTGGCAAACCAACCACAAAGTCCATGGTCGCGTGATCCCATTTCCACTGTGGTATTGGTAAAGGTTGCATTGTTTCTGTGGGCTTCTGATGTTCAGCTTTAACCTGCTGACACACTGGACACCGCATAATAAACTCAGCTACATCTTTCTTCAAACCAGGCCGCCAATACATATCTTTCAAGTTATGACACATTTTGGTGCTCCCTGGATGCATTTCATACATGGATGAATGAGCTTTCTCCAATACTAACTTCCTTAAGTCATTGGCATCAGGTACTACCATCCTACCATGGTAACAGACTGCCTCATCATCTGACTCATGAAAACCATCCAGTTTCTCACTACCATATTCTGACCTGATCTTCTGAATCATAGTATCAGCCTGTTGTGCCTCTTTGATCTGTTGTTTCAGAGTAGGTTTTATGTGCATCTCAGTTAACAGTCCAGCTAACAAAGATACTTTAAACTGTACATTTTTTTGCTTCAAAGAGACAAGCATGTCTCATTTAAAGCACACTAAAGAATTCAATTGTGCCTTGTCCATGGTTGGCGATGATGATTTTCTACTTAGTGCATCAACCACTATATTAGCATTTCCTAGATGATAATCAATTGTACAATCGTAGTCCTTGATTAAATACATCCAATGGTATTGTCTCATGTTGAACTCATGCTGTGAAAAGATGTATTTTAGGTTCTTATGGTCCGTGAAAATCTGGAATGTCTCTCGATAGAGATAATGTCTCCAGATCTTCAACGCATGAACCATTGCAGCTAATTCTAGATCATGTGTTGGATAATTTTCCTTGTATTTCTTAAGCTATCGAAAAGCAAAAGAAATCACTTATTGATCCTGCATTAACACACATCCTAGACTGTTCTTAGAAGCATCACAGAAAACAATATACCCCTTTCTATGCTCAGGTAACACTAACACAGGTGCACTGGTTAACCTTTCTTTCAACAACTGGAAAGATTGTTGACACTTGTCATCCCATACAAAAAGAACCTCCTTCCTGGTTAACCTAGTTAGGGGTAATTCTACAGAACTGAAGTTCTTAATGAACCTCCTATAGTATCCTTCCAGCCCTAGAAAACTACGTATCTCCGTTGGTGTCTTTGGTTGTTCCCACTCCAAGACAGATTCTACCTTTTTAGGATCAACACGGATACCTGAGGAAGATATTACGTGTCCTAGGAAAGACACTTTTGATAACCAGAATTCACACTTGCTAAACTTGCCGTATAGCTTATGTTCTCTTAGTAAAGTCAGGGCCTGATGGAGGTGTTGCTCATGTTGTTGAGCATCTTTACTATAAATTAGGATGTCATCTATAAAGACTACTATGAATTGATCAAGAAATGGCCAGAAGATTTTGTTCATTAGTTCCATGAATGTAGCTGGTGCATTAGTTAGTCCAAACGACATAACTATGAACTCGTAGTGACCATACCTTGTTCTGAAGGCTGATTTAGGTATGTCACCCTCCTTGATGCATAACTGATGGTATCCTAACCTCAGATCTATTTTAGAGAATATAGTTGCACCATGAAACTGGTCAAATAGGTCATCTATCCTTGGCTGAGGATATTTGTTCTTTATGGTTACTTTGTTTAGGTGTCTATAGTCGATGCATAATCACATAGACCCATCTTTCTTTTTCATAAAGAGAACTGGAGCACCCCATGGTGAAGTACTCGGTCGAATAAAACCCTTTTCAAGAAACTCCTGCAAATATTTCTTGAGTTCTTCCATCTCAGCAGGTGCCATTCTATATGATGTTCAAGCGATTGGGTGTGTACCTAGGATTAGATTAATCTTGAAATCAATCTCTCGGGGTGGAGGAACACCTGGAAGTTCCTCAGGAAACACATCCTCAAATTCCCTAACAATCAAAACTTCAGAAAGACTAGGACTCTCTGCTCTGGTATCTACCACATGTGCCAAGAATGTGGAGCATTCTTGTCACATCAGCTTTTCAGCTACCATAGCCGACACTAGATAGGTTGAAAGAATCTTTTTGTCCCCCTGAAAAACCCATGTATCACCATTGTTTGTGAACATAGCCTGCTTGGAATCATAATCCAAGACAACCTTATACTTTTCTATGGTGTCCATCCCAAGAATTATATCGAACCCATGCATCTAAAGTGGTATAAGATCCACCTGAATGCTATGTTCTGAAAAAGAAAGAACACAGGGAGAACATACCTCCCGTAACACTGCAGATCCAACTAACAGAGTTTCTAATAACAAATTATCTACTCTATGACTGACAGTCATATTGCAGTCATGAATCACTTTTCGAGTGATAAAGGAATGCGTAGCACCCGTATCAATCAAAATAGATACAAAGCAGGATGAAGACATATCAGAATGAAATAATTCCATCTGACCTGTCACGACTCGTGGATTGACCACTACCTCAGGCTGATTCATAGCATAGAATCTTGCCATTGCTGGTTGTCGACCACTCGCTCTGTTGTTGGATGTAGATGAGCCAACTTGAGACACCTATCCACGTCCTCGAGTGCCACTACTAAACTGTCACTTCTGAGAGCCTTGTTGACTCTGCCTTGGTGGCTAGGTTACACTTACGTCTCTAACTAGACAATCTTTCATCAGATGTGTCATCTTCCCACATTTATAACAAACTCTATTCTCCCACTGTGGTTTAGACGGTCCTGTTACTGACATTGATGCTGAGATGTGGTCTCCTTCTAGTGGTAAACTGCGACCTCTACCCTTGGTGGATGTCCACTGTGTCTGAGTATTAAACCTTGGTGGTGTTGTTGGTGCAGAAAACCTTGGTTTCTTAAAACTTTCAGACCTCTGTCCTTGGAATTGGGTATATACTTTCTTAGTGTTGGCCTGGCGCTTCTCAGTCACGGACCTTTCTATCCACCTAACTGACTCCACAAAGGTGGAAAACCTCTCTCTATTCTCTAGAGTAGATACAGGTGTGGTTAAATTAGCGTTCAAACCCTTCTCAAAGTGCCAAATCCTCTCCTCATCTATAGCAGCCATGTGCGTACAGAACCATAGGAGCTCCATGAACTTAGCTTCATACTCACTAATGTTCATTGGTCCTTGCCTTATCCGCTCAAACTGAGAGATCTTCTCATCCAGGTAAGTCTTGGGAAAATATCTACTAACGTATTCACGTCAAAATTCTTCCCATCCGACTTCAACACCTGGCCTTTTGCCTTCTTGTATGGCCCACCAATGGCCAACACTCCCCTTCAACAGGTACGCCACATGCCTAACCTTCTCAGCTTCTAGGATATTAAGAATTCTAAAGGCCTTTTCCAGCTCAGTTAGACAAAAGTTTGCGTCTGCTGGGTCAGCTGTACCAGCATATTCAATGGCTCCTACCCGATGAAGTCGTTCAAAAGTCTTACCAGCTCCATGTCCCTCATTGTGAGCTGGTGCCCTAGGTGCAGGTGGTGGCATCCTATTTGCCATATGTGTCATAGTCACCATGAACTGCCCAAACAGAGCATGGAAAGCTGGGTTTTCTAGTGCAACTTGGTCAAGCTGGGGATGTTTTGGTACTAGTTCCTCCCTAGCCTGATCCCTTGCACCTCTTCCTGGTGCAGCAACGCTGCTTTCAACAGCATGTTCTTCGTGTGATCCAGCCTAGAAGTCACTATCAAATAAACTAGAAAACACTGGAACAGACTCAACAACCTTAATCCTATGTCTCTGTAGACTGAGTGAACCATAAGCTCTGATACCACTTAACTTGACACGACCCGACCACAAATCAGGTCGTCACAAGGTGATGATTAATGCAGAAGAAAACATTAGTAGCGGATTATTGAAAATCACTAAAAATTAAAACATTTTTGCAAAGAAATACAATTACAGGAAACTCTTATAACAAGAACCAAAATATTATATATACATTATGGTCCACAAAGTACATACTATGTACCATCTCTTCTCAAGGATTACATACATCAATTGCTCTATTGAATCTATACATAAGAAACATAAAACCTTGAGGCATTCAAGCAAAAATCTCAGATCGATTATGAAAACACTAAGTACTGACTCCAAGGACCTGAGAGTACAGAGACGACACATATGACTCATATCTAAAAGACACGACAATCAGTATCTCCACCTGAGATGTCACTGCTTCCCTTGATGCTGCTGTCCTTCCCCTACTGTATGGTTTCTACCTCCTCATCCTCGTCCACCTAAAAAGGTTGGATTCCATGGGGGTGAGACAATTGAAATTGTCTTAGCGGGAGATATAACTCTCTTCTAGAAACATTATTATTGCAGATAAATACTGATAAACTGAGCAGAGGATTCTTTATTATTAATAAGCAAGGACAAATCACTGTTTAAGCAGAATAGAGCAATATCATTAATTTGATAAGGAATATGAAGAACATGTATAACATTGATCCATTTTAGGATACACCAAGTAATGTAACATCAACCAGTGATTTCCATATTTCATCCTTAAGAAAATATGCTACGCAACTGATTACATTTTACAACCATTCTTATGCCCTGAGGAAGTGAGCGATACCGCTCAAATACAACCTTCAGTTGTGAAACCCAAAGCCGGTACCATACAAGATCAAAGGAAGAGACAGACTCCTCGATCTCATCCGTCTCGGTCAGTGCAAGACCACAAGCAGGACCGCAGTCTCTTTCTTAAGTGACCTCAGTCACAAGGTTAGCTCCCATAGACTACCCTTTCTCTAGCCCGCCTTGGTAGAGGTCTCGGCACTAGTAAATCTGAGCCACGGGCCGATTCACTGTGCTCCCTGAGCCATGGACACATTCATGCTCCATCACACTGAACCATGGGCCTGTTCACTATGCTCTTAAACATATCTTGAGTCTACAACTGAAGTTGCACTCTAATCCTCCTATTTTCGGTTAGGAGAAACCTCACATATTCAACAGTATACGCTCCAGATTAACCAGAAGGAGAAGCCATTTCACCATCACCAGCTACTGACGATGATGGATCTATGGCCATGGCTCTACATGATAATATTACAATTCATTATTTAAGTACATTACCATATTCTTTTAGCATCAATAAAGATTTCAAACAGGAATTATTATGACAAATGCTACAAAGAAACATGTAATACTTCTATCAAGTGCTTTTCAAAACTTTATAGAACATTGGGATCTCAATCCTTTATCTCGTTACTGGGAATTCACATCCCTCAACAATACCATCATCATGTTTACTGGATCTGGTTATTCAAACCCTTAGTTCATCACTGAACATGGTTACCATTATCAGGTAACTATTACCTCCAGGTCATCTGACCCAGGTATTCATGATACTTGTTACACAAACATCTCACATAGCTCACCAGGCATATTCAACTTCTTGTCACCTCTCACTAGGCAAAAAATAACATAATGGATCACAAGGCCCATTAATATCATTGCTCATACTTGGATATGCTCATCATCTCATGATACCTACTTGGTTAGTCTACTTGATAACAACCATATCAATTACATATCAACATTATGCAATACAAATATAACATCACTATTCCCTCATTAGGGTTAGGGTTTCCCATCTTTATCAATTAGGGTTAAACATAACATCACCCTATATTAGGGTTTCACATAACGTCTCCCTATATTAGGGTTTCACATAACATCACCCTATATTAGGGTTTCACATAACATCATCCTATATTAGGGTTTCACATAACATCAATTAGGGTTTCATGATTACCTCATTAATCCAAACTCTAAGATAGTGCTTCAACATATCTTGGAGCACATAGCATTATTTAAGTATTAAATCATACTTATCATTGTTCCATGTACTAGGAACACACATCACCATCATACCTTATTCAGTTGACTTAACCTTTCACTAAGTACATGCATCTATGCTTATCATAGTGTATTAAATTTATTACTTTCATAGGCATCAAGTGATAATCACTCTAACTATACCAATCATTTAAGTGCTTTAGAGGTACTTTCATTGAAATCAACCTTGAAATACTCTTCAACCACTTATAGGGTTATTAGTATTTACATGGTTTGAATAAATTGGACTTTCAAATGATTTGAACCAATTGTATCTTCAAACGGTTAGGCCCTAAACCTTAAAATGGTTTGAGACTGTGTAGACCTACAAACAGTCTGGTCCTAATCCTTCAAATAGTTTGAGACTGTTTAGACCTTCAAACGGTCTAGGTCTTAAACCTTCAAACGGTCTTGAGGTCACTTGACCTTCAAATGGTCTTGAGTTCACTTGACCTTCAAACGGTCTTGAGGTCACTTGACCTTCAAACGGTCTTGAGTTCACTTGACCTTCAAATGGTCTTAAGGTCACTTGACCTTCAAACGGTCTTGAGATCACTGATTCTACAAACGGTTTTGACCCCTTTGATTTTCAATCTGTTTTGAAACTGTTTGATCTTATTAGGGTTTGAAACCATTTGAACCTTGAACAGTTTGAAGATTGATTAACCCTAAACGGTTTGATACTATTTGGTCCTCAAATGGTTTGAGACTTTTTAGTCCTCAAACGGTTTAAGACCATTTGGTCACTTCATAGATGAAACTGTTTGAACCTAAATTAGGGTTTTGACATCAATTGATCTAGGGTTTTGAAACCAATTGAGTTTTAAACATTTCAAATCATTTGGCCATCCAATGTTAAGACCATGTGGACTAGATTAGGTTGAAACCATTAGGCCTTTGCACATTCTTGAAACCATTTAAACTCTAACGGTTCGAAACCATTTGACCTCTAACAGTTTTGAAACCGTTTGGTCACCAAACAGTTTGAAACCGTTTGGTCTCTTACATTTTGAAACCTTTTGACCAACAAAATTTGAAACTATTTGATAATGATATTCTTGAGGTGTGTGCTAAGATGATTTCATCATCATCAAGTTTCAAACCTCTGAATTCTATTATCATATATATGATGAATTCAACAATTTATTCAAGAAGAAAATAAAAGATCAACATATGATGAGAAATTGAAATCAATAAAAACATTGATGGGTTCAAGTTATATAACCCGCCTTAAAAGTAGCTTCAAAGATTCAAGATTCTCACCTCTAATGTTGAAAGAAGCTCCTTCAATTATCCAAGGTTCGTTTCCAACTCTTTGGATGCAAAAGATAGCCAAGGTTGAGCATTGGATGGAAGACAAAAGAAAATCAATGTTGAAATTTGATTTCAACCATCAATCCAAGGTTGAAGATGGTCATGGATCTTACCTTCAGCTTGGGGAACGTTTTCCTCCTTCTCCTATGCTTCTTGGTCTTCGGCCAAATCAAGGGAAGAAAGTGGTTTGCAAAATAGCCTTTCAAGTAAGGAGAAAATTGAGTACATATAATTGATTTTCTACGAGAGAGAAAGAGAAGAAAATTCATCCACTTTCTTGCCACATGCTCCCTCTCTTCCTTGCTTCCGAAGAAAACTTCCTTTCCCTCAATTTTCTCTCAATTATCCTTGAATTAAAAGCAACCACTTAAGCACCTTAATCATTATAATACTATTATCCATTTTTAGTGGACATTACTTTTTAATTAACAAATGTGAGTGGATTTCTTCACCTACTTAGGATATTTTGGTGCCACTCAAGGCATTTGGACGTCCTCACACTATAGGATTTCAACCACAACCTGTTTAGTTGATGGGCACTTCAATTAGTATATTTATTTTTGCTACAAAATAAATTAGGGTTTCAATTATGCTTAAATCTTGATTATTTTATTATCAAGAGTATCATTTCTCAAAAGTAGTTCAAACAAGACGCCCCTTTCTTTTTATTTTCTCTAAATGATACCAAGAAATAGTAGGGACATTCTTGACATGGTATTTTACATATTCAACCCTATATTTTGGGTAATTTGCAAATTACACCAAAACTAGCATTCTATACACAAGCATTACTCAAACAAGCTCCTTCTTGGAACTTAGGCTTCCACAAGCCATACCTCAACATCATTCTCATTATTATGATGCTATAACACTTGAGGAACATTTATCATGTGACATTTACAAAGTAACCCCCTTAAATTTGGTAAATTGCACTTTAGTCCAAAACACGTAAAATATTGTTTCAACATATTCAAATAGGACCAAAATTGAAACATAAGCTCTCCTTTAGTCTTAATTACTTTTCAAAAGATAAAGACAAGAATATAAATGACTTACTTAAGAAAAACTCCCAGGGTTAAAGCATAACCCAGGTCAGGGATGTTACAACCATGGTGCGGTCACACTGACCCACAGGCGTGGTTGAGGCACAGGCTTGCCCACAGTCACAGTCCTTGCCTTAGGACCACAGTCGTAGTCTAGTTGTCGGACCACAATTGTGGTGTTAGCATTCTCACACGAGATGAAATGAAGGTAAAAATCTTTTGAAGGTAGCATCGATATCAAACACCATGAAAGAGCAACAAGATATACCAAATAACCTCTTACCAAAAGATAGACCAAAGGCAGCATGTCACGGTGGAGAGATGGAAATTCATGTAATAATAAAGAATTACAAGAAATCTAGTTGATGCAAAGGAAACTAAATTTTAGCAGTTAGCGGGGAGATAAAACTTAAATTGACTTTATTACTAAAATTTTTAAAACTTAATATTAAAGAGAAATTGCGTAGGTAGTAGGGTGTGGCTTCCCTACAACTCCTACACTTGGATCCCAAATCCATAGTTTTGGGGTCTGACTTACCTATGTCTAGCTGCTTGGGCTTACCATGTAGTGGCATAATAGTCTGGAAAAGAGGAATAAAATTTGCTGACTCGACAAAGTCATCTCTGTGTTGGTACTTACTTGGACTGCTCTGAAATGAATTCTTCAGGAGGCGACTCAGGAGGCGATCCCTAGGGCGACCGACGACACTACCATAGACGGAGGCGGGGGGGGGGGAGGCTGACTACCCAACCTCCTACGCCAACGTGCTGAGGTCTAGAAGTAGAAATCAACCTCAACCGACTAATGGAGTCTCAATTGTTAAGGAGATTCACCACTGGTCCACAACATTCACGGAGAAGCCATCGAAAAACCCAACACCCCTTTCCAAAATGAAGATTTCCAGGAAAAATGGCAAGCTGATCTACCCAAAAGCCATCGTGGAAAGGAACACACCCAGGTGGAGTCATGCGGCGGTGGGCTACATCATCGGTATGCAGCCTCACTGGCAGACCCTCGTCATTCATTTGGAAAATATCTGGAACGTCAAGGGCTCCATTGACGTCAGATCTAGAGGTAATGGCTATTTCCTAATACTATTCTTGAACGATGAAGATCTAAACAATGCTATGGAGGGAGGCCCATGGTTCTTCGCTGAGTAGCCGTTGATTCTGAAAAAATGGCAGAGGGGCAAACCGATGGAAAAACTCAAGCTAGCTGAAATCCCTATTTGGGTAAAAGTTCTCAACCTGCCCCTGGAGCTCTGGGACAGAGAAATGTTCAATCACCTGGGCTATTTCCTGGGCAAACCTATCTGCCCCGACTGACCCACAGTGGAGTTCACAAGATTGGAGTACGCCAGGCTGCAGATCCTCATATCAGCCGACTTTGATTTTCCAGAGAAGATTCTAATTGAAAATGAAGATGGTGAGGCTGACACTGTCCGGCTCGAATACGACTAGAAGCCTAGCAAATGCAAACACTACAGAACCTACGGGCACGAATCCAGCCTCTGTTCTAATCGATCCCCAAAGAAAACCATTCCAAAGAAGAAGGTATGGATTCCCAGGCAGAGTACTGAGAGGGATGATGATGCCAAATTTATTGATACTGGAAGTGGCGATGACAATTTGGTAGATAACACACATGAACCCCATGAGGTGGTGATCACTGGCGCAAGTAAAAAACCCAACTCCAACCCGTCTACTCCAACACAGGAACTAGAAAATAAATGGTAGATGCAAGGAAGAAGTCTAGATCACCCCCAGACCGAAGGTGACAAGCGAAAGCAACAACACTGCAAGAAATGTGGAAATCACAAACAAGTTCTCCATACTGGATAAAGATGTGGAAGGTATCAATGGAGGTGGTGGAAAGGCCAATCAATCCCGTCCCTCATGTTCAAATGGATAGACCTCTCTCAATAATCTCATGGAACGTGAGAGGCATCATGAACAAACTCTCACGTGTCAGGGAGGAGGTTGAAAGAAACAATGTTGTAATTTATATCATCTTGGAATATAGACTACAAGATAGAGATATATGTGATGTGGTAAAGAATATCTGGGAAGATGCTAATTTTATCTCTAACAGCGAGTGTTATTCCTACACGCGCACCCTTGTCATATGGAAGGATTCTAATATAAGCATCAGGAAGATTTGGGCAAACGAACAAATATTACACTGCTATGTAGACAACGAAAGCCATAATTTTCACCTGACTGCTGTGTATGGGGATAATGGCGATGCCGATAGAATTTTACTTTGGGATGGTCTAAATACAATTAGTAAAACTATGACTATGTCCTGGTGCGTTGTTGGAGATTTCAATGTCGTTAGGTTCAACTCAGAGAAGCTTGGGAAGCAACCCCCATCAGTAAGGCATATGCTTGATTTTAATAACTCAATCTATGAGACAGGGATGGTTGAACTCACTACCAAGGGACAATTCTTTACGTGGGACAGCAGGAGAAAAAAAGGCAACATTACATTCTATAAAATTGATCAAGTTCTCTCGAATATGACTCTTCCTGATGATTTCCCTAGTGCTTGGGCGGAGGTAATTGACACAATTGTCAGTGATCATCGTATGATCGGCGTGCACCTTGTCAAGGGAGGCAGAAGAATCACCCCTTTTAGATTCATCAACAACTGGACTAAGGAAGATAGCTTCTTCGACCTAGTGAGAAAAAACTGGGTTGAACAAGAATACAACGAAGCCCCTATGTTCAAATTATATTGTACGTTGAACAAGCTGTGATTCAAACTCTGCAAATGGAACAGAATGAAAGTTATGAACTACATGTCAAAGGATGCCGAACTGGAACAGAGGCCGTCTCTCTACAAAGGAAGGTAGATGGTGACCCCACCAATGAATTCCTACAAAAATCTGCATACAACTAGGGATAAAGCCATGAAAGCTAAAGAAGAGGAGGAGAACTTTATCAAGCAAAAATCGAGAATCCAGTGGCTCAAAACAGGGGAAATGAACAAAACCTTCTTCTATGCATCTCTGAAAACTAGGAGAATGCGAAACAACATTCATTCCCTTGAAGTAGAGGGCTATATGACATATGATAAGACTGTGATTCATGATGAGATTGTTGGCTACTACAAGAACTTGTTCAATTCAACCAACACTGATGTCGTGAAGTGGGAGAAAGATTGGAAACTACCCCATCTCATGAGAGAAAGCCAGCTCAACCTTAGCAGATGGGTTACTACAGTCGAAATTGAAAAAGTTATCAAAGGGTTAAAAGATGATAAAGCTCCCGGGCCTGATGGCTTCAACACATACTTCTTTAAAAAATGCTGGGATATTATTGGTACAGATGTCATGAAAGTTGTCCTCAACTTCTTTCAGAACAGTAAAATGCTCAAAGAATGCAATACAACATTCATAACACTTATTCCAAAAGTCCAAAATGCAGCTACTATGAAAGAATTTCGGCCCATCTCCCTTTGCAACACGGTGTACAAAATCATTACTAAAATTTTGGCAAATAGGCTCCAGTCGATCTTGGAGGAGATGGTTGATATGAATCAAGTGGCTTTTGTTAAAGGGAAATCCATTGGGGACGTGATCCTTCTAGCCAATGAAGTCCTAAGTAATTTCTCTAATGCTCAAGGCCTGAAGCATATGTGTGTCAAGGCCGATTTGTCAAAGGCATATGATACAGTTAGAAGAGATTACATCATTTTCATCATGGAGAGAATGCGATTTCCCCAATGTTGGCTTAGATGGATAGATGAATTTTTTTGCTCAGCTTCCTTTTAGGTCCTCATAAATGGCTCACCTTCCACACCATTTGAAGCTAACAATGGTGTTCGACAAGGTGATCCCCTTGCATCATACTTGTTTGTCCTTGCTATGTAGGGTTTTTCTAATGTCATGCACAACCTATTTGCAAAGAAGAAACTTGACCCTATCAAAGGCGACAGACTTAATCAAGTTTCCCACATCATCTTTGTAGAAGACCTCCTGGTATTCTCCAAAGCTGATGAGAAGAATGTTGAAGGCGTGAAGAAGGCCCTGGAAACCTTTCAACACATCTCCGGGTTAAAACTTAACAATGATAAAAGCCAACTGTTCCTAGCAGAGGTTGCAATAATGATAATATCAACTCTATTCTACACATTGCTATATCACAGCTGCATGTCCATTATCTGGGGCTCCCCTTATTCACCGATAGACTAACAAAGAGAATGTGTTAACCTATTATCAACAAAGTCAAAAAGAAACTGGATTCCTAGAAAGGGTGACTTCTTTCATGCGTCGGTAGAATAGAGCTAGTCATTTCCACATTGTCGTCATATCATATTTTTTGGTCCACCACATTTCCCATTCCCAAATCAGTTATTGACGAGCTTGAGAAGATGATGCACAACTTCATTTGGAATGATGACAAAGATAAAAAACATGTTCATACCGTCTCATGGAGCACGATATGCAAACCCAAAAATGAGGGTGGCTTGGGCATTAGGCACATCAAAGACTGGGCTGACGCAGGCTTACTCAAAAATCTTTGGGACCTAGCAAATGACAAGAACAATTTATGGGTCAAATGGATGCACAGAAAGTATCTAAAAAATGACTCCATCTGGTCAGTTGTTGAACGTTCCAATGCATCATGGATGTGGAGAAAACTTCTGAAGAAAAGGGATGTGTTGGTGAGCAATATTAAACTCAATGCAGGCGATGGCACTAAGTTCAAACTCTGGCGAGACCCTTGGCTCCCGGAGGCAGAAAGTTAGCTGATGTGGTGGACAAACAGCTTATACATCGAATTGGTGGTGTTGTAAATTGTCCTATAAAAGTTGTTATTGTAAATGGCGATTGGAAATGCCCAACTGTGTGTGTTTTTCAAGAACTGGAAGAAGTTCTATCACAACTACCTAAACCTACTTCTGGAAACAAGTACATCTCCTTCAAAAGAAAATGAAGTTTTAGGTTGAAAGACAGCTGGAATATTAGCATAAACACATCCCCTGAAGTGCCTTGGGGGCGGTGGATTTGGACTAGTATGATCCCTAGAATATTCTCTTTGATACTCTGGAAAGCCTTCCTAAATAGACTACCAACTACTGATGTTTTGAGGAATTTCAGGCTCTTCCTGGTGTCGAGATGTGCCCTTTGTGAATCTGAAGAAGAGAGTATGCATCATATATTGTTTGCGTGCAAGTTTACTATGGAAGCTTGGAGATCTTTCAGCTAAAATTTCGGACCTACAGGCGCGCCAAAACGCATAGAAGACTTGAATCAACTAAAGAAGAAAGAAAGAATTGTTGCTGTGACACTCATATACCATATATGGACAGAAAGAAATAGAAGGATCTTCCTGGGCATAAAGAAAAATCCAGTCGAGATCAGGAATAGAAGTATAGAAGATTTCAATTTTGTACAGCCTGTATAGTTTTCTTTCTTTCTTTAGTATTATATTCGTTTACCTCATTACACCCTGTAACCGGACGATACAATTTTTTTGACGATAGCAATAAAAGGGAGAGGCACGCTGGGTTCACAAAAAAAAGAATTCTTCAGTAGAACATCCTCAAGTTACCTATTGATGTATGAATCTGAATAGGAAGGCCCTAGGATGTCGACAAAGGAAGATATGGAGTGGATAGGTCGGAAGTCTTGTAGAAGGATCCTCTCCTCTCTCTCCCCCCTTGAACTTGATGTTGGATTCTCAGATAAACTTTCATGTACAGTCTTAGTCATCCAATCATCATCTGAATGAGAAGTATCCCCAGGTAAATCTATTTGTGGTTCTACCACCCCAAGCTTATCACATGCTATGGGGTCTGGGGTGTCTTCATGCTCCACAACCATATTGTAGTGGGTTGTCCATCCCGCTCCCTTGGTGTCAACTCTTCCTTTAAAAGGGGTTGCAGAAAATGTTTGCTCATGCTGGTCCAGTTTGTTGTCATCATTTTACTCGCTCCGCAGGGATGAATTTTCATCATCACTTTCATCGAACAAATTGTTCTAAATCATGAATGGCATACTGCTCAAAGCTAAGTGACAAGTCTCAATATGAGAGCTATCACTTTGGTCTGGATCAATGTCTGACTCAGGTTCCTCAAACGAACCTTTTTGTTGCGAGGTAGTACGACTATTCTAGTGAGGATAAGAGTGTTCATCATTGTCATCATGCAACCATTTATGGACATGACTTATATCTTCTATTAGTTCATCAGTTGGGTCATCTGGATAGAATGAAGGCCCCCCCAGGTGGGTTGGTCTTCACAGAAAAATATAGTTGAATCCAATTGTTGGTCTAAAAAGGATGGTGAGACATGTTCCAATCTAGGCCCAATGGACTGTCTCTGATGATTGTAATCTCCATGATTGTGTGATGGCATTTGAAATTGAATGGTAAACATATCAAAAATCTCTTGAAGTCTCCTGCCCTATTCAACATTCTTGTCATGAAGTTGTTGTACTTGAGCGGCGATGATTTCAAGATCTTTCAATTCTACCATACACTTTTGTAGGGATTTTGTGGTATCAAACTGATGTACTTGGACGAATCCTTGTTCAACAGTTTGAAGTATATTCCTACTACGGTCTATGATCTCCATGGCTACTTGGAGCTGATGATCTTGCTTTTCTAGTAGCTACTGGAGCGAGTCGACTTGTTCTTGGAGATCAGGAGCTAGTTCGTTGAGACTTTCTCTGGCCAGCTCCACTTCTTTAATCAACTCTTGATTCCTCATCAACGTGGAGGTCAAGGTTTGATTTGCCACCTCCTTTGTTGGAGTTTCAACATGTGATGACGGTGGAGGCGAGTATAGCTCAACTAGTTGAAAAGTACGACTTTCGACTATTTTCCAGCAGTCAAAACTACAAAAAATTCGGGAGGACAGGTGGACAATATAACTTGTCTTGCTGAAGCAAGATCCATGGATGAAAATGTATAAGGAAAAGGAGAGCTATTCAGTATATATGAACAAGTTTGTGTAAAACAAAAAGAAAACTATGCATATATACATGATTAAGGATGATAGAACAAATCCTTGGGCGTGTAAAAGTGGTAAACCACTTCCCCAACAACGGAGCCAAAAAGTTGATCGGCCTAAATCACACGTCTGGGAGGGAGGCGGATTCAGAAGGAATCAAACTTTAAATTTATAACCCGAAACCTTCTAGGACCCCCACAACTTTATCTTGGGGTCGAAGTAGATATACAAGGTCGAACACAGGGACGTGGGGATATTTAGGGCACTTAAGATCTTTCTCTTGAGTCAGATAAGCCAAACCAATAGTTGTTAAAAGTATGGAGCTAGAACTAGTCTAGCAGGTTGTCACGAAGTAAAACAAAACAAAGAAAAGCAAACAAAACAGAGCCCGTAGGATTCTACTAATAAGAGAGAATGAGTTCCTGGCTATATAACCACAAGTTGGACAGTCTGTGCACCCGTTCTCGGGCGTAGACAACCCCCGGACATCCTGGCAAGCAACCTAAATCTAAACATAACACATACTTTGGTATCTGTTCCTTGGGGTCATCCCACTCGCTCTCGCAAATCGTGACTAAAACCCCTCAATGTCATGAACCCTCTCTCGAGGATGACAAATTGACTCTGTAGAATATTCTAGATACCCTCTCAAGTCTAGAATGTTCTGAGGTGCTAGAAACATACCTGATCGGGGCAGTACCAGGTAGTGGGCCAGACCGAGCCCAGGTCTACGGTCCTGCACAGATCACCTTGAACTGTCCTCCTTTCAATTCCAATCTAAACTACCTTCTCTTACCTATTTCTACAATGAAAATATCGATATAGGTAGAAATACAAGTTCAAGCAAGAAAGAGATTAACCAAACTATCAATCATAACTAGAAAGAGAAGATAGAACTACAAACGTATTAGATCTGGAATAATACTTCTTGCTTAAGGTAAAAATACATAAACATGCCCAAAATGGGCTAAATAGAAAAGAAGGAGCTCAACTAGCCATGGACAAGCATAGTTGGCACCGAAAAAAGGTGGGAGAACATCATTTGTACATAAACAGAGGAGAACAATAGAAGAAAGGAAAAGAAGAAGAGATTTAGCCCATAGAGGAGAGGTGACTTTCGCTCCTTAGCCTCCGTATGGGCCATATCTTGTCTTTAGGTCATCCTCCTTGATCTTCTGGACTCCTCTACCTCCTTTCTCCTTAATTCCACCCCAAACAGCAGCTCATTGGATGTGTGGAGGTGGAAGATGGTTGGAAATGGTGGAAATGGGTGAATGGAGGCGGAGGTGGAAGTGATGATGGATAGAAGCTAACTGAAGAGATGTTTGTAGGATGAGTTCACCGACGTTTCCAGGTCCTTTGAACTCTCCCATGGGGCTCTAGGAACCAAGAGGGTTGGAACCACAAGGTGGAGACTCCCCAACTCCGAAGCCCTCTTCAAGTCGTGAGGGGTGTGTATTTATAGGCACATATCACTGACTTAGTACCGCGGTCGAGGTGTGCACCGACTTAACTCTGCGGTCGCAGTCTGTCTTCCAGCATCGCGATCATGGTCTCAGAAGACATACCGCGGGTCGTGGTATCATGGACCAAACCCACTTGGGGGGGTATTACTGGTGGTCAATGGGCCCACGTCAATGAGCCTTCTGATTAGCAAGGATACGCCCTGATAAAGGACCACCGTCTCCTAAGATGGTGCACATATTGTAATGCTTAGTCGACATTGGTCATAATGAGTGGAAGTCTAGCTGTTGCAAAAACTGTGTGTTGGGGAGAAGTCTTGGAGAATAGATGTCTTTTCAGGTTTGGTGCTTGCAAGACCCAAAATTGGCTAGTTTGAGCAAATTTGTCTATGAAAAGATATAAATTACTAAAAGATAAGAAACATGGGATATTTTTGGCATATTAAGGCTTTAGTGACACAAAACCATAGATAAATGCTTAGCATAAATACATAAATTAGGGTGTTATCAATGATGTGCATTAATCGAATATTGAAAGCCAATGTGATATACAATAGGAAAGCATGTCAACCATCCAGTTCAAGTGTTGAACCAATCGATTCACAAGTGAACTGATCGGCTCAGGTTTTAACCGATCATTTCATGGTTTGCAGCTTCTAAAAAATTCATCAGATTATGCCTCTTTGACTCCAATTTGATCTAGAAACTTTGACCCTGTCCTCCTATAAATAGAGGGCTCATCTAGGCTTTTAATTGTCACATGACGAGTGTTTTGGGGTAGAAACATTGTCAGATCAATGTTGGTGTTCCTTATTTTAGTTGACTAATGATCATCAAACTGACGAGTTGGGTCAAAAAAGACCTTATCAATTCAATTGGTCGATGAACCAATCACTTGGAGCATGACAAGAATCTCTAGGAAACTAACAAAGTACCTTTGGCGCTTGTCGAGATGCTGGTCATGGGTGCATGTGCTAGATTGAGTTTTCCTTCAACAATTCAAAGAATATTGACTGTGTTTGTATTTTCTTCATGTAGCATCTTCTTAACTAAACCAGTTTTCTTATTGTTTCTCCTTTCTCTCTCTTTCTTCATGTCTGAGGTTCATGGTGTTCCTTGCTGGAAACTTGGGCATGTTGATGAAGGACTTTCTTTTCTTCTCTTCTTATCTTAGACACACTTCATTCTTGGAGTATTTTTGGACCAAGCTTGGTGCTTTGTTGTTGAGTTTAGAGTTTCCCCTCTTAGACTTTGGTGTCTTCTCTACTAAGATGAGTGATATAACTTTAAAAGAATTTCTTACCTAATTTCTTCATGCATGACTTTAATGTTGCTCTAGAAATTCTTAAAATGCTAAAAGATGATCTTTCGACATGTTATACATACCGGGATGATAATATGATTTCTTAAGCTTTATTTAGACTCTATTAATGTTTTTTTACTGTAAGGTGAGTTTTCATTTCAATAATTCAAGGTCTAAAAATTCAAAATACAAGGGTAATGACTCCTAAAAATGTTATTCTCATTGAGTTTTAGTACCCAATATAAAGGAAATCTATACCATACATTATTTCTTACTGTATGAAAATTATCTTGTGCAATTTAGGGATCTATAATCATTGTTATGGTGTTGTAATGATGGTTGGATGATATGGTAGTACTGATGATAGGTTAACCATAATAGGCTTGGAGCACATCATTGCCTATTTTTTAGAATAACCATAACTTCTACATCCTTTGAATTTTTATTATGAAATTTTGAGTGTTGTCTTAGTTATGACTCGTTAAGTTCTCTGTAACATTTTTGATGTTGGTTATACTCCTACAAAGAAGTTATTATTGTTTTGGCCATAGTGAGAGTTCAAGATTTTATATGTCCTAGTTTGTGTCTTGATTCTCTTTACAATCAAGGATGGATATATATACACAACAAATACACACCTACACACACACACACATATATATATATATATATATAAACCTTGATGGAGTGACATGACACTATTTTATACATATTCTATCTTTTGTAGTTATAATCCCGAAGTATTTTTGTAAGAATCTTGTAGGTATTTCTATTAACTTGAGTGATACAATAAAAATTATTTTACTGAATCAAGTAACCAAGTGTTACAACCCCAATTTTTGGGTTCTTTTGTTGAGAAATGTAATTTCTCTTATTGATGATATTTGAACAAATAATGATATGATTTGTTTTGAATAAATGAGTTTCATTTACAATAGCCTTGTTGGTTGTTTTTTGGGCTTTATTGGCTATTGGGCCCAATAACAAGGAAAAGACAAAAGGAACTCCATTATTAATCAGAAATGGAGAAAAGAAAAATGTAGAAACCTCTAGAAGGCAAAAGAATTTAATCCAAAGGTGAATTTCGTGCCTCTTGGGTTCCAAGGAGTCTAAAGTTTCAAAGAGAATGCAATGAGAAAAGAAAAATATCAATCAAGTATTTCTTTATTAAGAAAGAAATTGAAAACAATGATAAAATATAGGAAATAAGTGGAAAGAGGTATTTTTGAGTTATCTTTGGTGGATTTCGAATCCACATGGTTTCTTGGGATAAAAGGAATCCCAATAAGGAAATAAAAAGTGAATGAGAGAGGAAAAGAAGATAAATATGTAAGGAATATGATAAAAGGACATGTTCAGACCATTTAATCTTTTGTATATAATTTTGTTTAGCAAAGGAAAGTTAAATATGGTGGGAACGTTTTCCCTCATTGCTTGTCAAGGAAAGTATGTTCTCAAGAGAGAAGTACAAGCATATATTCAGAATTAGTTTCTTTTCAAGCATATATATCTCTTTGGAAAGAAACTTTCTTTTTTCCCCAAGGAAATGAGGGCTCTAAACCCAACCAAACCCTCACCTCTTCCTTGCTACCATCGACCTATATAAAGTCTAGACTCAAAGGTACCGAGACCAGAGGGATCTGAGATAGTACATAGTCCTCTTCCAACTTTGCCTCCTTCTTAACCACGAAGGGAAGGAACAATGTGATTCCTGAGGAAACTGCTGGTGATGGAACTGGTTCGCGGAGTAGTGGCATACTCTTCAGGTCAGAACGACAACAAAGGAGCTGCCCAGGTGCGCAGTCTCATCACCCAGCCACCTGTACCCTGCCTGCATGGCCGGCGGATGAGAAACGGAAGTAGACCAGCAACCGGCTGCTTCGGCCACAACCAAGGGCCTCTGTGGGTGCGGTGGAGGATGGCAGAGGTAACAAAACCTTCGTCGGTGCTCCTCGAGTTCCAGGGAAGGGAGGCTTCAGACGAAAGATCCCTACCCTAACGTAATCGTTAGGTATCACGAGGAAGAAGAAGGGCGGAGAGGCATTTGACGATTTTGCCCCTCCATGGGCTAAAGAAGTGATCGACTTACCAAGGGCAGAAGTGTCTTTTAATTCAAATTTCTAAACAGTCGCGTGCATGGAAAGAGGTGACGTGTCAGCCTCTGATTGGCTCAAGTAAGTTAATTTTACAAAAATCATATCTCCTTATTCGTAACTCCGATGGTAGCAAATAATATATGCATTTTTCTCAGGAAAACGAGAGGAATTCATTAAAAATGGTTTTAGAGGCTAATTCCCCTTACAATTCGAAAAGTAGTGTAAGTTATCAACTTTAATGAATTAAAGGTTAAGAAACCCTATTTTGAGATGATTAATGTAATTAGTAGGGTATAATGGATTATTAAATTTGATGTTAACCTATTAATTATTGAAAGGTATATTGAGAACATAAAGGATAAACTTTGCATGCAATTGGTTTAATTTAGAAATTCATGTGCATAAATATGCTTTAATGGGCCTTAAAACTCTAATATTAGTAAATGTGACTCTTAATGGTTTTAATTATTCAAATCGTGAATAAAGTTAAGATATGGTGATTCTAAGCTATTTTGAGTATAAAAGTTCCTAATTGTGGATAAATACCCTTAATGTAGCAATTAGGGTATTCTAATGGATAAAGGTAGAATTAATGACAAATACAGTTCATATGTGAATTAGATTATAATGAACTATGAATTGATGATAAATGATCATAAAAATCTTGTCATGGATTAAAAGGATAAAAATGGTAGCTTTAATGTTAAAGAGGCTTAATGGACTTAATTTATGGTTAATTATGCTTTTTCTGAAATTAGGGTTATATGTTGTTAAAAGATAACCTTAATATATTTCATGAAGAATAAATGAGAAAATTAGGGTTTGTGAGTAATTGTATACAATTAGGGTTTAAAATAGTAAAAAATGATGGGAAACCCTAATTACAATGGAAACCCTAAAAGTGGATTGGAAACCCTAGGAAGCAAGCTAGGTTTAATAGATCTTGATGTCATGATTAATAATAAGAAATTGTATGCATATTTTAGGATCTCATTATGTGCTTGCTTGCCTATTTGGAATACTTGATTGATTGGATTATTCTGTCTGAAATCAGCGTGACAGGTATGTGATTTCGTTTATGAATAATCGCTTTAGTTTCACGACGATTACCAAATGTTTTTATCGGTTGCCTAAAAATAACTTCTTGGATGACTTTTATTTCATGCAACTATAAAGTGATTATTATTATCACCATAAATATGTGTACATGACTGGACCAGATCCTGGTCCTCCTCTGTGGCTTTGCTAATGATGAAAAGGGAAACCTAGTAAAGGGTCTACTTGTTAAGTGGGACCATTAGGTTATTAAGAGTTAGGGATTGGGATACCTATGGGTAGTGCCATGTGACTCTTTAGCACACCATGAGTTAGGGATTGGGCTAGCTTTGGGTAGTGCCATGCGACTGAACCCTAGATATTGATCTACCTATTAGGTAGGATCATGCAGGGTATAATGGGGATCTACCATAAGGAAGGTAGCATCCAAGTCTACTGTAGGGACAACACAGAGGCTAGGGTATGTATGGATTGAGCAGTCATGTTTAAAATGTAAATTTGTTCATTAAACTGTAATTGATTGCAATATGTTGATATTAATTATGCAATTATTGTATCCTCCACATACCAACATAATTCATTTATGCTGACTGACGTTTTGTTTTTCGGCATTTTAGGTACAAGTGAAAAGAACAAACATTAAAGTGGCATATGTGGAATTAAATGAGAACTAAAGTGCAACGGAGGATTAGTTAGAATAGACTCTGGATGTGGATAGAAGTAGATGTCCATGTTTTTGAAAAAGGCATGTGAAGTTAATTTTATTACAACCTTTCAGTTTCGTTTAGTAAAATTTGATAATTATTATAGATTATTTATCAAACCATTGATCTGGAAATTGGGATAATGGCTCTGACCTCTTGGTATCCCTTAATTGGGGGTTACTGGGAGGCAGGGTCATTATATTTGGTAGAAGAGCATAGGTTCCTCATTTAATCTTTAATAATTATTAAATTTTACAAACTCTGTAGAACCCAAGGGAGTTATTAAAGGAATTTCTGAAAGATAGAGGTGTCTAGAAAAGGATCATGTCCGGGGGCTGGCAAGATTTTCCTCCTCACCGCTAGTCGGAATACGAGGACTCTCGGATTAGTTTGACTGCCTGGCCAATGTCTCAAGATTGGACTCAAAATAAGATACCTTTAGGACACTCTCATCTTGTTCATCCCTTCTCAACTCAAATGCTGTTAAGGATTATAAGGACTAGGGTTTTCTCTCTTTTCCTCACCCTCTTGAGGTATGGATAAGGTTGATAAGGTTTAAGGAATCCTCCCCTAAATTAATAAAAAGCATGTAAATAAGATGTCATGGACATAAGCTTAATAGATTAAGTGTAAAAGAATAGATACATAATTATGTTGTATGACATAAGTTGTCATGCCCTCAGGAGAGACCTGAGGCTAGACCTTCTTGTCAGGAGGATAAAAAAAGAGAGTTAGTCTTGGAGGTAGAAATCTCCATTACAAGTAGAGACCTAGCACATCCTCTGAGGATGATGCTAACTGACCCTAAGTTGGGGGGGGGGGTTAGAGGGAGATATGGCATGATGAGTTAGATGTCATGGTAGACCAAGTGTATGGATGGACATGCCTTGGATGCCATATGAGCCATGAGAAGTTGGATGACCGAGTACCTTTGGTGACCCAAACCTGGGAAGGGTCATGCCTATTAGAGTGAAGGATATCACCTTCTTTGATGAGGTTATAGAAGAACCTATATAAACCCCATGAGTTTATATAAGCATGGCATAGTAGGCACCCATAATACATCAGTAGTGCGAGCAGTAGGTTGAAACCCTGGCCAAGGGAGTATGTTGGATAGCTGATGAGATAAGCATAAAGGGCTAGGGATAACCTTGAGCAAACATAAGTTTTAACATAGGCTTCACCCACGTAGAGGTATGCTTGTGAGCTTGATCCATCTTCATGGAGAGAGGATCTTTAGTCTAAGGCTGGTTGTGGAGTTAGCTCTAGAGGGAGACAGTAGGACCCAAGCAAGAATGTTGGAAGCCTAGCTGAGATATGAGGAAAAGTGAGGAGTTGAGGATGATGCGACCTAAGTGGATGTTTGTGGTTGCCTCATGCTTGATCCCTGGAGGCTGATGATGTCTTGGTTTCAATGAGAGGAACCAAACCCTAGAGAGAGGATGATTCTAATGGTATCTCTGTACCTATGGTATAGATGAGAAGAAGAGTTCCTTAGACCTGGAGAGGTTTAGTAACATGTTGTGAGGCCTTGTACCTTGTTGGTTGTCCTGGAGGAGGACTCAACACTGAGGTGTTACTCGAGTAGAAGGATGACACGAAGTGCATGTCATGCCTTATACATGCTTGATACGTGGCTAAAGATTGAGCATGCAGTTAGACACCCAAAAGGTGAACCTAGGGTTCCTAGGCCTAAGAGGGGAAGTGGTGTACCCAATGATCATGATGAGATTTGAGTCTCTATAGATTGGAGCATGGTACTCCTCATGTTTAGAGGAAAAGGGAACCCCTTAAGTTTAAGGTATGTTTGATGAACCCCTCACAGCTAAGTTGATGGAATGGGAATGTATGATCTTGATCCAATGTTGAGGATGAGAATAAGTGTGACCTAGCCTGGTTTAGCAGGTAGTCTTCTTGTGCCTTAGTGGCTTGCTAGGGTTAAACATGCTTATATGGATGTAAACCCTAGATATAAGGATGTTGGTGACCTTTGTTTTCAAGAGGTGTAGTTTCCTCCCATCCTGGGAGAGGGACTCTTGTGTAGGGTGTATACCAGTTTTACTGGTTTAAGGTAACCTAAAGAGGTCTCATAGGATCTTGAGAAGCTAAGTGAAAAGTATATGGTATGAGAATGAACCTGTAGACCCATAGATAACCATCTCTAAGTGTATGTGGATGTGTTACCAAGGTGGTAACTGGTATGGGGTCTGACCAAGGTAGGCAGGATGCCACGACCCCTATGAAAGGATGAAATTAAGCCCATGAATGTAGAGAGATATGATGAGGGCTTGGGTAAGGTTCTGAGTTGGACATGTACTATGCTAGAATCCTATGTCTATCCAAGGGTCAGGTAGGGATAAGACCGATGGAAGTAGGAGTTACCTAATTCCCTAGTTGCATATGACCATAGGGTCAGGAGGTAACAACTATCATTGTCTGAGGGCCATGGGTTAGGAGATTGATCACCTTCATGAACTCATTGGACCCAAAGGGAAGATGAGTAGGGCACTCTCTGGTTGCATAAGGGAAGAGGGATGACTCCAAAAGTGTCGACACCCTATAGACCTAGAGGAGATGACCAAGGAATGTGTGTGGACCCAAGTAGGTTCGAAACCAGTTTTCCATGGAAGTAACTTTAATATCGAGATGGTTGTGATGTAGAGACATATGTGGCACGTTTCAAGGTGTGCTGGCAAGGTGGGATGTACCATCTCTACTCTGGGAATAGGAAGAAATATGTATTTGGACTGCAGCCAAATGCTTATTTCCTCTTGTTATGGGAGTGAGAGATAGGACAATACGCATGCCATACACCAAGGTTAAAAGATGATGTGAGTTGGAACATTGCCATGAGGTATGAGGACAGAGATGATCACATACCCTGGTGGAGTGGATGATACATGGATGGTTTACAAACACTAAGAGTATTAAGGTAGTCATCTTGTGAGGATGTTTTATCATGAGCTATGTGGAATTGGTAAGTGATACAAGGTTGAGTTTGATCACCATGAGGATAAGTTCAGAGTTTTCTTGATGAAGATAGACTTAGAGCTGAGATGAGATAATAAGTGGAATACATGGAGGTGTATGTCTTCAACGTTACCTAACACCTAAGGATGTGAAGTGGTAATGGATCCTCTGGATAAGATACAACTGCCTCGTTTAGATGGAGGCTAGAAGAGGTTGTTAGGATGACCCCCAATTGGAAAAAGTGATAAGTTGGGCTAACACTCAGATGTAAAAATATTGGTTGATCAAGTTAATGGTTGTTTGGTTAGTCAGCCTAGGGCTTGTCATGATAAAAGGATGGTTGTAGAACCTCATATGTACTTCTCTGGAGAAAAAGGAGATGGAACCCCGACTAGAGTGGTTTTGGGTTTCTGAGGAATCGATCTTGAGGAATCATGACATACAGGAGATCATGATACACCTTGGTACTACAAATATAGTAAGTGACAATAGTACTTTGGATGTCTAAGATAAAGTTGTATGTGGTTTGTTACCATGCATGACAGGAGGTAAAGGATGAACACCAGTAATCCAATGTATTGATATAAAGGATAAAGTGTCCCCGAGAGGGAAACGAAGTTCATCACAATGAATGTTGAAGTCTCCCCTAGACCAAGGAAGGTCATGATGCAATACGGGTTATGGTAGGTCGCCTTACCTATATGACATGAGGAAGAAAGAGTAATGTCAAGGGACTGATCCGATAGAACTACATATGAGAGAGATGGTTAAACTACACCATGATGCAAGTTCAAAAGTTCTTGTGTATGACCTAAAGGTTCACTTCCATAAGATGGAAATAGGTACATGAAGATCTCGATGTTAGTACAATTTATCACCCTAGCTAATGGTTAGTATGATCCAGACTAGAGGGTCTGATGAGAGCATATGTGCTCGTTCATGGTGACATCTAGAGACAGTTCTTGTTCTCTGTAAAATGTGATGATAACCACCATAGCCAATATCGGGATATAAAGAAGCTCTGTAAGTGAGGTTGTGTCGGTCACCACTTCATTAAGATGATGTTGGTGAAGGGACCTCGTGAAGGTCAGAAAAGGGCCACAATGTGTGTAGATGAAATCGCTTTGATCGTGCCATGGCTGAAAGGAGCCTAGAGACGACATGAGTCATGAGCTGATGCAAAGAAGACTGATATGCAGTTCACTATGGGAGAATATGTGATATGAAATTCCGACCCCTCTAAGTTATAGCTAAGAGAGATGAGTCCCCAATGCATGGGTTCTTTTGAGAGGGATTGGTGGAGAAGGATAAGTTTGACCTTACCCCTCAGGATAAAGTAATGTGTGATGAGTTCCATGTGTCCAATTTAGAGCACTATGTGAGATACCTGGATCATGTGCGGAGCAATGAACCTAGTGAGCCCCAAGGGAGGCTAAAATGACCTGAGTCACCTATGAGGTTTATAGATGCCAAGGTGAAAGAACTAAAAAAAAGAATATGTGATGATAAAGGTTCTTCGAGAGCGCCATGGATAAGGTAAAGCCACATAGGGGCCAATGATGTACATGGAAAAGTCTTATCTTGAATTGTTTATTTGCTTGATGGAATTTTGAGGATAAAATGCTTATAAGAGGGGAAGGATGTTACAACCCTAATTTTTGGGTTCTTTTGTTGATAAATGTAATTTCTCTTATTGAAGATATTTGAAAAAATAATGATATGATTTGTTTTGAATAAATGAGTTTCATTTACAATAGCCTTGTTGGTTGTTTTGTGGGCTTTATTGGCTATTGGGCTCAATAACAAGGAAAAGACAAAAGGAACTCCATTATTAATCAGAAATGGAGAAAAGAAAAATGTAGAAACCTCTAGAAGGAAAAAGAATTTAATCCAAAGGTGAATTTCGTGCCTCTTGGGTTCCTTGGGTTCCAAGGAGTCTAAAGTTGCAAAGAGAATGCAATAAGAAAAGAAAAAGATCAATTAAGTATTTCTTTATTAAGAAAGAAATTGAAAACAATAATAAAATATGGGAAATAAGTGGAAAGAGGTATTTTTGAGTTATCTTTGGTGGATTTCAAATCCACATCGTTTCTTGCGATAAAAGGAATCCCAATAAGGAAATAAAAAGTGAATGAGAGAGGAAAAGAAGATAAATATGTAAGGAATATGATAAAAGGACATGTTCGGACCATTTAATCTTTTGTATATAATTTTTTTCTGCAAAGGAAAGTTAAATATGATGGGAACGTTTTCCCTCATTGCTTGTCAAGGAAAGTATGTTCTCAAGAGAGAAGTACAAGCATATTTTTGGAATTAGTTTCTTTTCAAGCATAGATATCTCTTTGGAAATAAACTTTCCTTTTTCCCCAAGGAACTAAGGGCTCTAAACCCAACCAAACCCTCACCTCTTCCTTGCTACCCTTGACCTATATAAAGTCTAGACTCACAGGTACCGAGACCAGAGGGATCTAAGACAGTACACGGTCCTCTTCCAACTTTGCCTCCTTCTTGACCACGAAGGGAAGGAACAATGTGATTCCTGAGGCAACAGCTGGTGACGGAACTGGTTCACGGAGTAGTGGCATGCTCTTCAGGTCAAAATGACAACAAAGAAGTTTCCCATGTGCGCAGTCTCGGCGCCCAACCACATGTACCCTGCCTGCATGGCCGGCGGATGAGAAACGGAAGCAGACCAACACCTGGCCGCTTCGGCCATAACCAAGGGCCTCCGTGGGTGCGGTGGAGGATGACGAAGTTAATAGAACCTTCGTCGGTGCTCCTCGAGTCCCAGGGAGGGGAGGCATCGGGCGACAGACCCCTACCCTAGCGGCATCGTTAAGTATCATGAGGAAGAAGAAGGGCGGAGAGGCATTTAACAGTTTTTCCTTTCCAAGGGATAAAGAAGCGATTGACTTACCAAGGGCAGAAGTGTCTTTTAATTCTAATTTCTAAACAGGCCGCATGCATGGAAAGAGGTGACGTGTCAGCCTTTGATTCGCTCAAGTAAGTTAATTTTACAAAAAATGTATCTCCTTATTATTAACTTCGATGATAGCAAATAATATATGCATTTTGCTCAGAAAAATAAGAGGAATTCACTAAAAATGGATTTGGAGGATAATTCCTCTTGCAATTCGAAAACTAGTGTAAGTTGTCAGCTTTAATGAATTAAAGGTTAAGAAACCCTATTTTGAGATGATTAATGTAATTAGTAGGTTTTAATGGATGATTAAAGTTGATGTTAACTTGTTAATTGTAAAAAGGTATATTGAGAACATAAAGGATGAACTTTTCACGCAATTGGTTTAATTTAGAAATTAATGTGCATAAATACGCTTTAATGGGCCTTGAAACCCTAATATTAGTAAATGTGTCTCTTAATGTTTTTAATTATTCAAAATTGTGAATAAAGATAAGATATGATGATTCTAAGCTATTTTGAGTATAAAAGTTCCTAATTGTGGATAAATACCCTTAATGTAGTAATTAGGGTTTTCTAATGGATAAAGGTAGAATTAATGACAAATAGAGTTCATATGTGAATTAGACCATAATGAACTATGAATTGATGATAAATGAGCATAATGATCTTATCATGGATTAAAAGAATAAAAATGGTAGCTTTAATGTAAAAGATGCTTAATGGACTTAATTGATGGTTAATTATGCATTTTCTGAAATCAGGGTTATATGTTGTTAAAAGATAACCTTAATATCTTTCATGAAGAATAAATGAGATAATTAGGGTTTGTTAGTAATTGTATAAATTTAGGGTTTAAAATAGTAAAAAATGAAGGGAAACCCTAATTGCAATGGAAACCCTAAAAGTGGACTAGAAACCCTAGGAAGCGAGCTAGGTTTAATAGATCTTGATGTCAAAATTAATAATAAGAAATTGTATGCATATTTCAGGATCTCATTATGTGCTTGCTTGCCTATTTGGAATACTTGATTGATTGGATTATTCTGTCTCAAATCAGCCTGAAAGGTATATGGTTACGTTTATGAATAATCGCTTTAGTTTCATGGAGATTCTCGAACGTTTTTATCAGTTGCCTAAAAATAACTGCTTGGATGACTTTTATTTCATACAACCATAAAGTGACTATGATTATCACCATAAATATGTGTACATGACTGGCCCAGATCCTGGTCCTCCTCTGTGGCTTTGCTAATGATGAAAAGGGTAACATGGTAAAGGGTCTACTTATTAAGTGGGACCATCAGGTTATTAAGAGTTAGGGATTGGGCTACCTATGGGTAGTGCCATGCGACTCTTTAGCACACCATGAGTTAGGGATTGGGCTACCAATGGGTAGTGCCATGTGACTCAACCATAGATATTGATCTACCTATTAGGTAGGGTCATGCGGGGTTCAATGGGGATCTACCATAAGGAAGGTAGCATCCTGGTCCACTGCAGGGACAACGCAGAGGCTAGGGTATGTATGGATTGAGTAGTCATGTTTAGAATGTAAATTTGTTTGTTAAAATGTAATCGATTGCAATATGTTGATACTAATTGCACAATTATTGTCTACTCGACATACCAGCATAATTCATTTATGCTGACCGACGTTTTGTTTGTCATCATTTTAGGTACAAGTGAAAAGAACAAATAGTAAAGTGGCATATGTGGAATTAAATGATAATTAAAGCGGAAAGGAGGATTAGTTAGAATAGACTCCGGATGTGGATAGAAGTAGATGTCCAAGTTTTTGAAAATGGTATGCGAAGTTAATTTTATTACAACCTTTCAGTTTATTATAGTAAAATTTGATAATTATTATAGATTATTTATCGAACCTTTGATCTAAAAATTGGGATAACAGCTCTGACCTCTTGGTCTCCCTTAATTGGGGGTTATTGGGAGGCGGGGTCGTTACACCAAGTGTAACCTTAATCATGTAGTGCTCTAAGACTGTAGACCTATCTTAGTGTCAGAAATTGCTGGATAGTGAAACAAGTAACTTGAAAGGAGCTCAGAGACATATACTATTGAGAATATATGGGTGCATGGAGTGTATATTCCTATCATCATGCTTCCAAGGCATTAGAGAGCAGTTGAGGTTGTGAATTCGATGTGATTCAATAAAGAGAGACTACAATAGTATCTCATATTTGTGGTTTATACTGTGGTTCCTGGTGTCCTATCGTGTGTACCCAGGAATGGCCTAAATATTTTGGTAGTTGGGTCAGTGTGCCATTATGGTTGTTACTCGTACTAACTAAAGGGAAGATATCTTTAGGATTTTAGTCATCCTAACTCTTATACGGTGTTGATTGCAAATTTGTAGTGGTCACCTAGTACATTGGGTGGTATGCCTCAAAATACCTAGGGCTTATAAAAAGAATAATCGAGCTGTGTGTTATATCTATTAAGATTATTTATGAATCACTTTGGATGATAAAAATTTGATTTGCTTTTATCGCTAAATATTATAAGTGATTCATTTTGGCAAGAATAATTAATTATACCTTTAACTCTAACTATGCTTCATCATTTTATCAATACTGCATAGTCTTTCAACCCTTTCATATTATCTGCATTAACTATTTTACATACATAACTTGCTTGTAAGCAATAAATGTTATGAAAGGTTATATCTTATCACTGGGACATGGATTTCACCTCGTGGTTTCCACACCCTTTTTAGGTGTTCAATTGTGTGGTTAGACTCGTGGTGTCCAGGAGGTGCAATTTAAAGATTAACAGAGACATAGAGGTTGGCTAGGTTCTGTAGAGTCCTAGAGTCATCCATGTGATCTTAGGTCCGAGTAGGGTTTATTTTGTGTCATGTATATTGACTTGTGATTTGGTTGTGTCCTGTGGAACATGTAAATGTTGTAAAAATTTAGACAACATCTTTTGTGTATAGGTTGTGGATGAGGTATTAATCTTATGTAAAGAAACTTGGTATACATATATATATATATATATATATATATATATATATATATATATATATATATATAGGGAGAGAGAGAGAGAGAGGCTGGAATACACTCGAGTGTACTGGAGATGCCATACACCTCAATCATTTTCCATCATTAAGTAGTTATTATAAAAATCTGAAATAGTGATCTTATTAAATAACTTAAGAACATACTATACAATAAATTTGAATTTATTTGGATAGTTATAGGTTATGCATCTAAAGGAGGCAAAAATCATACATTTCATTTTATTTTTGTGCTTCGATTTTGTTGTCCTTGGATGAGTGACTTGCACTCATTCAAATGGGCTCAAATTTTGCACGGGGCCTATTACTATTGTTACAAAGAGTATCAATGCATTAGATTTTGCAAAAATATGGTCTAGATAGGCAAACACCATTGGTATGTATGGCATGCTCTGTACACTTGAGTGTATTCTAGACTCACTCCATCCCTCTCCCTCCCCCCTCTCTCTCTATATATATATATGAAGTTGGACCTCTGTGTAAATGTCCCCTATGAAATGTTGAAATTTTATTTAGTTTCAATTTTGTGCCTTTTTGATAATATGGTTAATTAGCATTTGATTGACATTTCAGTTTTGAGTAATCTTGTTTAGCGTGTCTGCTTGCTACATTTGATGGTATCAAAGCCTTAGGTTCACTGAGTCTATAGGGATATATTACTTTGGTTGTTGTGTATGTTCTTACGTATCCAACATATCTAACCATGATTTATGCTTTTGTAGATATATTTGAAGAATGTGAAGAACATGCTGAGAGTAGTTATATGGAACCTAGAGGTGGTGGTAGGAGGCACGTCCAAGATGGAAGAGTACTCACAGTGTCATAACAGGTGGTCCTGTATCCTTTTGACCCAACAAACATAGATAATCCAAATTTTTAGTCTATTTTTGGATAGATAATGGGGATGATCACACATTTGGTTGATATGGCACTAACACCTCAACCGAGGGTACCTTTCTCCAATGTCAAGTCTCAGGGTCTAGGGAAGACCTTAGAGAGGCTGAAATGTGTTGGAGCCATGAAGTATGAGGGCACAGTAGACCCAACAAATGTGCACATGTGGTTGACAGAGTTGTAGAAGGAATTCATGATCCTAAATATCTCTAAGGAAAATAAGGTGAAGCTTGCGATCTACCTTTTGGAGGGTAGTGTTGGTCATTGGTGGACCATAGAGGAGTAAAAGATACCAGGTGAGGCAATCAATTGGGAGGAGCTTGGGCAATAGTTTGTGAACAATTACTTTCCTGAGATGTACTTGAAAGAGAAGATGGATCAATTTGAGCAGCTACACAAGGGATCTTAGTCTGTGAATTATTATGAGGTGAATTATATGGAGTTGTTGAGGTTCTATCCTCACATGGAAACCATGGAGAAGGAAATGATTAGAAGGTTTGAGAAGGACTTGAATGTGGAGTTTGCAAGGATGACATCTTCCTTACAGTCTAGGTAGAATTTTTCCATCTTTGTGGAGTTTATGAGAATGATAGAGAGGATAGATGTGGAGCAGTGAGAAGCCAATGCCAGAAAGAGGTCAACTCAATTCCAATGCCAATATTCTAGAAGTTTTAAGAAGTCGAGGTTCTTTTTGCTGCATTACCAAAACTCACAATAGAGGTTGATGTTTTCCGAACCAAGAACACAAGTGCAGTCATAGTGGTGTACTAGCAAAGGAAAAATTCATAGCTTCTTACTAGCTGGGGTGAATAGTTCTGGTTCAATGTCTGTTATAGGGCCGTCTAGGCCATAGTATGACATGAGACATGCTTCATGTGTGGACAAGTTGGGTACATGAGATTTTCTTACCCCATGAAAAACTAAGAGGTTACACAACAACCAAGGTAGATCTAGCATAGCTTACATCAATAGAAGTAAAGTAGCGATGATAGTAGAGGGAGTGGCCATGCATCATAGGTAGAGTCTTTGAGATGAGTAAGAAAAGTCTGAGGATGACAACGTGCAATAGCTAAATTCTATGTTATGAGTCATCCAGAAGGAGTGGTCAACCCGCAGGTGATAACATGTCAAATGGAACTTTTTTCATTTTGACTTATTTGCATCTAACTTTGTATCTATTTTGGTGACCCAGGTGTGACACACTTATTTAACAACAGAGAGGAGATAAATAGTTCTAACTTGCCTATATGTAGTAGGGATGATCATCTTATGTTGGGAACCCCTTTAGTTGGCTCCATAGTGTTGCGATAAGTGTGTCCATCTTGTCTTTTTTTTGCTTCTAATTATACAAAATTGAAGTGGATTTCAAGTCATTTGATATGTATGGATTCAATTTGATCCTTGGAATTGATACCTTGGAGAGGTATAAGGTTGTTTTGGATTATAGTTCCAAAGTTCCAAAGTTTTGTGATGGGGATGTCTCTTAAACTGATCAAGGAGATAAGAAAAATCATCCTACCTATTTGGTGTAGTGTGTGATAGTAGAGAAGTTTTTGAGACAAGGGTATGAGACATTTTTGGCTCATTTTGTAGATACTAAGATGAGGATGTTGACCTAAGTGTTATACATTCTCCATATTTCGATGATGACTTAACCATTCCATTCATATATATCTGATATGTCTATTTGAGATTAATTTTACGTATTAGGTACATGAAAAGGATCATTTACATCAAGTCCTAGCTTGATCTAGTTTTAGTCAAAAGTTATGCAAATGTACTTTCTTGGAAAATGCCCTAAAACCCTTAGGACAATTTTTGTAACCGGTTGTATTGATGATATGACTTGTAACTAAGGTGAGAAAAAATTAGGATCCCTTAATTTGAACATTTAATCACTCTATTGCCATTTCTCAAATTTTATCACGAGTTGTATGATTGTCCGAGTTTCCTTCCTAGAAACTCAACCGATGCCTTGGATTAATCTTGGCAAATGCCCATGTTTGGCCGATTTTTCTCAGAACAAATTTGACCAAATCCCTGCACTGGAAAATCAGGTTTAAGTGGTCGATCAAGCTTCATCCAGGATAAACTCGACCGATGCTTCAAATTTTCATTGTCATATAGTGCAATCCGTCAAGTTACCTGTATTGAAACTCGACCAAATGCACTATACAGAGTGTGCTGAAAAAGTGATTCTAACGGTTGGTGTTGTAAAACTCAAAATTATATCCATTACAACATCCCAAATGGCTAGAAAACATTCCTTAGTGGTCATAGACTTTAGTGGACATCCCCAACTATAAATAGGACCTCTTAGAGTTCATTCCAAGGTTGTACTTCATGCTATTCAAGCTCCTAGCTATAGTTGAGTACATCCAGTCCACTTGATCCCCTTTCTCTCTCTTGTTTGTTAATCAAAACGTCCATATGAGTGAGATAGGATATATGTGAGAGAGCTACTCCATTGTAGTCTTGTAAATCTCTCAAAGCTTCCCTTTCCCCAACCCCTTTCTTCAAGATCAAGTTGGTGAAAGCTTCTCCAAGTGAAGTGGAAGATGCAGAACTTCTTCAAGTGGTAGGAGAAGGTGAAAAATCTTCTCCAAGGTGAAGGATATGGTTAAGTATGAAGATCTGATAGTAGAGTGGGTAAATCCTTCAAGGAAAAAGACTCAGTGCAAGAAGGGGATCTCCTTGGCAAAGGTGTCCAACTCCCTGCAAAAGTGGGTAAGACCTTGTAGAGGTAGAAGACTCTAGCTCAAAGGATAGGTATGCCCTTCGTTGGTTTATTTTCTCCTTTTGGTCCTTGAAAGAATGTTGGGTATCCTTGGACCAGAAAAGGAAGGTCATCTTGTATGTCTTATAATGCTATATAAGTCTACATGGGTAGCAAAATCATAGATCTTGACTTCTCTAAGTAGTAGACCGACTTTCTACTAGCTTGGAGATTGGAACCACTCTACATAGCTTGTTCTTGTGCTTGTTAAATCTTTGTCTCATCCTTTCTATGTATGCTTAGTTGCACTATATAGTCAATATTTGCAATCCCAAATCTTCAATTTTGTATGGCTCCCACGAACCCATCTACCTCGAGAGCAAATGCGACCGGCGAGGCGATGACGGTTAACCTGGTGTATTCCCGGCGAGATCTGGAGAGGGTGGTTGCTTTCAGTTCTGGAAATACTCAACTCAACACGCTTAACCAGGAAAATGTAGTGACTGTTGTAGATCTGAGATGAAAAGTAGTCAGATGGGATGCTTTTACAAAGAAAAATTCCGGGAGCCATAGAGACTTGAAGAAAGTGGATGTCTCGATCATTGATGGAAAATTACTTTACCCTAAAAGTGAAGCTACTGAAAATGCAGAAAGGTGGAGTAGATGTCTTCTAGGCTATGTGGTGGATTTCTGGCCCAATATTCCTATGATGGCTAATTATTTCGATAGCATTTGGGAACTCAATGGATTCTTCAAGATCTTTGATAGGGGAAATGGATTTTTCCTTATTCATTTTTGTGATACAGCGAATATGGATTTTGTCAAAGAAGGAGAATGGTTCGTTAGGAACCGTCCTGTGGTTCTTCAAGATTGGAAACCAGGCGATAAAATTGATAAAACAGTACTGTCGAAGGTCCCTGTTGGAGTGACGATTAGAAAGCTTCCGATCGAACTTTGGGATCCAAGAATCTTCGATAGGATTGGTTCATTACTGGGAACTCCGACGGGAATGGATAACTTGATAAGAGATCTTAGGCGCATTGATGTTGCTCGCATCCAGGCTCTGATGAATATAATGGCGAGATTTCCCAGGAAGTTATCTATGATTAATGATGAAGGAGAAGAAATCTGCATTGAATTGGAGTACGATTGGATTCCACACAAATGCAAGACGTGATTTTCTGGGTCACAATCATAGCTGTTCTGAACAAAAACAACGATAATTTCCGATCAAACATACTGAACAAAACAAGCAGATCCGGAGGTCCAAGGTGAGACATGCGATTGAAGTGGTTTCTGTCGAGGATAAGAATCATGCGGATGTTTTTTTCATTGAACAAATAGAAGATGAAGAAGAGATTAATAGAAATAGAAATGTTCATCAGGAGATTCCAACTGTGGAAGATGCCAAATTGTCAAAAGAAGTCAATGAAGGGTTTTTCACAGAGCAGTTGGTCAGTGCTTATGGTGTGTTTGTTGAATTTCAAACTTCTATTCCGACTACTCCAGTACCAAACATTCAGATAGGTTCTCCTGAAAGAGAGACTAGCTCCCAAGCTTCATCAACTTCAGTTCTATACAATTCGAAAGGAAAACATCATTTGGATCCCCCCGAGATGTCAAACCAAACTCATTGGAGGTACCTACCAAAGATTTGAAAACTCTGAGTTTTCTCCTATTTCGGGCGAGATACAGTTGAGCTCTACAACCACCACTGAGGCTAACAGTTCAACAACCCCAGTGGAAAAATGAGTACACATTTGTCAGTTACCTCCTGGAATGTCAGAGGAATAAGCAACAAAATAATCGACGTTCAAGAGGAGGTGAGGAGGGCGAATTGTGACATTGTGATCCTTATAGAAACTAAGATAAGAAGAAAGAAACCTGAAAAACCCATGCATAAATATTTTGAAGATTACAGTTGGGTTTCCAACCTTAAATCCCATGCGTTAGGTAGGGTTTTTATTCAGTGGAAAAGTAATATATGTAATGTTTAGTTCCTTGAAGAAAGTGATCAAGTCATCCATTTAAAGATTGTTAAAGATGGTTCCAGTTTCTTGATTTCTACTGTTTACGACCATAATGACAATTATGATAGAGAGAGCTTATGGACAAACCTCTCTTTGTTTGCTAATTTTGTTGCGGAGCCCTGGATCATAATGGGCAATTTCAATGCAGGAAGGAAAGCAGTGGAAAAAATTGGCACACTACCCCCTTCTACCAAATATATGGCTGATTTCAATGATTTTGTTTTGGACAATGCACTCTTTGAACTAGATTTGAATGGTTCATATTTCACTTAGGATAATAATCAAGATGGGGATGATTTTATCGCTACCAAAATTGACAAAATCCTTTACAATGGGCTGTTCCAAACTAGTTTTGATCAGTTTCATGGTGAGAGTCTTTCCAATATTATAAGTGACCATCGGAGAATCTGTCTTTTCTTGGGTGACCAAAAGAAGTTAAAGACCCCTTTTAGATTTATCAACAACTGGGTAAAGAATGTTGATTTTGATGCTATTTTGAAGGAAGCTTGGGAGTCTGATATTGAAGGTTACACAACTTATAAATTATTTAGGAAGATGGAGATTCTTAAGATCAAGTTAAAGAGCTGGAATAAGGGCAAGTTTGGCAATATCCATACTTCTATTTCTATTGCTAAGGGTGCTGCTTTACGAGCTCAGAAGGAAGCTGACAAGAATCCACATGATTCCCACTTGGGAAGTGTGGCTAAGGTGAAGGGTAATGAATCCAGATGTGCTGCTGCTAATGAAGAGAGTTTTTTAAGGCAAAAGTCACGTGTGCAATGGCTCAAGGAAGGTAATTTCAATACCAATTTTTTCTACTCTTCCCTTAGAATAAGAAGGATTAGAAATGCCATTAATAGCCTTCTTGTTAATGATTCTATCACAAGAGATTCTGATTTGATTAAAGAATCCATTGCTAATTGCTACTCTTCTCTTTTCCGTAAGAAAGACAAGGACAACGTTTGGTCGGGTTCTTGGAATAGGCCACACATTAAACATAATCAATGTGCAATGCTTACCAGGAAAGTCACTAGACAGGAGGTGGACAATATTGTGAATGGGATGAATGAAGATAAATGCCCAGGACCGGATGGGTTTAATGGTTTTTTCTATAAATATGCCTGGAAGATCATAGGGGATGATGTGTTTAATGCGATATATGAATTTTTTCATAGTGGAAGGTTGTTAAAAAAAGCGAATAGGACTTTTATCACTCTTCTGCCCAAAGGGAATGATTCCAATCTCATTACTAACTGGCTCCCCATAACCCTTTGTAATGTGTTTTACAAAATTCTCTCTAAAGTGTTAGCTAACAGGTTGCAGGAGGTTCTCTGATGCGATGATTTTGAGTCGCATTTATAGACTTGTTTCACTCACGTTTTATGTGTTTATTGGTCATTTTGATGGTTAATATTGCATAATTCACTTACTTTAGTCTATGATCCTTCTCAGCACCAATGCTCCCTTATTTTATTGTTTTGAGCATAAATGATTACAATAATATGTTTTATTTCGGCTTATGTGATTTTGTGTTGCAATTTTAGGAAAAAATGCATATCTGCAGTTGTCGATACCATCAACAGTTGTCAATACTATCGACACAACCACAGGTTACCAGCCCCAAGGAGCAACACAGAGTCGATACCATCGATAGAGAAGTCAATGGTAGCGACTTACCATCAGGTTGCTTGCGAGAAGAGAGTCGATACTATCGACTACAAAGTCGATACTATCGACACATGGAGCTTCAGCGATGAAAAAGGATAAAAGCAACGCCTAAGAGTGTCGATACCATCGACCCACGTCGATGGTATCGAGTCACCATTAGGCACAATGACAGAAAAGAAAGAAGGCTTGCCGATATCACGAGGGGTCGATACCATCGACCGGCATCGATGGTATCGACACCGTCAGATGCACGTTTGTTTCAGATTGATTTAAATCCGACAGCTAGGATATTTTTGCAACCTAACTCGGCGATTATACCTAATGACGGCGGCCAAGAGCAGGGTATCACGTCATTAGTCACTGCACATGTCCCAAGAAGGTGTGGAGAGAAGAACGGAGCCCAGAAGCATGCCCCAACCGTTCTGGAAGCCGAGAAAGACGTTTCCTCCGCCGAAAGGCTATAGATCGCACATTCTACACTGAGGAATGCTTGGATCTTCTCCGTTCAGGCGTTTCATTACTTATTCACGTTTTTCTCCATGTTTCCCCTTTTCTCAACCACGTTTTGCTCTGAGATGAACATGCGGGGCTAATCCCCTTTGTATTTAGGACCGGGAGTAGCCCGTGGAAGCATTGTATGACGTTTTTATCATAGTAATTCATCATTTATCTCTTAAATCGGTGGTATAATTTCGTTTTGTCAATTATATTCTTGTGCTTGATCACCATAATGATAATCTAATGCCTTTAATTACTTTGAAAGAAGAATTAACGGCTGAAAAGAGACGAAATTCACATTAATTAAGAAATCTCTTGAACAAGACGATGTAAGGTTAATGGTGGAAACCCAGAGGTCGATTTTTATGCACCTGTTTAGGGTATAGGTTACTACGATCGTGGAACTGACCTAGACATAGGTAGTGAATTGTACCATGACAGTGGGAAATTCTAACTACATGCCACTACCCGGATTGAGAGATGAACCTGAATTATTATATGGAAATTCATACAATGAAGACCCACGGTGAAACCACAATCCTAAAGATATCCACTTGAATTGATTAACCTAAACCCTTAATCGATTGTTGTGTTTTATTTTATTTTATTTTATTTTTACAACAACTCTCAAACTCTTTTAATCGGTTTAGCTGATCGCAACCAGTTAGTAGTATTCTACCGACAATTTAGTGTCACTGAGTTCGACTCGAGCCTCACAAAGGCCTATACTACATTGTCGGTAGACTACTACTAACTGGTTGCGATTAGCTAAATCGATTAAAAGAGTTTGAGAGTTGTTGTAAAAATAAAAGAAAATAAAATAAAACAAAGCAATCGATTAAGGGTTTAGTTTAATCAATTCAAGTGGATATCTTTAGGATTGCGGTTCCACCGCAGGTCTTCATTGTATGAATTTCCATATACTAATTTAGGTTCATCTCTCAATCCGGGTAGTGGCCTGTAGTCAGAATTTCCCACTGTCGTGGTACAATTCACTACCTATGTCTAGGTCGGTTCCACCGTCGTAGTAACCTATACCCTAAACTAGGTGCATTAAAATCGACCTCTGGGTTTCCACCATTAACCTTACATCGCCTTGTTCAAGGGATTTGTTAATTATTGTGAATTTAGTCTTTTTCAGTCGTTAATTCTTCTTTCAAAGTAATTAAAGGCATTAGATTATCATTATGGTGATCAAGCATAACAATATAATTGAGAAAATGAAATTATACCACAGATTTAAGAGATAAATGATGAATTACTATGATAAAAACGTCATACAATGCTTCCCCGGGCTACTCTCGGTCCTAAAGACAAAGGAGGTTAGCCCCGCATGTTCATCTCAGAGCAAAATGTGGTTGAGAAAAGGGGAAACATGGAGAAAAACGTGAATAAGTAATGAAACCCCTGAACGGAGAAGATCCAAGCGTTCTTCGGCGTAGAATGCGCGATCTACAACCTTTCGGCGGTGGAAAACGTCTTTCTCAGCTTCCAGAACGGCTGGGGCGTACTTTTGGGCTCCGTTCTTCTCTCCACACCTTCTCGGGACGTGTGCAGCAGCTAATGACATGATACCCTGCTCTTGGCCGCCGTCATTAGGTATAATCACCGAGTTAGGTTGCAAAAATATCCTAGCCGTCGGATTTAGATCAATCTGAAACAAACTTGCATCTGACGGTGTCGATACCATCGACGCAGGTCGATGGTATCGACCCCTCGTGATATCGGCAAGCCTTCTTTCTTTTATGTCATTGCACCTGATGCTGACTCGATACCATCGATGCGGGTCGATGGTATCGACACCCTTAGGCGTCACTTTTATCCTTTTCCGCCGATGAAGCTCCATGTGTCGATAGTATCGACTCTGTGGTCGATAGTATCGACTCTCTTCTCGCCAGCAACCTGATGGTAAGTCGCTACCATCGACTTCTCCGTCGATGGTATCGACTCTGTGCTGCTCCTTGCGGCTGGTAACCTGTGGCTGTGTCGATAGTATCGACAACTGTCGATGGTATCGACAGCTGTAGATATGCATTTTTCCTGAAATTGCAACACAAAATCACATAAGCTGAAATAAAACATATTATTGTAATCATTTATGCTCAAAACAATAAAATAAGGGAGAATTGATGCTGAGAAGGATCATAGAATAAAGTAAGTGAATTATGCAATATTAACCATCAAAATGACCAATAAATGCATAAAACTCGAGTGAAACAAGTCTATAAACGTGACTCAAAATCATCGCATCAAACTCCCCTAAGCTTGAACATTGCTCGTCCTCGAGAAACAAAACTTTAGAATAAAATTACGAGAGTCAACTAAAGAATAGATCGTCACAACAAACATCACCACATGATCCCCTCTAGACATTCACATACCGGCCCTCACTAACCACAGAATGATAATTACCCTAAAGGCGACAATAATCATCCATAAAAGATATCTACCTCCAAAAATAATGAACACTATCACATAAGGCAGTTAACATAATAAAATTCTCCGGTCCAGACTCGGTGCATCTTGTGATCTTCTATTCTACGTTGCTCGCCCTAACTACCATCTACATGGAAGAAGTTCTCCTGGTATTAATGAGTGAGGAGAAAATCACGGTGGCCTACCAATTCGAGCAACATGTGGATGGAATGGGTGGCTCATGGAAGAAATGGAAGCATTATATGATTCTAACATGCACAAAGCAAAAATGACCTAAGTGATGCATATGCAAGTGTAAATGCCCTAATGCCTACATTTGGGTGGAATGATGCATGCACTTTCATTCCATCTCAAGGTGAGATGGAATATCTAAGAGAACTACATCATGTACCCATTCTTCTTAGTATGTAGTGAGAACATGTTCCTTTCTCCCTCTCATTACTACTTACTTCTCAATTCTCTTTTCTTTTCTTTTTTCAAAACTTTTTTTCTCTTTCTCTTATTTATTTTTCTTCAAGCCCTTATTTTCACAGATGAGAATGAATTGTTTGTCGGGCTCACTTATTGCTGCATAACTTATACATTTGAAGCATTCAGAAGGTATGGAACAAGTTCATCACCCTTAATGTTTCAGAAGAAATAAAATGCATGATGTACTATATGCACAAAAATGTGAATGTAGCTACAAAATGATGATTATGCAACTAAATGACACACACCTAAGGATAATGTGCATGTATAGCTATTCTATCTTTTTTTTCATTCAAAAATAAAAATAAAAATATGAAAAAAAACTGCAATGCATGACCTATCTACGTGAAATGCAATCAAAGAGATTAAAACTGTAATGCACTTCTATGTAGTAAGGTGGATTATGAAAGCAATGGGGTGGATAGATCACAAGACTAATTGATTGAACCTTTGAAAATTATTATGTGTCCCTCCTTACTAACCTATGTAGTAATTAAGAGGTATTTCTTTTTCATTTCAAATTAAAGTCCCATTATCATTTGGTCAGTTTAGGCTCAAACAACCAGTTCCGTCCACTTTTCATGAATCAAAGGAAAGTACAGTTGTGATTTCCTATTTTAGAGTTGATAAACCCAATCATTTTCTTAAGTTATGTGTTTAAAGTTAAACAACACAAGCTTGCAAAAACACTAAAAATTTTCAAATTTACCCCTAATTCCCAAGTACAAGCAACGAGATGACACATGACTTAAGACATCCACAAGTACACTAGATAGAGTGTGGATCCTACTAACAAACAAAAAACTAATAAAGGCAAATGACAAAAGACAAAACAATAAAAACTAAAAAATAAGAAAACTAAAGGATAGAGTTGTTCCAACTCCCCCCCAAGCTTGAATTCGACTATGGCCTCATAGTAAAAAAAAGCTTAAAAGGTGGAACACAGATACCAATCATTCTTCAGGAGGATGCGGCATCTGCGGGGTCGTGGGGTCCCAAGATGGGTACTGCCCCTGAAAGCTCAGATCATACTATGGCATGGGCAGAGGTTGTGGATACCCCCCAAAGTAATTCTAGCTCCAGTAATGATCGTAGAAGGGCTGCTGCTGCATCTCCATCCTATGCAACCTATCATGGATGTGCTATTGGTTGTCGAGGAGGAGGCGCTCATTCTCGAAAATAGCCCTCTGATTGTCAAGCAGCCAATTCGTCGTATCCTGAATACCCGCGTATGAAGTTGTATGGTGCTGCTGCGTCTGATGAATATCCTGTAGCATTGCATACATCCCTTGCATGGAATAGACATCCTCGCCTTACTGCGAGGGCTGTGGTGGCGGAGGCTGCGAAGATGAAGATGCACCCGGATGCATGCAGGGACGCTTCTTGGGCGCCACTCATGCGCGAAGAGGGGTGAAAGCCTCCTCTTCCTCTTCATGCTCGTCGCCGTCATTGTTGTTGTCGTCGTTGCTGCCGTCTTAATCCGAGTCCTTGATGGAGATAACAGGCCATCGGAAATGATGAGCACCCTCGATGCGGAAAATGGGGTCTGGAAGTGAACACTCTTGATATGCGTGATTAACATGGCAATGTGCATATGCCAGGCCATCACGAAGCAGGATGAGGTTGGAGCGATGGAGATGCTGGAGGTTGACCTTGCTCCTGCTGGAAAGGGGAGTAAGCTGGGAGAGATCCAACCCAAGATAGGTGGCCAATGGTGTGATTAGCCCTCCAAAATGGATAGGAGCTTTCCCCGTACTCCTTTTCACGGCCACCACGCGCGTCAAGAAGAACGCGCCCCAGTTGCACTCCTCACGCTTCAACAATTTGTGCAAGAAAAACAAATCCACTTCTTGGAATTTGCTAAGAGACAAGTCACCGCGAGCAAACAGCGTGGTGCATAGCATGCGGTGTAGAATCCGCACAAACAAGTGCTCGAAGTCCACAACGGCAGCGTTGTGGTAGCTAATGGATTTTCCCGGAGGTACAGTCACAAGCTGGGCGAAGATGGCATCGTAGTCCGTCCTGTTGTTTGGCCTCCGGTGCTAGTAATTGTGATGATTCCAGTTATATATAGAATTGAACTGGTCGAGGGTGAGGGTATAATTGTTGTTATAGAGTCTGAACGACACCCGCCCTTTCTTCTACTCTCTGTCGGTGGAGATCAAGTCATTGGGCACAACATTGATATCCAATGACGCCATGAACTCCGCCACGAGCTCTTTGTATGCCGGCCATTCGCTAAAAAATGGATGGCCCTCAACATGGTAATGGATCTCATCTTCACTTCTATTGGTCTCCTATGCTTTCCCTTTGAGGACATAGGCAAGATTTTCATTGAATCCCAGGTCGCGGACCATCGTCTGATCAACATAGCACGTGGGCTCGATCTTTCTCTTCATCAGTTCCTCATAGACCTTCTGGAACTCTGCGGAAGGATGGACAATCCTCGAACGAGGAATTGATGCAGGTCGCAGAGGGATGAAGTCGGGGATCTCCATAGGATCCGCCCGTGAAGAAGAAGCTCCGGTTGTACGCACCATCATCGCAAAGAAAGGAGGAATAGAAGACAGAGCTCGGTGAAGGTCGGAGAAGACAATCTCCACTCGAGAAGGCTCGGGGAAGAACACGCTCCTTGGATGCTCGTAGTCAGGCTCCGATCGCTCAACAAGACGCACGACACAAGTGGTGGATGAAAGCTCTGAAGGTGTGACATCATATGATGACTATCCATCCCTTTTATAACCGTGGCCGGCGCTGCTGTGTGCCCGTCGATACCATCGATGCGAGTCGATGGTATCGACTCCTGTAGCACAATCCGTCTTCCACTAGTATCGACGGTTGTCAATAGCCTAATTTGGGGGCCCGGATCGATGATGCGTCAGCGTCGATACCATCGACGCCAGTCGATACCATCGACGCCAGTCGATAGTACTCTTCTTAGGGCAAACACCCTCGCGAGGCCCGACCGCCGATTTCTGCTTGTAACTGGGTCGATACCATCGACAGGCCCGTCGATGGTATCGATGCATTAAAGATGTCGTGCTTATTGCTAATGAGATTCTCAGTGATTTTAACAAGAAAGGTTGTGATAATTTCTGTATTCAAGCAGATATTTCTAAAGCTTACGACACAGTCAGCTGGAAATACTTATTCTATGTTCTCTATAGAATGGGCTTTCCTCTTAAGTGGATTGGTTGGATTGATGCTATCTTTTCTTCTACATCTTATCAAGTTCTGGTAAATGGTGAGCCCTCCAAGTACATACATCCATCCAATGGAGTGAGGGAAGGAGATCCGATAGCCCCATATTTATTTGTGATTGCTATGAAAGCTTTATCTGAGCTTTTTAAAGAAAGTGTCAAGAACAAAGACATCATTCCAGTTTCGGTTTCTAAAAATTGTCACTTCTCACATATTCTTTTTGCTGACGACTTGATGATTTTTGCAAAAGCTTCAGTATCCAATGCCAAAAATATCAATAATATTATGGAAAAGTTCTGCAGGATGTCTGGTCTCAAGATTAACAATGATAAGAGCATGATCTTTTTAGGGGGTTCTAAGGTGGAAGAAGACATTTTGAATAGTTTGAATATGAGAGTAGAAGATATTGACAAAACCAAATACCTTGGAATACCTCTTTTCTCAGGTAAGATAAGGAAGAAACATTGTGAGGTTCTGGTGTATAGGGTTAAAAAAAGGCTGGAATGCTAGAAATCTAAGATTTTATCTATGGCTGGCAAAAGTGAATTGGTTAAATCCAATTTATCCTCTATGCATTTTTATTGGGTCATGGCCTTCCCTATTCCAAGTGCTACTTTGGAGGAAATTGATAAACTTTGTAGGGACTTCTTATGGGGTCATTCTGAAAACAAAAAAATCTTCACCTCATTAAGTGGGATATTGTTACCCTACCCAAGAATGAAGGGGTTCTTGGGATGAGAAAAAGAAATGAAGTGGCTGAGGCCTGTCTTATTCAAAATGCTTGGGATATTGCTAGGAAAAAAGACAGCCTTTGGGTAAAATGTATTGGAGAAAAAATTTCAAAAAGAATACTCTCTGGAGTAGTGAGGTATCTCCGAATCATTCTTAGATGTTTAATTCTATCATCATATGTTCAACAACTCTTTTGAAGTATTTTAGTATAAAGATTGGCACTGTTCATAGAGTTAAAATCTGGAAATACCCATGGTGCAATGGTAAATTCCTGTTCGATCTTGAGGATAAAAGTATGAGTATTAGAGAAGGGATTCTGTTGGAGGCTCACCTCAATCACATCATCAAAAGATGGAAATTGGTTTATCAATGCATCTAGATGCTCTAATTCCATTTTGAATTTGTTGAAAGACATTCCTATTCATAGAATTGTAGAGGACCAGTTCATGTTTGATAAGAAAAATGATGTTTCTATCAAAGCTATCTAGGATTGTGTTAGATCTAAAAAGGAAGAAGATGACATATTTATCTAGATTTGGAAGTGTAAAAGTCACATAAATATCAAATTTCACAATTGGAAATCCATTCATAATAAAATCCCTACTTCTGACTATGTGAGGAGATTGGGTATTCCTATCATTTCAGTTTGTTTTCTTTGTCTGAATTCTTATGAGGATACAAATCATATCTGCTTCTGCTGTAGTTACTCAATTGACTTGTGGAACTCAACTTACACTCTTAACTTTATCGATAAGATTCCTGCCAATTAGGATGATTTATTGGAGATGAGTGATTCAAAAGCTATGATCGTAGCGCCCCTGATTTTATATCACATATGGAATGAAAGAAATACCAGGGTCCATAATAACTTCAGTAGAAACGTGACAATCCTATGGAAAATCATCATGGAGGAATTTTGTGATGGAGTGGACGTTTGGAATCCTAAATGTCCAATGATACAAGTGAAATAATATGGTTGATATATATTAAGAGTTCCAAGATTTTGACAAAGTAGGTGTGTTGATGTGAGGTTGACATAATGATTAAGACATCTCTTTTAATGCCTTTTTGTGGAATTTCATTGAATGGTCTAATAGACGAGTTTGGTCATAAAATTTGAGTACAAGGTAGCTTGAGAGGTAAGGAAGCTATGACTAAAATTTGGTGGCATTTGGATGCTCCTAGAGGGAGTTATTTAGGTTTGAATATTATGAAATAATGTGCATATTGATGATTGATAAACCTAAGATTCAATTTAGGTGATGTCTCACAAACCCCCTTTGTTTGAGGGCGGGTGGTGTGGCAAGATCCTGGACATTTGGGACTAATCCAGTGACTGGGAGTGCTGACTTAAGTGAGCCGCAGATCACATTTTAGACTGGGTCCCTTGCAGCTGTCGGATGCAACTTGGACGGTTGGATCCTCATCCCCTACCTCCGGACAACCTGGAGATCGTGGGTTGTAGCGAGTGGGAAGGCAGGGCCTCTCTCCACATCATGTTCATGGTCTGGGAAGGAACGAGGAGTGGGAAGTTCTCTTCGCCTTGACCAGACATATACCCAGACCGCTTATTTTGGGGATACGGACCTGAAGAGGGAGTCCCACCTCCCCATCTCTATTGCTTCCCCATCGCGGCTTGTAGGTGGGAGGCAAGAGTAGGAAATGGAGTTAGAAGGTCGTTTTGTGGAAGTCAAAGAAGGAGAAAGCAAGCACAAAGTCAGGGGAGTTCTCCCATGTATCTATGTGCCCAAATCGTGAAGCTTTTCATGGTGGACGAAGCCAACCTGGCCGGAGAAGAAGGAGGATCTCGAAGATAGGTACGCTGAGATCCTCATCGTGAATCAGGGCTTGAGGCAAGTTCGTGGAGGAGTTCCGAAGCTTTTGGAAGCTTTGGATGTGTGTGAGTATATGAGGGGTGCCTTTCCCCTTCGTGCTCCACCAGAGAAGCTACTGGCGGAGGCGCTCCTGCCCAGATGGAGGTTTAGAGCTGTAATCAAGGAGAAATTTGGCCGTAGAGGCAAGGAGGAGGTTGACGAAGCTAATGGATGCCCGAGGAGTCGATGCGGAGCACTCCAACTCCATTGCTAGCTCCCTGGATATCCATGCACGCGGCGACGCTCTGTTTTGGAGGAGAAGTTGAGTCCTGCTATGGGACTCAGGCACGAGCCTGCGAGGATGGAGATCGAGAAGCGTCGAGCTCCCTTGTGGCGGTCAGAGAAGCAGAGGAGGAGGTGAGCATCGACGTTGATCCTTTATTGGGATTTGTCTTCTGGTGGCAGCTTGCTCCAGAAGAACAGAGGAGCCAGATCACAAGGGCGAGAGAGAAAGAGGGAGCAGACCGGTCCGACTCCCATTTAACCCACCCAAACCGGGTCAACAACCTCAAACTGCCCCAACTCAACAACAAAGGATCCACGCCCAAAATGGACACAAGGCACCACCCGATTGGCCTTTCAAGGTAAATATCTCAGTTAATTGTTAGATCTTGCATAATTCATAGAAATTAGCTCGCACATCAGAAAAATACAAACAAGGTACCAAAATGTTCAGAAAAATGCGTAGAACAATATGGATGCATAATATCAACCTTTTACTACTTTAATATTAGTGATATCCTGTAAGATATATATAATGATTAGTCATGAGTAATAAATAGTAAATGATGATATAAAATTATGGAAAAATGTCAATAAGTCCATAATCATGTTTATAATCCAATTGAAGTCATAAATAATGATGTTGATGTATAAAATCATGTAAATTACCTAATGTTGCTAATTAGGGCTTATAACCCTAATTAATATGCAATAAATACATACATGATCAATAAATGATGAAATTTTTAGAGTAAGCTCATATCAATATCTGGAACCTCAGATTTATATATGAGATCAGGATGGTACCCATAATCCATGTTATATGATGATGTTACTCTTAATGTGATATAAAAACCCTAATATGATTAATGCATGTAACCTAGGGTTAATATGTATAAATAATAATATAGAGCCTGATATTCAGATTATGTATCCTAAGTCTTATATAGATGATATAAGATGGTTATGATGATCTATGTTTGTCTTTGAGGACTTAAGTTCAGTTTTGAGGATTTGAGATAAGTTTTGATGACGCAAGTAACTAGGCTTTTATGAGATAAGATAAGCTAAGTTAAGACAAGGTTGTAAGTCACAATGAGCCTCAATCTCTTTTACGAAGGAGGACCTCTAGTTTTAGGACCAGTTTTGGGGTTAACTCCAGCGAGAGTGAGACCCATTGGGAGAACGTTAGAGAACCTAAACTCCAAGATATGAGAATTCTGAGATATGCGATATGATATGTCCTAAACTAGACTACTCCCGAGTGAATGAGTTGTGTTGCTTTATGCATGATTCCTATAGTCTTACTGAACCCTAGATGTCCTTGGGAGGACCAAACCCTAAAGATAGATAGAGGCTCGTTATATGTGTATATGAGGATATGAATATGAATACCTACCATCTGGATGAGGGAGAGAGCTCAAGACCCTGGAGGAGGTAGCTATGTTAGTTTCTGTGAAGCCTCATGCTCGAGTTGGTGGTTTCTCATATAGGAATCTAGTGGTGTATATAAGAGAGAGAGCTTTGGGTAAGATGTCACATGGGTAGAGACCTATGAAGAGTATGTCATAGCATGTTTTGGTTTGTGCTTATGTGGCTAGAGCTTGTAAAGCTATTGCTAGTGCCAATGAGGTAGACCTGGAAACCCTAAACCAAGGAGGGAGGATAAAGTATATGCATATGAGATATTCATAGAGTTGAGTTAGCTCAGAGTGACTGAGCATGGCACTACCCTCATGATACGGGTTAAGAGAACCTCATTTGAACTAAACAAAGTTTTGATATATGTTTAGTAAGGCACTTGTATAAGTTTGTTTAGCACGACCATGATATAATAGATGTAAGGGTGTGATCTAATCTCAAGATGTGATATGTAGACATGATATTATGGAAAGCTAGTAATGGTTTAATAGATCTTTATGCATAAATGGTTAACCATTAACATGAATAATGATGATAATGTGAAATGGTTGGTCAATCTTATGATGAAATCACTAGTATATGTTGCAGCTTATGAGGAACAATGAAATAAGATCATACGAATGAAGCATGTTACATGAGGTGTTAATCTTAGTGCTTAAAAAAATAGAATAGACACTTAGCACAACATAAAGATTATGACACCTTGAGATAATCTATATGGATAAAGTGGGTTAACTATAGTTAACTCCCTCCTAAAAGACATATGTTAATGTTGAATATGTTCTAACAATTATCTCAATAAAATGTTGATAACACCTTAATATAATGGGCTAAGTTTAGTTAACACCTTTAGAACATGGTAATATGATGTGGAAACCCTGATGCATGAATAAAGAAAAGGAAGAAAATCTAGCATATGAGATATCTAATGACATAACCTAAGCTTCTAAACCCTTGTTTGAGCCTTCTATGGAGTGAGGTTTCATCCTTGATGCTTTAGAAACCTCCTAATATTACTTCGGATACATGGTTATAGGTAACCTTTGCGGATATGTTACACATAGAATGGTTCCTACATGTGGATGAAGGCAAGATAAGGTTTTCCCTAGAAGTATGAGTATGGTTTACTTTTGAGGACGAAAGTTCTTTTAAGATGTATATGATGTGAAAGACTGGATTTCTGGCTTAATTCTGAGGACAAAATTTGTTTTAAGGTGTGTAGGATGTGATGAAGTGGACGTTTGGAATCCTAAATGTCCAATGATACAAGTGAAATAATATGGTTGAGATATATTAAGAGTTCCAAGCTTTTGATAAAGTAGGTGTGTTGATGTGAGGTTGACATCATAATTAAGACATCTCTTTTAATGCCTTTTTGAGGAATTTAATTGAATGGTCTAATAGATGAGTTTGGTCACCAAATTTGAGTAGAAGGTTCTTGAGAGGTAAGGAAGCTATGACTAAAATTTGGTGGCATTTGGATTCTTCTAGAGGGAGTTATTTAGGTTTGAATATTATGAAATAATGTGCATATTGATGATTGATAGACCTAAGATTCGATTTAGGTGATGTGTCACAAACCCCCTTTGTTTGAGGGTGGGTGGTGTGGCCAGATCCTGGCCATTTGTGACTAATCCAGTGACTGGGAGTGCTGACTTAAGTGATCCGCGGATCACATTTTAGACTGGGTCCCTTGCAGCTGTTGGATGCACCTTGGACGGTCAGATCCTCATCCCCTACCTCCCGACAGCCTGGAGATCGTGGGTTGTCGTGAGTGGGAAGGCAAGGCCTCTCTCCACGTCATATTCATGGTCTGGGAAGGAATGAGGAGTGGGAAGTTCTCTTTGCCTTGACTAGACCTATACCCAGACCCCTTATTTTGGTGATACAGACCTGAGACGAGGGAGTGCCACCTCCTTGTCTCTGTTGTTTCCCCATCGTGGCTTGCAGGTGGGAGGCAAGAGTAGGAAATGGAGTTAGAAGGTCGTTTTGAGGAAGTCAAAGAAGGAGAAAGCAAGCACGAAGTCAGGGGAGTTCTCCCATGTATATATGAGCCCAAATCGTGAAGATTTTCATGGTGGACAAAGCCAACCTGGCCGGAGAAGAAGGCAGATATCGAAGACAGGTACGCTGAGATCCTCGCCGTGAATCAGGGCTTGAGGCAAGTTTGTGGAGGAGTTGTGAAGCTTTTGGAAGCTTTGGATGTGTGTGAGGATGACAGGGGTGCCTTTCCCCTTCGTTCTCCACAGCAGAAGCAGTTGGAGGCGGCCCTCCTACCCAGATGGAGGTTTAGAGCCGTAATCAAGGAGAAAATTGACAGTAGAGGCAAGGAGGAGGTGGATGAAGCAAATGGATGCCTGAGGAGTCGATGAGGAGCACTCCAACTCCATTTCTAGCTCGATGGAGATACATGCACGCGACGACGCTCTGTTTTAACGGAGAAGCTGAGTCCCACTGTGGGACTCAGGCACGAGCCTGTGAGGATGGAGATCGGGAAGCGTCAAGCTCCCTTGTGGCAGTCAGAGAAGTAGAGGAGGAGGTGAGTATCAGCATTGATCATTTATTGGGATCTGTCTTCTGGTGCCAGCTTGCTCCAGAAGAATAGAGGAGCCAAATCGTAAGGGCGAGAGAGAAAGAGGGAGAGGACCGGTCTGACTCCCATTTAACCCACTCGAACCGGGTCAGCATCCTCAAACCACCCCAACTCAACAACAAAGGATCCGCGCCCAAAATGGACACAAGGCGCCACCTGATTAGCCATTCAAGGTAAATATCTTAGTTAATTATTAGATCTTGCATAATTCATAGAAATGAGCTCGCACATCAAAAAAATACAAACAAGGTACCAAAATGTTCAGAAAAATGCGTAGAACAATATGGAAGCATAATATCGGCCTTTTAATGTTTTAATATTAGTGATATCCTGTAATATGTATTATGCTTAATCCATGAGTAATAAATAATAAATGATGATATAAAATTATGGAAAATGTCAATAAGTCCATAATCATGTTTATAATCCAATTGAATTCATAAATAATGATGTTGATGTGTGAAATCATGTAAATTACCTAATGTTTCTAATTAGGGATTATAACCCTAATTAATATAAAATAAAAACATACATGCTCAATAAATGATGAAATTTACAGAGTAGGCTCATATCAGTATCTGGAACCTCAAATTTATATATGAGATTAGGATGATACCCATAATCCATGTTATATGATGATGTTACTCTTAATGTGATATAAAATCCCTAATATGATTAATGCATGTAACCTAGGGTTAATATGTATAAATAATAATATAGAACCTGATATTCAGATTATGTATCCTAATCTGTAATATAACATCAGTAACATAAATCCCACATAAGGATGAAGATAAGACAAGTAATAATGTACATATCATAATGATCTAAGTGAAACCCTATAATGAACATGACTAGGGTTAGTCAAGATGAGAACCTGATGATAGTATATGATCTTGTCTTGATCAGGTTTAACTAAGATAAAGATGACACGAGGAATATGTGATTAGTATATCTGTGACCAAGGTACGCCATTACCTCTTACTTGTCTTATTATACAATATGCTTGTGTTATATGTGTAGTAAAATACTTGGCATATGATATTGGATGAAATGTTTGTTATTGTATGATATGCTGCATGTTTTTCCATACTTATTGATATGAACACATGAAACATAATATATATGTTCCATTATATCTAAGCACTTAAACTCTTTGGTAGTCAAGCACTGATAATAAAGTACTTCAACTCTTTGGTAGTCAAGTACTTGAAAGTGATCCAACTCTTTGGTAGTCGATCATAAGGCCTTAATGCATTCAACCTTCGGCAGTCAATGCATGGATGATATAATGGAAAATGTGCCTAAAATGTGTGTTCTCTTTTGTTAATGAATATCTTTGTGCAAGTATACACTTTCGTTATATTCTTCTATTACTACCAAGTATTAGTTTTATCTTATTTCCAAGATATGATGAGAGGTATATAAAAGACATGTAGGCATACGCAGTACAATATTCTTGAATATTGTGCTGATGTGTACCGCATGTAATCTTTCGTTTAGGTTGTGCTTATGCTCTTGAAGATCCAGGATAGTTGAGAGTTGTGTAGCGAGCTGATGTACAGGTGGACCTTTTGTCTTAAGAAATTGTAGTTTAGTGGTAGTACATGTATATGTATAAGTTTTCTCCTCAATATGTAATATCAAATGATGTAACAATTCATGTTGTAATTATATGTTGAATGATGAACATGTGTGTATGGTTTTATTATTGTTCATGTGCATGTGCTACTGATTGTTTCCTTCTGACTCCCTTGATTTTTTCTTTCTTAGCCTAGTGTGGGATGTTTAAATTGGGATTCTCGCTGAGGTGAGAATTTCAATTTGGATGTCACACATCAGATTAAGTTTTAGAAAATTTGGGGATGTCACAAATTTTCTATTCTGTACGAGGATCCTTGATTGCCTTAGTTCTGGTTGTGAAGTTTTCTGTTATGCTTCTATTGTTTCTCTGCTTGGTTTATGTGCTCCATATCTGGCCCTTGTGGGTTTTGATGCTACTCCTTATGCCTGGTTGTACCCTACTCTTTTACACATGAGAGAAAAAGGGAGGTTTGATGTTTGTTATTAGAGTGAAGTCTCATGATACTGCTTTGCTGAGATCAACGAGCTATAGGTGTTTTCTTGCTGTTGTTGGGTTATCTTTGCTTATCCTATAGTTCTTCTGATGTTCTCCTCTTTGTTTTTTTTTTTGTGTTAGTTGAGAAACCTCTAGAGATGGTTGAGTCCCCTTTTCTTAAGGGTGTCGATGCTCCCCTCTCTCTAGCTATATTATTTGAAGTTGAAGTTCTGGTTGGTTTTGGTTTTGGTCTTCTTTGTTTTTCTTTGAGGTGGTTAAGACGTGCTAGTTTCATGCTAGCTGCTTGATGCTCGTTGGGTTGTTCCTTGGTGATGTATCCCCTTATGATGGTCGAGTCCCCATCTTAGTATGGGTGTTGATGCTCCCCTCTCACTTGTTTATGGCTGTTTTGATGGGGTTTTCTTGGAGTCTTCTTTTCTACTGGTTTATAGGTCCTAATCTATGTCTGTTATGATCTTTATCTTTGGTTTTGGGCTATGGCTGCTGGGGTGATAGTTACGGTCTGAAGGCTTTGTCCCTTCCTTCAGTGGCTGCTGGTTGTGGGTTCCTCCTTGCCCCATTCTCATTTTTGTGGAGTTTTGGTTGGTCTGTTTCTGGCCTTTTTGGAATATGGTTTGGTATGCTGAATCGTGGTTGGTTAACTTTTATCTGCTGGTGGATGCTGGTGTTCATGGAGCCTTCATTTCTTCAGTGTTAGCTACGTCCATGTCTGTTGGTTTTTGATAGGGCATTGTTGGTGATGTTGATCTCCTGGATGATCATTGATGGCCTTTACTTGGATTGCTTATATGATGCCAGTTGTTCTTTTAAAGCTTCTTGAGTTTTCAACTTCCCACCTGAATGGCCTGCTTCTTCTATCTATGTGGAAGTGTTTAGGATGTTGGTGGCTTGTTTGCTCTAGAGTTGATCTCTGTCTGAAGATTTTGAAAAGTTTTTTTGGTGATAAGATCTTTGCTTCATCTTTTTTGCTGGTTTTGGTTCCTCTTCTTTGGTGGTTGGTGATGCTCGAGTCCCCATCCATTTTGGATTTCGACGCTCCCCTCTCCCATGGTTTTGGTTTTTCTCTCTACGGGCTCCCGTTTTGTTATCTAGGTATATCTGTTCTTGGAGGTTGATTAGTGCCATCTAAGCTGGTTATGGATGCACTGCTTCTTTCCGTTGTTGATGGCTTGGCTGTGGTCCTAATGTCTATATATGATGAGGCCACATTGTCATAGTTGTTGTTTGGCTTCGCCCTATTATTTATTTTTTGAGCTCTTTGCTCAGTATTTTTAGGCCTTTTAGCTATTTTCTCTTTTAGAGAAATAGCAAGTACTGTATAGACACTAATCCCAACAAATACAAAAATAGCCCCACACATTTTTGACCGACCAAATTTTTTTTTGCAATCCCATATCTTGAAGTAACTTCAAAGGTCTATCAAATCTTGGTTTAGTGTTTTTATCTCTATTCACTCCCCCTCTATGGCCCATTGATCCTAAAACTGGTATTGGAGCCACCGTCTTCTCCAACAAATCTTCTACGAGATGATAAGATGGGTGACAACCTTCTTGGGTCTCTCAACTTGGAAGGAGATTTCTGCCCCCAATCTTCGATGACACAAACTTCCTCTATTGGAAGAGAAGGATGTAATTATACCTTCAAGGGATGATCTACAACATGTGGAAAGTGGTCATCATCCATACAAGGATCCGACAGGAGATGTAGCTACTTGGGATGAAGCTACACTCAAGAAGGCACAACAAAATGCAAATGCTATAAGCATTATCTTTCTAGCCCTCACTCCCTTTGAGTTCAATCTGATCTCCTCTTGGGACACAACCCATGAGATATGGAACATGTTGTGCATCACCTATGAAGATAGAAAGTAAGTCATGGAGTCCAAGATCTACATGCTCAAGGGTCTCCTTGAAAACTTTAAGACGGGAAAGAAGGAGAAAGTTTCTGAGATGTACACAAGATTCAACACCATCATCAATGGGCTTGCTTCTTTATGCCACACCATGGGTACATGAACCATCAACTCCAAGATTATAAGGTCTCTCCCCAAGAGGTGGGAATCTAAGGTGAATTCCATTGAAGAAGTTAGAATCCTTAGTCACATAGCCACCGAAGAGCTCATTGGAAGCCTTCAAGCTCATGAGTCACGACTTAACAAACAAGATTAAGATGAGAAGCAAGAAGAGAACGAATCAAAGAAGATTAAAGACAATTCCTTCAAAGATCAAGTGGAGGAATGATTCTTCAACAACAAGTCTATTGTCGATCCTCTCCTCCTTCCTCAAGTGAATATGAAGCCCCGAGTGATCATGAACCAAACTAATCCAAGGGGAAGCACTTCAAAGGAATGTCATCCTCCTCCTCTACTCCAAGGTTCTACGAATGTGGGAAAAAGCACACTACAAGAACGAGTGCCCCAAGGCCAAAAAGTCCTACCACAAGAGAAGATCTAAGAAAAGGGAGGACTAAAAAAGTAGGCAAGTACAATAAGAAGGACAAGAAGGAAACAAGAAGCAAGGACGCAGACCATGCCACATGGGAGACTCTTCTTCTAGTGATTGCAACTTCAATGAGGGAGAATGCCACCTTGCACTCCTGGACTCTACTTGTGAAGACATTCATGAGGTAAGTGAGATAAGCTTGCATGAGTTATCTAAATAAACCCTCATTCAAATGCTTAATGCTTCCATCTCTTCTCTTTTCGAGTGCAAATCTAAGAAGAATAGGTTCGGGAAATTCATTGATGACTTGTATGTTAAGCTTGATATCGATCAAAATGATAAAATGCATCTTGATAGTATTGATTCTTTGCAAGGGTAGTTTCTTGGTCTTGATCTCCAATACAATAGAGTTGAAGTAGAGAATGGTATCTATCTTAAGAACATCAATAGTCTTAAGGAGTAAAACCAAGCCCACCTTGATGAGCTTGTTTTACTTAGAATTGAAAATGATGACCTAAACATGATTGAGATGCTATCAAACATGAAAATAGGATTTATCTTGATGAGCTCGTCTTGCTTAGAACTAAAAATGCTAGATTTCTTGCTCAAATTAATGATCTTTCTTCTAGACCTCTATTTCGTTGTAATGAGGTAGCTAGGATTACTCTTGATAGAGATTCTTATCATACTAAAGCCCTCTATTTGGAAGCCGACTTACTTCATGCACAAGATGATCTTGATATCTTATCTTCTACTGTCATTACTCTTAGTGATGATAATCACAAATCAGAGCTTCCTTACACAAATTCCTTAAAGGGAAAAGTCCCTCAATGAAGTTCTACATCACTCTACCAAACAAGTTGGTACTAGTAGTTTAGGATATGTAGGGGGAGCTCCAATGAGAAAGAGCAAGGGTAAGGGTAATAGAAATAGCAAGGGGCCTCCTATTTTCAATGGAGAGTTATCTAGCTCTAAGAACGGTATGGTTTGTGTGCATTGCAAGAGTGATAACTAGTACTCTACTTATTGTCCTTATAGAGAGTAGGGTACCAACCCAAAGATGAAATGGGTCCCCAAGCTAATACCATATCTCAAGGTTTGAATTGGGCACTAACATCTTCCTTTCTTGTAGATAAAAGGAAAATGGATTGTTGATAGTTATTGCTGAAAGCACATACATGCGAAATCAGCCACTTCAACCAATTCACCAAGAAGAAAGGAGGATTGGTGACAACAACAAAGGTAAAGTGATAGGTGAGGGTGATGTAGGCGATTCGCTATGCATAAGGAATTTTCTTCCTGTGGATGGCCTACATCACAATTTAATTACTGTTAGTCAATTATGTGATAATGGCCATCTTGTTCTTTTTACCTCATTAGAATTCTTGCTTCTAGATTCCCTCTCCTCGAATGCTATATATAAGGGAACTACAAATTGTAATCTCTATGTTATTGTTCTTGACTCTATTAAACCAATTGTTGGTATATGCCTTGTTGTTAATTCGAATCATATACCTTTGTGGCACTGAAGGCTTGGCCATATAAATATTCATCCGGCTAAGAAGTTGAGAAAAAAGAAATTAGTCAAAGGACTTCCAAAACTGGATTTTGAGAAAGATGAGGAATGCCGACCTTGTACCTAGGGAAAGCAAACTAAATCCTCTTTCCAATCCCATGGAGTCCTTAGTAATAAGAGATCTCTTGAACTTCTTCACATTGTATTTGGACTAATGAGAACTCAATCACATTATGGTAGAAAGTATTGCCTTGTGATTGTTGATAAATTTTCTTGCTTTACTTGAACCGTCTTTCTTGTTTCAAAAAGTGATACTCTCTATTTTTCTCAACTTTTTGTAAATGAGTTGAAAGAGAAGCATCTCTCTAGATCATCTTTATCCGTAGTGACCATTGGGGAGAATATGAAAATGACTCATTTGAATGTTTTTGTGAGGAATCTGGGTACGCACATAACTTTTCTTCACCTTGAACACCTGAACAAAATGGGGTTGTAGAGAGAAAGATTAGATCCCTATAAGAAATGTCTAGGACCATGATTCTAGAGTATGATACTCCAAAGTAGTTTTGGGCCAAAGCTGTTAGCACCTCATGCTTTGTGCAAAACTGGGTTTTCACTCATTCATCTTTAAGGAAAACCCCCTATGAGTTATGGCATGGTAGAAAGCCTTCTATTGATTACTTTTGCTTTTTCGATTATCCTTTTTTTATGTTGAACTCCAAGAATTCCCTTGACAAGTTTGATGTGAAATCTTATAAGTCTTTATTTCTTGTCTATAGAACTATAAGTAGAGCTTATAGAGTATTTAACATTTAATTGTCTAAAGTTGAAGAATCTATCAATGTTAAATTTGTTGAAACTAAACCCTATATTTCCAATAATATTGTAAATGATGATGTTGTAGATTAAGTGATCCCTCACTTGAGAGAGTTCAACGTTGAGGTCATAGATGATGAAGAAGAGAAAGAAGAAGAAAAGAAGGACCCAACTCCCCACTTTGTAAATCATCATCCTAACGAGCTCATCATAGGTAATCCTTTTGAAAGGGTGAAGCGCAGGCTGCATACAACAAAGAATAAGACAACATTGCCTTCATCTCACAACTTGAGCCCAATAATGTTCAAGAAGCTCTTAAAGATGATGAATGAATCCTAGCTATGCAAGAAGAGTTAGATCAGTTCGACAAGAACAAAGTATGGACCTTAGTACCAAGATCAAATGTAGGAAGATCACTGGAACCAATTGGGTCTACCGCAACAAGCTAAATGAAAGTGAAGTGGTAAGAAACAAAGCAATGTTAGTTGCTCAAGGATACAATCAACAAGAAGGTATTGATTTTGATAAAACTTATGCTCCTGTTTCTAGACTTGAATCTATTATAATTTTACTTGCCTTTGATATCTAGAAGAATTTCTTACTTTACCAAATGGATGTTAAAATTGTATTTTTGAATGGTACAATAGTAGAGGAAGTCTTTGTGGCTCAACCTTCTAAATTTGAACATGATAAATTTCCTAACCATGTGTATTTATTAGAAAAGGCTCTCTATAGACTCAAACAAGCCCCTAGAGCTTGGTGTGAGAAATTAAAGAACTTTTTGCTAGACAATGTCTATATCATGGGCAAAGTCAATTCTACTCTACTTATTAAGAACACTTCTAGCAACAATTTAGTTCTTATATGTAGAGTGAGTTTGAGATGAGCCTGATGGGGAATCTTACTTTCTTCCTCAACTTCCAAATCAAGCAAACCAAGGAAGGTAACTTCATCAACCAAGGAAAGAACACAAGTGAACTCTTGAAGCACTTTGAGATAAAGAACACCAAGCCAATGGACACCCACATGTCATACACCTCCAAGATTGATAAAGATGAAGAAGGTGAGAAAGCGTATGAGAAGCTTTGTAGAGGTATGATTGGAAGTTTATTATACTTAATTGCCTCTAGACCTGACATAATGTTTAGTGCTGGCTTGTGTGCTCGATTTCAATCAAGCACTAGAAAATCACATCTCATAGTGGTTAAGAGGATTTTGAAGTATATAGCCAAAACTCTGTACTATGGTATCCCAAGTCAAGGGATTTTACTCTTATTGTGTATAGTGACGTTGATTCTGTAGGGTGCTTGATTGATAGAAAGTGCACAAGTGGAACTTGCTTCTTCCTAAGACCACGCTTTATTTCTTAGTTCTCTAAGAAACAAAGAACATTGGCTCTTTCAACTACTGAGATTGAACACATTGTAGCTAGGAGTTGTTATGCCCAAGTACTATGGATGAAGCAAATGCTCTGAGACTTGAACATTCCTTTTGATGCTTCTCCTATCTATTGTGACAATACTAGTGCAATTAATCTCTCCTATAATCCTATATTGCATAGTAGATCTAACATATAGAGGTTTTTCACCACTTACTTCATGACCACATTGCAAAAAGGGATATTTATAACACGCATGTGGACACAGAGAATCAACTTATGAACATTTTCACTAAACCTCTAGCTAGAGAACAATTTATTTTTATTAGATCAAAACTGCTTATAACTTCTCTTGATGATGTTGATATGCCTTCTAGCTAGTCATACATCTATATGCTCTTGCTTAGTTCTTGTTCACCTTATGCTTGCCAAGTGCTAAACTTGCCTAGTTTAAATGCTTTATTTTTCTTGTTTTGGCTATTTTTTGCACATGCATGTTGTATCGTAAAATAGTGCCAATGATGAGTGGAATGTGCATAAATATGTTCCAAACACATGAAAAGCTAGAAAAATAATTTTATATAGCACTTATGAGGCCTAGAATTAAATTTCATATCTTTTGGAGAGATTGACCAATTAGTCAAGTTTGACCTGGTAGAAACTTGAATAATCCCTGGCCGAGTACTGAACTAAAATGTAGTATCAGATGAGTTTCCAAAACACAGAACTCGACTAACACTATTGTTGGGTAAATTTTACAAATGGTGTCAAATGACTTTTGTCCCTCTAAACTAGAGAGAGTTGAATGATAGCCACTCTCCATTGTTCGTCCTCTAACCCTAGGGCTAACCCAACTTCTCCTACACCCTTCCTAGACGCGATCACCCTTATTGCCCCTCTCAACCTTAACCTAGGTGGTTAGGCGACCTACTAATTACATTTTCCTCTTTGTTTGGTGCTCATCTCCTCTCTATCTGACCTGAATGGCCTCCAATCATAGGAAACAATCTGGATCAGTTGGAGTTCCATCTTTCTTCACTGCTCCTCGGCATGTCTCTTTTTATGGCACTTGTTGCATCTCAACTTAAGTCGTGAATAGGTACAAGAAACTCCTTTCCAGAAATCCCTTTCCTTTCTGTGTTTTGTTTGAACCTCATTTTCCAACGAGTGAGGTGATCAAAGAGGTTGCTAAGGTGTTCAAAGCACACCATCTTTGTGATTTTTATGTAGAGAATTTGTGCTTCTCAAATTCCATGTCTAACACAAAGCAGTCCACGAATTTTACACAAATCTCATGTGGAACTACACTACCAACGTGTCACCACCTAATACCCAAGTCATCTTGACTTCCATGATAGCCGGTACCAAATTAACAATCTCTATGGATTGTTTCTATGGTACTGACATTATCACTTCATGGATGTCTTCCTATCATGGCTACCATGACATGCTAGACTTTGAAGGTTTTTGCAAAACCTTTGACCTTATTCTTACCCTTCTTGATATCCATAAGTTTTTGAAGAAGCTCAACCTCTCGTATTGGAAGAAATCCATCATGTCCTCCTCTTCCCTCAACATCAAGAATCATCTTATTGCATTATTTGTTAATTGCAATATCCATCCCAAGAAAAATCAAATAGATATTGCAAATAACATTGCTGTGATAATGTACTATCTCTTGAATAATGTCGGTGTCAAATGGTATCATTATATTTTTCACAAAATGACCATTTTCAACTCAGGGAAGAACACTACCGACACCCATCCCCTCTATCCTAACTTGATATGTGCTCTTTTTTCTTACCATGTTGATATATCTCTTTGCCATGACCATAGCTACAAACCAAGCCAGAAAGGGGTTCACATTAGTGAGACCATCATCCAAAAGTCCTTCCATGCTGCTTCCTCCACCAAACCAAGTGCTTCCTCCTTTGTCCAATCTCCTCCACCACCTCCTAGACCTGATCGTGCATCTTTTTCAGTGTCCAATGAAGCCCTCATGGGATATATGATACACCAACAAGTGTATAAACATCAGGTTCAGAACCATATCCACCATGACATAGTTCAAATAATGTCACACATGAACCTGTCTTGCAGCTATCACTACCCCACCTACAAGCCTTACCCAAGTGTAGACTATGCATCTTATGTATATAGTCAGTTCTATCCATCCCCTCCACCTGATGCTTCCATTGTACCTCCTAAATCTGATGGTAGACCTGCCCCTGCTGTTCCCTAGACGAGTGATGCCTCTTAGCTTCTTTCTCTCCTTGTTGTCCCTACTACCATTCTGTGTGTTGGCTATGACGGGGTTTCTCAACCCACCTTTGCGCAAGCAAATGCACTCACTACTTGTGGTATATCTTGGCTTGATCAACATGCCAAGTGGCCTACCACTAGCTCTTTTGAACCTCCAGAGGATGAGGAGATGGCAGACCAGGATGCTGAGGATGATGTTGAGGACAAGGATGATGGTGATGGTGTTACAGATGGTTCTGATGATGCTCTTCTGATGATGGTGATGGTGTTGAGGATACATATGTTGCCAATTATGTGCCATCTGATGGAGATGGGGATTACTGACCAGAGCATGATGAAGCTGAAGATTACCCAATTGATTTAGATTCCCTAGATATTTAGTTCTTGATCTATAGTTTGCTTATCTAGATATATTTCTATAGACTTTTATGCATTGAACATTTGGGCACTATAACAAAGGGTTACAATTTTTGTATCTCATTGCTTTTGTTTAGTGCTTTGTAGTCTACATCATGAGAGAAAATATCTAGTGTTGTAATATTTCCTTTGTACCTTAACTCTATGGTTGGTTCTATCTTATGAGTCCTTAATATGTTCTTCCACATTTTGATTATGACTCTAGTATGTTTGTTCTCTCTAGTTTACTATTTGGTGCTTGCTTTGGTGGTTGTTTTGTAGTTTGTGCATATGGATTAGACATGTGTTTAATAGCTCTTATAGCCCCTATCTTATTTGAAATGACAAAGGGGGAGAGAAAATGAAGGCTAATGTACTGCATGTACCACATGGGAGATTGTTAGCTCAAGTACATATTAAATTGTGATCCTTGTCTAGTTGATTATCTATTGTATCATGTGACTATGTCAAAGGACTATATATATGTATGTTTTTGTGTGTGTGTGTGTACATGCTATGGTTGTTCTTTTTGGAAAACTAACCATACAGGTGAAAGAAAAGTGAGGTTCAAGTAAGCATGAAATGAGGGGGATAAATTGCAATTGTTCAATCATGTATCCCATTATAATTCACAAGGTAAAAGTTTTAAATTCTAAGTCCTTTTCAATATGTTGAGTAATGGTTTGTCATCTTGAAAAATGGGGAGAATGTTGACCTAAGTGGTATACATTGTCCATGTTTTGATGATGACTTAACCATTTAGTTCATATGTATCTAATATGTCTACTTGAGATTGATTTCAGGTATTAGGTACATGAAAAGATCATTTCCATCAAGACCTAGCTTGATCTAGTTTAAATGAAATGCTATGCAAATGTACTTTCTTGGAAAATTCCCTAAAACCCTTATCACAATTTTCATAATTATTTGTATTGTTGCTTTGACTTGCAACTAAGATAAGTAAAAATTAGGAGCCCTTAATTCGAACATTTAAACACTCTAATGAAATTTCTCAAAAACTATCATAGGATGTATGATCGACTGAGTTTCCTTCCTAGAAACTCGATTGATGCTTTGGATTAATATTGGCATAAGCCCAAGATCAACAGAGTTTGCCCAGAACAAGCTTGATCGAATCCCTGCACTAGAAATCAGATATAAGTGATCGGTTGAGTTTCATCCAGAATAAACTCGACCGATGCTTCAAATTTGCTTTGTCATATAGTACAATCAATTGAGTTACCTTTATTGAAACTTGGTCGACTGCACTGTACGGGGTGTGCAAAAAAGTGATTCTAACCGCTGGGGTGTTACAAAACTTGAAATTATATTCATTACAACACCCCAAATGGCTAGAAAATGTTCCTTAATTCACCTAGCCTCTAGTAGAAATTCCCAACTATAAATATGATCTCTTGGAGTTCATGCCAAGGTTGCTTTTTCATGCTATTCAAGCTCCTAGCTATAGTTGAGTGCATCCAGTTCACTTGAGCCCCTTTCTTTCTCTCTTATTTACAATTCAACATGGCCATTTGAGTGAGATAGGATGTGCGAGAGAGATACTCCATCGTAGTATTTTAAAGCTCTCAAAGCTTCCCTTTCCCCAACTACTTTTTTCAATATCAAGTTGGTGACAACTTCTCCAAATGAAGGAGAAGGTGCAAAGCTTTTCTGGTGGAAGGGGAAGGTGCAAAAGCTTCTCCAAGGTGAAGGATAAGGTCAAGGCTGAAGATCTAGGAGTAGAGTGGGTAAATCCTTCAAGGTAAAAGACTCGGTACAGGAAGGGGATCTCCTTGGCAAAGGTGTCCAACTGCTTGCAAGAGTGGATAAGACCTTGTAGAGGTAGAAGACTCCAACTCAAAGGATATGTAAGTCCTTCGTTGGTTTATTGGAACCTTTTGGTCCTTAAAAAAGGTTGGGTATCCTTACCCCATAAAATGAAGGTCATTTTGTAGGTCTTATAATCAAATATAAGTATACATGGGTTCCAAAATCCTAGAGCTTGACCTCTCTAGGTAGTGGACTGACCTTCTCCTAGTTTGGATATTGGAACCACTCCACATTGATTAATCTTGTGTTTTTTCAATCTCTCTCTCATCCTTCTTATGTATGTTTAGTTGCACTAAAAATTCAATATTTGCAATCCCATTTCTTGAAGTAACTTGAAGGTCTAATTAATCTTTTTTAAGTGTTTTAGCTCTATTCATCCCCTAGATCCCGTTGATGCACAAGTTTGAGAATGTTTTCTCAAAGGAGTTTCTCGATGTTCCACCCCCGAGAGAGGCTAATTTTGAATAAACATAGTTTTTGGAACACAACCCGTAGCACAAGAACCTGATAGGATGGCACCATCTGATATGAAGGAGTTGAGCAAGCAGTAGCAAGAGTTTTTGGAAGAATAAAAATTCATACGACCGAACTATTAGGAAATTTGGGTGACAGATAAGGCAGAAGAATATAAATTTAATGCCTGATTCCCAAACCAGTGAGATTGCTTCAACAATGATGTATCTAGGATTAGTGTAGCAAGAGATATACCAAGTCTTGGAGAAATTCTAGTGATAACTCTTGCACAATGATGTGCACTCTTCACTTGATGTGCACAAAAAACTAGTGATAGCCTCCTGGTGTAGCACCAAAGATGGTTTGTTGTCCTACTAGAGTGGTGGAGATGACCTCCACACCTCTACATAGTCAATGGGTACCATCATGGACTCATTGTATGCTAGAGGAGCCATCATGTAGGAGTTGTTTTTTCAAACATTAACCTGCCAGCATTTATTCACTCTCCGGTGTTGCATCTCCCTTGTTGTCCCTCCCTTTTACGGGTAGGACTTTCTCAGTCTCTCTAGTTATCACCACTAGAGAGGATAACAATTGTTAGAGATTATTGTTGTGTTTTGAATAGCCCTACAGTTATAGGATTTCTAGGGTTAGGGTTTCCAGATCATATGGGATTTGAAGAGATGAAATCTCATGAATTTATGGATGTTGCGAACCTTGAAATGATTGGTTCACAAATGAATCGATCATTTCACATGTGAAATGATCAATTCAACACTTAAATAGGTCAGTTCACGTGCATTCCTATTTTCAATCACATTATCTTTTGATATTTTATTAATGCACAACATGACGTCAATGTCAATACTTGATCCCATCGTATTGATCATTGAATTGAGAGATTCATAACCTAAATCAATCATTTCAGAATATGAAGTCAATTATTTTCCTATTCAGCCAATGTTGGTTCAAACTGACTTGACACTTGAATCAATCAGTTCAACACTTGAACTAGTAGGTTCACAGTGTGTTAGTCAATTTTTAGCAATTGTTGTTTAAATTGAATACCTAAACACTTTAGTAATCAAGTTAAACCATATTCATGAGTAAACTCCTTTTCCAGGTACATCCTATGCGTGAGACCCTATAAGTCTCGAGTTACATTGGATGTGTATGTCCATAACCAATTTATGTCATCACAAGAAATGAGAGGTATCTAGCAACACATCATTTCCACTCAAGTAATTTGAAAGTTGGAGAACAACTTCAACCTACAATCCAAGATCAACTTTATTTTGATCATATAGTTCCTTTGTCTCTGATATCTAGATTGAAATTGAGGCATGGAATCATCATCGTCTCAATGTTCAATGCATATTCCTTGAACTAGAGAATATTGTATGAGATACATGTGAGATCATATATCACATATTAATTAACATGAGTATGGCCAACGTTTCTCAGTCTCTCTTATCAAGTAGCATGGATTTCATTAATTATTTATAGCTGGGAAAGATCCCATCTACTTCACTCACACTCATTCACCATGTGTCACAATATACCAGAGTATCCCCTTTATGGAATCCCTTATTCAAGGTCACATTGGATGATGTCTAAATACATCAAATGACATGTAATGAGTGTAGTGACTCTAAGTCTAAGATCTACAATCACCACTATCACTATGCAAGTTGATTCTCTTTGCATGGTATCCATATATCAATCTCAAGGTGGGTCTGTCCAATACACTATTCTCTAAGATGTACCCATGTGTTTGGTTTGATATGATGACTGATGAGATTCTATCATGTTTCATATGATTTCATTGTTAGCTCCTCAACCTGAAGACATATGTCATTGATTAACATCAGTCTTTAGACATCTACTATGTCTATGTTATAATCTAATGATTGAGACAAACATAACAGTTGGAAGTACCTTTATCATTATCAAATCAAGTATTAAATGTCCCATTACAAACATTATATGATTGCCTCTATGCACATACATACCAACAACTCCCACTTGCACTTAGAGCCAATCACCCATGAATCTTATTCCAAATGATCTTGAAATGTCCATCATGTTTGCTTATGTAGAGGGTTATCAACATTTTTCTTCAACTCAGTATTTGCATGTATTCACATCTCCTTGCTGTACAATTTCTCATATGAGATGGAATTGCCATAGTATTCTATTTGGGTTCCTTTTCCTGAGTAGATCCATTGTTTTCATAGTATTTCTACTATGTTTTCAATGGTTGGAACCTTTCAAAAATTCACTTATATGAATTTCTTGATCCATACAATATCCTCTATTGTTATTAAAACAATAAGGTACTTGACTTCTATTATAGAATTAAATAATTGTCTCTTGCTCAAATCTTTTCCAACATACAGTTCTATATTAAGGTCAAACACAAATTAAGATTGCAATGTTAGTTTTCTTTGTCATTTTGGAATCTTACATCAGTGTAACCCTTTACACCCAACTCTTACTTATTACCTTGATCAGGGAACTAATCCTTTTAGTGCTTCTCAAGTAGTTAAGGATGTTCTTTATGGTAGTCTAGCGTCTTTTACTGAGATCTTACATATATCTTCTTGTCATGTCCAATACATATGAGACTACAAGATGAGTACAAAATATTGCATACATGATGGATCCAGTTGTGAATGCAAATGCCATCTTTCTCATGTTTTCCTATTCTTCAAAAGCACTGGGACACTGGTCTTTTGAGAGATGAATCCCAAAGAACATGGACATATTTTCTCTCATTGAGTCCCACATGTTGAACCCCTTCAACATCATTCCAAAGTGTGTGCTCTTACTTAGGTCAAGAAGCCTTCTTGATTTATCTCCATAGATCTCAATTCCTATCATATAGCATACTTCTCCTGCACCCTTCATAGAGAAGATACTTCCTAGCCAAGTTTGAACATTTTAGTATATGGATATCATTCCCCGTCATTATGTGTAATACAAATATGCTCCCACAAATCTTTTCTTATCACATATTTCATCTTCATTTCGGCTAAAGTAAAACTCTTTGAATATCTTATCAAATTGAAGATTCCATCTCTGAGCTGCTTGCTTCAATCCATAGATTGAACTTTGTACCTTATAGACTTTATTTGCATTATATGGATTTATAAAGACTTTAGGATGTGTCACACACACATCCTCTACAATATCCCTATTAAGGAATGCATTTTTGACATCCATTTTGAAAAATCTCATAGTCATAATAAGCTACAATATAAAGCATAATCTTGATGTATTTAACCATGGCAAGTGGTGATAAGATCTTGTCAATTTCAACACCTTAAACTTATTTGAAATATTTTTCAACCAATAAAATTCTTTTCAATGAATATGCCCTTATAGGTTTGTACACTACCATCCATTTTGGTCTTCTTCTTGAAGACCCAATTACTCCCTATGGGTTTTACCCCTTCAGGTGGATCCACCAAGGTCATACCATGTTGGTGTACATGGATGCATGATGATTCCATGCTCTCAAGCCATTTCTCATATTCTAGTCCTTCAATAGATTGTTGTCTCATTATCTATGACCAACTTACCTCCTTCTTGAGCCATAAGATATCATAATATTTCAAGCTCAAGGCGTGTTCTACTAGATCTATGAGGTTTTGCGTTACAAGGAACTTGAGATTCTACAACAATTTGTGATTCTCTTTGTTCTTATTGTACCTATTTAGGTTCAATATTTTCTTATTCATCTTGAAGTTTTCAAGTTCTACTTTTCTCCTGCTAATTCATTTGGAACAAAATTCCCTCTTAGGAATACAACCATCCTGTCAATAAAACACTTTTGTTGTCAGATTGGAATATAAAGTAGCATTTGACAAAATAACATTTATGTGATTTGTGGATAGAGATTTTCAAGAAAAAAAATTCTGATATAAGATTTTATTCCTTATCTTCATAAAATACATATAGGAACACTAACCATTTTATACGGTACAATGTTTTAGTGTAAAGCAAGTGCCCAAAAAGGAAATTGGAAGATTAGTCAAATTTATTGATATTTCCAACCTGACTAACATGTTGTGATACCTTCTTTTTGATACAAAATTATGTTTAAGGTTGAATTCATTGCGATTCATTATCACGGTCTCCAAAAGGTCCTCAAATTTCTTGATTAAAATGTTTTCCACATCAATCATATTGAAGTATTTTAATAATTTTAACAAGTTGTTTATGTACTTCATTCTTCATCTTCTTGAACACTTCAAGAGATTTAGACTTGTATTTCCTTAAATATAATATTCCATATCTATTGAGAACATGGATAAATATAATGATGTACTTTAACCACCTCTAGAATTTATTCTAAAAGGGTCTATATACGTCATTATGTATTAGCCCTAATAGAATACTCACTCTCCAACTACATCTAGTGAAAGGTGCTTTTTTCATATTGCTCAAAAAATGAGATTTGCATTCCTCTATTGGTTCAATAACCAAAAGAGTCTATACAACCATCATTATGGATTCCAAAAATGCAATTCTCATTTATGTTCTTTAGATGACAATGCCATAGGTATTCATTGTTTGAGTTATCAAGTTATTCAATGTATGTGTAATCCAGACTTGTCTCTATAATTACCAAGTGTAGATCATGAGACGTAGGACATTTCCATACACGATCTTATCTTTTAAACAGAAATATAATTTATTGATAATATTCTGGTCTATACAAGATACATGATGTTTTAAATAATGGTAGGCACATAACAACAATTCACTAATTCTATTTCATGTCCATGATGACAAATTCCAACTATAGTGGTAGAAACTCCTATTCCACATAGTTCTATCTTACATTTTCTTAGGTCCTAAAGTGGAGATCTCTATCTCCTTCTTCTTCCCAAGTTCCTCAACATAAAGAGGACAATTCCTTTTCCAGTGTCCTGGCTAGTGACAATGGTGGAACTTCCCTTCCTTATTCACTCATCCCTTATCTTTCACTGTAGAAGACTTCAACTTCTGGCCAGCTTTAGAACTCTTCTTAGATTTTCCTTTTCCCTTGGACTTCCTTCTTCTGATCATCATCAAAGATTTAGGTTTTTTCTTCTTCATATGTAATTCAACTGTCCTCAACATGCCAAGTAATTCTGACAATGAATTGTCAAATTTATTCATGATGTATTTCATAACAAACTAGTTTTATGATTCTGATAGTGACTGCAAAATGAATATGTGGCCAACTCTTGGCCTAAGGGAAATTCAATTTTGAAACATTCTCCACATATCTGATCAACTTGAGTGTATGGGGACCTAATGGATGTCCTTATGCCATGTTTCACTTGAACAACACCTTTGAGACATCATATCTCTCTTGTCTTAACTGATCTTGGTACACATTCTTAAGATGTGTTCCCATCTCAATAACATCCAAGTTCTCATATTAGTCTACAACTCATAGTTCATTGAGCACAACATGAAGCACTTGACATCCACGACATCTTAAGAGTGTTTCTTGTAAGCATCCTTGTCAGCCTTAGGCACAGTGGGAGCGGGTTCCTCTTGCTCTGGTGTCTCAGGACATAGAGTCTGCACTCGTGATTGAGAATGATTTTCAACATCCAGAACCAGTTATGGAAGTTGTTCCGGTTCAAGTTGTCCTTCTCAAGGACCGCTTGCAAAGAAAACATGTTTGTGTTTTCCATTAGATTCCACAAAAGACATATTGCAAATTTTCCAAAATATTTTTGGTTTCATTTGATAATATTGAAAATATTAATTAGGCTTTTAATTGATTATCTCTCCCACTATTTTGTTCAAATTGATATCCATCACTTCTAATTTGGAATATTGCACTGACAATCTTCTAGTGAGCCAAGATCCAATTCAATTAATTTAACACCCAGCCAACGCTGGCGCTCATAACCAATTACTAAGGTTGGCAACATTTGCCAATTACATCTCATGCAATTCTAGGATAGATGGTATGTGAAACCCCATGCCATAGTCCATATTTATGATTCTAGGCACTTAATCCTATTAAGGTCACCTAGTTAAGGCTAACATATAAAAATCCTATTCGATAGAATATGTACCCTACTAGGACAGGCCAACATATCTACCATCACACTTCCACAAGATAGATGGCTCACCACACTAAGCCATGACCACGCTGGGTCGATCAAGCTTTTCATGTGTGCTTCTTATGTAAAGCATATTAGGCTTAATATTTATTGAGGGATTTTATGTAAATATATATACATATCTAGTCACCACATACGTATATTACATATCATATACATGCTATATCAACAAACAAAAGACACGCAATCAAATAAATATGCATGATGGTTATGGACAATTTAATGTAATTCTTTGGAGCCACAAAGAACTACTACTACCTAAGGTTCACATCACATGTAGCAACATGTATTGGAATACTTGTACATGCCCATTCGGTTGTCTAAACCCTTCAATCAATCGGTTGGCCTTTGGGCTGGTTGATCGGTTTCCTTTCATCAGTCAACTAGATCCTAGCTCAGGCCATTGCCTAGACTCCTCCAGTTGATCTGTTGGGCTTCCATTCCATCGATTTCCTCTTCTTGTCATTGGCCTCCTTGGTCCTCCAATTGATCGACTCAACTTTCAGCCGCTCGACTCATCTAGTGCATATGAGAAGAAACACAAATTAAAACTACCCTATTGCACATTAATTTGTAAAAGGGAAAAACCTCAGGTTACATTCGAAGGGATTATACGAAGAAGAGAATTAATTTACATTTGGAAAGGAGGGGAGAATCTGGGTAGGAAAATCAAGTAATAATAGGAAATAAAACCAATGAACCAAGCACATATCCCATAGGGGTTTTGGCCATAACCACACATACATATACCATCAAAACACTTTAGGACAACATATAGATTGCATATATATCATATCATATATATATATTTTCATCATATGTAATATTAAAATTCTGACCATATCGATTAAATCCAAACAAATCGTAAATTGGCATGGATATGATACCACTATTGTGAAATCTGGGCGATAAGTAAATCTATAGAAACAAAAATTTAATGCCCGATTCCCAAACCAGTGAGACCGCATCAACAATGATGTATCTAGGATTAGGATAGCAAGAGATATACATGGTCCTGGAGCAAGTTCAGAGACACCTATTGCAAGGTGTTGTGCACTATTATTTGATTTGCATGAATAACTGGTGATGGCCTCTTGGTGCAACACCACAGATGGCAGTGGTTGTTGTCCTCCTAGCGTGATGGCAAGGACCTCCATGCCTCTATGTAGTCCACGTGGACCATTGGGAAATATACATTGCACTACTAGAGCCAATGGGAAGGAGTTGTCCCTTTGAAGGTCAACCTACTAGGGTTGATTCACTCTCCCCTATTGTCTCTCCCTTGTTGTCCCTCCCTTTTTAGGTAGGACTTTCTCAAACTCTCTAGTTATCACAATTAGATAGGACAACAATTGTTAGAGGTTATTGTTGTGTATTGACTACCCCTCTCTTTATAGAAGGGTCAGGGTCAGAGTTTATAGATCATATGGGAGTCGGAGATACAAATTATCATGAATTTTGTAGCGGCTATGAATCTTGAAATGATCGGTGCACGTCGGAACTGATCGGTTCACATGTGAAATGATCGGTTCAACACTTAAACCGGTCGGTTCACTTGCTTTCCTATTTTCAATCACACTGGATTTAGATATTTGATTAATGTACAACATGAAGTTAGCATCAATCCTTGATCCAATAATAATGATCATTAAACTGGGCGATTCATAACTTGAACTCGTCATTTCAGAATTTGAACTGGTCGGTTCACTTTTGAACCATTCAATTCATTTTTCTGTTCTGCCACTGTTTGTTCAAACTGACCTAACACTTGAATTGATCGGTTCAACACATGAACTGGTCGTTTCACAATCCTATTACTCCATTTTCCACCTTTTTTCTTAAATTGAATATTTAAACACTTTAGCAATCAAGTTAAAGCGTATTCGTGAGTAAACTCCTTTTCTAGGTGCATTCTATGTGTGTGAACCTATAGGTCCAAAGTTACATTGGCAGTGTATGTCCATAACCAATTTATGACATCACAAGCAATCAATAATATCTAGCAACAAATCATTGCTACCCAAGTAATTATAAAGTTAGAGAACAACCTAAACCTACAATATGTGATTAGTCTACCATGATATTATGGTTCCTTTGTCTCTGATATTTGGATTGAACTTGATGCATGGAATCTTCATCTTTTCAATGTTCAATCCATGTACCTTGAACTAGAGCAGACTATATGAGATGCATGTGAGCTCACATATCACATAGTGAGTCACACGAGTATGGCCATACATTTCTCAGTCTCGCTTATCAAGTGGCTTGTATATCAATCTTCTATAGGAGGAACAAATCCCATCTACATCACTCACACTGAATCCCTATGTGTCACAATATACCCAAGTATCACCTTTATGGAAACCCTTATTCAAGGTCACATTGGATGATGTCAAAATACATTGAGGGACAAGTGATGAGTGTAGTGACTTCCAGTCTAAGAACCACAATCACCACTATCACTATGAGAGCTAATTCTGACTACCATTCCAAGGTATCCATGTATCACTCTCATGGTGGGGCTGTCCCATACTGTATTCTTTAACATGTACCTATGTGTTTGGTTTGATATCACATTTCATGATGATTGATATTCTGCCATCAACCAACACATAGTCTAGTCTTAAGTATTACCACTGTCTATTATGATTCCACATTAATATCCAACCAGGCCCATAACAAGAATATATGTACTCTTATCATACATACAATCTCCTTGTTCAGGTCCTCAACCTAAAGACATACGTCACCGAGTAACATCATTCTTTATACATCTACTATGTTTGTGTCATCATCACATGATTGCGACAAACAAAATAGATAGAATTACCTTTATTATTATCAAATTAGGTATTTAATGCCCCACAAAACATTGTATGGCTCTCTCTCTAGGCATACATACCAATACGAGTATGACTCCTTGGGTTTATCCAGTGTTGTTTGTGAATAACGATGGCTCCATGAGGCTTTGCATAGGCTATCACTAGTTCAGCAAGGTCACAGTAAAGAACCAATCCCTATTATCGAGGGCAGAGTGATATAATTGATCAGTTGAGAGGGACTACAACATTTTTCAAGATAAAATTGAGGCTAAGGTGCCACCGGTTGATGATCAAGGAAGATGACATACATGAGAAAGCTTTTACGACTAGGTATGGTCATTATGAGTTTTTGGTTATGTTGTTTGGGTTAAGCAATGCACCATTAGTGTTTATGGACCTGATGAACAAAGTATTCATACATACTTGGACCATGATGCTCTAGAATGGGTTTCTTCTCTACCAAGATGAGTGATATAAATTTAGAAATGTTTCTTTCCTACTTTCTTCATGCATTACATTAATATTTCTCTACAAATTCTTAAATTGATAAAAGATGATCTTTTAGACTCTATGAACGTTTCTTTGTAAAGTGAGTTTTCCTTTGACTATTAAAAAGTCTAAAATTCAAAATACAAAGGTAATAACACTAAAAATGTTATTCTCATGGAGTTTTAGTATCCAATAAAAAGAAAATTCGACTCAGATACTATTCTTTGTTGTATGAGCATTATATTATGATTTTTTTGGATATGTAATCACTATTTTGTAGTTGTAATGATGGTTGGATGAAACCTTATTACTAATGATAGCTCAACCATAATAGGTTTTGAGCATATAATTGCCTATTTTTTTGAAATACAATAACTTCTAGATCAATTGAACTATTATAATGAAATTTTGAGTGTTGTCTTGCTTGTGAATCATTAATCTCTCTACAATGTTTTGGATGATGGTGATACTCCTACAATGAAGTTATTACTATTTTAATCATAGTGATAATTCCAGACTATATATACCCTAGATTGTGGCTTGATTCTCTTTACGATCAACGATGAATATATGTATATATCTGTATGGAGTGATAAGATTTTTTTAATAAATTAAATATCTTTTGAAGTTTTGATCCCCAAATTATTTTTGTAAGAATCTTTTAGGTTCTTGTATGTAACTTGTATGATATAAGAAAAAATATTTAAACAACTCAAGTAATCAATTGTAACCTTAATCATGTTGTTCCCTGAGATTGTAGAATTTTCTCAGTGTCAAAACTTGCTGGATAGTGAAACAAGTAATCCGAAAGGAGCTTGGAATCATATATTGTTGGGTATATTTGGATGCAAGGACTATGTATCCATGTCATCCTGATTCCAAGGTATTAGAGAGAATTTGAGCCTGTGTCAGAGGTGATGTGATTGAGAGAACTTGTAGTTGTAAGTCAGATTTGAGGGTTAATACCTGGGTTTTTGGTGTCTTGGCTTGTGTACACTGCGTAGACCTAGCTATTTTGGTTTTGGGCCACTGTGCCACTACGGTTATAACTTGCCCTGACCCATGGGAAGAGACCTTCAAGATTTTGGTCATCCTAGATGTTATACAGGGTTGATTGTGACTTTGTAAAGGTCATCTAGTAGTTTGAGTGGTATGCCTCAAACTACCCAGGGCTTAATAAAAAGATTAATCCAACCATGTAGTATCTATGTTAGGATTATTTGACAAATTGCTTTGGGTGATAATTATTGCTTTGTTTTTCTTGCTACATAGTATATTTGATTTATATCCCAACAATCGTAATCAACTATATTTGTAAATCTAATTGTGATTGATGATTTTATTTATACTACATATTCTTCCAACTCTATTATACTATCTGCATTAGCAGCTTGAATTACATAACTTGTTTGTAAGCAATAAATGTTATTAGAGGTTGTATCATATTGGTCGGACATGGGTCTCACCTTGTGGCTTTCTATACCCTTTTTAGGTGACCAACAACATTGTCATAACCATGATGGCGAGGAGGCACAAGTTGAAGATCATTAGAGACATAAAGGGTGGTTGTGTTGTTTAGAGTCCTAAAGTCGTCCTTGTACTCCCAGGTCTAGGCAAGGTTTTTTTTGTATATGATGTATATAGACTCAAAATTCTGGTTGTATGCCCTGTGGAACATTGAAATATTATAATTATATAGACAACACATTTTGTTTACAAGTTGTGGTTGAGTCCACTAATATTATGTAAAGTTACCATATATGAATGTATATATATACATACATACATTCATATATATATATATATATATATATATATATATATATATATGAGTGTGTGTGTGTGTGAAGTTGTACCTCTATGTAAATGTACCTTATGAAATGTTGAAATTTTATTTGGTTTAATTATGTACCTTTTTGGCGATATGATTCATTAGTGTTTGATCGGCGTTTTGGTTTTGAGTAATCTATTTTAGTGTGGTGGGTTGCCACATTTCTGACATTTCAACATCTTAAGGACCTTAAAAAACTTGTTTGGGAACACTAGGATATAAATGGGAAAATGTTTTCATAGTATACACATCTATATCTCTAATTTCTAATATGGAGTTTGTTTTAATGTTAGGTTTGTCAGGCTTTATTACTAGAATAATGTTTGCATTACTGTTTTCAACATAGCCTATGAAAAAAATATCAACAATTTTGGGACCAAGCTCTTGCTTCTTGCTTTTAGGGATTTTAACTTTATCCAACTATATTCAAATTTTATGGTAATTTAAAACATGTCTCATGTTAAACCAAAGTTCACAAGGCATTTTCTCTATGTGTTTGAAAGGGATGTGATTCAAAATATACTTAGCAGTTAAGAAAACTACCCCCACATTCTTTCATGTAGACCAGACTAGACAAACATGCCACTAACCATATAGATCAATGTTCTATTCTTTCTTTAGGATACACTATTAGATTGCAGATTGTATGGGGAAGTGGTTTCATGAATAAGGTCATGTTCTTCATGAAATTGTTTAAGTTCATTAGAATTATACTCACCTCTTCCATCAGATCTAATCCTATTAAGGTTCTTCTTGATTTGGTTTTATACTTGTGACTTATAAATTGTAAGTTTTTCCATTTGTTCATCTATACATTTCAACAAGTAAATGCAATAATATTTGAAAAAATCATTAATAAATGTCACAAAGTAGCACATGCCATAATGAGTAAGAATACTAATTAGATCACACATGTCAATATTAAAAAGCTCAAGAAAATCTCTGTTCCTTTCTACTAATCTAAAGGGTTTCTTAGGTAATTTAGCTTGAATACATATTTGGCATCTAGCATCATTAGAGATTGGAGTCATGGGAATCAAGTCCATGTGAATCATATGTTTCATAGTGTTCTTGTTCACATGTCCTAAACGGTCATGTAAAATATCACAATATATGGAACGAAAAAGGGTACTCAAATAATTATCATTAATATGAGAACAACCACTACCATGGTAAGAGCTTATAAAGAGAAATTCTGAATCTCTACATCTCAACCAGAATATGTCCCATGATAGAGCGGAATGGAAAAGAAGGATCCATGTTGTCGACCCGAACATAGATGGCATTGAGTCTTAGTTGATGATGATGATGATGAGAACTACCATTATTACAAAAAGAGAACTGAACTTAATTAAACCCTCAAATGTGCACGGGAACACCTTTGTAACAAACATATCTAGATATTACATTTTCCCTTGACTTAAAAGAGTATAACTAGATTACATTATTAAGACTTCACTAACCAAATTTTTCTTAAAACTAGGGAAATATGAAACATTGTGCAGCGTAAGGAATTTCCCAGATGTGAGCTTCAGATTGACACATCCATAGCCAACAATCTGCTACATAGACACATCATCACCCTAAGAGGTAACATGAATTTCATCTGTAGGATATGTAGAAAAATTAGAACAATCATAGAAGATGTGAGAAATTTCTCCAAATTCCATCTACCAATTACCAATTGAAGAAAGGTTACCATTAAAAACAAGAGAATTGGTGGTATCTAGCCCTTCAGAAGAGGATGAATCAACCCCCACATTAACCATGCTCATTTCTACAATTTTAGGGGGCTAGTGTATCTAAATCCTTTGATCCTTACAGTCCCTGCAAAATTGAAAAAATGACTAGTCTTGTCAGATGTATAACAAATGTGTTGTCCCCCAAATTAGAGCTCTTATGATGATCGAGCTTCTGGTTTGTAAGACCCCTGACCTAGTTTAAGGCTTAAATATGTTTGCTCATTTTTATTGGGTTATTAGTTTCCTATTTAAATATAAGTTAATTTTTTTTAAATCCATTGATGGATCTATGTTTTAAATTTGAGCCAACTCTGACTTCGTTTGCTCAAGTTTTGCAATTTTATGCCGCATTGTCAACTTATCTAATTTTTTTTCCTTTTCCAGGGACCTAATTGAAATTTTAACAAATGAATATTTTTTGAGTGGTGTTCTTTATAATATGGTAAAGTTTCACTTTATTTGAATGCTTTTGGACCTGGTGCATAAAGGAACCCTAATTTTATGTTAGTCTTGTATGGTGTTGGTAAATGCACCTTGTGATACTCTCTAAGCTTCAAGAACCAGATGATGTTCTGCACGTTCAACAACTACTGGTTATTTTGGATCCTAACAACTAATGGTTTGACTAGGCATGATAACTGATAGTTATTCTGGTTGCTGACAACTGATGATTGATCTGGGTGTTGACAACTCATGGTTATTTAGGTTGTTGTCAACCAATGATTGTTCCGTGTGTGCAACAAAATATGATTGTTCAACGCGATCAACAACCCAAGGTTTTTCTACATGCTCACAAACAAAAGGAAGTTTTGTACATTCATATACCAAATGTTTTTCGAGTTGTGTGCAAATCAATGGAGGTTCTAGTTGTGCAAAGAAAAGCAGAACCTAGCCTTTGACCGATGGAAGCACAACTTTCAACCTTTGACCTTCTTTCTCTTTCATCCTAGATGAAAATACCGCTAATCACTTCCTTCAAATGAACCTTTTACCGTTGTTCATGTTGTTGTACCTATGAGAAACCGTCAGTTGTTGAAGGAAAGGCTTCTTTAGATTAAATCCTTGTGTGATTGTGGTTGCATGTGGGTGCAAGCCTCAGATCATGCTCTTGTCGGGATATATGAAGCCTTCTTGCTTAGTTCCTATCTTTGAACACGTAAGATCTTATATGCTAAATTCCTTTTCTTGTTGTTTCATACTTATCCCCCTCACCATAGTCGAGGTCCATGGTGCTTCCAACTCAAAACTCATGGATATGGATGAAGAAGCATATTTTGCTTCTCTCTTTGCTCTAGATACACCTCGTTCTTGAAAATAGAAGCTTCTGTGGAGTTTTTTAAAGATACAACATGGAGTTTGGCGTCTCTTTCCTTGCTGTCTAGACATTATCTTCACCCTTAAGATGAGTGATATAATTTTTTTCATGTTTCTTGCCTATTTATAAAATGAATTATGTTTATCTTATTCTAGTAAACCCATAATATGAGAAAAGTTGGTCTTTGTACATCGTTTGACATGAAGATGATGATACTATGAGTTATTAAGCCTTACATAGACTCTATGAACGTTTTATTCTATAAAATGAGCATTTATTTGAACATGCAAAGTTGGAAATTCGAAATACAAGTGAATGGCTCCTAAAAATGTCATATATGTGATGTTTCAGTACCCAACAAATAGAAATACCACCCACACATTAATCCTTTCTATATAGTGATCAACCTACGGAATTTACAATGCTTTATTTACAATTATGGTGTAGTAATGATAGTTGTATTAAAGCATAGTAATGAAAGTAGCTCATCAATGTTAGGATTCAAACATATGAAGGTCTAGTTCTTAAAATACCATTACATTACATCCATTGGACTTTTATTCTGAAATAGTGGGTGCCATCTTTCTTGTGCCTGGTTAATCTCTCTACAAAATGTTGGATGCTAAAGAAATTTTTGTGAAGAGTTATAACTATTTTGGTCTACATGACAATTTGGGATTTTGCGTGCCCTAGTTTGAGGTATGGCCCTCCTAATGGATGAAAATAGATAAATATACCATGACAGTGTAGCATAGAATTATTTTACATGTTTTATATCTTTTCAATCTATAATCCATAATTTATTTACAAGAATCATGTAGGAACTTGTATGTAACTTGATGGATGCAGTCAAAAATACATAATTGGCTTAATTAATCAAGTGTAGTCATAGTCATATGGTACCTTGTGACAGTAGAATTGTCTATAGTGTTAGAACTTAATGGACAATGCAACAAGTAACCCAAAAGGATCTCACAGTTATATATTGTTGAGTAAGTACAAGTGTAGGGAGGGCATGTCTCTATCATCCTTATTCTAAGGTTTTAGAGAGAAATTGAGCTCATGTCTCAGATTTTATATGAGACAAGGAGACTACAGTTGTAACTCAAATTGGAGAGTTTATACCCTAGTTTTTGAGATGTAGTTTGTTCACCCATGAAGGGCCATGTATCGGTTGAGTAGTTGGGCCGTTGGGCCACTACAATTTTTCACTCACATTGATTGAGGGGAAGAGATTCTTAACTTTTGGTCATCCTAGATCTTATATGAGGCTGATTGGGAATTCACAATGGTCAGCTAGTAGTTTGAGAGGTACACCTCAAACTACCCAGGGCTTCACAAAATAATTAGTACAATAATGTAGTGTACTTTTTAGGGTTTCTTTGATTAATCACATTGGATGATAATCATTAATTTACTTTTAATGCTAGTATTATATGTGATTCATATCTTCCAATGTGTAGTTACCTATTCCTGTGATTTAGTCAAGCTTGATTACTTTATATACAATGTTCTTAAAATATCATATGATATGCTATATCTGATTTAATTACATAATATTCTAGTAAGCAATATTTAAGGAGTAGGATCCCAGAGGGGAACCAGTCCCTACTAGAAAATAAAAGGCCACATACCATAAGCCAAACATCACATAAAATGTTTCACCCAAGGGATGTGTACTACTACTTTCGACATGTATGTATCATAGTACCAAAAATATAGTAGTAAAATATGAAAGATCTAACTATACAAAACTTGATAACATCATAGACCTCTTCACCACACATGGGTGTCCAAAAAGGAAACTAAACATATAAGCTAAAGATCAAGCCGAGGGTCATCTAACCACCTCTTCAAATCTCTCGAAAGCTCAGCTACAAAAGTTGATGTCAAAGTTCACCTCTATTTGATCTAACCTGGGGTTGGAAGCATACCCCACAAAAGAAGAGAAGAAAGATAAACATCAACAAAAAGATGGTATGTGTATACTAAAGAAAACTTGAGCAATATATTGACCAAAGGACATCAGGAATAAATGCTTCCCATGCAACATATAAGGACTACCCACAAGGGCATAAAAGATAGGAATCATCATCACGTAATAAAAGAAGATACTTGCCATAATCAAAATAATAAAGATTGTGCAACACTGACACATAAAGAAAGTAGGGCACACACCCCACAATCATCATCAATATCCTGCATGCATGTGATATAAACATAAACCTAGAATAATATAAACACAAGGGTGGCCAAGTCTCATAAACTTGAAACCTGATAGAGAAAGAAATCTGCCGATCTCCCAAATATATAAAATTTAGAATGGTATAATGCCACTATCCTAAAAAAATAACAAGGGAATACTGCCCAAAACCCAATGTAATTGACACTACTCTAGTGCTATTAAATCACATAGCATGTGAAATGTAGAGGCTAGTAGAAAAGTATAGTCAGAATTATACAATGTTGCCATCACACAATGGATAACACAAACATATAAACATCCACTTCAAAGTGGGCACATATCATTATATAAGACAAATCATGAACTAAGACACAAGACAAGATAACAAGAAAATATCCAAGACCACAATAAGAAAGATGGTTCACATGAACCACAATATCAAGAGATAAGAGCAATGCGTAGGCCAAAATCAAAAGAATGATAAGATAGGTGAATTTCTCAATATAGAGGAATAGGGAATACATCATACCTCAACTTCAAAGTCCAAATTCCAAAGCACAATCTAAGTCCAAGCCTAGGCCTCCAAAGTACCTATGATGCAATTTGGTGGAATTAGGGTTAGGTTTCCATTATTTATTCAAAACCCTAAAAATCGCCTTTTTATTCTCGGTGAATTAGGTTATCAAAACCACGTCATATTTTTATGATGTCAAAACATATTTTATTATATTTTCTGGCTTATAAATATTCAGTTATGTATTTTACAAGTTATTATATTATTAGGAAAGTCTATGAAAAATCACATGTTTTTAGTATTAGATTTATACAATAAGGTTAGTACCATTAGATAGGTTAGATTTTTTTTATTTCAGAACATATTTTATTTCATTTTTTATGAGTTATAGATAATCAACTACAAATTTTGGAAAACTTAGCCAATAAGAAAATCCCAAAGATCCTCGTCAGCAAGAAAAAATCGGTCAACGGTCAACTAGATGACTTGGCACAATAATCGGAGGCCAACTCAGCCAAGTCAGCAGTCAGTGCAGCCCTTGTTCGAGGGAAGAAAAAATGAGGTGAAAGGTCAAGGATACCCCCGGTTAGGAAATCAAAACAAAGAAAAGAAATGAGGGTAGAACCGCAAAATCCTCCTTCATTATCTTCTACCTCAATGCTCAAACAAAAGACAAAAACCTATCTAACCCAGACCTGAAAACAATGATTCAAAACCAAAATCATGTTGGATTATTGGCAACTAGAATCCATGGTTGAGTTCCTTGTGTTGGTCCAAACATAATGACTCCTGATACATGTCCTATGGAGATAAGAAATCTACTTCGATGGCTTTCCGCCATACCGGTAGGAAACCTCAAACTCAAAAAATAAAAAAAGTTAGACTCAACATCCATATAACATACAGATAGTTTCGACAAGGCATGAAGAAGTGAAGAGCATCAACATTTTGAAATAAAAAGAAGTAAAATATGTACATTGCTCAGGAACATAGTAAACATAGAAAAAGGGGGTTTTTTGGCATACCAGGAGAAGGGACCAAATCGTATGCCCAGAAACATTCACGACCACCCAAGGAATTGATCTTATAATTCTTCAAGCTTCACGATAGCCTGGGGTGCTGACCTCGAACCCCATTCCTGGAAACGAGGTGGTCATAGTAGGGAAAGATAGGTGGGGGCAACAAGAGGGAGCAACGACTATGGGAAAAGGTCCCTGGACCTCTGTGGAGGGTTTTCGACCACCTACATATATAGGTTGAGGCTTGGAGAAGGCTAAAATATCAAGCTAGATAAAATAGGGGAAAAACAATAAGTTCTAAATATATAGGGATTATAGTGTATGAAACCCTAGCAAAGTTAGGATGGAAAGGTGAAAAATTAACTCACGAACACATAGGCAAAAAAATCTTGGCAAACCATCAAGAAACGGGGAAGATATATGCATTGAAAAATCAGGTCCACTGTTCATGCGGGATGGTATGCTACCCAAGGTAGGAGGAGACGACTCCTACACTGTTAGATCCAGGATCGAATGGTCGAGAATAGATGCAAAAATATAGATCCATGTGACATGGACACATTAAAGGAAATTTTATCAAATTCAATTTTGATTAATGTGAAACATTATATTTTTATCTCTCTTCATTTAAGGGTTCAAACTGTTTCATAATTAAGTGAAATTTTGTACAGAGGCCAATTAAGACATGTAGATTTTGATTATGCACTTAGTTTTTCCTTTTGGAAACTTTCATTGGGTTAAATAAATCAAAACCTATTTTCTCTTTCCTCCTCCATTAATGATATTAGGATTATCCAAATTTGATGAAACTTCACCTACAAATCATATTTAATGTTTTGGATATGAAGTTTCCATCAATTTCACATATTGGAGTTGTTTGGGCATCTGTTTAATATTTTGAAGGTTCTACACACTTTCTCTCTCTTGATTTCACCGTTTAAGAAAACTTTCTCCAAATTGGATGAAAATTACCCAAAGTCTGTATTTATTATGTAGATTATGAATCCAAGATTATTTTCCTCTTTATGAGTCATTTATTATTTTATTTGATATATTGGGAAATACTTAGATCTTCTCTTTTCAAAACGAATTAAATCAATTATTATTATGTGAATAATGTAAACTTGACTCCCTAGGAAATTGGGACCCAAGGAACACAACTTTAAACTTAGATTTCACTTTTGGGACTTCTTTTTATGAGATATATCATATGGCCCATTAGTACATTATTCAACCAATTATGTTCTTATTACCTCCATATGTGTCATATGTGATTATTATACTTGATTTATTATGTTACACTTCTTGTGACACATTTTATATTTCATCATTGGCTACATGTTTTAGTTTATCCTTGTCTGGCCAAGTCAAAGGGGTCAAACTTCTAAGGTAGAGTTATAGTTATGGTATGTTACATAATAAATATTATTAGAGGTTCTATCATATCGCTAGGACATGGATCTTACCTTGGGGTGCAACACCCTTTCCAGGTGATCACCAATGCGTCCAGACTCATGGTGGTGAAGAAGCCTAGTTTGGAGATTAGTATCACTCTAAAGGTTTGTGTGGCCATACTTAGGAGTCCTAGAGTCATCCATGTACTGTGAGGCCTGGGCAAGGGTTTTGTATATCATATATATCAACTTGATTTTTTGATTGTATGCCTTGACCCATGTAATATTGTATTTATATGGACAACACCTTTTGTATACAGGTTGTGAATGAGTCCACTAAACTCATGGAAATACACATGGCATGAATATATATAAAGTTGGACCTTTGTGAAAATGTTTCTTTTGAAACTTTTGGAAATTTTATTTGATTTTAATTGTGTACCTTTTTGATAATATTTTTAAATTTTTTTTATCGACATTTTAGTTTTGAGTAATCTTGTTTTGTTTGTGAGTTGCCACATTATTTTTCTTGAATGATTGATTGAACTTAGGATTGAATTTGATTAATTTCTTCTTGGGTTTGACATCATCTACAAGATTAACAGAGCTATTGACCTTAGAATCCTTTTTAAGATAATAGAATTCATTTGAAGGAATTTCATGAAAAAGTTCATGGTTATAATTATGATTCCTATAAAGAAGAGGCTTGGTAAAGTCCTTTCAAGATAGAGGGAGTTTTTTTAATTAGGATTGTCACTTACACATTTTCCTCATGATTATAACAACCAAAAACATATTTTGAGACAAGATTTTTATAACTAATACTGGGCTAGAATATGATTATTATCCCACCATATTGTATTCATACCATTTAACATAAGCATATTGTTCTAGTCCAACATCTTGCATTCAATACTCACCTAAAACTTCTCAAAGTTCAAGCACAGAAGGTTATTTGTGGCAGATGTCATAAAGTTCATTAGAGAAAGCAGATAAGATTCTACTGTGACAAAGATAGTTTTTCTTTTCGTTTCTTGGCAAGAGAAGATGGAGAAAATGGATCATTATAAGTGATCAGGGAATCAACATCATTAGGAAAGGAATTAGCAGATGGTTCACATTCCTCAGGTGTTGTGATAGAGGAAACTAAATCTAGGGAAGTGAGCTAAAATTTCATCTTTTGCTTCCAATGGAGAAACTATAACTCCATGATTTTTCGCTATGCATCCTTGGCCATCATGGTTCGAGATTCCATATAATACAAAGCATAAAGAATTATATTTACAATAACAGGAAATAACTAGAAAGGGGATTTTTCCTTCAGTAATGGTGGATATACTTCAATTTCAAGCTACTATTTTAACAATTGTTTTATTAGAATAGGCAATAGATAATCCAATAAAAAATAAATAATAAATATTATAAGTTTAGAAGATCTTGTGGGTGAAGATGTGTGACAAATATCAATATTGTGAAGACAAATGTCATTGCTCCTGTGAACAAACTTGCTCAACGACTTCCCTCCCATGTTCAATCGCCCCCAAATATTGGTACTGACACCCAGTGCTAGCAAGAGGCCAATGTCAAACAATCTGTTGACCTCATACATTACTAGAAAAATCACGTCGTAGGAATCCACTAAGATTGACAATAGTGGATAGCAATAGGTGGAGAAGGAGGAAGAAGTTGAGTTGGAACAAGGTGATATAGTGGATTAATGACAAGGAAGTAGAGGCCGCACACAACAACTATGAGTTGCACACAACGCCGAGCAAACACAAAATAATTCTATCTCATTTGGGTAATTCCAGTACATTTTTGTTGTTCTGGGTTGTAATTCTATGTGTTAAAAATGTCTGAAACATGCCTATTTTATAGATTGATGAAGCACATAGATAAAGGACGGACATAACTGTTTCTTCCTTAAAAATTTATTGGTTAAGGAGTTCTCGTAATATTTGTTATTTGGGTGCACCCAAAAAAGAACCGAAGGAATTAGACTAGCCAACCAAAAGGTTGACAAATCTAAACAAGAAAAAGAGTGTTGTTTCTTGCAAAGAAATTTATGATTTGAGGGCTCAAGGCAATTTAGGTAATATGAAATTATGCATCTTTGGTAAAAAAGATCAAAGTTAAAACATTGTCTAAACAAAATAAAATAAAAGAATTTACATATAAGAATATCAAATTACACACACCAAATTGGGTCCGGATGTGACACACACATGTGTGAATTATTTTATTAAAGATCAAAGCACATATAGACTCAGTCGGCCTTATATTTAAAGTTACCCAAGACCAACCAACCAAAAACCTGATGAATCTAGATGAGAATAAGAATATGGTTTACTTTGAAGAGATTTATGGTTTAGACAGTTGGAGGCAATTGCCTTTACAAGACAATTAAGGTAATAGGAAATAGTGCATTCTGAAATTTTCTACGAAAAAAATTAAAATGCCATTTATATAAAATTAAATAAACGAATTTGTTTTATAAAAGTATCAAATCACACTCTTGAACCGGGGCCGTGGCGTGACACACCTATGTGTGTTTTATTTCATCAAATCCAAAGCACATACAAATCCAATCATTGTTGAATTCAAAAGTCGTTAAAAAGACTCAAAATCTTTGGTCTCTGCTCCTACTTAAATGGATTTGTGTCACTTTAGAAGTGTTCAACATAAGACAAAAGTGGTCGAGAGGCTTGAAAGCAAAACCTTAACTGAAAATACAATAATTGCTAATCAAGAAGCGGGATAACAAAATGAGGCAGATACTTGGAACCAATTTTGTAGCGAGCAGCATCCATAGCTTACCACGTAACCTACCTATATTTTGGGTTGAACGCAAGAGGAGTACAATAGATTTACAGAAAATACAGTACTTAATGTTCGAATGGACTAGTGAGATCTCTTATACTTTACGTTTGGCCTTTTGGAATGTGCTAATCTACCTTTTGTTGTTAGCCCGTTTGAGGAGGGATGAATACTATGGCTCCTCACCCACAAAAAAAAAATTCTGACATTTTGGCTCTCATTATGAATGTGTACCAATATGATCTGTATATCGTACAATGAATATGGGTAGGGGTAGATCTAGAGGGGTGGTTGGAGGGTTCTCCCACCCCTCCCGCCCAAAGATGATGAAATATACTTATAAAAGTATTAAAAATACTAATAAGATTTAGATATATGTGTTTCACAATATTCTTAATAAAAAGAGTATCTCGCTGAAGTAAGTACTTTCGTACAAGTGGTGCATATTTGAGTCTAAGTATGTGCATTTATGATTCCGCCCCTGTCTATAGAGTTATTTGAAATCGATTCTCAAAGAAAATAAATTGCCTAGTCAGTGTGGGGATACTTGGCAGCTTAAATTATCCGCACTTGCACAGTCGCATCCCTAGCCAATACCATAGCCCAATTTGAAAATTTTAGGAAATGAACTTATCAGATGTTGGCACATATTTCCTCAGTTTCCTTCGATTCGATTTTTCTGATTGAAATCAAGTCTTGGAACAACAACACTTAACACCAATATTTCCAGTCTTATGATGAGTAACACGTCACTGGCCACTAAAATCATGTGCAAAATCCTTTAATCACGTTGAACAAGTAATCGTTGTCACCATTAGCCAAATCATTGCACCAACAAGTAAGTTGGGAACAAAAATATTGTAGGCACCGTCTCCGTTTCCTTTGCCCTCTTCGCATCTATATCATGTAAGGCGAGTATCGTGCGTTTTCGTATGTTTACTCATCCGTTTATCGTTTGCGTGTTTTCGTCGTGGTGCCATGATGCTAGGCCATGTTCTAGTAAAACAAAATTTAGAAAAATAAAAATGGACGGCGACGGCGGGGCTCGAGTTTGCGTTGGGCTCGAGCTCTTTCTGTAACGGCTTAATGAATTGTAAATGGGGTTGCAAATGGGTATGGCTAAGATCTGCGGATCCGTAAATCTGAAAACTCTTCAAGGGTCTAAGTTTTTATACCCAAATATGTAAATCTGTGATCCATGTATTTTTAGACCCGCACAAAAATGAGTCTAATCATAAGTATGCTTAAACCCAAACCTGTTAGACCTGTATAACCGCTAAACACAAATTACTGCTTAACTAATATGTTATTTATATCATATTTTTCTACTTTGATTATAATCTTATTTTGATGCAACAAGGTTGAAACTAGTCATTTAATTGAGAATTTAACTATTCTAATTTCTATCATGAACAATAAATGCAAAATAATCAAAATGGCAACAAGATATGCTACATAATTGAAACGATGATGATTATAAATATATAAATAATTAACTCAATTAATCTTTAATCTACAAAGTATTATATTATTCAATATAATTATTGCATGTTAAATCATATTTAATAGCAATTATCTCATTATGAGAAATTATATAAAATATAATTGTATTTTTTTTTGCATAACAATATGATGTTTTATACAAAACTGCTTATCCACATACTCGCTCAGGATACCTGCTATCATTATGAGTACGGGTGTGCATGTCTAGGTTTTTATAATGTGGGTCTAGAATCAGTATCAGGCCTGCTAAACTACTTGGGTATATGTATAGATCTAGCTAGCCCACACTGTACTCACACCGTTTACACACCTAATTGTAAAGTTAAGAGCAGCTCCTTTTTCACATTTTTGACGGCCTACTGCCGGCAGACGAAGTGACTATCATTGTTGAAAGTTTAGCTGTTGATTGCGAGCTTCTTATAACGGCATGTACATTATAAAGATATTTCTTCATAGTCCGGCATGTGTAAAATATTTGTAGTTTACATCTTCTAAATTCTTTCTTCTATTTGGTTTGGGATCAGGATTATGAAGTTTAGATAGGGTTAGTGAAGAATTCCAGATTAGTTTTGTTCCGATTCGGTCCTATTTCATCTTGCAACTCAGTCCCATTGAAAACACATATTAGATTGGACCGACCTCAGTATTAGTGTTTTTCTAGTGTTGCATATAAAACAAAATAACATATAAGACAGAGTTAGATCTAAACATAATCCTGCTATAAGAAGGACTTATTTGATCTAGATAAAAGAGACGGAATCCGAAACGAACCTTGTTAGTCCAACTTTTACCAAATTAAACAAGATATGAGTGTGACTTAGTTGGTCGGAATTTATGCCTACCTAGGACAAGAGTATGGTGCCGGTTAGATCCCAAACCAAACATGACCTTAAGATAACATGGTATGTGATATAGACTTATATGTCTATGTTGTTTAAATTGTCTTCATATCATTCTTACACTTTTGCTAACAAAGACACTATCTCTCTTTAGCCATGTTAGTATAATTAATTAGTTGGATCTAAACCCGTTATATTTTTTCTTATTTATATTTGGCCCATGTACTCCCTAACTCAGATATGTAGGAGATGTAATATTCTTATTTATTTTATTCAATCCACTTCTTTCTACATGATACCAGAAACAATATCCTAACCCTCATCCTCCCACTCCCTTTCCCCTCCTTTCCTTTCTCCAATCCTGGCAGCTGCCGCATCCAATCTGATCTTTGTCTGCGTATTATCATTATGTCTTCCCTCCATGACGATAATTGAGCAAGTTCACATTTCCGCTTGATTGTGGCTGATTTCCTGGTGAACCCGATGCGAACAGAGCCCGGAACAAAACGTGGACGACGTGCCTTGATACTCATCGTGGTTGATCTTTATGTGCTTGTCCTTTGTGCATGCCTTGATTCTTCTCGTCATGGCAGCATAATTGTTCTCTGTACGTGCATGCGACATCCATTATGCAAAGATTGGCCGCTCCATCATATCCATTGATCTCCGCGACAACATATTATTTAGGACACGTTTGATTTGCTATGTTCCACTGGATTTGAAGAAATGTAGCATTCGAATACTCCTGGTATAAGGATCTTCTGATTCGAAATAACTCGGCAATACCAAATGTTAGGTTTGAACTTGCGTGACGGACGGATCGGACGGTTGAACTTCTTTTTGTACTGCACGCAGCGAGGAGGCAGGGGCAGCCGTGCTGGATCAACGGCGCCCAGCAATTTTGAGACGGAAAAGTTCTTCCCGAGTTTATTGCCTGTACGAAAATGCAGGATCCTCTCTAATTTTCCAATCCTTTAAACCAAACGTAGTGTTCATGGTGCTGTATCATCGAATGCAATCTATTACAACTGAATCTCGTTAAACAAACGTGTCCTTAGCAACAAATCTGATTTAGTTACATACACAAAAAAATCTGATTTAGTCGCATATGCACGTCCTCTCCGCCGTTATTTAACCTGTTTCTTTCTAAATCTGTGGAGCGAACAGCTTTTCAAGCACCTGATATTTATTTTATATAAATAAAATATTCAAAAGCCCTGTGTTGATTTATAAAGTACCAAAACAACAACGGGTAATTTTTATTTTCTCCTTTCCATGTGGTTCCCGTGATCCACATGGTTGAGTGTTTTTCTTAAAAGTTGGGAATTTATGTTCATATTTCCCTATTGTGCCATTAATCTGGTAATGCTTTCCGTTTTCTTATGAGATCCATTCTGCTAGTGCCATTTCTCTTTTTAGCGATTTTCATTCTAGTAGTCCTTTCTTCATACGAAGTTCTGTTTTAGTAGTGGTACTCCTTCTACCGAGTTCCATTTGGACAGAAGTTATTTTGTACCGTACTACATTCTGATACCTTTACTTTTTATCTGTATCATTCTCCTTCTTTCAGTACCATTATTGTCATATCATGGGTGACACTATCAAGACAACATCTACCATTATCTGTAATGATTTGCCTCATATTATTGCTGTCAAATCCAATTATGACAATTTTTTACTATGGATGAATGATGTTCAAATATTTCTATAATCACGAGGTAAACTTAAGTTTATCATTGATGATGCTCCTGCCCCACGTTGCCTGGACTACATGCAATATTCACATTCTCTCTTGGCTCTAGAGGTGTATGGAACATGACATGACAGTCTAGTACATGTGGCATAAGTGCGCCAAAACAATGTGGGACAAAATAAAACAGGTCTTCACTCAGGAGGCCAACTGCTTACACATCTACAACACCATGAACATAATATTTTCCGAACAACAAGGAAATCGACCGTTGTCAATGTACTATAATGCAAAAAAGGACTTATCCAATCAAATGATTTTTTCTCCACGACTACCTCTTCTGAGGTCACCAAAGAAAGAGGAACCCTCCTCACTGGATGCTTCCTCAATGAGCTTCATCCTCATTTTGTTGTGGTTCAACAATCACTCCTAGTCGATACACTCCTTCCATACATGAACCAGGCACATGCACGCCTGGCGTAGTTTGAAATGCTTTCTCCTCACATCTCTTCTATTGTTGAATCTGAACCTCCATCGACAATGGCTGTTGTAGCTAGAGGTCTTGGTCGTGGATGAAGCCAACGTCCAAAATACACTTATTGTGGCAAGTTGGCCACACTGAAGACGTTTTCCACTCGAAGCATGGCTATCCACACTATGCAACAGGATGTCGCATGGTCTTTGTCCATGTTGCTCAAGCACCTACCCACATTGGTCAATCATGTACCCTGACAATTGGTCGTGCACCTCCTTTAACACATGCACCATCTGAAATGTCTCATATTTGATTATCCCATCAGGAGTATGAACTTATTTTCCAAACTGCTAAATATTATGGGGATTCTCCCCTCAACAACAACATTTCCACTTTTGGTTTTTTTTAATCCAGAAGTCAGAGATTTACCTACTGGAAGCTCTTCTTCCCATCTAGCCACCACATCTCAAGGTAACTTAGGGGTGTCCATGCTTGCTTCCAGTTCTAATTAGATTATAGATTCGGGTGGGACACAACATATGACCGGTATGCCCCATTTTCTAACTACATCTCATTCGTTTATCCCTCACTCCTAAGTCACCATGGAAGACAGGTCGGTCAAACGAGTAACTTAGTATGACACTATTCCTATCTCTTCTATAATCAACTTGACTATTGACAACTTTGTACCAAACTTTCCATACAATTTGATGTCAGTAGCAAAAACAATTGATTCTCTCAAATGTTTCATAATTTTTTTTCCATCTAGTTTTATTTTATAAGATTCAGGGAATATGACGATGATTGGGAAGAGAGTACACTCTGGTGATAGTGGCTATCTTGTTCCTTTTATCTCACTGGAATGCTTGATTCTAGATTCCCTCTCCAACGATGATATAAATAAGGGAAGTAGAAATGGTAATCTCTATGTTATTGTTATTGACTCTATTAAGCCTATTGTTGGTAGATGTCTTATTGCCAATTCGAATGATATTTCTTCATGGAAATATGCATCAGTTGAAGAAGTTGAGAAAAAAGGACTTGGTTAAAGGACTTTTCAAATTAGATTTTGAAAAGGATGAGGAATTCAAACCTTGTATACAACGAAAGCATACCAATTCCTCCTTCAAATACAAATGAGTCTTAGTACAAATAGAGCTCTTGAACTTCTTCACATTGATCTATTTGGAACTATGAGAACTCCATCACTTTGTGGTTGCAAGTATTGTCTTATGATTGTCAATGACTTTTCTCGATGTACTTGGACTTTCTTTCTTATTCCAAAAAGTGATACTCTTGATGTTTTCTTAACTTTTTGTAAACGATTTGATAACAAAGCTTCTTGCTGGATTGTCTCTATCCGTAGTGACCATGGGGGAGAATTAAAAATTACTTATTTGAACGCTTTTGTGAGGAATCCAGGTTTGCATATAAGTTTTCTTTACTGTGAACGCCTCAACAACATGGGGTTGTAGAAAGAAAGAATAGGTCACTATAGGAAATGGCTATGATCATGCTTCTAGAATATGACACTCCAATGAAGTTTTAGGCCGAAGCCATTAACACTTTATGTTTCGTGCAAAACTGAACTTTCACTCATCCATCTTTAAAGAAATGCCCTATTAGTTATGGCGTGGTAGAAATCCTTCAATTGATTTCTTTCATATTTTTCGATTTTCCTTGCTTTGTTTTAAGCACCAAGGATTCGCTTCATAAGTTTGATGTGAAATCATACAAGGCTTTCTGTGACGACCTGACATCGAATCAAGCCAAATCACCACCATTAATATTTGCAGAATAATCATAAGAATCGGATTAACCAAATGACTAAAAATTAAAACCATTTTGCAAAGAGATCCATTTTTAGGAAACTCTTATAGAAAGAACCAAACTATATATACAACATGGTTCACATTATACATACATTATACCATCTCATCTCAAGAATAACATATAATAGTTGCTTTGACAAAACTTATGCATAATCAACATAAAACCTCGAGGCATATAAGCCAAAATCTTAGATTGTTGATAAAACCTTTACGTACTGACTCCAAGGACCTGAGAGTACAAAGATGACACATAGGAATTCTATCTACAAGACACGATAGACAATAACTCCACCTGAGCTATTACTACTGTCCCTGGTATTTTTGTCCTTCCTCTATAGAACAGTCTTTACCTTCTTATGCACGTCGACCTAAAAATTGTGGATCCCATATGGTGAGGCAATTGTCCCAACAAGAGATATAACTCTCTGCCAACAATATTATTATCACAAGTAAGTGGTATAAAACTGAGCAGATGTTCTTTTATATTAACAAAAAAGAATAATCATTATTATAAGTAGAACAGAGTAATCTCTTCTCTTAAAGTAATGCAACTATCTATGATAGAGAAATAAATCATCTATTCTATTTACGAGGAATATAAAGAAACATGTATAACATCTATCCAATTAAGATGTATAAAAGAAGTATACATCATTCAATGTCTTCCGTATTCGATCCTTAAGAAAATATGCTACATGACTGATTACATATTTACAATCACACTTATGCCCAAAGGAGATGAGGTATATCACTCATACTCCAACCGACCACTTCTAAGCCCAAATTGGTACCATACAAGGTCAAGGAAAGAGCCAGCTTTTAAGACCTCACCCATATCGATCAATATAAGACTAATGGAAGGACATCTTGGGTCAATTGCAATTAGCTTACCAGGGTATACTGGTATCTTCGCTATAGAGTTACAGTCGCAATATGAACTCTCTTTGGGAAGACCACTGAGCATCCCCATATTATTTTTCATCAGGAAGTACACTGAGCATTCCTAGTTAGTTGGGGAGTCCACTGAGCATCCCCGGTATAAAGAGGATTACATATTCAACAATATAAATACCAAGTTAAACTTGCTTCACCATTCAACAAATCCTGACATTGTATGAATCTATGGTCTGGGCAACTACATGATAAGATTCCACTTGATTAATTAAGTGTATTGCAGTATCTTTTAGCATCAATAAAGTTGTAAGGAAGAATTATATCAGATGCTACAAAGAAAGGTGTAATTCATTTATCAAGTACTTTCCATAATCTTTAGAACACATATAACACTTAGGACCTCAATCTCTTATCACATTATTGGGAATTCTCACCCCTAACATTATCATCATCATGATTGCTAGATTTGGGTATTCAAACCCTTAGTTCATCACTGAATTATGCTACCAATTATCGGGTAACCATTACATCTAGGTCATTAGACCAAGGTATACATTATACTTGTTGCACAAGTATTTCACATATCTCACAAAGCCCATTTAAATATTTTGTCACCTCTCACTAGGCAAAAACTATCTTTTAAGATATCAGACTATTATACTTGTTGTACAAGTATTTCACATAGCTCACAAGTCCCATTTAAATATCTTGTCACCTCTCACTATTGAACAACTATCTTTTTAGGTCATCAAACCCTATAGGCATTATACTTGTTGTACAAGTATTTAACATGACTCACAAGGCCCATCTAAATATGTATTATATAAAACATCATAGCTCATACATGGATATGCTCATTATCTCATGATTCGTGCATGGTTAGCACTTCATGATAAAAACATTAGCTATATATATAACATCACCATGCAATACAAGAAAAATACAACCTTCCCATTATTAGGATTAGGATTTACCATTCTAAGTGATTAGGGTTTCAGATTCACATCATCACTATGTGATACAAGAGAAATACATCCTTCCCATTATTAGGGTTAGGGTTTCCCATTTCGAATCATATCATCACCCTTCATTAGGTTTAGGGTTTTCCCCTTATTAACCGATTTGGGTTTTAAATCATATCATCACCTTTTATTAGGGTTAGGGTTTTCTCCTTATTAATTGATTAGGGTTTCAAATCATATCATCACCCTTTATTAGGGTTAGGGTTTTCCCCTTATTAACCAATTAGGGTTTCAAATCATATCATTACCCTTTATTAGGGTTAGGGTTTTTCCCTTATTAACCGATTAGGTTTCAAATCATATCATCATCCTTTATTAGGGTTAGGATTTACCTTTATTAACTGACTAGTGTTTCAAGATCGTATTATAAAAGATCAAGCCCTAATTCATACTATATTCATACTAGGGTTTCAATAAAGTTGTTTTAAAAAAGAGAGTATGTTAGGGTTCAGTGGCGGCGGCTGGCGATCTTATAAGAGTGACGACACCCACTGAGTAAGACCACCGAAACAAGAGACCGACAACGAGAATCAAACAGAGACAAATCCAAACCTGTAGAGAGAACACATGGGAGACTAAAACTAGGGACACAAAAGGAAGGGGACACAATAGCAGGCAATTCTCATGAAACTGGGTATCAACCTGGATTATGACAGCCATCGATGAAGCCCCTCTATGGACAGTGGAGAAATCCTCCATGACGCGGCTATGGAGGTGGAAACCCAATCATCATCAGTAGAACATGCTCCCGTTATGAATGATGAAGCAAGGTGACATGAGGCTAACAACTGAACCTGGGATGCAAGTAGCCAGGAAACTAGTGTTCTTAACACCTAGACACAACAATCACGACCCCAAGTCTCTTATAGAGATGTGGTAGATAACACACAAAGAGATGACCCCTTTGATGCATTGAAAATGGGAGCAGTCCTACAACCAAATGACATTGTTGTCAGACTTCCCGAAGGAATTCCATCGCTTGATATCAATGATGAAGCAATAGAGGGACTCCTAAAATTGTGGAAATATGCAGTAGTAGTGAAACTAATCACTAGGCAAATAAGCTATATCACACTTAGAGACAATATACGGCTATTTTGGAAACCAACCGGAATATTATATCTCATAGATCTTAACAACGACTATTTCCTAGTCCAAATGCAGTTAGAGGAGGACTATATGCGGGCATTAATAGGAAGTCCTTGGCCTTTGTTTGGTTCTTTCCTATCTGTGCAACGGTGGCACCGCCTTTTCTCAATAGAAAGCAGCAATCTAGAATGAATGATAGTATGGTCTCACATCCCCAACCTATCAATGTATCTGATGAGTGCATACTCATCATGATTTTCAATTACCTTTTTGGAACAATTTAATATCTATTCCACATCTTTTCACCCTAATATGAATCATAATGCACAAAACTACTCAGTGATTCAATAATCAAGGTTTTAACTAAATATCTTTCATTTTATGCAGGTGTAGCAGGCAACTCCATGCAAACGGTCTCAAGACCGTTTGGATCCATGCGGTCTCAAGACCGTTTGCTGAAATACAGAAAGAACAAGACGAAACCAGTTGCCCAAGAAGTCCACGCGGTCCCAAGACCGTTTGGTCCCATGCGGTCCCAAGACCGTTTGGTCCCATGCGGTCCCAAGACCGTTTGGTCCCATGCGGTCCCAAGACCGTTTGGTCCCATGCGGTCCCAAGACCGTTTGGTCCCATGCGGTCTCAAGACCGTTTGGTCCCATGCGGTTCCAAGACCGTTTGGTCCCATGCGGTCCCAAGACCGTTTGGTCCCATGCGGTCTCAAGACCGTTTGGTCCCATGCGGTCTCAAGACCGTTTGGTCCCATGCGGTCTCAAGACCGTTTGGTCCCATGCGGTCTCAAGACCGTTTGGTCCCATGCGGTCTCAAGACCGTTTGGTCCCATGCGGTTCCAAGACCGTTTGGTCCCATGCGGTCCCAAGACCGTTTGGTCCCATGCGGTCCCAAGACCGTTTGGTCCCATGCGGTCCCAAGGCCGTTTGGTCCCAAACGGTCCCAAGACCGTTTGGTCCCGCGCGGTCCCAAGACCGTTCAATGCAAGCGCAAGGATCGATTGAAGAACTAAAGCCGCGCGACCACGCCAAAGCCAGGACCGATCAAAGCAAGACCGTTTGGCGCTCAAACGACCTCCAAACCGTTTGATGCCCAAACGGTCTCAAGACCGTTTGGTGCCCGAGCGGTCTCAAGACCGTTTGGCGCCCAAACGGTCCCAAGACCGTTTGGCGCCCAAACGGTCTCCAAACCGTTTGGAGACGATATTTCCAGCAACTTATCCAAACCGTTTGGGATCAGATCTGAAACTATAAATAGACCCCCCGGGTCCCCATTTCGAGGCATCGGTCCCGGACGCCGAAAGGCTGCCAGAGCACCACACCGATCAAGTTCCACTCCATCTACCGCTGGTGTTGCGTCCAAGGAGGCTAAGAAGAGGAAGAAGACGGCGCAAGGAGCACATCTTCTTCACCGAGCTGCGTCCACCCTCTGCACCGAGCTCATGGCGGATCTATCTTTCTCTCCTATCCTTCTTGTATCTCGTATCATGAGCGAGTAGTCCTCTTTCGCTGGGGTGCGGGGACTAGCCCCGCTGCCCACGCAAACCATGTTCTTTTGTTAAACTTTCCAAGGCAATGTATATAACTCTTCATTTTGTCGTTTATTGTTAAGCTTGTAGGTTGGTTATGTGCGTGTTTTCATCTTTGTGCTCCCTATGTTGCGATAACTTCAATGCATGGGTTCCTATGTCGCGATAACTTCAAGGCATGGGTTGGAACGTCGCTTAGCATGTTTGACCCTTGACGATAACTTCCGATGGGTTCCTTGAGGTCGTAAGTGTATGATCCGCGAGGGGACGAGCCATCTAGCCTTCAGTGACGCTTCTGTGCGCCTAACGCCTGTATAGGGGGTTCACAACCTTAGTTGGATTTTGCATCATCTTGCTAAACGTCGATGTTTGCTCGCATGTCACCTTACTGCTTGTTTATCGGTTAACGCGGCTGACTCCCAAACTAGAAATAGGATGGCATTTCATCGAGGTCGTAAGTGTATGATCTGCGAGGGGACGAGCCATCTAGCCTTCGGTGACTCTTCTGTGCGCCTAACGCCCGTATGGGGGGTTCACAACCTCCGTGGATTTCTGTATCTTCAGAGCCATAAGACATGTGATCCGGATGGCGATGAGAAATCGGCTGCCTATGGTGATGCTTACGCGGACCTAACGCCCGTATGGGGGGTTCTGCAGCAGCTCTATTTGGGGTGTTATATCGTGCCTGGTTTGTTTTCAAGAGAGTGTGTTTGTGTGCGTAGCGGTGGTCAAACCCGGTACCATCCCAGCGATTCCATATCATTGATCTAAACCCCTATTTTATTCCGCATTTACTTTCTTGCAATTAGTTTAATCAAACCAAAATCAACCAATTGTTCTAAATATTAGTTTTACTTGGGCTAGATCTAACTGACAAAGATTCTTAAAAACGTTGTCCTTTGGGTTCGATCCTCAACTATACTGCGATAAGATCCGTCCGCTTGCGGGTGGTATTGTTGCACTTGGTTTTGGTAAAAGCTCGGGGATATAAACCCCGAGTGAATTTGTTAGTGCATTCAAAAAGCCACATCAAATTCTGGCGCCGTTGCCGGGGACAACGGAATCAGTCAGTCAAATCTAGTTCTTTTAAGACTAATCTAGGATTTTGTTTTCTTTTTGAAACTATCGCTCATCTTTTTGATCTTTATTCTACACCAAGGATCTCACTTTCAAACCTTTTCAAATTTCAGGTACTCTTTGACGATTAGTGCATGCACCGTTCGGATAGTCTCAGACTGACTGCGAGCTTTGATCCCGAAATCGATAGAACCTTCCATCGTCAGATCCGAGAGAATCAAGCCAGAATGGCGCAAGAAGAAGAAGTAGCCCGTAGGGTGGCTCAAGCCATCAATGCGCAGAGAGAAAGGTTCATGCAAGAAGCTAGAGCTGCGGTTCAACAGGAGATCTTAGCAGCACAGGCAGCAGCTCAGGCAGCGGAACTTCAGAAGGATCTTAGAGAGTTCTCTATCCCAAAGGCCGTGAATGTCTATCATCCGGTGCAGCCTCCTCCCATCGAAGCTGCCAACTTTGAGATTAGAGCACATTGGATAACCTTGCTTCAAAACAACCCATTCTACGGTAAACAAGCTGAAGACAACCAAGGTCATCTTCTCAGATTCATTGACCTGTGTGCTATGACGAAGCAAAATGGAGTCTCTCATGATGCTATTCGACTCCGTCTCTTCAAGTACTCTCTGGCTGATAGAGCCATTAGTTGGTACAACTCACTACAGAGTGATGTACCCATCACCACCTGGGAGCAGCTTCAAAACGCCTTTCTGGAAAAGTTCTACCCCCCATCTCTTACATATGAGATCAGGGGACGAATCGCAAATTTCACTCAAGTCCCAGGAGAAACTCTTTCCGAAGCTTGGGATAGATACAAGGAGCTCCTACGCAAATGCCCACACCATGGAATTCATAAGAACCAGCTGATAGAGATATTCTACAGGGGTGTGGAGGATGATGTTAAGATGTTCCTTGACTCCTCGTCTGGAGGGAACTTCATGCGGCAAAGTTACGACAGCGCATGGAGAGTAGTCACCCTGGGAGCAGAAAATCAAGCCAACTGGGGCAGATCTATTGGTAAAGGAGTCTTAAAGGTAGCTATGGCTGACGCTATCCCAGAATACAAATCTATAGCTGAAACTTTGAAAGTCTTAGTTGCAAAGAAAGATCACATAGAATCATCCCTTGCTGTGATTGGAAGAGGACATTCTCCAACTAGGCAACCAGAACAGGTCAAGTCCACTTCTTTGTTTTGTGAAGCGTGCAAAGGCACTGACCATTCCACACTATCATGCAATGTTCTCTATGATGTTGTTTTAAGCAATGCCTGTGGACAGGGAGATAATTGCCAGATGGAAAATCTTAATGCTATTAACACCAACCCTGGGCAGAACTATTACAATCCGAATCAAAATAGGAATCACCCAGGCTTCCAGTACGGAAATCCTTCAGGAGCTATGAACTCACATCAATTTGTTCCGAATAATCAACCAAGAGGCCCATATGGGTATCAGTTTAACCAGCAACAGAACTTTGGGAATCAAGGAAACTTCAAGGGAAACTTTTAGAACAGAAACTATAATAATTATCTGAATAACTCTCAGTATCAAAGCTTGAACCAACAACAGGGTCAAACAGGATCCATCCCTTCTGATGACAAGCTATCTACCATTGAAAAGTTATTGCAAACACAACAAATGATGATAGCCAATCAACAAGCCCAGCAGAAGGCTATTGAAACTCAACTAGCTCAACTTGCTGCAAGTATTAAGCCACAAGCTGGAGTCTTCGCCGGACAACCTGAGAACAATCCGAAACATCTGGAGCAGCTGAAGGTTATTGCCACAAGATCTGGGAAAAGTTATTTGGATCCCCCAACAAAGACAACTGTGGTTATTTCTGACGAGAGTGAACCTATGACAGACCAAAACTTGACAACACCGGAATTGCAATCAAAGGAAAGCAAGACTGATAAGGGAAATTCTGAAAAAGTTGTCGATGAAGAAGTAGAGACACCTGAACCAGATATTCCTGTATATAAGCCTCGTGTTCCTTTCCCATCCCGACTGAGGGAAACCAAGCTTGATACTAGATTCATCAAATTCAAAGAGGCTATGAAGAAGCTCCATGTTGATATACCATTCTTAGATGCTCTTAATGAGATACCAGCCTGGACCAAGTATCTAAAGTCGCTTCTCACCAAGAAGTACATCACTGAAGAATATGAAACTGTAAAATTGGCTGCTACCACATCAGATATCATACTAAGCAAGATGCCAAAGAAACAAAAAGATCCAGGATCCTTCGAAATCTCATGCCACATCGGTGATTCATCATGCAAGAAAGGATTGGCGGATCTTGGCGCAAGTATTTCTATTATGCCGCTGAGTCTATGCAAGAGATTAGGGTTCGACGAATTGCTTCCAACTGCTATGACTATTCAACTTGCGGACAATTCAGTAAAAAGACCGTTAGGAATTCTCGAAGACATCCCGGTCAAGGTAGGCAAGGACGCATATGTCCCATGTGATTTTGTCATCATGGACATAAAAGAAGACACCAAATACCCTCTCATCTTCGGTCGCCCTTTCCTCGCCACTGCTAGAGCCCTTATCGATGTTGAAGCTGGAACATTACTGCTCAGGTTAGGTAAAGAAACTCTTGAGTTCAAGGTTTTTGAAAGCATGAGAAGACCAAGTATACAGGAGGAGGTCTATCTGATAGATTGTGTTGAGTAGATGTCACAGCTTACTCAAGAATATCACGAGTCATGCGATCCCTTGGAAACTTCTCTATACGACCTTTTTAATGATGAACCTATTGACCAACAAGATAAGGACTGCACCGAACCTCCCGACTCTACTAAAGGAAATCCTGAAGCTACCTATGAAGAATTAAAGGTTACCGAAACCCCAGAAGAAATCAGTGAAAAACCAGAACTTCCTGAAATGAAGCCCCTACCTGAAGGGCTGAAGTATATGTTTTTAGATGATCTCAAAGTTTGTCCTGTCATTATAAACTCTGGTTTAACGACCAAACAAGAAGAGCAACTTCTGGAAGTATTAAAGGATAGCAAGAAAGCCATAGGCTACAAAATGAGTGACCTCACAGGAGTCAGCCAAGCGTTGTGCATGCACAGAATCCCCATGATGGAAGACCATAAGCCAACGATCGAGCATCAACGAAAGTTGAACCCGAATATGAAGGAAGTGGTCCGTCGTGAGATCATCAAACTCCTTACATCTGGAATAATATACCCGATATCGGACTCACCATGGGTGAGCCCGGTTCATGTTGTACCCAAGAAAGGAGGTACTACCGTTATAAAAAATGAAAACAATGAGCTCATCCCCACCCGAACAGTCACTGGGTGGCGGATGTGTATTGATTATAGAAAATTAAACAAGGCCACTCGGAAGGATCATTTTCCTATGCCCTTCCTCGATCAAGTTTTAGAAAGATTGGCCCATCAAGAATATTTCTGTTACCTGGACGGTTACTCTGGATTCTATCAGATCCCCATACATCCAGATGATCAAGAAAAAACTACTTTCACATGTCCCTTTGGGACATATGCTTTTAAAAGGATGCCTTTCGGTCTGTGTAATGCCCCTGCAACTTTTCAATGTTGCATGACTGCCATTTTAGCAGGGCTTACTAAAACAGTTATGGAGGTTTTCATGAACGATTTTTCTGTATATGGGGACTCCTTCGATTCCTGTCTTGAGCATCTCTCCATGGTCCTCAAACGTTGTGAAGAAGCACATCTGGTGCTAAATTGGGAGAAATGCCACTTTATGGTAAAGGAAGGCATTGTTTTGGGCCACAAGGTTAGCAACAAAGGAATTGAAGTTGATAAAGCCAAGGTAGAAGTCATCTCTAAACTGGATGTCCCCACAAATGTAAAAGAAGTTCGCGCATTCCTTGGTCACGCTGGATTCTATAGAAGGTTTATAAGTGACTTTTCCAAGATAACGAAGCCGATGACTAATCTACTTTTAAAGGATGCTGATTTCAATTTCAATGAAGAATGCGTCAAAAGTTTTGATATGCTGAAGAAAGCCCTTACAACTACTCCCATCATTAGAGCTCCCGATTGGGACCACCCCTTTGAAATTATGTGTGATGCCAGTGATTACGCGGTGGGTGCTGTCTTAGGACAATGCATAGAGAAGAAACATTATGTGATCTATTATGCATCAAAGACCCTCGACGAAGCTCAAAGGAATTATGCTACTACTGAACAGGAGTTTTTAGCAGTCATTTATGCTTTCGACAAATTCAGATCCTACCTTACTGGTTCGAAGGTAATCGTTTACACTGACCATGCTGCTATCCGTTATCTTATGACAAAGAAGGATGCTAAGCCAAGGCTGATCAGATGGATACTCCTTCTACAAGAATTTGACCTTGAAATAAGAGATAAAAAAGGGACGGAGAACGTCGTGGCAGATCACCTGAGTCGCATCCACACTCTGGATGCTGAAGGGATTCCGATAAACGACTCTCTACCAGATGATCAGCTTATGAGAGTCTCAGGATTCGAACCATGGTATTCAGACTTAGTAAACTACCTTGCCGCCGGAGTCATCCATCCTCAATACACCGGGAACGCTCTGAAGAAATTTATGCATGATGTGAAGCATTACTATTGGGATGAACCATATCTTTTCAAACTCTGTGCAGATGGATTGTATAGACGTTGTGTCGCCAAAGAAGAAGCCCATTCTATTTTGGAACAATGCCACTCAGGACCCGTGGGTGGGCATATGAGCTCTAAAAAGACTGCCTTAAAAGTTTTGCAATGTGGATTTTTCTGGCCAACTTTATCCAAGGACTGTTATGATTTTGTCATATCATGTGATATGTGTCAAAGAGCTGGAAATATAACCAAGAGAGATGAAATGCCACTGAATCTATGGCAAGAAGTCGAGATATTTGACGTCTGGGGAGTGGACTATATGGGGCCATTCCCATCTTCTAATGGATTCTCTTACATCCTTGTGGCGGTGGACTACATCTCCAAATGGGTTGAAGCTATACCAACCGTCACCTGTGATTCAAAACCAGTCATCAAACTATTCAAAGATATTATCTTCCCACGGTTCGGAGTGCCGAGAACTGTGATATCTGACGGAGGATCCCACTTCATTGAAAGAAGCCTTGAAGCTCTTCTACAAAAATATGGCGTCTCACACAAGATAGCTTCGCCTTATCATCCACAAACCAGTGGACAGGTAGAGGTCTCCAACCGACAACTTAAGGCTATCCTTGAGAAAACCGTTGGACGTAATCGAAAAGATTGGGCGACAAAAATCAACGACGCCTTATGGGCTTATCGCACTGCTTATAAGACTCCCCTTGGGACTACCCCTTTTCGATTGATATATGGAAAGAGTTGCCACCTGCCAGTCGAACTTGAACATAAGGCATGATGGGCAATTAAACAAATAAACTTTGATATGAAACAAGCGGGTCAAGCTAGAATTCTGCAACTCCATGAGCTGGATGAACTCAGAATGACAGCCTATGAGAATGCACGAATCTACAAAGAATGTACAAAACTCTGGCATGATGGACATCTGAAACAAAAAGACATACGAGTGGGAGACCAAGTCCTAGTTTTCAACTCCAGATTAAAATTGTTCCCAGGAAAACTCCGCTCACGTTGGTGCGGACCTTACATCGTCAAAAGCATCTCCCCCCATGGTGCTTTCTCTTTATGGAGCGACGGGTCTGGCGAATTTATAGCAAATGGTCACCGCTTGAAAAGATACTTCACACCAGCTGACAAAGGCACCGAAATAATGTTGGAATTCAACAATCCAAAGGACCCACCATAATTCTGAACAACTCTGTCGAGCCATCGACATAAAACAAAGGCGCTTGTCGGGAGGCAACCTGACCAATAAATCTATTTTACTTTTCCTTTTCAAATTTTGTTCCTTATAGTTAAATTTTCCTTAAATAAAATTTGCCTTATGAGAGAGTTTTTCTTTCAGGACACGAGATCGGATTGGTGCTGATCAGAACGAATTCATTCTCGGCAGTCATACCTGGTGTTTCCTTTCCCCTCCATCTTGAATTTAGGGTTTGCTCGAGGACGAGCAAATCTCTAAGTTCGGGGTGGAGGGTGGGTGGTACGTATTCCACTTCCACATACACACCCCCTTTTCATATTCAATATGTCTCTATCATAAAATTTTTCAAAATTTTGAACAGATACCTGATGAAATTTTGTCTTTTGTTGATAAAAATGTAACTAACTTTTTGCTATGCATCTTCTATCATAACATCCTCCTTATTCGAAGCAAATCCTCAAGAGGACTGACTTTTGAAACTTGCCTGAAATCATCCTGTGAAACTTATGATTCCTAACATCATAATTCTTTTTACATAATGATAAGTATCTGTCAAACTGATAGGGATCAAACACGTCGCGCTTCCTAACTGACTAGTGGAACAATGGCTCAGAAACCCCACCGGATCCGCATCAAGTCATTATTTGAGCAGAGTATGACAAAGAGAATAACCCGGTTTTGAATTGTAAATCAAGTTGCATCCTAATCTGAACTCTCTTCTACACTTCTTCTATCATCTTCGTATCCCTCCATCCATAAATACCACCAAAATAGCCAAACTTGTGCCAAACCCTAAGTTCGGGGTGGCACGCCACTTTCCCCATATCCGCTTCTTCCATACCCCTTCCAATAAATAGGGGCGTACCACCAAAAATGCAATCTCGAGTCGAATAGAGGAGAGATCTGCAATAAAAAGATGCCAAAGTGCACACAAAATAAATGCAATCTCGAGTCGAATAGAGGAGAGATCTGCAACAAAAGATGCCATAGCGCACACAAAAAAAATATGCAATAAATGAAATTGCAAAACAAATAAAAATCTCGAGTCGAATAGAGGAGAGATTTACTTCTTATTTCCATACCACCTTTCACTCCTTTTTCTACCTAAGGGCACAATACATGCCCTACCATCCTGAACTACACCAGTGTCAGATCAAATGCATACTTGTCGATTCTACGGGTATCTCTGAACTCCTATAAAACTCTTCGACATGCTTGGTGTTGGAAAAGGCGGGGAGGAAGCGTTGTTGGGAAACGAACTCAGGAACGAAGCTATGGAAAGACGTGTTTCGTGGTTCCAGGAAGTTGAGGTACTCACTCATACTGAGCAAAAAGAAAACATTTGTGATGTGAAGATGAAGAAATCACACGGATCGAAAGTATTCCATCAGGCATCAGTTTCAAATTTTATGTTACTCGAGGACGAGCAACGATTTAAGTTCGGGGTGTTTTGATGAGTGCATACTCATCATGATTTTCAATTACCTTTTTGGAACAATTTAATATCTATTCCACATCTTTTCACCCTAATATGAATCATAATGCACAAAACTACTCAGTGATTCAATAATCAAGGTTTTAACTAAATATCTTTCATTTTATGCAGGTGTAGCTGGCAACTCCATGCAAACGGTCTCAAGACCGTTTGGATCCATGCGGTCTCAAGACCGTTTGCTGAAATACAGAAAGAACAAGACGAAACCAGTTGCCCAAGAAGTCCACGCGGTCCCAAGACCGTTTGGTCCCATGCGGTCCCAAGACCGTTTGGTCCCATGCGGTCCCAAGACCGTTTGGTCCCATGCGGTCCCAAGACCATTTGGTCCCATGCGGTCTCAAGACCGTTTGGTCCCATGCGGTCTCAAGACCGTTTGGTCCCATGCGGTCTCAAGACCGTTTGGTCCCATGCGGTCTCAAGACTGTTTGGTCCCATGCGGTCTCAAGACCGTTTGGTCCCATGCGGTGCCAAGACCGTTTGGTCCCATGCGGTCCCAAGACCGTTTGGTCCCATGCGGTCTCAAGACCGTTTGGTCCCATGCGGTCTCAAGACCGTTTGGTCCCATGCGGTCTCAAGACCGTTTGGTCCCATGCGGTCTCAAGACCGTTTGGTCCCATGCGGTCTCAAGACCGTTTGGTCCCATGCGGTTCTAAGACCGTTTGGTCCCATGCGGTCCCAAGACCGTTTGGTCCCATGCAGTCTCAAGACCGTTTGGTCCCATGCGGTCTCAAGACCGTTTGGTCCCAAACGGTCCCAAGACCGTTTGGTCCCAAACGGTCCCAAGACCGTTTGGTCCCGCGCGGTCCCAAGACCGTTCAATGCAAGCACAAGGATCGATTGAAGAACTAAAGCCGCGCGACCACGCCAAAGCCAGGACCGATCAAAGCAAGACCGTTTGGCGCTCAAACGACCTCCAAACCATTTGATGCCCAAACGGTCTTAAGACCGTTTGGTGCCCGAGCGGTCTCAAGACCGTTTGGAGAAGATATTTCCAGCAACTTATCCAAACCGTTTGGGATCAGATCTGAAACTATAAATAGACCCCCAGGGTCCCCATTTCGAGGCATCGGTCCCGGACGCCGAAAGGCTGCCAGAGCACCACACCGATCAAGTTCCACTCCATCTACCGCTGGTGTTGCGTCCAAGGAGGCTAAGAAGAGGAAGAAGACGGCGCAAGGAGCGCATCTTCTTCACCGAGCTGCGTCCACCCTCTGCACCGAGCTCATGGCGGATCTATCTTTCTCTCTATCCTTCTTGTATCTCGTATCATGAGCGAGTAGTCCTCTTTCGCTGGGGTGCGGGGACTAGCCCCGCTGCCCACGCAAACCATGTTCTTTTGTTAAACTTTCCAAGGCAATGTATATAACTCTTCATTTTGTCGTTTATCGTTAAGCTTGTAGGTTGGTTATGTGTGTGTTTTCATCTTTGTGCTCCCTATGTTGCGATAACTTCAATGCATGGGTTCCTATGTCGCGATAACTTCAAGGCATGGGTTGGAACGTCGCTTAGCATGTTTGACCCTTGACGATAACTTTCGATGGGTTCCTTGAGGTCGTAAGTGTATGATCCGCGAGGAGATGAGCCATCTAGCCTTCGGTGACGTTTCTGTGCGCCTAACTCCTGTATAGGGGGTTCACAACCTTAGTTGGATTTTGCATCATCTTGCTAAATGTCGATGTTTGCTCGCATGTCACCTTCCTGCTTGTTTATCAGTTAACGCGGCTGACTCCCAAACTAGAAATAGGATGGGATTTCATCGAGGTCGTAAGTGTATGATCTGCGAGGGGATGAGCCATCTAGCCTTCGGTGACGCTTCTGTGCGCCTAACGCCCGTATGGGGGGTTCACAACCTCCGTGGATTTCTGTATCTTCAGAGCCGTAAGACATGTGATCCGGATGGCGATGAGAAATCGGCTGCCTATGGTGATGCTTACGCGGACCTAACGCCCGTATGGGGGGTTCTGCAGCAGCTCTATTTGGGGTGTTATATCGTGCCTGGTTTGTTTTCAAGAGAGTGTGTTTGTGTGCGTAGCGGTGGTCAAACCCGGTACCATCCCAGCGATTCCATATCATTGATCTAAACCCATCTTTTATTCCGCATTTACTTTCTTGCAATTAGTTTAATCAAACCAAAATCAACCAATTGTTCTAAATATTAGTTTTACTTGGGCTAGATGTAACTGACAAAGATTCTTAAAAACGTTGTCCTTTGGGTTCGATCCTCAACTATACTGCGATAAGATCCGTCCGCTTGTGGGTGGTATTGTTGCACTTGGTTTTGGGAAAAGCTCGGGGATATAAACCCCGAGTGAATTTGTTAGTGCATTCAAAAAGCCACATCAATATCTATACCATGATACTTTCCTGAACACAATTGACAATCAAATTGGAAGGACGGTCAAAGTTGACATAAACACGACTATGCAAAGAAGAGGTCGTTTAACAAGAATGGCAGTGGAAATTCAGATGGGTAAACCTTTTCTATCAACGATCTTCATACAAGATAGAAAATACAAAGTACAATATGATAACATCCCCCTGATTTGCTTGAAGTGCGGCAAGGTCAGACATGCGGAGCGGTAGTGTCCGGCTAAAAAAGTTACAAGAGAGAAAATACATGCGACAATAATGGACTCCACTAACCAACTAGAAAATATGGGTGGAAGGCAAGAATACTTGATGGATATGCATGTTGTACCAATATTTAGAAGACCAAAGACAAAACCTGATGGCCACACAAATGAAGCAATGCAAAATCAAAACAGATTTCAAGAACTGCATGACTCTGACAAAGATGATGAAGTGGAGGAAGTAATAAATAATGGTAATCACACCCACCAATAGCCACAAATTGACCGTAGGGAATGAAAGAACAACTCAAGAAACAACATGAAGAACAAGGGTAAAGAAAGCGACACCAATACATGAGACAATCATAAAAAAAACAAAACTACAAGGCAACAACAAGAGAAGACTTCAACTGACAATCCTCAAGACAGTTCGAACCACACTGCGGTGACTATGACTGGAGATGATCTGATAAGGGAACAGGTGGGAGAGGACAACCCATTCTGCCATGTCATATTCATTGTAGGAGAAGGGGAAGGGACATGAGCACTCACCGTACCACAAGCACACAGGTTGGAGTTCTCCTATGCAACAGAAAGAAACTAGATATACCAGTGCAGAACAGAATCAACACAAGGAAAAGGGGGAAGCAGTCCCACCAAGAGGATCTAGAAAATGACTGTCATGAGGAAGAAGGAGAGGGATTGCAACACACCACAAGTTAATAATGTTTATGACCTAGAACGTACATGGTATCCTAGATAAGGATACCCAACGAGTAGCAGTTCAACTTGTAAAAAAGTACCACGTTTCAATATTGACAATTGTCGAACCCTGCATCAGTGGAAATGTAGCTACACAGACAATTAAGAAAATGGGTTTCACAAGATCTCATCGAGTTGAGGCACAAGGTTTCTCAGGAGGAATCTAGGTCCTTTGGAAGGATAATACTGTGTCTATGGAAATCCTCCAAACACACAAACAATTCATTCTTTACAGAATCAATGGTGCCTTCCTAGCCACCTTCGTGTATGGAAGCACCATGAGGTATGGGAGACGACTACTGTGGAACAGACTTAAGAACATGAATGATGAATACAACGAACCACGGATAGTGTGTGGCAATTTGAATGCTCACATCTTCCCACATGAAAAAATCGGGGGAAAGACTTTGGAAAACACTAGTTGTAGAGTATTTTCTACTTCTCTTAGTCAATGTTCATTATTATATCTAGGCACCAATGGCCCATCAATGACATTTAAAAGTGGCATGGTTCAGATTTAGCTGGATAGGGTTGTAGGAAACAAAAAATGGCTGGATAACTATAATCATGCGACAGTTCAGGTAGTGGAGCATCCAATCTGATCACGCTCCCATCCTAGTTACAATCCCTCAACATAATAGAAACCTAAGAAGAATGCAAAGAACACATGTTAACTTGAACGAAAACCCAGAGTTTGAGACAGTGATCCGAAACCATTGGAAGTCGGGAGAGGGATACACAGTCAATAAAAAATCCTCCTTAAAAGAGGCAATGCAATGGGACCAACGAATCAGGAGCGAGAGATCGAAGAAAAATAATACTCTACAAATTAGGCTGCCACTTACACAAAGACATCTAGTAGAGAAATACAACAGGGAGGTGGAGCAAGTAGTCATTGATTTGAAAGCAAAAATCCTTGAGGAGATGAGAGTGGAGGATATAGAACTGAGGCAACGAGCGCACTGTGAAAGGATCAAATTGGGGGATTACAACAATAACTACTTTCACACCATTTTCAAGGCGATAAGATAGAAAAAAAAGATTGCAAGACTCCAAAACAACACAAGTGAATGGATTCACGATGAGGCTACCCTCCAACTCATGATTACTGAACACTTCTCAGAACTACTAACTGACCCACAACCTGGATCATGCACTTCCTCTACTACGGAATACACATGCATCTTTCCGTGCCTCACTAACTAGGAAAGACAAAGACTAGGGAAGACTCCAACTGAGGAAGAGATACAGGACAATATTTTCTCCATGGCTTCACTGAAAGCCCCAAAACTAGATGGCATAAATGCGGGATTTCTCAAAAGAAATTGGAATTCTACAAAGCAAAGTCTGAGAACCTCAGTCCAAAAACCCTTCCTAGAAGGTCGATTGGAATAGGATGCACCAGATTCAACCATTGTGTTAATTTTAAAGATCAAAACACCCACTTCCTGCAGCCACCTATGACCTATATCTTTAAATAATGTTTGTATCAAGGTGTTATCAAAGATCATTGTAAATTGACTGAAAAGCCACCTGGAGGGTTGGATATCTCCTATCCAAATAAGCTTTATTCCCGACAGATCCATACATGACAATGTAGTTTTCAGGAAAGAGATAATTCACTCGATGGAGAAATGCAAGATGAAGAAACACACAATGGCAATGAAGGTCGACATTTCGAAGACTTACGACAAACTAAGCTGGGACTTCATCAAGGATACGATGAAATGAACATCTATTCTAGACAATATTATTGATATCATCATGCAAATCATCTCAGTGGGCAAATCGTCTATTCTATGGAACGACACCACCTTGAAGCTGATTGCACCGATGATGGGGGCCAAGACATTCAGAAGAATGTGGAAAACAAGCATTGGAAGCTCGCCATATTTACCAATAGGAAGATCGAAATAACGTAGCTCCGCTTTGCTGATGACATTGTTCTTATTGGGGAAGCTACGGTTACGCAAGCAAACTGTGTGCTACTATGCCTACAAAAGTTTGGGGAAGCATGATGTAGGGATTTTGAGCCACATTTATAGGCTGGTTTCATACTTGTTTTGTGTCGTAATTTGTCATTTTGTGACTATAATAGCATGATTAATTTCCTTTAGCCTATAATCAGTGTATGCATCAAATTTATCTTATTTTATCCAATTTTGTATGATTTATGAAATTTCCTAAATTCGACTTGTGTTTATCTCTCTATTTTAGGTACTTTCTATTCCAAAACCTATCAATACCATCGACAGGTCTGTCGATACTATCGACATGGCAACAGTAACCAAGCTGGAGGAAAGCATCCCGGTCGATACCATCGTCCCACAATGTCGATGGTCTCGAGATTAGTACAGCACGAGGAAATTCACTCCGTCGATACTATCGACACTTTGATCGATGGTATCGAGATGTCAACATGAAGAATTCCAAAATTGAAGCAAGCGCGTGTACCCTAAGGTGTCGATACTATCGACACCCCGTCGATGGTATCGACACTGTCGGATTAGGATTTTGTTTAGAATTGTCACGATCAAACGGATGTGATCTTTTGGCGGCCGTAAGTTGTACCTATACCTAAGGAAAGATAGCCCATACCCTACTATCACATTCTATTCTTCCACACGAGTCCCGAAGGAGAGGAGAGAGAAGAATGAAGCCCATAGCTATGCCCCGGAGGATTCCAGAGCTGCAGATGGATGATTCTAATGCCAGAAGGCTGCAGAAAGTGCATCTCGCATTGAGGATCATCCAGATCTTCTCTATTTCAGGGGTTACATCAAATTCTCATCTATTTCTACATGTTTTCCTTCTTCTTCACCATGTGTATCATTGAGATGAACATGTGGGGCTAATCCACATTGTCCTTAGGACCGGGAGTAGCCCGGGGAATCACTGTATGACAATTTTCATTGATTATCATAATGTTTCTAAAATCGCCCTGATATGTTATCATGTTTCTATCACAATTTGCTATGCTTGATCACCATATTTGATTTCTAATACTATTAATTTCTCTTGATAGAGGATTAGTGGTTGAAAAGGCATGATTAACATGTTAACCAATAAATTCTTTAGACAAGGTAATGTATGGTTAATGGTGGATACCCAGAGAATTCATTAAAGCACTTAGATCTAGGGTATAAGTTACTACAGGAGTGGAACTGACCTAGAACTAGGTAGTGAATTGCATCGTGAAAGCGAGCAATTCTGACTACAGACCATAATCAGGGAATGCACGAATTATGCTAGTTGTGTAGAATTGCATCCAGTGAGACCTCGCTATGAAACCATAACCCTAAGGATTCCCATTCCATTTGATTAAACCGACATTTAATCATCACTCTTTTATTTTGTCTTTACTTTATTTTCTTTTTCAAAACCAACATTCAAAGTTTCCAATTGGTCTAGCTGATCACGACATGTTAGTAGTATTCTACTAAAATTTACATTTCCCTAAGTTTGACTCAGGCCTGGCAAGGCCTATATTAAATTGATATGTTCACTTGCATTTAACATGAGGTTTATCTGTGTCAAGTTTTTGTCACACGTGTACCCTATGGTGTCGATACTATCGACACCCCGTCGATGGTATCGACACCCTCAGATCAGGATTTTGTTCAAAATTGTCACGATCGAACGAATGTGATCTTTTGGTAGTTGTAAGTCGTACCTATACCTAAGGAAAGACAACCTAGACCCTACTATCAAGTTCTATTTCGCCGCACGAGTCCCAAAGGAGAGGAGAGTGAAGAATGGAGCCCAGAGCCGTAGACGGCCAATTCTACCCCCAGAAGGCTACAGAACATGCATCTCACACTGAGGATCATCTAGATCTTCTCCATTTCAGGGGTTACATCATATTCTCATTCATTTCCCCATGTTTTCCTCTTTCTTCTCCATGTGTATCATTGAGATGAACATGCAGGGCTAATCCCCATTGTCCTTAGGACCCAGAGTAGCCTGGGGAATCACTGTATGACAATTTTAATTGATTATCATAATTTGTCTCAAATCTCCCTGATATGTTATCGTGTTTCTATCACAATTTGCTATGCTTGATCACCATAGTTGATTTCTAATACTGTTAATTGCTCTTGACGGAGAATTAGTGGTTGAGAAGGCATAATTAACACGTTAATCAACAAATTCCTTAGATAAGGTAATGTATGGTTAATGGTGGTTACCCAGAGAATTCATCAAAGAACTTAGATCTAGGGTATAAGTTACTATTGGCATGGAACTAACCTAGAACTAGGTAGTGAATTGCATCGCGGAAGCGAGCGATTCTGACTACATGCCATAATCAGGGATAAGGCACGAATTATGGTAGTTGTGTAGAATTGCATGCAGTGAGACCTCACGGTGAAACCATAACCCTAAGGATTCCCATTCCATTTGATTAAACCAACATTTAATCATCACTCTTTTATTTTCTCTTTACTTTATTTTCTTTTTCGAAACCAACAATTAACTTTTTCAATCGGTCTAGCTGATCACGACTAGTTAGTAGTAGTCTACTGAAATTTACATTTCCCTGAATTTGACTCGGGCCTTACATGACCTATATTACATTGATACTTTCACTCATGTTTAACACGCGGTTTATCTGTGTCATGTTTTGGTGCCGTTTCCAGGGAAACGACAAATTTTAGCACTACGAGTACTGCAAGCGGCCACTCTAGGCCACTTTTTACTACAATTTTAATTTTTGAACTGAATTGCCTATCTTTCAGATTTTTTATTCCTTATGGAACTGTACTCACGTGAATTCCACATTTCAGGTACTAGTGCATGGTGAGGACGCATAGTACGGACTATGCAGAATCATCTGAGACTCTACCATCGGGTGAAGAAGACGAGCTGATAAATACACCACCTGAGGATGTTGAACAAGAACTTGAGGCTTTCACAATGGCTAAGGAGCAGACCATTTGGGAGAATATTAAAGCTTCTTCTTCCTCTATGCTGAAGGGGCCAATCAAGAAACAAGCTATCAACATACCCAATTATAAGATTGATCCACGGCTTATTCAATTAGTCAAGTCGTAGGCATTCCATGGACTAAAAAATGAAGACCCAGTAGCCCACACACCTTTGTGGAAAACTGTGATATGGTGATGGTGGATAGGTTCCCACAGGAGGCCATTTATCTGAAATTATTCCCATCATCTTTAGCAAGCAACGCAAGGGAGTGGCTCTATAATCTGGATGATGAATATGTCAAATCATGGGATATGATGATTGAGATGTTCTTTAAAAGGTATTTTCCCCCCGAAAAGACAAATGATCTCATGAGGAGGATCCACAACTTCAAACAGTAGGCCGGTGAGACATACTCGGAGACATGGGAACACTTCAATATCATGCTGCGTAAATGGCCACATCATGGGCTGGATTTAGAAACCCATGCAAAGATCTTCTATTTTGCCCTTAACGAACATGATCAAAGTAATCTAGACTCAGCAGGAATATGTTTCTTTTTAAAAAACAAAGGCTCCAAGTGTAGAGAGATTTTAAAGAATATGGCTAAGAAGCAATCTTGGGGTGAAAGAGACGCACTAGAACAGGTCAAAGTTGCAGGGGATGCCAAGGCCATTAAAGAATTAAATGAGAAGATGGACTTGATAGTGAAGATACTTCTAGCAATAGATGATGATGGGTCTGATGATTAGGCACATGCAAAGGTCATGTGCCAACAACAGGGCTACAGGGACAATGACTATGCGTGGAGGAAAGACAAGAAATTTTTGTGGAAGGATCCAAACAATTTTCTGTAGGATCTGGATCAGAAGTCACAACCTACGGAGGACAAAAGTAATGAGTTGCTCAACAAAGTGATAAAGCAAAATAAAGAGTTGATGAATACATTCGGCAAGCAAATTCAATCACATGGGGAATTTATGAACCAATTCGGTCAGATTCTACAAAGCCATGGGGCATAGATGAGGACGCTTGAGACGTCCATTACGTAAATGGCAGCTGAAATTGCAAGCTTAAAGAAGCCAACACAGTAGGGATTTCCAGGGAACACTAATGTTCCAGGAGGGAACCATCAAGCCAAGGCTATCTTGCTTAGGAGTGGAAAGAAAATTTGAAACTCTAAAGCCGATGAACCAAACACATCACAGCCAGATGCTACAGGTGAGGCCGCATAGGAAGCCGAAGTAACATAAACTACTAAGGACAGTGCATAGATTGCTACGGAGGAGCCCATTATAGAGAAAGACACAGAGAAGAGGACACCATATGTTCTGCCACATCAGAGAGCACAGACAGTCCCGGTTCCATATCCGAATATCCTTAAAGCAAAGAAAGTGGATCAACAATTTAAGAAGTTCTTGGACAACTTTAGGAAATTATTTGTCAATATTCAACTACTTGATGCAATTGAGCATATACCTTCTTATGGTAAGTTTCTGAAGGAAATTATTACTAAGAAGAGAAAGATTCCAAACACAGAGGTGGTGGTGGTCAAGGAATAGGTGAGTGCATTTATTCTAGGGACATTGTCACCAAAGAGACATGATCTAGGGTGTTTCAACATTTCTTGCTACATCGGGAAGGTAAAGTTTGGAGAGGCCCTTTGTGAATCAGGAGTGATCATCATTTTGATGCCTCTCTCCACCTTCAAGAAGCTTGGTCTTAAAGAGTCTCGAAGGAGCAACATGATGATCTAGCTTGCGGATAATTCAGTCGTAAGGCCTTATGGGATTTGCGAGGATGTTCTAGTCAAGGTGGACATATTTGTTTTTCCGGTAGATTTTGTTGTGATGGAGATGCAAGATGAGCAAGGGAACGAGCTACTACTAGGTAGACCCTTCCAGGCTACAGCTGACATGATTATGGAAATGGGCAGAGGCCAGTTGACCATGGGCATAGCCGATGATCAATGTGAAATAGTAATGCCAAATAGCCCAAAGTCGACCAAGGAACAAGGACAGGCGCAATAAAGTCAGACACTTTGGTCACAGTGTTTCCATTTGTCTAGGGAAACCATTTCTCGACATGGCGCATGTCATGTCCAAGGTGGACAGGGGAACACTTGTCGTGGATATCATGGAGCAAACCAAGGTGGTCTCTCTTGCTAAAGCTGTGGGATATCTAAATGATGAAGATGAAGAAGTTTGCTTTTCTACTGAGGATGATGCTGTGGAGATCTCAATGCTAGAATCTTATCCTCAATTGCCTCTTGAAGCTTTCTTGTTCAATATTATGGACGACTGGATGAGGAGCACATCTCTACAAGACTACGTGAAGATGCTTCAAGTTTTGCCTTATTACTATTCTAGGCACTTTGAAGATCTGGGACCACTACCGCCCCCATTACAACCTTCTTTGGTGAATTCGCCAGAGTTGGAGTTAAAGTTGTTGCCCCCTCATTTGAAGTATGCATTCTTAGAAGTGGATAAAAACCTACCGGTCATTATCTTGGCATATCTGAGTGCCGCTGAAGAAGAACAATTGATGATTGTGTTGAAGAACCACTGTAGTTCTTTCGGGTGGTCAGTTTCTGACATCAAGGGGATCTCCCCTACACTATGCCGACACAAGATCCGACTTGTTGAAGGAGCTAAGCCTGTGATTCAGCCCCAACACCGCCTCAATCCTATCATGACGGAGGTCATTAAGAAGGAGGTGATCAAGTTGCTTTCAGTGGGAATTATCTAAGCCATCTCAGACTCTATGTGGGTAAGCCCGACACAGGTAGTCCCTAAAAAGGTGGGAATTACAGTAACTACAAATTTGTTAAATGAGCTAGTCACCACCCAGTTGGGTACCAGGTGGTGGGTTTGCATAGATTACCGTAGATTGAACACTGAAATGCTAAAGGATCATTTTCCTTTACCTTTCATTGATCAGATTTTAGAGCGACTGGATGGTCGCTCTCATTTTTGTTTTCTAGATGGATATTTCGGCTACAACCAAATTTCGATTGAACCTAAGGATCAAGGGAAATCTACTTTCACTTGTCCTTACGGTACCTTTGCTTATCACCGTATGCTTTTTGGATTGTGTAATGCACTGACCACTTTTCAATGTTATATGCTTGCCATTTTTTATGACATGGTTGAACATTATTTAGAGGTGTTTATGGATGATTTCTCAGTCTACGGTGCGTCATTTAATGAATGTCTTTATAATCTTGATAAAGTTTTGTAGAGATGTGAGGACACTCACTTGGTCCTCAATTGGGTGAAATGCCACATGATGGTTAGTGAGGGCATTGTGCTAGGACAGAAGGTGTCTAGCAAGGGAGTGGAGGTGAATCTAGTAAAAATTGAGGTTATTTCCAAATTGCCTCCACTAAACTCGGTGACGGGAGTTAGAAGTTTCCTTGGTCATGCAGGATTTCATCGCCAGTTTATTAAAGATTTTTCCAAAATCGCTAAGCCACTATCTGAGTTGCTTGAGAAGGATGCGGTTTTTGATTTTAATGAAAAATGTATGAACACTTTTGGGATCCTTAAGCAACGCTTGATTTCCGCGCCTGTTGTGCAGACTCCGGATTGGAGTCAACCATTTGAGCTTATGTGTGATGCATCTGATTATGCCGTGGGGGCCGTTCTTGGGCAGCGCCTTGAGAACCGACCCACATTCATATATTATGCGTCGAAAACTTTAAATGATGCACAAATGAATTATACCACCACTGAAAAAGAAGTACTTGCCGTGATTTTTGCTTTTGAGAAATTTAGGCAATACTTAGTGGGATCTAAAATGGTGGTATGGATGGATCATGCCGCAATAAAATATTTAATGGAAAAGAAAGAAGTGAAACCTAGACTCATTAGGTGGATACTTCTTTTACAAGAATTTGACATTGAGGTTAAGGATAAGGCGGGCACTGAAAATGTGGTTGTGGACCATTTGTCTCGCCTTGAGAAGGTAGATGAGAAAGATACCAATATACCCATTACTGACACTTTTCCGGACGAACAAATTCTTTCCATTAAATCAAAAGATCCGTGGTTTTCACACATAGTCAATTATCTTGCATGCAAAGAACTACTCGAGGATTGGAGTTATCAAGAGAAGAAGCAGTTTTTCCATTCATTGAGATTTTATTTTTGGGATGACCCTATTCTTTTGAGACGGTGCAGGGATGGTGTTCTACGCAGGTGTGTGCCAGAGTTTGAGTATGACAGCATGCTTAGCCATTATCATACATTACCCACCGGCGGCCATCGTGCTAGCTCGAGGACAGCTGTGAAGGTATTGGAGAGCGGCCTATATTGTCCCACACTTTTTAGAGATGCCTATGCTTTTGTAAGAAGATGTGATGCATGTCAGCGGGCATGTAATATCTTAAAAAGACAAGAAATGCCCCTAAATGTGTTTCAAGAGGTTGAAGTCTTTGAATTATGGGGTATAGATTTTATGGGACCCTTTGTGTCCTCAAATTCCAATTTATATATTTTACTTGCGGTTGACTATGTTTCAAAGTGGGTAGAAGCAATACCCACTAGGACTAATGATGTTGCAGTAGTGTGCAGGTTTGTGAAGGAATACATATTCTGCAAGTTTGGAGTTTCCCACATGATCATCTATGATGGGGGCACGCATTTCACAAATAGGAAGTTTGTTGTGCTTTTGAGCAAGTATGGAGTAAATTACAATGTGGGCAACCCATACCATACACAGACACAAGGCCAAGTAGAAATTTCCAATAGGGAGATAAAGAATATTTTGAAGCGTACTGTCACCACATCTGGGAAGAACTGGAGCATGCTCCTACCAGACACACTTTGGGTATATAGGACCGCCTTTAAGACTCCTATAGGCACTACGCATTTTAGGTTGGCTTATGGGCGTGCATGCCACTTGTCGGTGGAGCTGGAACACAAGGCGCATTGGGCACTAAGGAAGTTGAATGTGAACATTGATGATGCAAGGAAGAGAAGGTTGCTCGAGCTCAATGAGTTAGATGAGTTGAGAATGAACGCTTATGAGAATTCCTAGATTTAAAAGGAACAGACGAAACAAATACATGATCGCCATATCCAAAGGTGGTTCTTCTCAAAAGGTGAGAGTATCTTGCTATTTAATTCACTGTTAAAGCTACATCCTAGGAAGTTGAAGTCTCGGTGGAGTTGACCATTCGTTGTTGAGGAAGTGTGTCCACATGGAGCTGTGATGGTGAGAGATGGTGAAACGACGTTCTTGGTGAGTGGCGAGCATCTAAAGCACTACTATGGAGAGGATTTCACGAAGAAGTTGCATGAGGTCAAACTCATCACACTTAATGAAGATTGAGCATGATTGCGTCTAGCCTAAGATGTTAAAGAAGGGTGCTTGTTGGGGGCAACCCAACTTAGGTGTCATCATTCTTAATTTATTTATTTTTCATTTTCATAGTTAGTTGTTAGGTAATTTTATACTTAGTTTATAAAAAGATACCTTGATGTATTTGTTGAGTGTCCAGGACTAGAATGATGTCGATACCATCGACACTTGTGTTACTGGTATTGAGTTTAGCACAGAAAAAAAAGCTACCAAAATTTCATTCCGTTGATACTATCGACGACCTCATCGATAGTATCTATAATGGAGCAGGCAAAAGAGGCTCGAGACTGGAACAAGTTGATAGCATCGACCACGTTGTCGATGGTCATGAGATGTCGGGAGATTTTCAGAAAAGTTCTTATCAGTAATGTCAATATTATCGACACACACGTCGATGGTATCGACACACGAACAGGGGATAGCAGCGCCAACACCTCATGAAGATTAAAATCATACACAAGTGTCGATACTATCAACACACCCGTCGATGGTATTTTCGCACCACGTCAACGATCTGTGCATCTCCATCGAACGGTCTATAGTGACGATCTGTGGGCCCCATCAATGATATCGACACTCGTCGCTACCATCGACACATCAGCGATCCGACCCCCACCTATCCATCAATCGAGAGGCATCGATAGCAGTGAGGAACGAATTTTCCCACCTTTCGATACTATCGACACACCCGTTGATAGTATCGATGCACCGACAGTAGTAGCGGCCGAACCTTATAAAAGCAGATCACTTCTTCAAACCTAAACACACATCCAAGAGTTCTACCTTCCACTTACGAGCAAGAACGAGCCCTAGTGTCTCCGAGAACCCGAAAGCTATAGAGGTCTTCACTGATGGTCATCTCCGAGCATCTCCATCAACTCTGAGGATCTCCATCTTCTCCGAGCTTCACCGACCATCTTCTATGAGTTCCTTTCTCAATCCCTTTCTCTTTCACCCGTTGCCTTTTGCAACAATGGTGACATCCAACACTTCCTTGTCTAGGGATTGTCCACCTACTCTACTTGCCCCACCACAAGGACTAATCCCTCACCCAAGGATAGTCCACCCCTCACCGAAGATAAAAAAGGTCTACGACGAGTTGTGGAAGTGCCCAATTGAGCCCACCCGGTATGGCGACAAGGAGCTAATCAAGGACCTGGGATTTGAGGCCAACATGGCCTATGTGCTTTAGGGACAACATAGAGAATCCCCCATGCTATACCGCGGCCACGCCTAAGGTCATCTGTTCTTCAGTGGGTGGCCAACATACAAAGAGATTGTCATAGAATTTCTGACATCTCTTGACATTTTTGTTGTCACCAACGTGCTCCAACTGGAATGAATGAAATGTAAAGAGGGGTGAGTTTCTTTCCACCTCTACAACAGGGATTACACCATGACCCTTCGTGAGTTCAATGCGATTTATGGGTGGTCTCATAGCAACCTGTTCCAGCCGTCACAAAGGCCAAACTACGAAACCATGTATTCGGCGTTAGTCGTTGTACATGAGGGTTATACGATCAGCTGGCACCACACATCAATAGTTGATATTGAGCATCCGTTTGTCCAGATTCTGCATCGTATTTTGTCTAATACAGTCTTTGGAAGGTCCCAAATGGCACAATGCAAGTTTCAAGAGACGAATCTCTTCTTTCTCTATAATCTGTTACAAAGGGAGTGCCTAAACTTTGGAGCTTTCATCCTCAAATGCGTCATGGCAGTGAAGGGGAACACATCTCGTAGGGCCCCAATCTATTTCAGGGGCCTCATCACTCCGATCACCATGTACCTTGGCCTAGATCTGTCCGGGCTACCAAAGATGGAATGCAAGAATATGCTCAATCTGAGCCATTTTGTGAATGTTGGCCTCGTCAATGTCTGCCACGACATCGTCTACGCCACATGCCATGTGGGAGGAGTCTTTCAGCAGAGGCAACTACTTGACGCTGCCTTCGACCTTAGGCCTAGCCGAGACTATAGGTGGCCCATCATTGATGTTGATCAATATGATGGTCAGCAAGAAGAACATCAAACCAAAGAAGTAGAAGTACAAGATGGTGATAATGATGAAGAAGAGGAGGAGGAAGCTTCTATTCCCCTTCGATGACGAGTTGATCCACAAAAGTGACCACGACACTTTTGAGCCTCATCTTCTTCACAACCGCCACCACAGCCCTCTAAAGGGGGAGAGGATGTTTATTCGATGCAGGGCATGTACACCATTGATGAATCCATATACATCATGATTTTCAGTCACCTTTTTGGAACCTATTCGATTCAACATTTTCGATTTCATCTCATAAATCTCACAAAATGAAAGATTTCTTAACTGATCCAATTATGAAGAATATTAACTAGATTTATGTTAATTTTGTGTAGGTCTTGATAAGGTTCAACCATCATATGGAATTCACTCAAGGATCCTCTCAACTTTGGTCTAGACCAATCAGTCTTGACCAAAGGGTTTGACCTAACGGTCTACCCATACGGTTTTAACCTCTCGGTCTAAGCTGTTCACCCACACGGTCCTCCACCTGCCACCTTCCTGAACGGGACTCAAGACCGTTTGGACGCCCAAGACCGTTTACATATCAAGACCGTTTGGAGACAAAGACCGTTCGGTCTCAAGATCGTTTGGAACCCATCGGTCTCCAGGACCGTTTGCATCTCCAAACTATTTGGACTCAAGACCGGTTGGATAATCAAGATCAATTAGCATACATAACCATTTGGAAGACATCAATCTCCATGACCGTTTGGCCATCGGATACATCAGATACTTCCAAGACCGTTTGGATCCACAAGATCGTGCAATCCTCAACGGTCCTCAAGACCGTTTGGACATGAAGACTGGTTGGAGATGAAGAGCGTATGGACTCAAGACCGATTGGATTCCATTGGTCCCAAGGATGATTTGCATCTCCAAACCGTTAAGAGTCCAGACCGTTCGGATGATGAAGCAAAGACCATTTGGATATAAAGACCAGTTGGAGTAGAAACTATTTGAAGTAAAAACCAATGGACTGGAGACCGATTGCCGAAGATCGTTCGGATCTATTCGGTCTTCAAGACCGTTTGGTCAATGGATACTCTTAAAACCATTTGGACGAAACTGTTAAGACTCTAGACCGTTTGGATGAAGCAAACCAATAAAAGACAAGACCGTTTGGATGCCAAACTCCAAACTGTTCGAGCAAACCGTTTTCTCCAAACTGTTTGGAAGGAGTTCACACCAAAAACGTGAAGACCCCATCCAAGCCTATAAATAGGACCAGTAGGGTCCTCAGTTGGGCATTAGATCTGAGACACCGCTAGGTTGCTTCTTGCAAGATCGACCCCTGCTCCCTCCAATCTGCAACCATAACTCCACCACCAGGCTGTGCCTAAGAAGCACTCAACCCCTGGGCCAATCCTCCACCTATGCATCTCCTCATCCTCCACTCCACCACCAGGCTGTGCCTAAGAAGCACTCGACTCCTATTGGAGGACGATCTACACAACCAAGCTGAGCGGAAGGCTTGCACATCCGCCCGTCATCCACTTCATCCACGCCATTACCACTTCACCTGCTCCTCCTACTGTGAGCAAGGATTCCAAGTCGAGAAGGAAGGTGGAGAAGAATATCTACCCGGTCTGCCTTGGTGGTTTTTCCTCCTCGTCCAGATCCACCCTGACACGATGTAGAGGACCACATCATCTTCACCGAGCTGCACTACTCTTCTGCACCATGCTCATGGCGGAATCTTCCCTCTCTCTTATTCTTATTATTTCTCGCATCATGAGCAAGTAGTTCCTTTTCACTGGGGTGTGGGGACTAGCCCCGCTGCCCATGAAAGCATGTTCTTTTGTTAAAACATTCCATGGCAATGCATATAACTTTTCACTTTGTTGTTAATCGTCGATGTTTTCTTGTAGATTAATCACCTGCTCTCTTGTCGATTAGCGCGGTTGACTCCCAAACTATAAATAGAATGAGATTCCTTGAGGTCGTAAGTGTATGATCTGTGAGGGGATGAACCATATAACCCACCATGATGCTTATGTGGTCTAAACATCCCTCAGGGAGGACCTCAGCCTCAGTTGGATGTTGTATCTTCAGAACTATAAGTGCATGATCTGAATGGAGACGAGACATCTGATGCCTAAAGGGATGCTTACGCGGGCCTAAACATCCCTCCAAGAGGGTTCACAACAGTTCCATTGGATAGTTATATCTTACCTGGATGTTTGATGTTTGGATGTGTTTGCATGTGTAGTGGTGGTGAAACTCCCAGCAATTCCATATCATTAATCTAGATCCAACTTTCATTCGGCTTTTTACTTTCTGCAATTAGTTTAATTAACCTCAAACCCAATCAATCGTTCTAAATATTAGTCTTTCTTGAGCTAGATTCGAATGACAAAGGTTCTTAAAAATGTTGTCTCTTGGGATTCAATCCTTAACTATACTACGATAAGACTCGTCCTCTTGCGGGAGGTATTATTGCACAAGGTTTTGGTAAAAGCTTAATGATTTCAACCCTGAGTGAGTTTGTTAGTGTGATAATATACCACGTCAACCATGCTCCAAGACATTCAGCAGACACATCAATAGCATACTGCATCTTTTGTAGGTATCCAGGATATTCAGAACAAGTTGTATGACAACCAGCAAGCCATCTATGAGAATGAGCACCTCCTCCTCGCCACCAAGAAAACATCCACAATAGGTTGCATAGGATGGAGATGCAGCAACAACTATTCTATGATCATTATTGGAGCAAAGACTATTTTGGAGGATACCCAGAGCCGCCGTCAATGCCGCCCATCGATTTGACATTCCACGGGCAGTTTCCCACTTGGAACCAGAGCCAGTTCCCACCACCACCGCAGTAGAGGGTATCGCTGTTCCACTTCTTAAGTCTATATTTTGACTATGAGGCCATAGTCTAATTCAAGATTAGGAGGGGTGCTGGAACATCATTTATCTAGTTTTTATCTTTTATTTAGTTTTTATTTCAGCTTTTGTTTCTTTTTTCTTTGGAAGTTTTAGTTGTAGTTGTCTTTATTTTGTTTTAGGGTTTACACTTTTTTTAGGATTCACTATCAATCTAGTATAATCAGTGAGTTTGTAATGAAATGCATGCCATCTTTGTTTTCACTTGGGGGTTTGTGAGAGAATGAATTTAAATGAAACATCCTTAAGAAATTGCAAGTTTGTCTTGTGAGAACTTGAGGATATCACTTTTAAAACTCATTGGGTAGGTCAACTCTAAAACATATGAACATGATTATGTATCCTTATGGTTCATGTTAAGAGGATTGATATGGATGTTTGAGCCCGAAATGACCAAACGTTAATGTGACTTTAATTTGAAGTGAGAGAGAAAAATCCCTTGATTAACTTTTACACAAGTCAGTAAGGAGGGACATATAATCTTTCTGAAGGTTCTATCAATTAGTCTTGTGATCTGATTCACCACAATTTCATTCACACTCCACCATAAGAACTGGGAGCACCTTACTGTCTTTCACTCTTTGATTGCATGCCATGTAGATAGGTCTTGCATTACAGTTATTTTCACATATTTTTGCATGAAAAAAAATATGGAGTAGTTATACATGCACATTATCCTTAGGTGCATGTCATTTAGTTTCATAACTGTCATTATGTAGTTGCATTCACATCTTTTGATCATATAGTACATCATGTGTCTTATGTTCTTATGAAAACATTAAAGGTGGTGAACTTGTTCCATACCCTCCAAATAGAATGCATCAAATGTACAAGTTATGTAAAAAAAGAAGGAAGCCCGACAAATAATGAGGGCTTTGAAAAAAGAAGATTGAGAAGTAAGTAGGAATAAGAGGGAGAAAGTAACATGTTCTCACCCACATATCAAGAAGAATAAGCACATGGTGTAGTTTTCTTAGATATTCCATCTCACCTTGAGACAGAATGATAGTGCATGCATCATTCCACCAAAAATGTAGCATTAGGACATTTTCATTTGCATTTGCATCATGATAGGTCATTCATTTTTGTGTTTGCATGATTGACTGTATTGTGCTTCCATTTCTTCCACATCCACCTATTCCATCCACCCATTGCTCTAAGTGGTAGGCCACCCATGATTCTCACCTCATTTATGTGTATCAAGAGATCTCCTTCCATTTAGATGGTAGTTAGAGAAAATGAGCAACATAGATAGGAGATCACAAGATGCACCAAGCCTGAACCGGAGGATTGTCTTATATTAACTACTTTACTTGATAGTTTTCTTTGATCTTCGGGAGGGCATCTTTCATTAATGATTTTTTTTGCCTAAAGGGTAGTTATCGTTCCGTGGTTAGTAAGGCCCAGTATGTGTCTTGCAGGCGGGAATCATTTTGAGATATCATTTATGTGATTATGTTTTTTAGTTGACCCACTCAATCAGATTTTAAAGTTTTGTTGCTCGAGGATGAGTAAGATTCAAGCATAGGGGAGTTTATTGTAGGGATTTTGAGTCGCATTTATAGGTTGGTTTCATACTTGTTTTGTGTCATTATTTTTCATTTTATGACTATAATAGCATGATTCATTTCCTTTAGCCTACAATCAATGTATACATCAAATTTATCTTATTTTATCCTATTTTGTATGATTTATTAAATTTCCCAAATTTGACTTGTGTTTTTCTCTCTGTTTTAGGTACTTTCTATTATATAACTGTCGATACCATCGATATGTTCGTCGATACTATCAACACAACAACAGTAACCAAGCTAGAGGAAAGCATCCCGGTCGATACCATCGACCCACAGTGTCGATGGTCTCAAGATCAGTTCAGCACGAGGAAATTCACTCCATCGATACTATCGACACTTTGGTCGATGGTATCAAGATGTCAACAAGACAGATTCCAAAATTGAAGCAAGCACGCGTATATCGACACCCCCATCGATGGTATCGATGCTGTCAGATTAGGATTTTGTTCAGAATTGTCTCAATCGAATGACTGTGATCTTTTAGCAGCTGTAAGTCATACCTATACCTAAGAAAAGACGGCCCAAACCCTACTATCACGTTCTATTCAGCCGCATGAGTCCCGAAGGAGAGGAGAGCGAAGAACGGAGCCCAGAGCTATGCCCCGAAGGATTCTAGAGCTGTAGACGGATGATTCTACCGCCGAAAGGCTACAGAACGTGCATCTCACACCGAGGATCATCCGGACTTCTCCATTTCAGGGGTTACATCATATTCTCATTTGTTTCCCCATGTTTTCCTCTTTCTTCTCCATGTATATCATTGAGATGAACATGCATGGCTAATCCCCATTATCCTTAAGACCGAGAGTAGCCCGAGGAATCGCTGCATGACAATTTTCATTCATTATCATAATTTGTCTCAAATCTACCAGATATGTTATCGTGTTTCTATCACAATTTGCTATGCTTGATCACCATAGTTTATTTCTAATATTGTTAATTGCTCTTGACAAAGGATTAGTGGTGGAAAGGGCACGATTAACACGTTAACCAATAAATTCCTTAGACAAGGTAATGTACGGTTAATGGTGGATACCCAGAGAATTCATTAAAGCACTTAGATCTTGGGTATAAGTTACTACTGGCGTGGAACTAACCTAGAACTAGGTAGTGAATTGCATTGCAGAAGCGAGAAATTCTGACTACAGGCCATAATCAGGGATAATGCACAAATTATGCTAGTTGTGTAGAATTGTATGCAGTGAGACCTTGCGGTGAAACCATAACCCTAAGGATTCCCATTCCATTTGATTAAACCAAAATTTAATCATCGCTCTTTTATTTTCTCTTTACTTTATTTTCTTTTTCAAAACCAACAATCAACTTTTCCAATTGGTCTAGCTGATCATGACCAATTAGTAGTAGTCTACTGAAATTTACGTTTCCCTGAGTTCGAATCGGGCCTCACAAGGCCTATATTACATTGATACGTTAGCTTGCATTTAACGCGTGGTTTATCTACGTCAAATCATCAAGAGTAAGAATCTCTCCAGAAAAATCCTGCTTATACTTTTCAATATCCACACTGGCAGCACTGGGGTGAAGGATAGCCAGGATACTAAACATGCCACAAGTCCTTGATCTAGGGAAACACCTTGGAATCCCCATTGTACATAGAAGAAAAAAAAGGTATTGTACCTATACTTGATTAACAATTACCAAGCTAAAGTCAATAATTGGGAAAATAAAAAACTATCATCCACGGGCAGGATCACCTTAGCCAAATCAGCACTGACAAATATTGCTATGCCCATTATGCAATCATCAAGTCTGCCAATATCTATTTGTGATAAGCTAGACCAGATCACTTGAGAATACATATGGAGTGGACAATTTAAAAAAAACAAAACCCACCTAGTTGCTTGGAACAAATTACTAGCTGCTACAAATGAAGGGGGGGCTAGGTGTCTGAGCTACGAGGGAATTCAATGAAGCCTTACTGATGAAACTAGTAGACAAATTCATAAGCTGATCCAACACCATATGGAATCTGATTATGCAGGTGAAGTACAAGAAATGAGGAGAAAACAAAGGAACAACATTCATGGCATGGAGAGGGATTCAACAACTACTGCCTCATGCCAATAGACTCAACAAAACAATTTGCTAACGGACACACAATTTCAGTCTGGGAAGACACATGGCTAAGGGATGGGAAAAAACCAATTCTTAAGAATGGGGTACATATACCTGAGGAACTATGAGATTTGAAAGCCTCAAGCCTGTTCGTACAAGACGGTGTATGGGATGAAGAATTCCTATCACACTACTACGAGAAGGAAACATTGAAGGAAATTACCTCACTACCGACACCAAGAGACGAAGTCGGGGAGGATGATATCTATTGGCACACTCACCCACATGGAGATTTCTCTATCAAAGCAATGTACAATGAGTATGTGAGGGAGAAAAACAAGCCTACTCAAGGGAACTAGGCATTGCTCTAGAAACAAAAAACTCCTCTAAGAATCAGCGATTTCTCATGGCTCCTTCACCACTATAGATTACTAACAAATAGCCTACGAGCACAAAGGAAGATGACTAAAAACGATACCTATGAACTATTCGGCGATCAAACTAAAACTCAGATTCACACCATCTGGGACTACAGAAACATTCAGAGCATGTGGAAATGCTTAACTCCGCACTTGTTAACAAATTTCTTTGCTATCAACAACATACATGAGTGGATCATCTCAAACTTGACAATATCCTCACCTGAGACCAACTGGAACATCATGTTCATGACCACCTATTGGAGATCATGGAAGGCTCGGAATATAGCCATCTTTCAAAAAATATTTGTCCCCACAGAAGTGACCATTAGGCAGGTTCATACCTATGTTTGAAGCATCCTGAACATCACACAAGAACAACTGAGAGTAGTCAAAAAACACATTGAGCCATCATGGAAACCATGCCCACAAAATTGGCACCATTGTTTGGTGGTCACCGCAACCCATAGCTCACAAAATAGAATGAGCACGACTTTCATAGTTAGAGATGACAAAGGAAATTGAAAGGGAGGAGCACATAAATACTGTGGAAATGACCCCTTAGAGGGTGAAATGCTAGCAATATGGCGGGGACTCCGAATTGTAGCCAACTCCCAATAGCGACATTACGAGGTGATCTTGGACTCAAAGATTACAGTAAATATACTTAACGATGACTACAAAATTCTGGCTAAATATAGATCCCTGACGGTGAGAACTAAATGTATGAAAGATTAGTAGATAAGCGAATAAACCTACAGATCTGCTGGAAAAATGGTTCCCCAAACAACCACAATTAGGACTCTACATGGAGAGATGCCCAACCTTCATGAGGGAAGTGATAGACAAAGACATTGAGCAAATGAAGGAGTACCAATAATGTCAAAAGTCCGTACCAAAAAAAACATGATTATCACACATGTAAAAGTTTCTCTCTCATCCTCACTAGGATGTAGATTGCATCATACTCCTTAAATTGGCAAAATCCTTCTCTCAAGGTACATTGGCCCACACTTAACACACTACATCAAACCCTTTATGTCTTAATGTATGACTTGACATAACGCAATTTATGTGTTACTCCATCAAGTACATTGAATTGAGATGCTTCCATCAGATTGGGCATAAAGGTGTGTACTTGACACCATGTCATACTTTCATATCATGCTTGAAGTGTAACCCTATCACCATATTGTGCATCCATATCGGGCATGAGGTATATCCTCATCACCATATCATGTATAAGGTGTATCCCCCATTACCATATCGTGAACCCATATCGGGTTGCCCAACATTTAGGGTTTGTCATTTCAAGTTAGAGGTACTTAACTCCATATCGTGTATGAGGTGAGTTCTTGACCTCATATTGTGTTTACGGTGTATACTTGATACCATATCGTGCACAAGGCGTGCACTTCATCATCATATCATGCATAAGGTATATGCTTCATCATGGTATCGTGTTCCACTAACATTCACCTCACCATATCGGGTTAGACCCTTATGCTCATATCTTATCATACCTTCAAGGGATCAATCATATCATGTGTTGAGTGATAGGCTATACAAATGGTTAAATCCTTCACAATCAACCCATTGCACAAAATGATAGGGGTGTGGGGTTCCAAGGTATGTGAAGTTTCATATTATCATCTAGGGTTTCAACACGATATCAGATTAGGGTGTATAATTGACATCATATCGTGCATGAGGTGTGGACTTGACCTCATATCATTCATAAGGTGTATGATTGACACCATATTGTGCACAAGGTGTATGTATGTGTCACTCATATCACCCATGATATATAAACTCATCACTATGTCAAGTTACCCATCATCTAGGGTTTGTGATATCGGGTTAGAGGTACTTCAACCCTATATCAGGTTGGACCATGATGATGTCACCATCATCAAGCTCAAGACCTTTGTACTTACTATTCTAGTTCATGGATAATAGTCCTAAAAACTTATAGAACTCAAGGGATCATCAATTACTCAAGAGAATTAAAAATTGAAAGTAGATCAACAAGTTCAACGGAATTGAATGTGAATAATAACATAATTGGGTTCAAGTTATATAACCCACCTCAAGAACAAATTCAAAGATCCAAGCTCCAAATATTTACATTACCAAGGTTTAATATGAGCTTATCAAAGGTCCAAGTCTTGAGATCCTCAACACTATGCACGATACCTCACCACTTGTGGTCGATATCCGTCACTTGTGGCCGATATCCCTTCACTTGGCCGATAGCAGTTTGCTATGGATGATACAAGGCTGTATGCATGATACACCTCTTCCTATGCATGATACCAAGACACTATGCATGATATCTAAGAGCAAGAGGGTGGTAAATTTCCAAATATTTCATTAATATGTGAAATGAGTGTTATATATACTTGAGGTTGTTGAAAAAGTGTGTATATGAGGTGTCATATTTTTAAACTACTAGGTGCCACATTTCCATGCATGGTTGACAAATGTACATGCATGCACTCATATTTATCTTGAAATGAAAAACACTTGAGGATAATTTATAGATGATATTTCAGTGAAATGAGTGTTATATATACTTGAGGTTCTTGAAAAAGTGTGTATATGAGGTGTCATATTTTTAAGCTACTAGGTGCCACATTTCCATGCATGGTTGACAAATGTACATGCATGCACTCATATTTTTCTTGACATGATAAACACTTGAGGATAATTTAGAGATGATATTTTGGCCATCACTTATCTTTTTGGATAAGATATCTCAACTCAATCACCACTTTATTCACAACCCGATACAACTTTTTCAAGGATGTTATAAACTGATACATCTCATCTCCTTGAGATTATTTTCCCATCATAGACAAGGCCAAAATTTCACAAACCTATATGATACTCCCTCTATGGCTCCATTGCTAATAGGCACTCTCATAACAAGTCTACAACTTGATACAACTCATAAAAAGGCTTCAACTATACATCTTTTCTTGGTCTTTTCATCACCAAGAGTACCATCACTCAAATATGAATCAAACATGGTGTCTCCTTATTTATATCTCCTCTAAATGATACATAGAGGAAGTATGGACACTCTAGAGGTGGTAATTTTCATATCAACCCTACATATTAGGTAATTTACAATTTGCACCAAAATTGATACACAAAGCACTAGCATTATTCTAACAAGTTCAAAGTTGGAATTTAGGCTTTCTACAAGCCACCACTTAGAATGATTCTCTTTCTGATGATGCTAAAAAACTTAGGGCATGGTCAACATGTGACATATTTTAATATAACCCCTCATCTTGGGTAAATTGCATTTTGGTCCAAAACAAGAGAATATTGCTCAAACATTATTCAAATATGACCAAACTTGAAACATAAGTTTGTCACCTGATAACAAAATGCTTTAGAGGATTGTATTATAGTTCTAAGAACTTATTTAAGCCAAACAAATAGGGTTATCCCTAAACCCAGGTCAGGGATGTTACAAGTTATAAACCCCTAGCAAGTATTTTGTCCCCAAAATCCCAGATAAAGCAAGATAATTATTATTCATACATCATATCATATCTTGATGTCATGGAGATGCCATAGAACTTTCACCAGGACAAAGTCTTTCCATTTAAGGTCATCATAGAATCTTTCATACATGAAATAAACTCAACTGTCCTTTTCATTAATGATTACAATGTCAATTCTGTCTCAGGTAACACTTTCTAAGTCAGAGAAGTACTATTCGTACTTCAAAGAATTCAGGTGTTAAACCTTATTGACAGGTCACTTCCTCAACTTACATCTTTCATGTGATAAGATTCTTGACCTTGAGAGTCTTCCATACTCATCACTTAGTTTAGTATTTCTGCTCCAAGGAAAGACCAGAGTTACGTTTTGTCACCCACTTGGGACTACAAGTCTTATCATACATTTGTTGTGCCACTCTAATCTATGGCATAACACTAAACTTTCTTATGACTTGTACCAACTATCCCGTTGGCTGTTTTTTTTTGTCATAAGGAGAGGCTACTCATCAAGAAGAACTATCTCAAAGGTATCTCTAGATGTTATGTATAAGCTACCTGAACATATCTAGATAGGGATATTCTAATGAATTATTTTTATCAAGATAAGCTTTTCCCAAAATGATTCTGCAATTGTTCCTTAAATTAATACATCCTTATAGATGTTATGTTTATGCAGAGCATAAACCCTCAACATATGATATCCATACTATAGTATGTAACTAGGCTAATCTAAAAGTTGGCCCTTCTAGGTAACCAAACATTAATCATCTTATCAGTAGTCATGTTCTGATTTTCTCATACCATTGATAGTTCTTAGATACTAGGATTTTTTACCTTGGTATCCATTACATGTGCCAAAAACACCTCATATCCTCATCATTTCCATCTCTCTATTTTTATTACCAAATCCAATCATATAATACGACCTTTATTTCATCTTGGGACATTACTTATCACATATAACTTTGTCTTGGAACCAAAATCCAAGGCTAGCTGATACTTTTTAAAGAACCCATGTATAGGTTAGTACTAATCCATGCACATCAAGTGTCATAAGACTTACTTAATTGTTATCTCCCTACCAGGAATGAACATAAGGAAACATATTCCTTTATATTGCCCCATTATTATCCATGGTTGTTTATCAAAGAAAGAAAATTATCACCTTCTTTGATTATTGTATGAACTTTCAACTGTCCATGTGTCATTCAATCTTATTTCATCTTAGGTTCCTTGCCATCAACATAGAAGTTATAAAGATGATTACATGTCATCATTCCTTTCTTTGTGTTTTTCTATTATGTTCATGAACATTTTTTGACTATATTTATTTTCACATCATAGAAAAGATCTTTATTATTCACACATTTTTTATCGAATAAGGATCATCTTCCTTGTTCCCTTTCTCTTATAATGAGTATTGTACTTTTTAATACCTCATACACACAAATTGGTTTGAGATAAACTTAGTTTAATTATACTCTTTTGATTGTCTCTAAATGATTACTTGATCAGACTAATCAGAAAGATAGAAATCTAAGAGTCTCAGACATACCTTGGATTCAATAGATGAATACCTGGCCAGGGTATACAAGAACTAAGATTAGGCACCTTGTTTTATATCATATACCTTTCTTTTCATGTCATCCAAATTATAGGACTTAGTATCCCTGGATTTCTCCAAGCATGTCTTTTACATCCCATCTTCTTTTATACATACAAAAGTAACTATAAAACATTTTAAAGATTAATGGATAGAACATAAGTTCTCATACTTCTTATCTCTTCCTTATGTCCTCATAGGACTATTCAAAGGAAGCTCAACAACTACTTTTCTTATAACTAACAGATAAAATTAGGAGAAGACATATCAGAATGAAACAATTTCATCTGACCTGTCTCAACTCATGGATTGATTACTTCCTTAGGCTGATTCATTGCATAGAATCTTGTCGTTTCCTGTTTCCAACGTCGTGCTCTATCATTTGGTATAGATGGAACTACTTGGGATGCATGTCCACGTACTCGTGTGCCACTTCTAAACTATTTCCTTTGAGAGTCTTGTTGACTCTACCTCGGTGGTTGGTTCATTCCCTCCTTTCTTTATGAATAAAAGGATCTAATATGCCCAACCTGTCCACATATATGACATATGTTATATGTACTCCCTGGTCTTTTCAGCCTTATTACCAATGTATAAGCTAAATTAAGAGTTCTAACTGGTGGAACCTTAGGTCCTTTGCCCTTTCTTGGTAGCCATTGCCCTGTTGCACTAGGTGTTTGTTGCATTGGTGGCACCAAAAACTTCCCCTTTTTAGAGATACTAGACATCAGTTCCCGACTTTGGACAGATCTTTTTTTATTTCTACCTCATTATCCTTTACTGGTAGTCCTTTATAAAATGTCCTTCTTTCCTACACTTGTAACCAACTCTGATTCCATGTTGTATCCTAATCCTTTTGACATTTTCAACTGCTCCAACATAACTACGTTGTTCAGAAATCATGTGGGAGCCCAAAATTTCATCATCGGGAACTGGTAATCTAGGTTGTATTGCTTGTATCTGATCCTTGATATACGTTAATGCTTCCATAACCAGTCCAGTGAGAGCATTAAAAGTGGGGTTCTCTATCATGGTTAGATCAACCTGGGGATTCTCAAGAAGTCATTCTTCTCTCACCTGATCCCTTACACCTTCTCCTAGTGCAACAATATTGCTCTCAATAATGTGTTCCTCGTATTCCCCATACATCTTTAAGCTTTAATCTATCTTCTTCATAAGCAGAAGTCACTATAAGGTATACTGGAGGACACTTAGAACAGACTCAACACCTTAGTCCTATGTCTCTGTAGACTCAGCGAACCTTAAGCTTTGATACCAAAACTTTGTGATGACCTGACATTGAATCAAGCAAAATCACCACTAGTAATAATTGTAGAATAATCATAAGCAACAGATTAACCAAATCACTGAAAAGTAAAACCATTTTGCAAAGAGATCCATTTCCAAGAATATCTTACAGAAAGAACCAAACTTTATATACATCATGGTTCACATTGAATATACATTGTACCATCTCATCTTGAGGATAACGTATAATAGTTAATTTGCCAAAACCTATGCATAAGCAACATAAAACCTCGAGGCATAAAGAAAAAATCTCATATTGTTGATAAAACCTTTACGTACTGACTCCAAGGACCTGAGAGTACAGAGATGGCACATATGACTTCTATCTACAAGACACGACAGACAATACACTCAACCTGAGCTATTATTGATGTCCATGCTATTGTTGTCCTTCCTCTGCAGAACGGTCTCTACCTCCTCGTGCACGTCCACCTAAAAATTGTGGAGCCCATGGTGTGAGATAATTGTCCCAATGAGAGATATAACTTCTCACCAATAATATCAGTATCACAAGTAAGCGATATAAAACTGGGCAAAGGTTCTTTTATATTAACAAGCAAGATGAATCACCGTTATAAGAAGAAAAGAGTAATCTCTTCTCTTAAATTAATGTAGCTATCTATGATAGATCAATAAATCATTTGTTCTCTTTACAAGGAATATAAAGAAACATGTATAACATCTATCCAATTAAGATGTATAAAAGAAATGTACATCAACCAATGTCTTTTGCATTCGATCCTTAAGAAAATACACTACACGACTGATTACATATTTACAATCACACTTATGCCCAGAGGAGATGAGGTATACTACTCATACTCCAACCGACCACTCCTAAGTCAAAATTGGTACCATACAAGGTCAATGAAAGAGAAAGCTTCCAAGACCTCACCTGTCTCGGTCAGTACGAGACTACTGGTAGGACATCTTGTGTCAACTACAACTAGCTTACCATGTTATACTAATATCTTTGCTATAGAGTTATAGCTGCAACATGCACTCTCTTCATGAAGAACACTGAGCATCCCCACATTATTTTTCATCAGGAAGTCCACTGAGAATTCCTGGTTAGTTGGGAATTCCACTGAGCATCCCCGATATAAATAAGATTACATATTCAAAAATATGTATACCGAGTTAAACACTTTTCACCATTCATAAAATCCTAACACTGAATGGATATATGGTCTGGGAAACTACATGATAAGATTCCACTTGATTAATTAGGTGTATTATAGTGTCTTTTAGCATCAATCAAGTTGTAAGAAAGAATTATATCAGATGCTACATAGAAAGTTGTAATGCATTTATCAAGTACTTTCCATAATCTTTAGAACACATATAACACTTAGGATCTCAATCTCTTATCACAATTCTGGGAATTCTCATCCCTAACATTATCATCATCATGATTGATAGATTTGGGTATTCATACCCTTAGTTCATGACTGAATTATGTTACCACTTATCAGGTAACCATTTCCTCTAGGTCATTAGACCAAGGTATACATTATACTTGTTGCACAAGTATTTCACATAGATCACAACACCCATTTAAATATTTTGTCACCTCTTACTAGGAAACAACTATCTTTTAAGATTTCTGACTATATAAACATTATAATTGTTGTACAAGTATTTCACATAACTCACAAGGCCCATTTAAATATCTTGTCACCTCTCACTAGGCAACAACTATGTCTTTAGGTCATCATACCCTATAGGCATTATACTTGTTGGACAAGTATTTAGCATGGCTCACAAGGCCCATTTAAAACTGTATTATATACAACATCTTAACCTAGATATGCTCATCATCTCATGATTCCTACATGGTTAGCACTTCATGATAAAAACATTAGCAATATATAAAATCACCATGCAATACAAGAGAAATACATCCTTCCCACTATTAGGGTTAGGATTTACTATTCTAACCGATTAGGGTTTTAGATTCACATCATCACTACGTGTTATAAGAGAAATACATCCTTCCCATTATTAGGGTTAGGGTTTCCCATTTCAAATCATATCATCACCCTCCATTAGGTTTAGGGTTTTCCCCTTATTAACCGATTAGGGTTTCAAACCATATCATCACCCTTTATTAGGGTTAGGGTTTTCCCCTTATTAACTGATTAGGGTTTCAAATCATATCATCACCCTTTATTAGGGTTAGGGTTTTCCACTTATTAACTGATTAGGGTTTCAAATCATATCATCATCCTTTATTAGGCTTAGGGTTTTCACCCTTATTAAACGATTAAGGTTTCAAATCATATCATCACCCTTTATTAGGGTTAGGATTTACCTTTATTAACTAATTAGGATTTCAAGATTGTATCATAAAAGATCAAACCCTAATTCATACTCTATTAATGCTAGGAGTATAGATGTATTCTTATTAATGTGATTACCACACATGTAAAAGTTTCTCTATCATCCTCACTAGGATGTTGATTGCATCATACTCTATTAAATTGGCTCAATCCTTCTCTCAAGGTACATTGGCCCACACTTAACACACCGCATCAAACTCTTAATGTCTTAATGTATTACTTGACATAACACTATTTATGTGTTACTCCATCAAGTACATAGAATTGAGATCCTTCCATCATATTGGGCATAAAGGTGTGTAGTTGACACCATATCATACTTTCATATCATGCTGGAAGTGTAACCTTATCACCATATCATGCATCCATATCGGGCATGAGGTATATCCTCATCACCATATTGTATATAAGGTGTATCACCCATTGCCATATTGTGCATGCATATAGGGTTGCCCAACATTTAGGGTTTGTCATTTGAAGTTAGAGGTACTTAACTCCATATCGTGTTTGAGGTGAGTGCTTGACCTCATATCGTGTTTAAGGTGTATACTTGATACCATATTGTGCACAAGGTGTGCACTCAACATCATATCGTGCATTTGGTATATGCTTCATCATGGCATTGTGTTAGTGGAACATTCACCTCACCATATCGGGTTAGACCCTTATGCTCACATATATTCATCTTCAAGGGATCAATACTATCATGTGTTGAATGATAGGCAAGACAACTGGTTGAACTCTTCACAATAAACCGATCACAAAAATGATAGGGGTGTGGGGTTCCAAGGTATGTCAAGTTTCATATTATTATCTAGGGTTTCAACACCATATCAGATTAAGGTGTATAATTGACACCATGTCGTGCATGAGGTGTGGACTTGACCTCATATCATTCACAAGGTGTATTCTTGACACCATATTGTGCACAAGATGTATGTATGTGTCACTCATATCACCCATGAGATATAAACTCATCACTGTATTTAGTTACCCATCATCTAGGGTTTGTCATATTAGGTTAGAGGTATTTCAACCCTATATAGGGTTGGACCATGATGATGTCACCATCATCAAGATCAAAACCTTTGTACTTATTGTTCTAGTTCATTGACAACAATCCTAAACAACTTATAGAACTCAACAGATCATCAATTACTCAAGAGAATTCAAAATTGAAAGTAGGTCAACAAGTTCAACAAACTTGAAGGTGAATAATAACATAATTGGGTTCAAGTTATATAACCCACCTCAAGAACAAATTTAAAGCTCCAAGCTCCAAATCTTCACATTCCCAAGGTTGAATATGATCTTATAAAAGGTCCAAGTCTTGAGCTCCTCAACACCATGCACGATACCTCATCACTTGTGGTTGATATCCCTCACTTATAGAGGATATCCCTCCACTTGGTCGATATCAATTTGCTATTGCGGATACAAGGCTCTATGTACGATGCCCCTCTTCCTATGCATGATACCAATACCAATATGCATGATATATAAGAGCAAGAGGGTGGTAAATTTCCAAAAATGTCACTAATATGTGAAATGAGTGGTATATATTATTGAGGTTCATGAAAAAGTGTGTATATGAGGTGTCATCTTTTAAGCTACTAGATGCCACGTGTCCATGCATGTTTGACACGTGTACATGCATGCAATCATATTTATTTTGACATGCAAAACCCTTGAGGATAATATACATATGATATTTTGGCCATCACTTATCTTTTTGGATAAAATATCTCAACTCAATCACCACTTGATTCACAACCTGATACAACTTTTTCAAGGAAGTTGTAAACCGATACATCTCACCTCCTTGAGGTGATTTGACCATAATGGACAAGGAAAAAAGTTCACAAACCGATATGAGACTCCCTCTATGGATCCGTGGCTGAAAGGCACTCTCATAACAAGTCTACATCTCGATACAACTCATAAAAAGGCTTCAATTATACATCTTTTTTTGGTCTTTTCATCACCAAGAGTATCATCACTCAAATATGAATAAAAATGGTGTATACTTCTTTCTATCTCCTATAAATGATACATATAGGAATTAGGGACAGTCTAGAGGTGTTAATTTGCATATAAACCCTACATCTTGGGTAATTTACAATTTACACCAAAATCGGTACACAAAGCACTAGCATTATTCAAACAAGTTCAAACTCAGAATTTAGGCTTTCCACAACCCACCACCTAGCATCATTCTCTTTCTTATGATGCTAAAACACATAGGTCATGTTAAACATGTCACTTATTTCAATATAACCCCTCATATTTTGTAAATTGCATTTTGGTCCAAAATAAGAGAACATTGCTCAAACATGACCAAACTTGAAACATAAGTTTGTCACCTGATAAAATAAACAGTTTAGAGGATTATATTAAAGTTATAAGAAACTTATTTAAGCCAAACAAATAGGGTTATCCCTAAACCCAGTTCAGGGATTTTACACTTTCTTTCTTGGATATAGCAATACTAGCAATATTTATAAAGTGTTTAACATTGAATTGTCTAAAGTTGAAGAATTTATCAATGTTCAATTTGCTGAGACTAACCCCTCTATTTCCAAGAATATTGTTAATGATAAGGTGTTAGATGAGGTAATCCCTCACTTGAAAGAGCTCAACATTATTGATAAAGGAAAATAGGTGATAGTTGAATAAGAAGAGAAAGAAGAAGAAAAGAAGGATCAAATCCCCTCTTTGTAAAGAATCATCCTAAAGAGCTCATTATAGGTAATATTTTTTAAAGGATGAGGAAGCGAGATGCATACAACAAGAAATAATTTGACTACTCTTGCATCTCTCAACTTGATTCAAAGAAAATCAATGAAGATCTCAAGGATGATGAGTGGATCCTATCCATGTAAGAAGAGTTAGAATAGTTCGAGAAGAACAAGATGTGGACCTTAGTGCTAAGACCAAATGATAGGAAGATCATTGAGTGAGTCTACCACAACAAGCTTGATGAAAGTGGGAAGTGGTAAGAAGCAAAACAAGGTAGTATCTCAAGGTTATAACCAACAAGAATATATTGATTTTGATGAAGCTTATGCATGAGTTGCTAGACTTGAATTTTTTACATTGCTACTTTCTTTTGCTAGTTATGAGATTTTCCTGCGTTATCAAATGGATGTTAAAAGTGTGTTTTTGAATGGTACAGTAGAAGAGGAAGTCTATGTGGCTCAAACTCCCAATTTTGAACATGATAAATTTCCTAAGCATGTTTATTTGTTACAAAAATCTCTCTATGGACTTAAACAAACCCTTAGAGCTTGGTATGAAAAACTAAAGAACTTTTTGTTAGACAATGGGTATATCTTGGGCTTAGTCAATTCTACTCTATTTCTAAAACACACTTCTAGCAACTTTTTGATCATTCAAATTTATGTTGATGATATTATTTTTTGGCAGAACTGATCTTGATCTTTGTAAGGAGTTTAGTTTTCTTATGCAAAGTGAGTTAGAGATGAGCATGATGGGGGAGCTTACTTTCTTCCTCAGCTTCCAAATCAAGCAAACCAAGGAATGTAACTTTATAATCCAAGGCAATTACACTAGTAAACTACTGAAGTGCTTTGGGATGGAGAACACCAAGCCGATGGACACCCCCATGTCAAACACCGCCAAACTTAACAAAGATGAAGGAGAACGTGTATGAGAATCTATACAGTGGTATGAGTGGAAGTTTACTTAATTTAAATGCCTCTAGACCAAATAAAATGTCTAGTGTTGGCTTGTGTCCTCACTTTGAATCAAGTACTAGAAAATCACACCTCATAGAGGTTAAGAGGATTTTGATGTATCTAGCCAAAACTCAAAATGTTGGACTATGGTATCCCAAATCAAGGGACTTTAGTCTTACTGCCTATAGTGATACTGATTATGTAGGGTGCTTGATAAATAGAAAGTGCACAAGCGGCACTTGCTTCTTCCTAGGACCATGATTGGATTCTCGGTTCTCTATGAAACAAATCACAATGGCTCTTTCAACTATCGAAACTGAATACATTGCAGCCGAGAGTTGTTGTGCCCAAATCCTATGGATGAAACAAATTCTCCAAGACTTTAATATTAATTTTGATGCTTCTCCTATCTATTGTGACAATAATAGTGCAATTAATCTTTCTGATAATTCTATATTGCACAGTAGAGATAAACATATAGAGGTTCATCATCATTTTCTTTGTGACCACATTTCCAAGAAGGATATCTATATCATGCATGTGTACATAAAGAATCAACTTGCGAACATTTTCACTAAAGCTCTAGCTAGAGAGAAATTTATTTTTATTAGATCAAAACTTTTCATAACTACTCTTGATGATATTGACATGAAATCTACCTATATGTTATCACTCCTATATGTTTATTGCTCATAATTGGTCTGATTTTACTTGGAAGTGCTATAATTGACATGTTTTTATATATTGTTTTATTTTTTTTTGACTATTTTTCACAAACGGCTATTGTACCACAAAATAGTATCCAATGATCAATGTAATGTTCCTCAATATGTTTAAAATACATCATAGTATAGAAAAAGAAGTTTATATAGCACATAGAGGCTTCGAATTACATTTTCTATGTTTCGGACAGGCTGACCATCGGTTGAGTTTGATTTGATACTACTAGACCGATCCCTAGCTGAGAATTGAACTGACATACTAGTTTTCTTAAGCTTCTGATACACAAAACTTGACAGATTGTGCAACTGGATGCAAATTAAGAAAGGGACCGACCAACTCTTTTCCCTCTCAACCAGAGAAATTTGACCAAATACCCATCGTCTAGTATTCACCCTCAAACCCTTGGATTGACCAATCCCTCCTACACCCTTCCTAGCCCTAGATCAACCTTTCTTGCCTCTCTAACCCATGACCTAGGTGGTTTGGCGACCTGCCTTGTGCATTTCCTCTCTCGTTTGGTGGTTATGTTCTCTATATCCTACCTTATGGCCTGCAACCATAGGAACAGATCTGCCCCAACTGGAGCAACATCCGCAACAGCTGCTACAAGGCATGTATGCACCTCTTTCATCTCAAAACAAGCCTTGAATGGGTATAAGGAACTCCTTCCTAGGAACCCCTTTCCATTTTGAGCCTTTTTTAAACCTTAGTTTGCAATGACTGAAGTGATTAAAGAGGTTGCTAAGGTGTTCAAAACACATCATCTTAGTGCTTTATGTATAGAGCGTGTGTGCTTCAGAAATCCATGTCAAGCACAAAGGTTGCCCACATGTTTTTTGCAAATCTCACGTGGAACTATAATACCCATGCGACACCACCTTATACCCAAGTCATCTTGACTTTGATGATAGCCGGTACCAAGATAACAATATTTGAGGATTCTTTGAATACCTATTTCTCTAGAACTGATGTCATATCTTCTTGGGTGGCTTCTAATATGAAATACCATGACCTTTTGGACCCTGAAGGTTTCTACAAGAGCTTTGATCCTATGCTCACCCTTCCTAACATCCATAAGTTCCTGAAGAAACCAGACATCCCATATAGGAAGAAGTCAACCCTACCCTCCTCTTTCAAGACAATAATGATTTCCGTAGTGCTCAATTGCAATATCCATCCCAAGAGGAACCAAACAAAAATTGCAAAGAACATGACAATGATCATGTATTATCTCTTGAATGATATCAGTGTCAGGTGGGCTCATTACATTCGACAACATTTAACCTGCTTTGACTCTAGGAAGAATACCACATACACACATCCCCCATATCCAAACCTTATATGTGGTGTGTTAGCTCACCATAATGAACAATCCCTCTTCTATGGACTTGGATACAATCCAAGTCGCAAAGGGGTTTGCATTAGTGAGACAACCATCAAGAAGACCTTTCTACCTACCTCTTCTTCCACTGCACCAGGTGCCTCTACCTCCACTCAGGCCCCTCCACCACCACCACCACTCTGACCAGACTGTGTCTCATTTTCTAGTATCTAATGAAGACCTCCTGGGATATATAATACATAAATAGGCATATAACCTTAGTGTTTAGGATCATCTTCACCAGGACCTCTGCCAGATTATGTCACATATGAACCTGTGCTACAACCATCCCAACCCACCCTACCTGGCGTACCTCGGTGTTGACTATGCCTCTTATGCATACAATGAGTTTTACTCTGACCCCCACCTCCTATTGCTTCTGCTGCAACCCCTACTATTGATGGTGGACCTACTCTTGCCCCTGACAGTCTTCCTCTTCTATCTATGCTTATTGGCCCCGTTGACACTCTACTTGTTGGTTATGATGGGTTTCTACTCCCATCTTTCTACAAGTAAATGAATTACATGCATGTGACATGTCTTGGGCTGAGAAGAATGCATGGTGGCATGGTGCACATTCTTTTAATACTCCTACTAATGAGGAGATTCCAAACCAAGACACTGAGGATGAGGCTGATGTTGAGGATGTTGATGGCTCTGATGCTGGTCATGATGGATCTTTTGATGGATATAATGGTGAGGATACAATTGTTACCACTGATGCACCATATGATTGAGATGAGGACTATCAACCCGCGGATGATGATGATAATGAGGAAATAGTTGATAAAGTAGATGTAATACATGTTTAGCTTTGTAGTCTATTAGAGTGCTCATATATATCTTTTTATAGACTATCTTGTATTATACGTTTGGGAACTGAATCTAAGGCTTACTATTTTATCATCTTGTCATTTTCCGTTGGTTTGAGTTTTTATTCCGAGAGGACATGTTTGGTGTTGTGATCTTAATCTTCTGTACCTTAACTCTTTATTTGACTATATCTTATGAGTTATTAGTATGTTATCCCATATTTTTATTGTGACTCTAGATTTCTTGTTTCTCTCTATTTTTGTTTCTATTTGGTACGTGCTATGTGTGGTTGCTTATTTAGTTTGTGCCTGTGGTGAAGACCCATTCTTTATAGATCTTATACCCCCTACTTTTTTGCAATGATAAAGGGGGACAATAATATGAGAGCTCATCATGTACTATAGGTACCATAATGGAGAAATGAGCTCAACCATATTGAAATTATTACTTATTTGATTCTTTTCTAGTCAATTATCTAAAGTATCATGAGACTTTTTAGAGGTAGCATATATTTGTGCTATGGCTTTTTGTGGAAAGACTAACCATGAAGGTAAAAGTAAGCATGAATTGAGGGGGAGAAGTTAACATTGTCCATTCATGTATCCCCTTACAATTCTCAAGGTAAAAGGCTTTAACTTTCATATCCTTTTCAATATGTTAAGGAATGGTTTGTCATTCCCAAAAGGGGGAGAATGTTGACCTGAGAGTTACACATTGTCCATATTTTTTTAATGACTTAACCATTCCATTCATACGTGACTATTATTTCTACTTGAGATTGATTTTAGTCTTTAGGTACATGAAAAGGATAATTTCAATCAAGCCCTAGGTTGATCAAGTTTAAGTCAAAAGCAATGCAAATGCACTTTTTTTTAAAACAAGATAAAACCGTTAGGATGATTATTGTAATCATTTGAATTGATGTAATGGCTTGTAACTAAGATGAGAAAGAATTAGGAGCCCTAAATTTGAATTCTTAGCCACTCTAATGAAATCTTCCAAAATTGATTACATGGTGTTTTTTGGTTGAGTTTTACCTGTGACAAACTTGACAAATCCCCTTGATGAATTCTGAGATAATTCAAGTTTAGTAGAGTTTATCATACACATAACTCTACCGATCCCTGCACTGGCCAAAACTGATTTCAAGCGATTGGTCGAGTCTCATCTAGGATAAACTTGATAGATGCTTCAAAATTAGCTTTGTCACATAGTGCAGTCGGTCGAGTTACCTTTATGAAAAGTCGACCGAGTGCACTATATGGAGAATGTTGAAAAAATGATTTTAACCATAGGAGTGTTGCAAAACTCAAAAATATATCTGTTGCAACACCCCAAATGGCTAGAAAATGTTCCTTAATGATACTAGCCTCTAGTGGACACCCAAAACTATTAATAGGACCTCTTGGAGTTTATTTCAAGGTTGCTCCTTTATTATACCCAAGATCCTAGCTATGGTTGAGGGCATACATTCCAGTTGAGCCTCTTTCTCACTATTGTTTGCAAATCAAAATGTCCATATGAGTGAGATAGGATTTGTGTGAGATATCTACTTCATTGTATACTTGTAGAGCTCTCAAAGATACCCTTACCTTAACCCCTTTCTTTAAGACCAAGTTGGTGAAAGCTTTGCCAAATGAAGGAGAAGGTGTACAGCTTCTACAAGGTGAAGGAGAAGGTGCAATAGCTTCTCCAAGGTGAAGGAGAAGGTCATGGTTGAAGATCTGAGAGTAGAGTGGGCAAATACTTCAAGGAAGAAGACTCAATGAAAGAAGGGGATCTCCTTGGAGAAGGTGTCCAAATTCTTAAAGGAGTGGGTAATATCTTGTAGAGGTAGAGGATCTAGCTCCTCTGGACAGGTAAGACCCTGGTTGGTTATCGCCTCCCTATTCCTCAAATGGAAGGTTGGGCATCCTTGACCCGAAAAAGGAAGGTCATCTTGTATGTATTAAAATGGAATATAAGTATACATTGGTCGCAAAATCTTAGGTCTTGATCTATCTAGGTAGTGGACTGACTTTCACCTAGTTTGGAGATTGGAACCACTCTAAATAGCTCACGTGCTTGTGTTTATACAATCACTATCATCCTTGCTATGTAATTTTAGTTGCACTACAAATTTAATATTTGCAATCCCATACATTATAGTAACTTGAAGGTCAAATGAATTTTGTGCAAGTGCTTTTAGCTCTATTCACCCCCCTCTAGAGCCCATTTGATCCTACATTTATAATGACTATAATTATTTTCTTACATTTATGGATGATTTTTCTATAATGACATTGCTTTGTTTACTTTGAACTCATGATGAAGTGTTTACATTAATTTGCGAGTCTCACAAGTTGCTTTTGGTTCAATTTTCAACGTCTATTAAGATTCTTTGAACTGACAACATCCTTGAATATATCCAAAAGGATGTCGCCTTAGGGATGATTCATGAGCTCTCATGTGCATACTTGCCACAAAAATTGACATTATCTAGTGTAAAAATCATCATTTACTTGACATTACACACTCTCTTCTCATTCATGCCAACTCGCCTAAGACTTTTTGGCCTGACGCAGTCCTCACTGCTTTCTTTCTTATTAATCTTCAACCTTCCTCTATTCTTAAGAAGCACACTCCTTTTTCCATTATTTATCCGTAGTCCACACTATTCCCTAGACCACATTGGGATTTTGGTTGTGTCACCCTCATTCATAGTTTTGATCCCAAGGTCGACAAACTCCCCCCACCCAAGCTATCATAACAACATTTCTTGGTTATCCTTGTTCTAAAAAATGATACAAATGTCTTAAACCTAACTTTGAAAGAATATATGTCTCTATAGACGTCACCTTTCATGAGAATGAAATGTTCTTTTTCTCATCCTCACCCCCATTGATCATACTAATACTATGGCCTCGTTTCCTGATCCATTCATCCCAACACCACCACCACCATCTCCACCACAACTGGTGCATGAAAGATAAGTCCCTAGTTGCATGTGCATCATCATTGTTAGTTCCAAACCAATCCAATCTATCGGTGGAACTACATAATGGTATACTCTCTTGTTCTATTAAACATTCCATTTACAACACTTTTTTGTCTTGCCTCTTCCTTTGCTACTACACCAGACATAATATATGCTTCTAAGTGTCCAACAGATGCTTTGTGCCAACCTGGATAAAAAGCTACCATGATGGAAGAAATGTGGGCTCTTCACAAAAACAATAAATGGGATCTTGTGACCCCACCCAATGGAAAAAATATCATAGGATGCATATGGATTTTCTCTATAAAGAATAAGTCAGTTGGTTCTATTGAACAACCCAAGGCACACCTAGTTGCCAAAGCATATACTCAAACCTTTTTTGTGGATTAGTTTGAGACAATCTCTCTAGTAACAAGGATTGCCTCTATCTACACCGTTATATCCATTGTAGTTCACTTGAATGGCCTCTTTACCAGCTCAACATCAAGAATGCATGTCTTCATGGAGATCTCTTGGAGGAAGTCTACATACAACAATTGCTTGAGTTTGTTTTTGAGGGAGCATCTCCTCAAAAAGTGTGTCATCATTGACAATCTCTATGTGGACTCAAGCAATTTTCAAGGGCTTTCTTCAATAAGTTAAGTGATGTCCTAGGAACCTAACTTTCAAAGATTGCCCACATACCGCTCCTTGTTTTTCTCCAAGTCCTCCAAAGGCCATGTTATAGTTATTGTATATGTTGATGACATCATCATCATCGACTATGGGGATATCCCATCTCAAGTAGTCTCTACATGCATATTTCCACACAAAATACTTGGGCACCCTACAATACTTACTTAAAATTGAAGTCCTATGACCAACCTCTGGGATCAGTAGGTCACAACAGTGATATGTCTTGGATCTGATTCAAGAGGCCAACATGGAAGAAGCAAAACTAGTTTCTGGAATGTCATACAAAGCATATGAATGAATGAGAACTCTTTGTCAATCCAGGGCAGTATCATTGTATAGTTGGGAAGATGATCTACTAGTCTAATACTTGACCATATGCTACCTATGTTGTTGAGGTAGTCAGTCAACACATGAGTACACCACTCCAGGTCCACTAGTCTAGCATTGAACGGATTCTTCTCTATGTCAAGAGTACTCTAGGACAAGGATTTCTTTTCAAACATCCTAAGTTGAAAGTACTATCTATCTCCAAATATGAAGATGCAGATTGGGCTGGTGATTCTAAAGATTTATGGTCCACTTCCATCTATTTTATCATTATCACACTCACTCATTTTCCTAGAGGAGTAAGAAATAGGCAATGGTAGCTCGCTCCAGGACGATGCAGAATACCAGGCTATTTATCATGCATGTTGTGATCTATAGCGGGTCCAGTCCATCTTTATTGAGTTTGGAATTCATTTTCAAACTCCAACTACTTTATACTATGACAACTAAGAAACTATACACATAGCTAATAATCCAGTCTTCCACGATAGCAGAAAACACATTGAAGTTGACGGCCATTTTGTGCAGGACCTGGTCAAAGGCAAGCATATCGTCACTCCTCACATTAGTATAGGTGATCAACTTTCAGACATCCTTAACAAACCTTTTCCTCATGCTTTATTCAAGTATATGGACATCAAGTTGGGACTTCATAATGTTTACTCTCCAATTTGAGAGGGTGTGTTAGTATAATTGAATAGTTCGGCTTAGGCCCATTATATTTTCCCTTATTTATGTTTAGTCGATGTCCTCCCTAGCTCATATATAGAGGAGACTCAATACACCTTTTTTTATTGAAAGCACTGGTTTTTAGAAGACCATATTTTTTTGATGAGTGTCCCTTTTAGCAAAAAATTTTGTGAAAATAAAAGTTAAGTATGAAATGACTACTTGACAAAATATGGTTTTTGGATTCCTAAAAGTTGATCGTGCTTATGCTTTTCTTATTAGTATATTCCAAATGATGGACTAGGCATGCATATATCACTAGTGTAGTGTGTACTATCCTCATTTATTATCTTATGATTCTTTTTTACAATTAGTGAGGTATGCCATGTTTTCCACAATGCCTAATTGGACATTTTTGTATAGAATTCTAGGAATTTCAAGTAATCTCTTCCACCAATAAACAAACTCATAGAAATATGAGGTTTTCGATTTCGTTCTCTACAAAATAGAAACCCTACAATCCACCAACTTATATATTGTGGGATCCATACTTTACAAAACTAGATTACTCGAATAGTCCCTCCTAGAAGTCCCTTATGGATCTATGTGCCTCTTATATGTAACACACTCATTGTGTATGCTACCTTGAATGTGTAACTCTAATGATACGTTCTAATGTATACACCCTTCAGACTGGAGTCTCTTCCCTACCAATGAGTAGAAGATATATTAACCAATGAGACTAGCACTATACTTTCCAAACCTGCAACCATCCTATTCGCTTCTTTGTACAAAACCTACACATGTTATCCTTATCATTTAGAACCAAGAGTTAATTTTGAAAACCCTTCTATATCTTTAGGGGGCCTGACCACTTAAGATCCTAATGATTCTTAAGTCATCTACTTCCCCCATAAGTTGAAACTCCCAGATACCCCCAAAAACCTTCAAACTTGCTCTAAGGCAACCTGATGGCACACCAAAGTGTCATTTTCCTAGCATGGCCCCTCAAAACCTCCCATAACAAGTCCCATTTAGTTCCTTAGAATGCCTTCTATCGCTTACCCTTTAGGACCTTGTCTTTCAACTCCACTAACTACCCTTATGTTTAAACACATCTTTAACCTATCGAAACTCCATATATACATGCCATTTAACCCCAATCATTATTAAAAAAACATTTTTCCATATAGTTTCTAACTCACATGAGTCCCCAATTTCTTGATCGTAACATATTAAATTGTGATTCTAAAAATACTTTTGGATATTCCCATATCCTCCTACTTCCCAACCTATTACCATCATATATAGTCGCATAATGTTCACACTAGATGCTATAGAAAATCACAATAAAGATATCTCCTTCTACATAGAGCCAACTTTGATCATATTCTCTCATACAAACATTCCTAAGAGCCAACCCAAAAATATATTTGTCATAAAGTTAAAGAAATCAATATTGTAGGAAAATTAGGTGCATATATAGGCAACATAAACAAAAAAATTTAAATGATCATTTCCCAAAATAGCAAGATCACGTCGTCAAAAATGTATCTAGGAAGGAAAGGTTTGCAAGGTTATACCTGACCTTGGACCAAGAACATCGACATTACCCTTGTAGTAGCATCATGTGTCTTTCTCTTTAGGAAACAACACACTCCTTCGGTAGTGAAAACACTCGCACATTCATCTCCACCAGCCTCCTACTGTAGCACCACATACAATGGCTGATGATGTCCTCCTAGTGATAAATGATGGCCTCTCACTTCTAGAGTAGTCCATGCAGACCACCATGAACTCCATGTTGTGCTACTAGAGCCAATGGGAAGGAGTTGTCCCCTTATTTTGATGTGCTAGTTGTCAACATGATCTCCCACAATTGATCCTCAATTGTTCTCTTCATCGATATCCCTCCCTTGAATAGGTAGGACTTTCTCAAGCTCTCTGTTGGTTACCATAATGAGATAATATATAAATTGGAAGAGCCACTAATTCTCAATTATGTGTGTTAGAATGCCACCAGTACCCCTCTATTTATAGTAGAGGCCAAGGTTAGGGTTCCCAGTCTATGTGGGAGTAGAAGGGTTCTAAATCATGAATTTTCTAGAACTTACGAATGGAAAACCAGTCATCTTGCATATATAACTAGTCCTCTCATGATAGAACAAGCCGTCTCATTTAGCAAGACAGTTGTTTCATGCAATATCCTATTCATAATCAAATTGGTATTCAATTTCTGATTAATGTTATTCATGACGTCAACATCAATACTTGTTCCAATCAAATTGGCAACTAACCAAGTGACCCATAGGGTGAAGCAATCATCTCACATAGTGAAGTGATCATTTCACATTGTGAGACATTCATTTCACTTGTCCAGTTCAGGATATACCCAACCAATATTGATTACTATTTACTTGACACTCCAATCAATCAGTTCAACACTTGAACTGATCAGGTTTAGAGTCAAGTCAGTCAATTTTGAATAATAGTTGTTTAATTGAATACCTAAACACCTTTAGTATTCAAGAAAAACATCATTAATAAATATAATCCTTAAATCCAAGTGTATCCTATGTGTGTGACCTTATAGGTCCATAATTACATTGGCAATGAATGTTCATAACCAAATATGACATCACAATCAAAGAGCAGTGCCTAGTCACACATCATTTCTACCCAAGTAATTCAGAAAGTTTGAGAACAACTTCAACCTACAATCTGTGACTAGTGTTACCGTGATCGTATAGTTCCTTTGTCTCTTATATCTGGATTTTACTCGAGGCATGGAATCATCATCCTCTTAACATCCAATCCTTATTCCTTGAACGAGAGAAGGCTGTCTGAGATGCTAGTAATATCATATATTGAGTCATATGAGTACGGAAATACATTCCTCAATCTCTCTTATTAAGAGGCCCTGGATATCAATCTCTTGTACGAGGGACAAATCCCATGTACATCAGTCACATTCAATCCCCATGTGTCATAACTACCCAATCATCACCATTATGTCAATCCTTATTCAGGGTTACAATTGATGATGTCAAAGTATACTGAATGACATGTAATGAATGTAGGACTTTAGGTCTAAGAGCCACAATCACTACTATCACTATGAGAGATGATTTTGACTACCATTCCATGGCCTCCATGTATCACTCTTATGGTGGGTCTATCCGATAAACTGTTCACTACCTGATTGCTTGACTTGATATCATATATCATGGCTAATGAGACTTTGTCATCAGTAAACTCACACTCTAGTCTTATGTATTACTGTTGTCTATTTTTCTTCCATAGTAATATCCGACTGGGACATAACAAGAATGTATGTACTCTATAATACATATGATCTCATTCCATTCATATGTATCTAATATGTGTGTTAAAGATTGTTTTTAGGCATTAGGTACATGAAAAGGATCCAAAATCCAAAGCCCTAGAATGGCTTAAGTTCAAGTCAAAGAGCTACAAGTGTGCTTTTGTGGAAATCTATGTAAATGAACTTAGAACATTTTTGTAATCACTTGTAATGATGAATTGACTTGTAACTTAGATGAGAAAAATTATTGGGACCTAAAACACCAATGATAGATCACTTTAGATGCATTTTCAAATATTGACATCAAGTTGTCAATCGGTCGAGTTTCCCCAGGACAAACTCGACCGATCCATCTTGGTCGATTTACTGAAGATAGCATCGGTCGAGTTGTGTTTACACAGAACTCAACCGATCGAGTAGCTGACCATTTTGAGTTTAAATGGTCGGTCAAGTTTTTTCAGGACAAACTCGACTGATCATTTGAATATCAGCCTTGTCGTTTACTTGATCGGTCGAGTTATCTTTATTAAAACTCGACCGATTGCACTGTACAAAATTTGTAGAAAAAAGTGATGTGACCGTTGTTGAGTGTTTTGAGCGAAAATAGAGTCGTTTCTTTGAACATAAAATGGCTATTTTCATATCTAAGTGTCCCACAACTTAAAGGGGCACCCTCAACTATAAATAAACCCTCTTGGAGTTCATTCCAAGGCTGCTCATTCATTGCAAACTTGGTGCTAGCATAGTTGAGAGTGTTCTAACCCTTTGATCCCCTTTCTCTCTCTACCTTCAAGTCAAATTTGTGAGTATGAGTGAGATAGGTTCCTATATAAGAGAGCTACTCCATGTATTGATGTAAAGCTCTCCTCCTCCATCTTCCTACCTCCATTTCTTTGAAGATCAAGGCTGAAGATCTTCTCCGAGTGAAGGAGAAGGAGTTGCTATTCTTCAAGGTTGAAGAAAGAAAGGTGCTCTGGGTCTCCAAGTGAAGGATATAGGTGATCAAGATCTCCAAGTGAAGGAGATGTGCAATGCGTGACACTCAAGGAAGATATGTAATCCCTTGAAGGCAGAAGACTTGAAGAAAGGAGTGGGTAAGTCCATGTTGATGGCTGAAGACTCCATGGTTCAAGTGGGTAAGCTCCTTCTACATTTTGAAGATCTTTGCTTGAGGTACTAAGCCCTTGGATCTGTGGTTGTTGTATATTGTAATCTTATTGTGGAATATAAGAGTACCAAGATTGCAAATCCTAGAGACTAACTCAATCTAGGTACTGGATTGACATTGCTCCTAAGTTTAGGACATGGAACCACTCTAAACCACCTGTCCAAGTGCTTGCTCTTCCTTGTCTTTCATCCTTGCTATGCATGTTAGATTAAGACTTCAAATTGCTGCTTGTTTAAGTTTCTGCACTTAATATAATTTGGTGGTCTAATCTATTTTGTGATAATTGTGAAGCTCTATTCACCCCCCTCTAGAGCCCATTGATCCAACACGTGGTATCAGAACAGGTTTTCTCCAAGCTACTTTAATAAGTAAGAGCAGATGGGCGATTTCTCTCTTAGATCCCTCAATCTAGAAGGGAACTTCTCCATGAGACCTACGGTCTTTGACGACACCAAATTCCTTTATTGGAAGAGAACAATGCAATTCTATCTACAAGGTGTGAGCTATGAGATGTGGAAGGTTGTCCACCTCAAGTATGAATACCCAAAGGGGGATATCTCAACTTAGACTGAAGCACAAATGAAGCAAGCTCAATTGAATGAAAAGGCAGTGAGCATCATCTATGCATCCCTCACCCCATCCAAGTTCAACCGAATCTCCATTTGGGACACCGCACATGAAATATGGAACAAGCTATGTGTCACCTATGAAGGTACGGAGCAAGTCAAGGAAGCTAAGATCTACATGCTTGGTGGGCTTCTTGAAAAGTTCAAGATGGGCAAAAATGAAAGAGTGCCTGATATGTACACTAGGCTCAATGTGATCATCAATGGATTGGTAGCTCTTGGGAGTGTGTTGGATAGAAGCATTATCAACTCTAATATCTTGAGATCTATTCCTAAGAGATGGGAGCCCAAGGTTACTTCAATTGAAGAAGTGTACAAGCTAAGTGAGTTGTCAACTGAGGAGCTGGTTAGTAACCTCCAAGCCCATGAACCTAGGCTTTACAAGCAAGAAGAGGAAGAGAAAAGAGAAGAGAAGGAGTCCAAGAAGATAAAGGATACAACCTTCAAAGCTCAAATTGAAGAAATGATGCGGCAGCAACAACTTTCTCTAAAGTCTCCCACTCCCTCCTCAAGTGAAGATGAAGGCCCAAATGAGTATGAAGCAAACTAATCCAAGGGCAAGAACTTCAAAGGGAAGCATTCCTCCTCAACTCCAAGATGCTATGAATGTGGCCAAAAAGGTCATTTCATGAGTGACTACCCAAAGACCAAGAAGAGTCATCACAAAAGTAGCCACAAGAAGGACAAGGAGTACAAGAGAGAAGGAAAGTACATGAGGAAAGAAAAGAAAGAGAGAAGATCTAAAGATGCAACTCATGCAGCTTGGGATGAGTTTTCCTCAAGCTCTTCAAGCTCCGAAGATGGATAATGCGACCTTGCTCTCATGGCCTCTACTAGTGAAGATGTTGGTGAGGTAAGTGAGGTATGTGAAGTAAGAATTGTTAACTTGCATGAACTATCTAAGGAAACTCTTATTGATATGCTTAACAAATTCCAATCATCATTTACTAAATGCAAATCTAATAGGAAAAGATTTGGCAAGATAGTTGATGATCTTTATTCTAAAATTGATATTCTTGATAAAAATGAAAAGTTGCTCCTTGATAGCATAGACTCCTTACAAGGGCAACTTCTTGACCTTAAGCTTCAACATAATGGAGTAGAGGTTGAGAATGGTGTCTATCTTAAGACTATTGAAAAACTTAAGGATGACAACCCAAAATGCCAAGATGAGTGAGATGTTCTCAAAACTGAAAATGTAGAATTAAATCTCATTGTTGATGCTAGGAGGAAAGAAGTTCGTGCTTATCAAAAGGAAATTTTTTTGCTTAAATATGAAAATGCCAAATTGCTTGCTCAAGTTAATGATTTATCTTCTAGACCTATGTTGCAAAGTAATGAAGTTGCCAGCATAGCTTTAAAAAGAGATTCTTTTCACACTAAAGCCCTTAGTTTAGAGGCCGACCTATTGCATTCTAGAGATGATCTTTCTAGTCTTTCTTTAACTGTCATTAATATTAGTGATGATAATGCTAAGATAAGATGTTCTTTGCAAAAGTTTCTTACGGGTAAGAAATCCCTCAATGATGTCCTAGAACACTCTACCAAACAAATTGGTACTAGTGGTTTGGGATATGATGGGACTACTTCAAAAGGTAAGAGCAAGAACAAGAACAAGGGTAAGAAGGCGAGTGTGGAACCTCCTATCTTCCATGGAGAGTCTTCCGACTCTAAGAACCCTATGGTATGTATCCATTGCAAATGTGATGATCATTACTCTACCTACTATACTTAAAAGCTCAAGGGGACCAACCCAAAGATGAAATGGGTCCCCAAGATAACCCAGGATCCCAAAGTTTGAGTTGGGTTCTGACATCCTTCTTTCTTGCAGGTTAAAAAGAGATGGATTGTTGATAGTGGTTGTTCTAAGCACATGACGGGTGAATTCAACCACTTCAACAAGTTTGTGAGAAAGAAAGGAGGATCGGTAACCTTCAGTGACAACAAGAAGGGTAAGGTCATAGGTGAGGGTGATGTGCGCAATGAGTTATGTATCATAAATGTTTTGCCTGTTGATGGTCATAATGGATATCTTGTGTTGTTTACATCTTTAGAATGTTTGCTTCTAGATTCCCTCTCCTACAATGTCATATATATGGGAACTAGAAATGGTAATCTTTATGTTATTGTTATTGATGGTCTTAATCCCATACTTGATAGATGCTTGGTTGTGGATAAAAATGATATTTCTCTTTGGCATCGCCGTTTGGGTCATGTGAATATGCATCAAATGAAGAAGTTGAAAAAAAAGTATTTGGTTCGAGGACTTCCTAAATTGGATTTTGATAAGGATGAGGAATGCCAACCTTGTATACAAGGGAAACAAACCAAATCCTCCTTCAAGTCCAAAGTATTCATGAGTACCAAAAGAGTTCTTGAGCTTCTTCATATTGATCTACTCGGAGCAATGAGAATGCAAACGCTTCATGGTTCCAAGTATTGTCTTGTTATTGTTGATGATTTCTCTCAATATACTTGGACCTTCTTTCTCGTTTCTAAAAGTGATACTCTTGATGTTTTCTCGAGCTTTTATAAATGGGTTGAAAATGAAGTTTCTTGCCAGATTGTTTCTATCCACAATGACCATGGGGGAGAATTTGAAAATGATATTTTTTAGCATTTTTGTGAAAGATCTGGTGACTCACACAATTTCTCTTCTCCTTGTACGCCTCAACAAAATCGGGTAGTAGAGAGGAAGAACAGGTCACTTCAAGAGATGGCTATGACTATGCTTCTTGAATATGATATTCCTAAGAAGTTTTGGGTCGAAGCCGTTAGCATTGCCTGTTTTGTGCAAAACTGAGTTTTTACACACCCTTCTTTGAAGAAAACCCCCTATGAGCTGTGGCGTGGTAGAAAGCCATCCATTGATTTCTTTCATGTTTTCATATGTCCTTGTTTTGTTTTAAACATGAAGGATTCTCTTGATAAGTTTGATCCAAAATATTACAAGGCTTTCTTCCTTGGCTATAGCACTACAAGCAGGGCATATAGAGTATTCAATATTGAATTGTCTAAAGTTGAAGAATCTATAAATGTTAAGTTTATTGAAACTAACCCTGTTGTTGGCAAGAATGTTGTTGATAATGATGTTGCAGATGATTTCATTCCTATCTTGAAAGACCTCAACATTGACAAGAAAGGTAAGCAGGTGATTGAAGAAGAAGATGAAGAAAAGAAGGATCCTACTCTCCGCTTTGCTAAGAATCATCCCAAAGAGCTAATCATTGGAAACCCATTTGAGAGAGTGAAGACACGAGCTGCTCACAACAAAGAACAATCATATAGTGCCTTCATCTCACAACTAGAGCCAAAGAACATCAAAGAAGCCCTTGGTGATGAGGAGTGGATCCTAGCCATGTAAGAAGAGCTAGAGCAATTCGAGAAGAATCATGTGTGGACTCTAGTACCAAGACCAAGTGATAGAGAGATCATTGGCACCAAATGGGTCTACCATAACAAGATAGATGAGCAAGGAAAAGTGGTAAGAAACAAAGCAAAGTTAGTAGTACAAGGTTACAACCAACAGGAAAGTATTGATTTTGATGAAACTTATGCTCGTGTTGCTAGATTAGAATCTATTCGTATGCTACTTGATTTTGTTAGTTACAAAAATTTCTTGTTATATCAAATGGATGTTAAAAATGCATTTTTGAATGGTAAAACCGAGGAGGAAGTATTTGTTGCTCAACCTCCAGGCTTTGAAAATGACAAGTTACCCAATCATGTTTATTTGGTGTAAAAAGCTCTCTATGGACTCAAACAAGCACCTCGAGTTTGGTATGAGAAATTAAAGAACTTTTTGTTAGATAATGGGTATGTCACGGGCAAAGTTGATTCTATCTTGTTTCTAAAACACACTTCTAGCAATTTTCTTATAATTCAAATTTATGTTGATGATATCATTTTTGGCGAGACTGATCTTGATCTTTGTAAGGAGTTTAGTTCTATTATGCAGAGTGAGTTTGAAATGATCATCATGGGTGAGTTGACTTTCTTCCTTGGCTTTCAAATCAAGCAAACAAAAGAAGGATACTTCATCAACCAAGGCAAGTACACAAATGAACTACTCAAGCACTTTGGGATGGAGAACATGAAGTCGATGGATACACCCATGTCCAACACTGCCAAACTTGACAAAGATGAAGAAGGTGAGAAGGTAGATGAGAAGCTCTATAGAGGCATGATTGGAAGTTTACTTTATTTAACTGCCTCTAGACTTGATATTATGTTTAGTGTTGACTTGTGTGCTCACTTTCAATCAAGCCCTAGGAAGTCACATCTTATTGTTGTTAAGAGGATTTTGAGGTACTTAGCCAAAACCCAAAATTTTGGACTATGGTATCCTAAATCAAGGGATTTTACTCTTAGAGCATATAGTGATGCGGATTACGCAGGGTGTTTGGTTGATAGAAAGTGCACAAGTGGCACTTGCTTCCTTCTAGGACCATGCTTAGTGTCTTGGTTCTCCAAGAAACAGAGCACAATGGCATTATCATCTATCGAGGTTGAATACATTGCAGTTGGGAGTTGTTGTGCAAATGTCCTATGGATGAAGAAAATGCCCCAACACTTCAACATATTTTTTTATGCTTCTCCTATCTTTTGTGACAATACTAGTGCAATTAATGTCTCGTACAATCCGATATTGCATAGTAGAGGGAAACATATAGAGGTTCGCCACCACTTTTTTCATGACCACATTTCCAAGAAGGATATCTATATCACGCATGTGAACACAGAAAACTAGTTGGCGGACATTTTTACTAAACCTCTAGCTAGAGATCAATTCAATTTTATTCGATCTAAACTACTCATTGTTGATTTGGATGATATTACTATGTAATCTAGCTAGTTGTCTCTATCCTATGTGTTTGCTCATGTTATTCTTCACCTTGTTTTGCCTATATATGCTTAAATGTGCCTTGCTTGTTAACATGCTTAGTTTTTTCTTTTTTTGGGTTTTTATCGAATTTCATGTTTTATCGCAAAATAGTACCCAATGATGGGCTACATGTGCCTAAGTATGTTAATTATCAATAATAGAATTGAAAAATGAATCTAATTGGCATGTATATGGCTAGAAACTAAGAATGTGACTTTTAGGTCAGGTTGACCTTCAGTCGAGTTTCCCCTAGGAAAAACTCGACAGATCAGGAGCCGAGAGTTGTTCTTCAGTGAACCATTCGGTCGAGTTTACCACTCTCAGAACTCAACCGATCCGCAGGCTGAGCCAACTTTAAGTTAGGATCGGCTGACTATTCTCCCTCTCAACTAGAGAATAGATGTCTGATTCTTCATCTCTAAGCCCTAATCTCTCACCCCATCCCTAAACCTCCCTCTCCCAGCCCTAGATCGACCTAGCGAGCTCAACCTAGACCTTCCCGGGCATTGCTTGCTGGTTTTAAATGGTTTTTGGGGTTTGTTTTGCTTGTTTGCTTCGTTTTCTCTCTTCATTTCACCTACATGGCCTTCCAAATGAGAAAACGCCCTGCTCCAAGCAATGCACCTTCGTCTTCCTCCACGAATCACTTGATTCCATTCGACGATGCAATGTTTATATCGATTGAGGCTGTAAATAGGTACAAGGATCTTCTCCCACGGAGTCCTTTTCCTTTTCACCCCTTGATTGATCCATCGCCTAGGAGTCAAGAAGTTATTGATCAAGTCATAAGGTTGCTTTCCATTCATCATCTTTCCTCCCTAGACGTCGAACGTGATTGTTTTGACAATTCCATGTCTAGCACTAAGGCAGCTCACGAGTTCTACGTGAACTTGTGTTGGAACTACGACTCGCTTATCCCGCCGCCGAATACTCAAGTAATCCTAACATCAATGATCGTGGGAAACGTTTCACCATCTCTGAGGAGATTTTTAAATGTCTTCCTTTCCTGAGACGAGGAAAATGACACCTGGCGTAAGAACTATGGCGAGTATTTCAATCTGTTGGACCCGGAGGGTTTCTATAAGCAAAATGAATTGATTTTATCAGATATTCATTGATACCTAAAGAAACCCGACATGCCCTACAAGAAGAGGATCACCCTTCCTTCATCCTCTCTTGACCTTAGGAAGTGCATACTGGATTTAGTGATCAACTATAATGTCCATTCAAAGAAGAATCAAATGGACATTGCAGAGAACAATGTTGTCATTATGTATTGCTTGTTAGAGAACATCCGTGTCAAGTGGGCCAGATATATCTTGCATCATATGACCTGCTTTGACACTGGTAAGAACACAAAAGGCACCCACCCTCCCTACCCGACTTTGATCTGTGGTTTGTTCAAGTTTTCCACTGAGAAATCTTTCTATTCTGACTATCATTACAAAGTAGCCAGAAAGGGTGTTTGCATTAGTGAGACCACAATCCAAAAGTCTATGCCTATGTTTTCCTCCACCCCTGGTGCTTCTCCTTCTACCTCATCTTCAGTAGCCCCTGCCTCCTCCACCCGAGCTCAACCACCCCAGCCACCTCCTAGACCTAGCCGTGCTTTGTTCTGTGTGTCAAATGAAACCCTTATGGGCTATATGATGCACCAACAAGCATATAACCAACAAGTTCAGGACCATCTACATCAGGATTTGTGTTCCATCATGTCTACCATGAACCTATCCTATGCATCACCCTACCCCACCTACCAGCCATATCTCAGTAGTGAGTATGCTTCCTATGCATATCATCATTACTACCCCACTCCTAAGCCTTCTGCTGTTGCTCCACCTCTGCAACCCTTTGCTACTTCTGGTAGCTCTGTTCCTGCCTACCTCATATTAAAGATTGTTTTCAAGCATTAGGTACATGAAAAGGATCCAAAATCCAAAGTCCTAGAATGGCTTAAGTTCAAGTCAAAGAGCTACAAGTGTGCTTTTGCGGAAATCTATGTAAATGACCTTAGAACATTTTTGTAATCACTTGTAATGACGAATTGACTTGTAACTTAGATGAGAAAAATTATTGGGACATAAAACACCAACGTTAGATCACTTTAGATACATTTTCAAAAATTGACACCAGGTTGTCAATCGGTCAAGTTTTCCCCAGGACAAACTCGGTCGATCCATCTTGGTCGATTTTCTGAAGATAGCATCGGTCGAGTTGTGTTTACACAGAACTCGACCGATCGATTAGCTGGCCATTTCAAGTTTAAATGGTCGGTCGAGTTTTGTCAGGACAAACCCAACCGATCATTTGAATATCGACCTTGTGGTTTACTTGATCGGTCGAGTTAATTTTAGTGAAACTTGATCGACTACACTGTACGAAATTTGTAGAAAAAAGTGATGTGATTGTTGGTTAGTGTTTTGAGCAAAAATAGAGTCGTTTATTTGAAAACAATGGCTATTTTGGTATCTAACTGTCCCACAACTTAAAGGGGCACCCTCAACTATAAATAGACCCTCTTGGAGTTCATTCCAAGGCTGCTCATTCATTGCAAACTTGGTGCTAGCATAGTTGAGAGTGTTCTAACCCTTTGAGCCCCTTTCTCTCTCTACCTTCAAGTCAAATTTTTGAGTATGAGTGAGATAGGTTCCTCTGTAAGAGAGCTACTCTATGTATTGATGTAAAGCTCTCCTCCTCCATCTTCCTACCTCCATTTCTTTGAAGATCAAGGATGAAGATCTTCTCCGAGTGAAGGAGAAGGAGTTGTTGTGCTTCAAGGTTGAAGAAAGCAAGGTGCTCTAGGTCTCCAAGTGAAGGAGATTGGTGATCAAGATCTCCAAGTGAAGGAGATGTGCAAGGCGGCACTCAAGGAAGATAGGTAATCCCTTGAAGGAAAAAGACTTGAAGAAAGGAGTGGGTAAGTCCATGTTGATGGATGAAGACTCCATGGTTCAAGTGGGTAAGCTCCTTCTACAGGTTGAAAATCTTTGCTTGAGGTAGTAAGCCCTTGTATGTGTGGTTGTTGTATCTTGTAATCTTATTGTGGAATTTAAGAGTACCAAGATTGAAACTCCTAGAGACTAACACACTCTAGGTAGTGGACTGACATTGCTCCTAAGTTTAGGACATGGAACCACTCTAAACCATCTGTCCAAGTGCTTGCTCTTCCTAGTCTCTCATCCTTGCTATGCATGTTAGAGTAAGACTTCAAATTCTTCTTGTTTAAGTTTCTACACTTAATATAATTTGGTGGTCTAATATGTTTTGTGAGAATTGTGAAGCTCTATTCATCCCCACTCTTGAGCCCATTTATCCAACACAAGTCCTAAGCCTAAAGACATATTTCATCAAGTACCATAAGTATTTGGACATCTATAATGTTGTTGTCATCATCTCACAACTAAGACAAACATAATAGATGAAATTACCTTTATAATTATCAAATAAGTATTTCATTCCTCATTCTAGTCATCATATGATTGGCTCTCTAGGCATACATACCAACATACTCCCACTTGAACATAGAGCCAATCACCCACAAATCATATTCCAAGTGATCTTTAACATGTCTATCATGTTTATGTTGCACAAGCACTTTTATAGTGAGTTTTAGAAATGTTCACTTAAAGTTGGTACTTTGCAATGTTCACATATCCTCATTGTACGACATCTCATATGAGATGGAAGTTCCATAGTATGCTATCTAAGATTTTCACCCTAACCAATAACTCCAGTGTTGTCATCAATATTAATACTGTGTTATGGTTGGAACCTCACACAAGTTCACCCATATGAACTTCTTGATCCATACAATAGTATCTGCTTTCTCATAACATCGAGATAATCATGTTCTTTTGTAGATTTAAACAACTATCATTAACTCAGAACCCTTTCCAGCATATAGTTCTTATTTAAGGTCAAACATAAATTTAGTTTGAGATCATTAATCTATTAGTTTGGAAGCTTGCATCGATCTAACTCTTTACAACCAACTCTTCTTTATTACCATACTCAAGGAACGAATCCTTTTAGTGCTTCATAAGAACCTAAGGATGTTCTTTGTGGTAGTCCAATGACTCTCACTGACATCTGACATGTAGCCTCTCGTCATGTCCAATACATTTGAGATTGCAAGATAGGTATATATGTGTCCTCTCATCATGTCCAATACATATGAGAAAACTGGATTTCCTCTCATCATGTCCAACACATATGAGATAATTCTCTCGTCATGTCTAATATATAGAAGATAACATGATACATAAGATTGCATTCAATATAGATCCAATTGTGAATGCATATGGCATCTATTCCATGTATTCCTATTCTTCAAAAGAACTGGGAGAATAGGCTCCTGAGAGATTAACTCCATGGAACATGGACACATTTTATCTCATTGAGTCTTGCATGCTAAACTCTTTCAACATATTTCCAATGTATGAGCTTTTTCTTAGGTAAAGAAGCTTTCGAGATCTATCTCTATAGATCCCACTTCCTATCACATAGGATGCTTCACCTAAACCCTTCATATAGAAGGTACTTTCCTTGCCTTGTTTTAATATTTGTAGGATAAGGATGTTATTTCCCCATCATTATGTAGAATATAAATATGCTCCTACTAAATCTCTTATAATCACATATTTCATCTTCATTGTAACTCAAGTCAAACCCTTTAACTATAAAATAGAAGATTCTAGCTCTAAGATGCTTGCTTCAATTCATAGATTGACTTTTGTAGCTTATAGACTATATTTGCATTATTGGATTTATAAAACCTTTATGCTATGTCACATATACATCCTCATAATTATTCCAGTTAAGTAATATAGTTTTAACATCCATATGCCAAATCTCATAGTTATACTAAGATACAACAAAAAGCATGTTCTAGATGGATTTTACTATGGTGACTGGTGAAAGACTTCCTCATGTTCAACATCTCAAACTAATTTGAAACTCTTTTCAACCAATTTTCCCTTCCATGTTGGTCTTCTTTCAAAGACCCAAATGCATCCTATGGGTTTTACTCCTTCAGGTGGATTCACCAAGGTCATACCTTGTTGGTTGACATGGAGTCTGTGTTGGATGTTATGGCCTCAAGCCATTTTTTGGAATTTGGTCCCTCAATAGCTTCTTGGTAGGTTGTTGACTCATCACATATGATCAACCCATCACCTTTCTGAGTTATGAGATGTCATAATCTTTCAAACTCAAGGTATGTTCTACTAGAACTATAAGGTTTTGTGTTACATAAGGAACTTGAGATTCCACAAAAAGTTGTGATTCTCTTTGTTCCTACCTCTTTGCATGTCTTGAACATTTTGAGTTTTACTTTTACTCCCACTGATTCTTTTGAAGCTAAGTTCCTCATCAAGAATACAACCATCCAAACAACTTTGTTGTAGGATTGGGATAAGATTGGTATTTAACAAAATAACATTTATGTGACTTGTGGATAAATCTTCTTAAGAAATTATTTTCTTATGCAAGATTTAAATCCTAATCAAAATAACAGATACAGCAGGACACCTCCCCTGCCATATCTCATATGGTGTCTCTTGAACTGATTTTAGACAATACATTGGGTGTTAAGCATGTCTCCAAAAGAAATTGGAAGATCACTAGACTTTACTAATAATTGCCCCATCACTTAATAGGCTATGGTATCTTCTTTCTTGAAACGTTAGTATGTTTCAAGTAGAGTTCATTGTGATACACTGTCACAGTCTCCCCAAAATGTCCTCAAACTCTTGGTTTAAAATATTTCAATATCGATGGATCAAAGTATCTTAATACTTTTACAAAATTAGTTACGTACTTCATTTATGATCTCCTTGAACTCCTCAAGAGATCTATATTTGTATTTCATCAAATACAAACTTCTAGATCTACTAGTAACATCAATAAATATAATGAGGAACTGGTGACTACATTTAGCATTCATTATAAAAGGTCTAAGTACATCAATATGTACGAGTTCTAATAGAATAGTCGCTCTCCCACTACATCTAGTGAATATGATTTTGTCATATTATACAATAAATAAGTGTTGCTTGTCTATGTTGGTTCAATAACCAAAAGAGTCTAGATAACCATCACATGGATTCTAGAGATGCTTTTTCTCATTTTTCTTTCTTTACATGACAATGCTATAGGTATTCTTTGTTTGAGTCATCAAGTCATTCAATATATGTGTCATACAAATATTTTTCTTTAAAATTATCCAATATAGTTTGTGAGACTCAAGACATTGCCATAAAAGATCATAGCTTTTAATATGAAACATAATGTTCTTATTATAGAAGACGCATGATGTTTTCATTAATGGAAGGTACATAATAGCAATTCACTAATTCTATTATGTGCCAGTGAATGATAACTTCCAACTGTAGAGGCAGTAACCCTTTCTCCATATAGTTCTAGCTTACTTCTTCTCAGTTCCTGAAGTAGACATGTTCATCTTCTTCATGAGCTCCTCTATAAAAAGGATAGTTCTTTCTAGTGTCCATACAGGTGACAATGGTGGCACTTTCTTTCCTTAATCCATTAAATGAAAAGGACATATTCCTTTTCCACTTACCCTTCTCCATAAATTGAGCGTAGAATACTTGGACTTCAGCTTAGCCTCAAAAAATTTCTTAGTCTTGCCTTTGCCCTTAGATTCACTTCCACTAATTAGCATCATGGATTTTTCCTTCTTCTTCCTTGGTTTGGCATCAACATGCCAATCATTTAATTAACTGACTATATGATTCATGCAACATTTTGAAGAATCATATATATAGTCAACTCTTGACCTAAGAGAAATCCCAATCACTCTACATGCCCAATCATATTGAGCACATGGGGCTCTTTTGGACCTCCCTTTGTCATTTTGCACTCAAATAGCTCTTTGGAGCCATTATGCTTTGTTTGCTTTAAATGATTCTTAAGATGTGTTACCATCTCAAGAATGTCTGTGTTATCATGTTGTTCATCATGCAACTCATAGTTCATACAACATATCATAAGGTACTCAAATGTCTATGACATCATTGGCATGCTTCCAGTAAGTATCCATTTCAGCCTTAGGTATATTTGGAGCGGGTTCCTCTGGCTCTAGTCGTTTAGGGATAGAGAGATTTCACTCATGATGGAGAACACTTCTCAAAATTCCTAAACTAGATGTGGATGGTTATCTCATTTCGTCCTTCTCAAGGATGGATCGCAATAATAACATGTTTGTATTTGACATTAGTTACTAAAAAGAATAACTTTTCAAAACATTTTTGATTTGTTTGATTTGATAAGTTAACAATATTAACTAGGCCTTTCATTAATTATCACTGTTACTATTTTTTTCAAATTGATAACCATCATGTATCACTTTGGAAGATTGCATCATATAATCTTGTAGTGAGGTAAGATCCAAAACAATTAAGTCAATACCCAACCAATGTTGGCTCTCATAACCAATTATTAAGGTAGGAAATGTTTCCAATTGCATCTCATGCAAATCTTAGATAGATGGTGTGCACAACTCATCACAATCCATCTGCATGCTTCTAGGCACTTAATCCTATTAAGGTCACCCAGTTAAGCCTGACCCAAAAGCCAACATGATAGAATATGCACCCTACTAGGGCAGACCCACATATCTACCATCACACTTCCATGAGATAGACGACACACCACCCTAGGGAATGCCCATGATTGGTTGATAAATCTTTTCTAGGCACTTTTCATTCAGAAAGTCGATAAGACTTAATATTGTATTTGAGGGATTTTATATATAGATACATATATATATATATCCAATCATCACATACTTAGTACATATCATATAAATGATATAACAACAAATGATAACATGCAATAACTAAAGCATACAAGTGATGGTTATGGACATACTAATGTAATTCCATGGAGACACACAAAATCACTACCACCTAAGGTCCACATTATATGCAACTTCTGTTGATAAAGATCTATGCTTGAACCAATCTAGGAAGATCGGTTCAAATCTTGAATCGATTGGCTTGACTCTTGGTCGCTCGGTTGGGCTCTTGAAACAGTCATCTGGTTCTTAATTCAAAGTGGTGTCTGGACACCTCTAGACGATCGATTGGGCCACCAGTCAGTCTGTTTATCCTCCTGGCCTCCTCGGTCCTCCAAACAGAAGTTCACCTGACGATCCGGTTGTTTTGCCTTGTGCAGAAATTCTTCTCACATAGATAGACAAATTAAATCTATCCTATTTATTATGACATCATATAAAGGAAAACTTCAAGTTACATTTGAGGGGAAATAGGAATAAGAGCATTAATTTACATTTGAAAAGGAGAGAGAGGATCAGTTTCCAAACTGAGTAGCAACAGGAATAAACAACCACAAAGATACATAAACATATATGAGGTTTTAGCCATAACCATGCTTCACATCCACCATCAAAACTGAGTTTAGGGAGATGCGTGTGAATTGCATATATATATATATATACATATATATATATATCTGATATATACATATATGATATATATATATGATATATATATGATATATACATATATGATATATATGATATATATATAACATTATTTTGTGGAGTAATTTGTGAAATTTAATCATATATGCACATTAATCATTTTAATATTGGCATATATGCAATAAAAGAATGAAAACTAAATCTAATCACATCGAATTAGATCCCAAATACATTGTAAATTGATGGGGCTCTGATGCCATTGTAGGAAAACTGGCGCAGATATAGGCAGCGGAAATAAAAAAAACTAAATGCCCATTTCTCAAAACAACACGATCACATCAACAATAATGTATCCAGGAAGGAAACATTTGTAAGGTTATACCTAGTCCTGGAGTAAGTCCAACGACATTACCAATGTAGTAGATTTGTGCTTCTTCTTCTTCAGGCAACACCATGATCCTTCAGTAGCAGTAACACTCAAACAGTCATCTCCACCGGCCTCCTGGTGCAACACCACAAACAACGACTGTCGATATTCTTCTAGCTGTAGATGATGACCTCCTTCCTCTAAAGTAGTCCACACAAACCACCAAAAATTCCACGTTGCGCTACTAGAGTCATTAAGAAGGATTTTTCCGCTCCTGTAGATCTACTAATCACCAACATGCTCTCCCACAACTGATCCTCAATTGTTTTCTCCCTCGCTATCCCTTCTTTTAACTGGAAGTACTTGCTCGGCCTCTCTATTGGTTACCAAAACCAAAGAGATCCACAATTGTCAGAGCAATTGATTCTCAATTGTGTGTGTTGGGAAGCCCCCAGTATCCCTATATGTATAGTAGAGGCCAGGGCCAAGGCCAGGGTTCCCACTCTGTGTGGGAGTAGAAAGGTCTGGAATCATGAACTTTCTAGAACCTGCGAATGACTAACTGGTCATCTCACACAGCGAACTGGTTGTCTCGTGAGAGAACCAGCCATCTTTCTTAGCAAGAAAGACATTTTGTGTAGTTTCCTATTCTGAATGAAATTGGCACTAGTACATTGTTGGCCTCTAACATCGCTTTCGATAGCGTAACTTATATTAGAAATACCGACCTAATAAGCTAAAACCGAAGCAACAAGTCATTAGAAAAAAATCTGGGTACCACTTATAGCTATTGGGTCGGTTAAGTTAAAAAAATCGACGCTAGAAAAGACCCACGAAAATCATAATTTTTGCAGCACACATAAACATAGCATCGGTTTTATTAGAAAACTGACCCAACATGCTTCCCGGGGAGAAAAATTGGTTTTCTCTGCCTTCGTGCACTGATCTATAGGGTCGGTTATTATAATAAGCGACCCTAGTAATTGTCACGCCCGAACTTCTCCGGTCGGTTTTTCTAGATAATCGTCCGCATAGCTTCAAAATTTTGGGGACTTCTCGAGTCGGTTTTAGCAATAACCGTCCCTATAGGTGTGGTTGGTTCGAGCATCGGTTTTTTCTTGGGTCGGTCGTTTTCTAATAACCGTCCCTATAGGGGACCTATTGGGCCGGTTGTCTAATATAACCGACCCTAGAAGTCAGAGTAAAATTAAAACCCTTCCACGCAGCACTCTCTCTCACAACGCTCACAACCGGCCGCAGCTCACAGCTCTCAGCTCTCACCTCGCCGCCTGACTTCCCGGAACTCTCACCTCGCTACCCGATACTTCCTGGAACTCTCTCTCTTGTCGCACCTCTCCTCCACTCTCGTGCCGTGCTGCGCTGCCACGATCCAAACTTTGTCGCTGCCAAGGTCTCGCGCACCCCCTCCAAAGACGCCCCCGTCGCCGCCAAGGGTCTCACCGACGCCGCCAAGGTCTCGCCGATGCTCCAAACCTTTGCCACTGCCACTTCAATGTTGCTGCTGCCTCCATCTCAACGATCTCTCCGAGGACGCCCCCGCCGCAGCCAAGCTTCACCGCCGCCAAGGCCTTACGACGCCACCACCTCCCCGAACAGATAGGTAAGTTCATTTTCCATTTCAAACTCTCTTCTTTTGACCTAATGTTGGAGTACCATGGTCATGCTAGATAGCACGGTATTCGTGGTTGTGCTTTGCACAGCCATGCTTGGTGCCACGGCCTGTGCTTTTCACGGCCATGCTTGGTGCCACGTCCTGTGTGCTTTGCACGACCATGCTTGGTGTCACGGCCTATGCTTTGCACGACCATGCTTGGTGCTATGACCATTTTGGCCAAAAAATTTAGTTTTTAAATGTTATCACCACGGCTGTCGTGAAGGACCACGACCATTTTGAGTATGAAATAGTCAAACTTTTGATTTACTGTTATCTATTATGAAAGAGCATGCATGATGTTTAACTTACTCCCTTCTGTTTATATTTGTCAAGAGAACCTATTTGATTATTCAATTTAGTACATATAATGAATGTTTATCTATGGAAGTACTCTTGATTTGTCAAGAACACGTAATTCATTTTATTTGACTAATAAACAACCAATAATAAAAACATGTAATCTTTTATATCTACATTTTATTGTCAATCACATATGTAATCATTGTATACAATCTAGAAATACGAGGGTAGACATTGTGTAGTTTCAGATTGACACTTTAGGGTTTATATATGAGACCATCGATGCATAAATATGACAATAATACATTTATATATAAAATTAGAAACCCGTTCAAAATTTATTCATTAGGAGTAAATTTTGGATAGTCCCCGATATGGGATTGTTTTTGGATATTTAATCCCACGTAGGATGTAACTGTGTAATGTATGTTTAGTTTTGAAGAAAATTTTAGTAGTATTTCCTCATTTGTTATCTGGGTACATATGTGAGTGGTTATTTGCCATTTACATTGATGTACTTGGAGAACTAATGGGAAATGTTGCTGAAATTTTATTGAAAACTAAACATACATTATACAATTACTAGTGAGGTTAAATATTCAAAAATGGGATAGGTGGTACCCTTTAGTATAAAAGTAATGAATTTCCTATCAAAAAAACCTTACAACTTATAATATCAATATTAAATGCTCAGTTTGATAATTAATTTTAATGTGATCTAGAAAATGGATCAAAGTTGGATGTCTATCAAGAATCGTTGCAGTCTAGAGTTTACCAAAGGTGTTGATGAATTTATCAGATTTGCTGAGGAACATAGGAAACTACCTATAGATAGGTTCTATTGTCCATGTAGAAATTGTGGTAACAATTTGAAAGTTGATACCGTTGAGGAAATTAAGAATCATGTCATATGCAATGGGATCATACAAGGTTATAATGAATGGTATTGGCATGGAGAGAAACTTAATTATGGATCAGAAAATGTCGATATTAATAGTGGTGACATAGAAGATATAGATAATGATGTTAATGTCAATGATGAACCGATTCATGATGACCCGATTCAGGATGATATGGTTTATGAGATGATACGTAGCTGTCAGGACAATGTCATTGATCCACCTTCTTTATTTGCAAACATTGTCCATGATGCTGAAAAACCATTATATAAGGGTTGTACTAAGTTCACGAGGTTGAGTGGTGTGCTGCAATTATATACTCTTAAAGCTCAAAATCGGTGGAGCGATAAGAGCTTCTCTTCATTGTTGTCTTTGTTAAAGGAAATTCTTCCTGAAGGCAACGAGCTTCCAATTTCTACATATCAAGCAAAGAAAATAATGTGCCCAATCGGAATGGAGGCTAAGAAGATTCATGCATGTCCAAATGACTGTGTGTTATTTCATAAGGACTATATTGATTTGATAAATTGTCCAAAATGTGGTGCGTCAAGGTACAAGACTACAAATTCAGCTAAGGCTAAAAATGGCTCTCCTTACAAGGTGATGTGGTATCTACCAATAATACCACGATTTCAATGCTTATTTGCTAATACAGAAGATGCGCAAAATTTGTCTTGGCATGGGGAGTTAAAGGTCAATGATGATGGCATCCTACGACATGCATCTGATTCACCACAATGGAAGAAAATTGATTTATTATACCCTCAATTTGGTAAAGAAACAAGGAACTTAAGACTTGGACTCTGTACAGATGGAATGAATCCATATGGTACATTAAGCAGCCAACATAGCACGTGGCCTGTTATGATTGTTATATACAATCTTCCTCCTTGGTTGTGTATAAAAAATAAGTATGTCATCTTGTCAATATTGATATCAGGGCCCAAGCAACCTGGAAATGATATTGATGTTTACCTTCAACTTCTAATTGATGACCTAACGAAATTATGGGAAGAAGGTGTTATGACATATGATGCTTCACGTAAAGAGATCTTTACATTGCGTGCTATGTTGTTTTACACGATTAATGACTTCCCAGCTTATGGAAATTTGTCTAGATATAGCATAAAAGGATACAAAGCATGTTCTATTTGTGAGGAAAATACTGATTCAATTCGACTGAAACATGGTGGTAAAATCGTATATCTTGGTCATCAGAGGTTTCTCCCACCAGTGCATCCTTATCGAAGGCAACGCAAAACCTTTAATGGGTCAACTGAGGAACGAAGTTCTCCTAAACCTATACCAGGAAATGTTGTATATGATAGGGTGAAACATATTGTTAATGAATTTGCAAAGAGTTCAAGTAGTCGTACGCTCGAATGTGACAAATCTCTATACAGGAAGAGGTCAATATTCTGGGATCTTCCTTATTGGAGATTTTTGACAATTAGACATTGCATTGATGTCATGCATGTTGAAAAAATGTTTGTGATAGCATCATTGGTACGTTATTGAACATACCAGGAAAGACTAAAGACGGCATCAACTATAGAAAAGATTTAGAATTAATGGGTATAATAAAAGAATTATCAGTTGAGATCAAGGATCGCCGCACATATTTACCACCAGCTTGTTACACTTTGTCCAAGAAGGAGAAAACGACTTTCTGTGAGTGCTTGTACAATATTAAGGTTCCACAAAGATACTCTTCTAATATTCATAGATTGGTATCAAAGAAGGATCTGAAGTTGATAGGTCTCAAATGTCATGATTGTCACACCTTAATGCAACAAATTTTACCTGTGGCTATTCGATCTATATTGCCGAAGCATGTAAGGTTTGCAATGACAAGACTCTATTTCTTCTTCAATGAAATATGCAACAAAGTGATACATCCTCATACTCTCGATAAATTACAAAATGATGTAATCGTTACCATGTGTCAGCTTGAAATGTACTTTCCTTCTTCATTTTTTGATATCATGGTTCATCTTGTAGTACATATTACAAGGGAGGTGAAGATGTTGGGTCCAATTTTTTTACATTGGATGTATCCATTTGAACGCTACATGAGTGTTTTTAACGGTGATGTTCGGAATCGTTATCGTCCTGAAGGGAGTATTATTGAGGGTTATGTGGCTAGGGAAGTGATGGACTTTTGCAACGATTTTTTGAATTCCAATGAAAGTTCTAGCGATCTAAAAAATGATCTTATTACTGAGTCTTATTGTGGAAAAGGAACTCTGGGAGCACGAGTGAAAGGAATTAGTCGTGAGTTGTGGGAACAAGCACATTTGTATATTTTACACAACATTGATGAAGTTAGTAGCTACATCACATAACACAATGATCTTATCAAGAAAAATCATCCACGATCCAGTTCAATGTGTCTTGCAAGAGAGCATAATCGAACATTTATTAGCTGGTTTGAAGAGAAAGTCTTTAAGCAGCTATCTGAATCACCAAATAATGTTGTTGAGAACATAAAATGGCTCGCCTTTAAGACAAAAATGGATGTCATGTCATTTGAAGGTTATGACATAAATGGATTTTTGTCTAGTCCAAAATAGTGGGGTCACTGTTAAAGCTTGTTCGCTGTATTTTGCTAGTGCCCAAGATAAAAGACCACGTGAAGATGAGATGTCGTATTTTGACATCATTGAGGACATATGGGAAATGGACTATACAAATTTCAGAGTTCCTATCTTTAGATGTAATTGGGTTGATAACAACAAAGGTGTTTTAGTTGATGAGTTGGGTTTCACATTGGTGAATTTTGAAAAAATTGGAGAGAAAGATGAACCATTCATCATGGCAGACCAAGCAAAACAAGTATTCTATATTGATGACCCCGCAAATAAAAATTGGTTTGTCGTTCTTCATGGAAAAAGACAATTTACTGTGGATCCTATAAATGAAGAAGAATACTACGAAAAGTATGATGATTCCAGCCCATTTTCAGTTGGTTTGCCAAGTGTCAATGTTGAAGTTAACACCGATGACTTATATACACGTCATGACCATGCTGAAGGAATTTTACTTGACTAACAACTCAACCAAAACTAGAGGCATGTATTATCATTCAAGTACACATTTTCTTTTATCATGTATACATTTTATTATATATCACCACTTGTTCTTTTATTATCACTTATGTTTTCTTTTATCATGTATATTTGCAGGTTGTTCTAAAATTGCAAGTGAAGATGAACATTCTGATCATGAGCATGAGGATGCTAGTGGTGATGTTAAGAAGAGTAGAGGTCCCACAGTGATGTGTCGGCTGCAAGAGCTTAGGGCAAAAGGGGAGAAATTGCCAATCCAGTTTGAAAGGGGAGGAGCACCTATTGGGGAACACACTAGTACTTTTAAGCATTATGTAGGGGCAACCACACACAGTAAGATGCCAATAGATATAGAAAAATGGCATGATGTTCCTATGGGCTTGAAAGACCTCCTTTGGAAAGATATATCTGTGAGTTGAATTTTGAAACTATATTATCTTTTTTTTTGTTTATTGATTCCAGTTTTTTGTTTTGACATACTTTTTGAAATAAGATTATTGCTTCATTTGTATATAGGGTGTTTTTCATTTAAATGAAAAAGACCACAGGAAAAGAGTGCTGCAGCATTGTGGTGTACAATGGAGGGCATTTAAGACCTATCTCAAAATGGATTATATAGATAATCCTAAGCAAAAGAAGAAAGCAACAGACATATATATTTTTATAGATCCTAAGGTGTGGGACAGATTTGTTGCACAAAGGAATTCAGAAGAGTTTCAGGTATATAATTAATGTTTTTATATATGTATATGTTTGCCAAGTTGTAAATTGCAATACCTCATTTTAAATGATCAGGCAATTCACGAGGCCCAAAAGGAAAGACGGGCCAAAAATGTGCATAACCATCACATGGGATCCCTTAGTTATGCCCAGCGTCGAGAACAACTGGAGAAGCAAATCTCTTATGGAGAAGGGTCTAGCACAACTCAAGTTGAGTGTCCACCCTGTTATAAAATTTGGCTTGATGCTAGAAAAAATAAAGCAGGTGAAATTACCAACCCTGCAACTAAGGAGGTGGCACAAAAGATGGTAAGTTCATCACAATTAAGTAATTAAATAGTAGGATTTAATAATATCTAATTGTTTGTGAATATTTTCATTAAATATGAATAGGATGATATCTAATTGTTTGTGATTTAATATTTTCATTAAATATGAATAGGATGATCTCTATGAGCAAAGAAAACAAGGAAAGTGCGTACCAATTGGACGCATGGATGAACTATCAGTTGCTCTTGGTACGAAAGAGCATCCTGGCCATGTTAGGGGATTAGGAGCTGGCATAGGATTCAAGACTTATTATGGGCCTTCAGAATCTAGAAGAGGTCATACAGTTACACATGACGAGGTTGAAGCATTAGTATCACAGAAAGTGCAACAAATATTGTCTTCATTTCATCCTATTCAACCTTCTCAACCTCCTCAAACCGTGCGTCTCTCAGATGATGAGGTACAAGATCATATTCCAATTGTAGAAGGTCATGGGAGCACTCCCAATGAACCACCACAATAATCTGCAGTAAGTTTGTTCTATATATGTTAATATGATATATAATATAGTAGGTATCTGGTTTACCGCTTTGTATATAACTTATATTATTTCAACTAGGTTGGTATGAACTGTAAACTTGTAGTGGAGGTTCCAGAGTACAATGTTGTGGTAGCGGGTAAGGTATACAACATTGGTGGTACATTGCATTGTCAATCCATTTCTAATGACATTTGTCGTGTGTCCACTACCCATATGATGGAATGGGGGACAAACCACTACCCATACCTTCTTCTGAATATGGTACATTTGATGAAGCAGAGGGTGCTATGGTGGGATGGCCTAGACACTTGGTTATCATTGACAAGGTATATCTACATGTTTTTCATATTTGACTAGCTACATATATGAACTCATTTAATATAAGAATGTATTTAATTAACAGGTTTGTAAACCAAAAAGTAAAAATCCTAGTAGTCGTCCTCCTATGCCCAAGCCTTCTTCATTCCAGAAGCCATATTCGATGAATTGGGAAATAAAGGTAAATGTTTGGCTCTATACTTAGCCAACCAAAGCCCAGGATCACATATGGGGGTCAACTTAGCAGAAGATGCAGTTGGGAGGGACTTTGAGAATTTTATTTTTTTTGATGATATTATAGAGTTGTTCCGGTATGATTGGCTAAATACTTTGACATTAGAAGTATGGATAAGGTAAGAATTAATCAATATAGATTACTCAAATATATACATTTTTAGCTTATTTGTAACATATCAATTTTTTACAAATGTTTTACATCCATTTATATACTGAGATGACAAACTTTGATATAAAGTATGTTGGATTCTTAGTTCCTTCAATTACTAGTCAAGTGCAGACACAAATGGATGATGTGAATGAGTACTTCAGTACTGCATTCAAATATTTTGGTAGTGTGGGAAAGGAAATTATTCTAATTCCTTTTAACGTACAGTAAGTATTATAATTCAATAGAATTCTAATATTGACTAAATTATAATTCTAATTTTTGTTTTAAATATAAATTTACTCAGATCTAGACATTGGGAACTAGTGGTGGTTGTCATAAAATTGATGACTTTCTATTATCTTGACCCAATGGGAAAAACAACAAGGGGTCACAAACTGAGATTGCCAACTATGGAGTAAGCATAAATTTAGTTTCTATAACATCAATTGTTATGCTTCAACGTGATATTTATACTTAGAATTTCTATTTTGACAACTATCATAATCAAATTGATTGATAGGGGTATAAAGGCTTATCGTGAAGGTGGAGGAATAATACCCACAAAATTAAAGACACTGACTTTGAAAAATTTCAAGGTAACTACTTTGACTTCTTAGTCGTATATGTACAACTCTTACAGTAATGTATTAATGTCAAATTTTATATGTTAACTCTCTTATAGTCTTATTTCTTTATTTGTACAACTCTGTTTGTAGTAGTTTACTAATATTAAGTATAATTCTATATTTGTAGTGTCATATACAAAATAATGACTGGGCTTGTGGCTACTACGTAATGAAGTATATGCAAACTATTTTGAAAGAAGCATCACTAGACATTCAGAGTATAGATAAGGTAATTAATAAAGAATAACATTATAAATTTACAAGTGAGATTTGCATCATTTTATTAAATATATATGAGCATGTGCTTTTTTTTGCAGATCTTTACAACTCATCCTTACACACTTTATGGGTAAAATGAATTCCGAGAAGAATGGTCAGATGCTTTTCTTAATGAAGTCACTATAGTATTGGATTGAATTCATAACTTCATTTGTGTATAGTAGATTTGAAACTCCATTAAAATTTACTTTTTCTATATGACATTAAATTTAATATCACTTTTAAACTTGCAATCTATCATTGTTGTTAGTATGTGCTATGTGTATGAATGTTAGTATGTGCTATATGTCTCATTTGAAATCTATCTTAGACTTGCAAGAATGTTAGTAAGTGTTGTGTATGAAGACGTCTCAACTCAATATATGTGAATAATTGTTGTTATGAATTTTGGAGAATATATCAATTCAAAAAGAAACATAAAAGTTAGCAAATGGCTTTGGAATGCATTTTTGGCTTTCATCATTGCATTTGCAAGTCTATTTCTATTGCAGGTTTTGAATTGCGTAAAGCAATTCTATTTTGCAGGTTGCTGTACTGAAGATTTCTAATTCTGCAGAATATTTCTTTAAAAAAAATGTAACTTCTCAGGTCGGTTATTTAAGAAAATCGTCCCTATAGACTTCTTGGGTCTGCTATATACAAAAACCGACCCAGTAGGTTCATCCCAAAATTCTATAGCTATTTGAAGACTTCTAGCGTCGCTTATATAGAAAAATCGACCCAATAGACACTTCTTGGGTCGGTTATATAGAAAAACCGACCCAGTAGGTTCATCCCAAAATTCTACAGCTATTTGAAGACTTCTAGGGTCGATTATAGAGAAAAACTGACCCAATAGACACTTCTTGGGTCGGTTATACACAAAAACCGACCCAGTAGGTTCATCCCAAAATTCTACAGCTATTTGAAGACTTCTAGGGTCTCTTATAGAGAAAAACCGACCCAATAGACACTTCTTGGGTCGATTATACGCAAAAACCAACCCAGTAGGTTTCCTAAACCTGAACCAGCAGGTTCCTTGGTCGGTTTTTATACTTCTATTGGGTCGGTTTTTGTACCTCTCTTGGGTCGATTTTTTACCTCTTTTGGGTCGGTTTTTTTACCTCTCTTGGGTCGGTTTTTGTTCCCTCTAGGGTCAGTTTTTGTACCTCTCTAGGGTCGGTTTTTCTACCTCTATAGCATCACATTTACTGTAGCGACACCCACCTAGGTGTCGCTTAAAAAGTGACACTGCAGGCTTCAAAAAATCGACGATGCAGACCAATATTGTACTAGTATGGTCAATGCCCAACTAATGCTAAACATGGCATCAACATCAATCCTTGTTCCAATTGGATTGGCAACTGAATCGGGTGACCCAGAAGGTGAACCAATTATTTCACATACTAAAATGATCATTTCACATTGTGAGACGATCGGTTCATAAGTGAGATGGTCATTTCACTTGTCTAGTTAGGAAAATTTCAACCAATATTGCTTCCAATTGACCTGACACTCCAATAGATTGGGTCAACACATGAACTGATTGGTTCAACACTTGAAGCAGTCAATTTAGAGTCTAGTAAGTCAATTTTAAACCTCAATTGTTTGATTGAATACCTAAACACCTTGTGTATTCAATCTAAACATCATTCATGAATATACTCCTTTAATCCAACTGTATCCTATGCGTGTGACCCTATAGGTCCAGACTTACATTGTTAGTGAATGTCCATAACCAATTATGACATTACAAGCAAAAATCGGTGCCTAGTCACATATCATTGCTACCTAAGTAATTCAGAAATTTGGATAACAACTTCAACCTACAATCTGTGACTAGTGTTACCGTGATCGTATAGTTACTTTGTCTTTGATATTCAGATTGAACTTGAGGAATGGAATTGTCATCCTCTTAATGTTCAATCCATGTTTCTTGAAATAGAGAAGACTATCTGAGATGCTAGTGAGATCACATATCATATATTGAGTCACACAAGTATGGCCATACATTTCTTAGTCTCACTAATCTAGAGGCCCTGGATATCAATCTCATGGATGAGGGAAAAATCCCATCTACATCACTCACATTCAATCCCCATGTGTCACAACTACCCAATCGTCACTATTATGGCAATCCTTATTCAGGGTTGCTTTGGATGATGTCAAAGTATACTGAATGACATGTGATGGATGTAGTGACTTCAAGTCTAAGAACCAAAATCACTACAATCACTATGAGAGATAATTTTGACTACCAGTCCATAGTCTCAATGTATTACTCTCATGATGGGTATGTCTAATGCACTGTTCTCTAGCATGTACCTATGTGCTTGACTTGATATCAAATATCACAACTAATAAGACTCTGTCATAAGTCAACACACACACTAGTCTTATCTATTGTTCTCTATTTTGCTTCTACAATAATATCCCACTATAATAAGAATGTATGTACTCTTATCATACATATGATCCCATTGTCAGGTCCTAAACCTAAAGATACATGTCACCGAGTAGTATCATTCTTTAGACATCTACTATGTATGCATCATCATCTCATGACCAAGACAAACATAATAGACACAATTACCTTTATTATTATCAAATTAGGTAATTAATGCCTCATTCAAATCATCATATGATTGGCTCTCTAGGCATACATAAAAACAAATTCAATATTCAACCATAGTTCACACTTGATTTTCCATATCCCTACCTATAAAGAGAGGGCTTGTTGTTTCTTCTCCTTTTACTCCACAACACTCATTAAAAGAGGCCATATGAATCTTATGAGATCAGATCTTAGAATCCACGGAGACTGCTTTAACCCAATGTTTCCAACTAAAGGTGAAAATATTGATTAGAAAGAAGATACACCATATCCATCTAACAGGGGGTTGTACGGTCTCAGAGATTCAAAGTGCTTGCTCAAAATACCTTACAAGAAAAATAAACAATGAAGGCCACATCTTCCACATGATACTAAATGGGAGGTTTATTACCAGTTGCACCTCTTTTGTAGTTGTGTTCTATCATCCTTAACCCTTTTATTGTCACTAGAATATTAATGATTTTAACATTCCACCCCTCAACTTGCTCCGTAAAGTTTTTTAATATTTAGGTCAGTATCCAACATCACTCAAATTATCTTTAAATTTGTGATGTAAACCTCCTTCCACCTTTCCATCAAAAAAGGTACCCCTCGCTCCTACCACCCATTAATATTTACCATAACATGGGGGTAGATACCCCATACCATTTTCCACTATATTGAGGCTCTCATGTTGCTCTTGAGGAATCAAGGGTGTTCGAAGGCATAACCCTAGAGTGTCTTTCCAAACTCCCCTCCACAAAAACTGGTTCAAAAGTAGTCTCTTGTAAAGAGGTTCCATACTACATTGATTAGGAAGCACTTAACTCTTTCTCTAAACCTATGGACTCCCATACTTTCTTCCTCTTGGTTCATCCCAATCCTCCTCTACTTGAATTAGTGTCTCAACATATTGCCCTCTCTGGAAACTGATAACCTTCTATTTTAGTCGATTATCTTAGTCCTTTTCTTTAGTTTTCCATACTCTTTCTAAAGCTTAAACTATACATAATCCTAATTTTACCCTTTTTTTGTAAATATACCATCAGACTAACTTTCCTTTCTATATATGCAGAAAAATCACAAAACAAATCATAAAAGAATAACTCAACCTCGAGACCGCATGGATTCAAACGGTCCCGAGACCGCATGAAGCCAACCGGTCCCGAGACCGCATCAAGCCAACCGGTCTCCAGACCGCATGAAGCCAACCGGTCTCAAGACCGCATGAAGTCAACCGGTCCCAAGACCACATGAAGCCAACCGATCCCAAGACCGCATGAAACCGACCGGTCTCAAGACCGCATGAAGCCAACTGGTCCCAAGACCGCATGAAGCCAACTAGTCCCAAGACCGCATGAAGCCAACCGGTCATAAGACCGCATGAAGCCAACCGGTCTCAAGACCGCATGAAGCCAACCGGTCCCAAGACTGCATGAAGCCAACCGGTCCGAAGACCACATGAAGCCAACCGGTCTCGAGACCGCATGAAGCCAACCGGTCCCGAGACCGCATGGAGTCCAAACGGTCTCAAGACCGCATGAAGCCAAACGGTCTTGAGGTCCCAAACGGTCTTGAGGTCCCAAACGGTCTAGAGGTTCCAAACGGTCTTGAGGTCCAAATGGTCTCCTAACTGTTTGGACTTCACTCAAGGCCTATAAATAAGACCCCAAGGGTCCTCCATTGGGGAGAGTTTTTTCAGACGCCCAAAGGCTGCCTCAATCATTCCATAGCTCTTGCTACTTCCATTCTCCGCCCAGGGGCTGCCGGTCTGAGACTCATACTCCATCTCGAAGCTGCTTTCTCTCTCTCTACCAAAGAAGGTGGGAAGACGGAGATCTCATCATCGAGCAACCCGTGAAGCTGGTGGATTGTCTCTCTCTCTCCAAGGGGTTGACTTTCCTCTCTCCTTTGTGGGGATGATGCTCTTTCTCTCTCTTCTTGCCTCCTTCTTTGTCCTAGTCATGAGCGAGTAGTCTTCTTCGCTAGGGTGCGGGGAGTAGCCACGCTACCCATGCTTTCATATCATATAAATGTAATCCTTAGGTTGTAATATAGAGTTCTTATCTTTGTCAGTTCGAAATCAAACGATTAATGAATGCATGTTGCTTGATATCCAACTTGTGTTAAATTTTATCTCCTAGTATGAATTGTCCACGTTTGTACTATTAGATTCGAAACTCCTTTGTATGTTGGTTCTTGGTGCATATATTCACCATGCATCTGTTTCGGTATCTAGAAGTGTATCTCAATAAGTGGAGTAAACTCACTATCATCCGTTGCACTTTCATACTATGAAATGGAATCAGTTGATGTATGGAAGTGCAACCTTGATAAGTCGAGGAACACACTTTGCGAGGAGAATGATGCAAAGTAATGTGACCATTTGTTCAGGAATGGCTGGCGTTGCAACATTCCCGCACTTCTCGTAGTTAGATTCTCCGAAAGGAGGCTAAGTCTACAAGGATACTAACTGACTGGACTCTTTTTGCAGGTTAAGTTTTGCTTTGCATGTGTTGATCGATGTGTAGTGGTGGTGAAAACCTGATCACACCTTAGTGATTTCTTATCATAGTTTAACTCATTAGATTTACCTGCTTCCTTTACTTTTCATGTTGTTAGTTAAAAACATCAAAATCCAACCTTCGATATAAGTACCTGCTAGTAAGTAACCAAGTGAAATTCCATATGTTTTCCATCTTGTTGCTTGCAACAAGACTGTTGTCCCGTGGATTCGACCCTTAACTATACTGTGATAAGACTTCCACGTATCCTAGCATACGTGGGTGGAGTTTTCTATCTAGTATAAGCAAGGATAAACTTAAAGACTTACCATCTTTAGGATTTTTAGTTGTGCACGCAATTCCACGTAAGTGGAAGATCCATCAAAAATTGGCACCGTTGCCGGGGACAACGGAACGTTGTAATTTCACTTATTACCTTTCTAGTTGGTTAGGATTTTACATTTCCTTTTTAATCATAACTTTATATCTTCTTGAAACTATCATATCTTTGTCATTATCTAAAGGCGTTTTCTTTTCTCTACTCAGGTAGAAATCGTGTATGCAACCTGCGCATAACCTCGGATTCTCCCCTGATCCAGAGTTTGACTCTGAGGTAGAGAGAAGCTTCTACTGCCGCATTCGACTCAATCTCCAAAGGGCCAGGAAAATGGCTGAAGATCAACGCCAGGCTGCTTTGGTAATGGAGAGGGTCAACGACGCCATCGCCGCTCAAAGGGCACAACTCATCGCTGAAACTTGTGCCCAAATCCAAGCGAAGATTCATGCGGAAGAGCAAGCTCGTATCAGAGCTGAAACTGAGGCAGCAACCCAAGTTGCACAATTGGAGTTAAGAAACAAACAACTAAGGGACTACGTTGTCCTAAAGAACTATGAGGATAACCACCCGGTCCAACCTCTGATTATTAATACCCCCAACTTTGAGATTCAGACCCAGTGGATCCAGATCATGCAAGGCATATCTTTCTCCAGAGGTTCTGGAGATGATTGCATGGATCACTTAAAAAGGTTTAAGGCGTTGTGCCGTCTGGTTCCACAAGCTGGTATCTCTTATGATGCGATAATGCTTCATCTGTTCCATTTCACCCTATCTGGGAGGGCCTTGAGTTGGTATAACTCACTTGACAGAGAACCAATAATAACCACCTGGGCTCCTCTTGAGGAAAAGTTCTTAGAGAAGTTCTTTCCACCCTCACTGACCTATGAAATCAGAGGGCAGATCAATCACTTCTCTCAGCTGCCTGGAGAAACCCTTGTTGAGGCATGGGAGAGATTTAAAGAACTTCTGCGTAAATTCCCTCATCATGGAATCTCCCAGAATCAACTGATATAAACCTTCTGCCGGGGAGTAAGCGATGATATTAAACAGTTCTTAGATTCCTCTTCTGGAGGAAACTTCATGAGGAAAAATTACGAGGAAGCATGGAAGATTGTTACTCTCGGAGCTGAAAACCAGTCCAACTGGGGACGGTCAACCAGTAAAGGTGTCCGCAAAGTTTTCAAAGCTGAAGAATCAATAGAGACGAAAGAAATAGCTGAAGTCCTGAAAACCATAGTTCATAAACAGCAAGCTCTCGAGACTTCTCTCGGAGAGATCGATAAGAAGAAAACTCCGCTAGTTCGACAAGTCAAAGCCGTCACGGGATCCTGTGAGGCTTGTCATGCTTCTGACCATCCGACTCTTTCCTGCGGTATGCTATATAATGTGATGATGGATCTGCATCCACCACCACAACCATATGAACCTATCATTTATTAGTCGGAAGAGCAACTACCGGAACAAGTTAACTCTATCCATTCTATCCCTGGGCAAGTCTACTACAACCCTAATCAGCCAAGGAATCATCCAGGGTTTAGTATGGAAACCCTGCTGGGACTGCCAATCCTCAGCATCAAACATAGGGGGGATCTACTAGTAGGCTAACACCTAGATTCCCAAACAACTTCAACCAAAACCAAGGGAATTCCAGGAGTAACTTTCCTAGGGCTAACTACCCCAGGAACCAATTAGCTTACTAAAAGTACACTCATCCTCCGCTCCACCCACAGCTGCATACTCAGCAACCTCAGCTGGCGTTACCACCCCAACAATCTCAACAAATCCAGCAACTAATTCCTCCAAAAAATGCTCCTGCCCAACCGGAAGATGAAATATCCTTGATCAGGCAGATGTTACAATCACAGCAAACTATGCTAGCTAACCAGAAGGCTCAACAAAAAGCAGTTGAAGCTCATCTTGCTCAGATCGCTGCATAATTGAAGCCCCCAGCAGTTACGTTTGTTGGGCAGCCTGAATCAAACCCTAAGCACGGACAAAACAAACATGAGCAGTTGAATTCCGTCACCACCAGATCTGGTCGCATTCTTCATGAGACTACTAAGATCACCCTGGATAATGATGATACCCCTACTTTCATGACGAATGAGAACCCGCAACAAGGAATGGAGAAGCCCTCCGAGGACACTAAGGGAAAAGATAAAGTGTTCAAAGAACCAGAAGTTTTGCAATATAAACCAAGAATCCCGTACCTAGGAAGATTATGAGAAACAAAGATGGACACCAGGTTTCAAAAGTTCAAAGAGGCAATGAAGAAACTATACATTGATATCCCGCTCCTTGATGCTCTTTCCGAGGTGCCAGCCTAGGCGAAATACCTCAAGACCTTAATATCAAGAAAATACATCACCGAGGAGCAGGAAACTGTTAAGCTTGCTCAAACCACTTCAGACATCATCTTAAACAAGATGCCCAAAAAGAAGAAGGACCCAGGTTCCTTCGGAATCCAATGTTGCATTGGCAACGCATCTTCTAAAAAGGGATTAACTGACCTTGGGGCCAACATATCTATTATGCCTTACTCAATGTGCAAACGTCTGGGTTTCACCGAATTGCTGCCTACAGCAATGACTATCCAATTAGCTGATTCCACTAAAACCGCACCTTTGGGGATCATTGAAGATATCCCGGTAAGGATAGGCAAGGATGCGTACGTACCATGCGACTTCGTCGTCATGGATATTAAAGAATACCTGAGGTATCCAATCATTTTTGGCAGACCATTCCTCGCTACTGCCAGAGCGCTCATTGACGTTGAAGGAGGTACCATCATTCTTAGGCTCGGAAAAGAAGCAATTCAATTCCGAGTCCTTAATAGTATGAAAGGGCACGACATCCAAGAGGAGGTTTTCCTCCTTGATGCTATTCAACAAATGTCACAGTTGGAAATCTCTGAGCCAGTTGACGAACTTGAAAATGTTCTAATCAATCCAAAGGTTGAATTCTCAGCGAATGAATTAGTTCAACAGTGCCTCCAACAGCTAGAAAAGGCTGAAGAAGCGCCAAAGGCCACTTTTGAAGAACTTAAGGCCGTTACTGTTATAGAAGCAGCTGAGTCACCGAAAGCCCCTGAATTGAAGACTTTACCTACAGGGCTCAAACATGTTTTCTTAGATGAAGAAAAACTATGCCCAGTTATCATCAGCTCCACCCTTACAAGATATCAAGAGGGAAAGCTTCTGAAAGAGCTGAGGAAGCATAAAAAGGTCATAGGATATAAGATAACTGACCTAACAGGCATAAATACAGCCCTGTGTATGCATAGACTTCCAATGGTTGACGAATTCAAGCCCTCTTGAGAGCATCAAAGAAAACTAAATCCTAATCTAAAGGAGGTAGTTCGCCTGGAGGTCCTTAAATTACTCAAAGCCGGCATGATCTATCCTATTTCTGACTCCCAGTGGGTCAGCCCCGTTTAGGTTGTTCCAAAAAAGGGGGGCACTATTGTAGTGCTAAATGACAAAAATGAACTAGTGCCTACCAGGACTGTAACTGGATGGCGAATGTGTATTGATTACAGAAAGTTGAACAAAGCCACAAGGAAAGACCACTACCCTCTACCTTTCCTTGATGAAGTCCTGGAACGCCTAGCTCACCAAAAATATTTTTGTTACCTCGACGGTTACTCCGGGTTTTACCAAATACCCATACACCCGGAGGACCAGGAAAAAACCACCTTCACATGTCCTTTTGGGACATATGCCTTTAGAAGAATTCCGTTCGGGCTATGTAACGCACCCGCCACTTTCCAACGATGTATGTCTGCTATCTTCGCCGGTTTAACAGAATCCGTCATGGAGGTGTTTATGGATGATTTCTCAATGTACGGAGATTCTTTCGACAACTCTTTAATAAATCTTGGACAAGTTTTGCAACACTGTGAGGAAACGAACCTTATCTTAAATTGGGAGAAATGCCATTTTATGGTAACAGAAGGTGTCGTCCTCGGACACAGGGTAAGTGATAGAGGAATATATGTTGATAAAGCAAAGATCGATGTTATCTCAAAGTTGTCACCTCCAAAGGACATAAGAGGAGTTTGAGCTTTCCTAGGTCATGCAGGATTCTATAGGAGATTCATCAAAGATTTCTCAAAGATTGCCAAACCCATGACCCAACTCCTGACCAAAGATGTCGAGTTCATATTCAATCAAGAGTGTATGAAAAGTTTCTCTACCCTTAAGGATGCGTTAATCTCCTCTCCTATTCTAAGGGCTCCAGATTGGTCACTGCCCTTCAAAATAATGTGCGACGCAAGTGATTATGCCATAGGGGCCGTTATAGGACAATGGATTGATAAGAAACCCTATGTTATCTACTACGCATCTAAAACGCTAGATGAAGCGCAGAAAAACTACACCACTACAGAGAAAGAGTTTCTGGCTATCATCTATGCATTTGAAAAATTTCGCTCGTATTTGATTGGCTCTAAGGTCATTGTTTATACCGACCACTCCGCTATTCGATACCTGATTCAAAAGCAAGATGCCAAACCTAGGCTCATCCGTTGGGTGCTGATGCTTCAGGAATTCGACTTGGAAATTAAGGATAAAAGTGGAGTGGAGAACGTTGTTGCTGATCATCTCAGCCGTATCGAGATTGAAGAAGTGGATAAAATCCCTATCCGGGATTCTCTTCCAGATGACCAACTTATGAAGGCCACCCATGGATTCCCTTGGTACGCAGATATTGTCAATTATCTAGCCACAGGGATTATCCACCCCTCCAATTCCTATCATGACAAAAGGAAGTTCCTTCATGACATAAAACAATATCATTGGGATGAACCCTATCTTTTTCTCCTTTGTGCTGATGGACTTTTCCGTCGCTGCTTGCCAGAAGAGGAAATAACCCCGGTCCTAGAGCATTGCCATTCGGGACCTACGGGGGGCACATGAGTGCTAAGAAAATAGCTATAAAAGTTTTACAATCCGGTTTCTTCTGGCCCACCATATCAAAGGATTCATACGATTTTGTGAAAGCCTGTACCAAATGCCAATTTTCTGGCAACATATCAAAAAGAGACGAAATGCCCCTCACCTTGTGGCAGGAAATTGAGCTTTTCGATGTGTGGGGGGTAGACTACATGGGCCCTTTTCCCCCATCCCATGGCTTCTCTTACATCTTGGTCGCAGTGGACTATGTCTCAAAATGGGTCGAAGTTGTACCCACTGTGTCCCGCGATTCCAAGCCTGTTATTAAATTGTTCAAAGACATTATTTTCCCAAGATTTGGAGTTCCAAGAACTGTCATATCGGACGGAGGGACCCATTTCTTGGAACGCAGATTTGAAGCTTTACTGAAGAAGTACGGAGTCAATCACAAAGTCACCACGCCTTACCACCAACAGACAAGTGGTCAGGTTGAGATATCCAATAGACAACTAAAGGTGATTCTTGAAAAAACGGTGAACAGAAACCGCACTGATTGGTCCACCAAACTTCCTGATGCTCTTTGGGCATACCAAACTGCATAGAAAACACCAATCGGAACAACCCCGTTCCATTTGGTGTACGGGAAGTCCTGTCATCTGCCAGTAGATCTGGAACATAAAGCCTAGTGGGCAATCAAACAATTAAACTTTGATCTTAAAAATGAAAGTGAGAATAGACAACTCCAGTTGCAGGAGTTAGAAGAGCTTCGAATAACCGCCTATCACAGTGCCAGAATATATAATGAGCAAACAAAAATGTGGCATGATGGTCATCTCAAGAGAAAATATATCGCCATTGGCAACAAAGTGCTCCTTTTCAACTCCAAGCTCAAGTTATTTCCTGGAAAACTTAGAACAAAATGGTCCGGGCCCTTTACTATAAAACATATTTACCCAACTGGAGCTGCCATTATTATAGACAACAACGGAGGAGAAAGGACGGTCAACGGTCACCGTTTAAAAAGATACTACACTCCGGAAGATAAAATGCCAAGACAAACCATCACAATCAAAGATGTTATACCAACAACATAACTCTATTACTGCTTCGTCGAGCCAGCAAAGTAAAACCCCGGCGCTACTTGGGAGGCAACCCAATATTTCTCATTTTCCCGTTCTTTTTACCTTAGTTTTATCTTATGAAAATACAAAAAAAAATCTACAATCAAAACAAACATAAAAATAGCAAAAAGATAATATACAAAAAAACAATTCACATAACTAAAACAAACACAAAAATATTTTTTCGTTCGACCTTAACCCTACCAAACGGTTCTGAAACCGTTTGGAACCAAACGGTCTCCAAACCGTTTGGAGTCCAAACGGTCGCTAAAACTGTTTGACTTAGGGTTGTTAGGTCAACCCCCCGTTTCCTATAAATATAAACCCTACCCCTTCGTCTTTCTTTCCTTTGACTCCCGAGCCATTTGCAACTCCCGCGCTAGCCATGTTCCATTGCTCTTGTTTTCCTTTGCTCCTGCGTGTTTCATCTCCTTCGACCTCTGCCTTCCTTGCTGCCGTACGACCTCCGCCCCGAACACCTCTCTGCCATTAGCTCTGCCACCTGCTGCAAGGTAGTCTAGTATATGCGGTAGTATGGCCACTCTCTTCCGCAACCTCCTCCTTCTGCACCGGCGTTATCATCATAGGCACTACCGCGGCTTTTTTTCCAGCACCGGTGCAACCATCATCGTCGTCTTTACCGCCACCATGTCGCTATCATCTTCGTCGTCGATAGCGTTGCTCGCCGCCACAGTCACCTTCATCATAATTGCCGCCATCATCTTTTATCGCCGATGTGCACCGTCGTTTTTTCCATCGCCGCCAACACATCCGCCGTCTCTGCGCCGTTTCTCCGTTTCGTCTCCACCTTAGCCGTCTGTTACCCGTCGTTCCACCTTCCAAACGGTTTCCGAACCGATTGGAACCAAACGATCTCCAAACCGTTTGGAACCAAACGGTTTCAAAACCATTTGGACCCAAACGGTCTCCAAACCGTTTGGAACCAAACGGTCTCCTAACCGTTTGACCTTCCACTTTCGTCTAAATCTCTAAAATATTAATATATATATACATAAAACCACATAAATACAAACAAAATCTAATCCATTTTACATATCGTTCTCACTCATGATTTTCCACTTTACAGATATGGCATCACCAGCAAAGACGGCCATCAGATCTGACACTGCTCCTTCTCTGACAAGGGAGAAAATGATGGAAGAACTGGCCCGACTCCAGAAGATCAGAGATGTCTTCAATAGAACTGGAAAGGCCCCTCCAAACACCAAAATGATGGAGGTTCTGTGAGACATTGACCACCTCAACAAAAGTCTCACAGAGGCAGCTGACGAAGAAGTAGAAGAGATTTCTTCTGATGATGATGAAGGCTCGGAATACACCCCAAATCTAGAGGAGGACTCCCCAGCCGAAGAACAAAAAGGAAAACACAGAGTCCAGGAAGTTGCACCCGGACAACCCTCCAAGAAACGGGCAAGAAAACAAGTTCACCCCGTCTCTGCTATGGACCAACCCCTTGCAACACCAACCACCACCATCCCAGCCACCACCCCCACTTTCTCAATTCTCACCACCTCCGCACCCCCACCTGAAAACCTTTACATCCACACCATCCAATCCATCGAAAAAATCCTGAAACCAACAAAGTACGTCTGCTCAAGCGTACTGCTGAAGATGGGGATCTATGACAGAGTCCTCACAATGCTTGACAACGCCAACCTATCTAGACTCTGTCTTATCCCCAAAGTCTCATATGTCGAGCCCACCACAGAATTCTTCACCCATCTTATTAAAGAAACGGTGGAAATTACACAGAGGGCAAGGGATGGTGGTGATCGTCGACTGGTCACGAAGCTCTTTGGGAATGACGTTGTGATAACAGAAAATCTTTTAAATGCTATCTTCATTGACAATCCTGAGCAGCTCAAAAAGGTCGGAGTTGCAGGAACAAAGAACGACCCGTTCAATAAACATACTTTCTGGAAGTCACTAAAAGGGATCCCGACCTACGAGCCAAAAAATGTAAAGCCTCCAACATTCACTCAGGGTTCGTGCACACACTTAACAAAATCATTACCAGTGCGCTGCTCCCCAGATCAGAGGGAGGAAACGTCATCACTGCCGATCTTTTTATCCTATAATCAATCCTGCATGAAAAGTCAGTCAACATCGGACGACTTTTGATACAAAAGTTCTCCAACTACACCATAGGAAAGGAAATTTGCATGGGAGGTCATGTCACATCCATCATAAAATATCTCAAGATGGACAGACCCCTACCGCGCTGCACGCAAATAAAGGGCGACATCCTTACCAATGAATAAACCTTGAAGAACTCGTTCATTATTAAAGAAAAGGATGAAAAACTTAATTACGTCTTTTGCCCTGCGGTCAAGTCATCCATAACACTCCTCCCGCTCCCGGAGCTAGCAAACTACGACAAAGAAAAGCTCCTCTTCTCTGACGAGGAGCTTACACAACTCCTTGCTTCGGTTAAAACAACCGAACAGAAAGCAACAGCGGGACAAACGGAGCTGAGCATCACAGCCCCGGCAGCTCGTCCATCCAAAATACTTGTCAAACGGCCTTCTAGAAGGCAGTTGCAGGCCCAACAGCTGTCGGGGACACTAACATCTAGGCCAAATCCAGAGGCCGAGAAGCTCCATGAAGAAATCTTAACCTCCTCCTCTATCGACTCTTTCATTCAGAGTCTACATGAGTAGCTAACCGCTGCCACCACTCCACCTTACACCGTTCCAACTTCAACCACTCCCTTCTTCCCCATCACATCAATACAACCATTCACATCCACTTCATCACCCTTATCTACCTCGGGCTTTCCCTTCTCCATCCCCATTCCCAACTTCACAACTTTCCCTTTCACCTCCACCGTTTCCGCCCCACAACTATCGCTACCACCAATTTCACCTCAAATCCCACCACTTTTCACATCCACTGCCACCCTGACACCGCCGGTGACTACATCCACATTCACTACGCAGCTCGGGGCATCATCAGTGTCTCTTCCGCAAGACACTAACACCATTCCACGTAGACCCCAGCCATCTCACCCTTCCACTCCTGGGGTCCCTTTTGCTAATATCGGCGAGGAATTCGGCCGTCAATTTGATGCTGTCTGAAACCTCCCACCGATCCTTCTAATATATTAAATTCTATTCTTTCTTGTGTGCAGGGTTTATCACGACAAGTGACCACGATCGACGAACAACAACGTGCCTTGCCCACCATCCTCCAAGGCCTCCAGCAACGACAGGTTGAGGTGGCTAAACAAGTTGATCACATCAACAACCACTACACCAACCTGCCGGACCTGATCCTTGGAGCGATGCGTCAGTAAGAAGCAACGGCGAAGCAAGTCGATGAGATCTCCAAGCAGACTCAACCTCTACCAGAGACCCTCCGCGAGCTCAAGCAACAACAAGAAATTCTGAGCACACGCTTGGACACCGTCAACAACACACTTACACAACTACAACATCACCAAGAGGAGTCCAATAACGATGCAATCCAGCAGTCACGTGCTCAAGTCACCAATCTTACAGCACGTCTCCTCTCTGCCGAGGGCAGATATACCGACCTCAAAGAAACCCATGATGCACTGCTCGAAAAACACGAGCATCTGCAAGTGGCTTTTGATGAGCTACAAGCCACCCATCGGCGGTGCAAATCGTCCGCCAGTAAAAAGCAAGCAGACAAGGCCGCGGACGACGAGGATGGCGATGATGATGAAGAAGACGACTCTGACTCATCTGCTGACTCCAACAAAGACACCACCTCTGATGACAAGCATGATGACAGAGAGGACCCAGGAAATGCGGCAGGACCTTCTCACAGAGGTTCCGACAAGGGTCACCATGACAGTGACCACCCCCCCCCAGTCCCCACACAACGACAATGTCAACATGTCATACGGGGACCAATTCTTCGATTATTCCTCTATAGGGTTCATCGGGGAAGCTGCCAAAGACGCGGCCTACGCTAATTTCCAACAATGCATACTAGGAAGCAGCGCCAGCCCACCAAAAACATCCGCTCCACCCTTCTCAACACCTTCTCCTCCCTACCAGGACGAGGCAGACCGAGTAAGTCTAGACATGGACGAAGATCTCGATTTTTCCTCTAACTCAGACGACAATCTACAAGGCAATGAAGAGGCCTCCGAACAACCTGCTTCTCCCCCACTACAAGAACTTCCCCCGCCACCACCTCTGCCGCACAAAATGCACGACCTGGATATGGCGGCCATCTCCACTTCAGATGCTCAGGACATTTTCATACTGAACACTATAGTAGACGATGCAAAGGCAGGGGAAGAAATAATTTATCACAATACAAAAACCAGGCGTCAGATGACACGTGAAGATTTCCACAACATCCTCCGACCTCAGTCCACGATGCCTATAGAAATCTTCCGTGTCCTCCTCGCTAATTGTATAGAAATGTACAAAAGTTCTAAGAGGCAGCAACCCGTTTTCAACGCCTCACCTGCTCTGTCTATTGGCCTTTTATACAAAGACGTAAGAGCAAAGTCGATCGAGTGGTTGCATGCTGGTTTAGCACGTCGGGCACGTTATCTTACCGTGCCCTTCCAAGTTTCGAACCACTGGCTTTTTATGATTGTGGACACCGAGGCTCGGGATGCCAAGGTATATAACTTCTGTGGCGTCGAGCTAGCGGCCGGCACAGTAAACTTCATAGGAGAAGCAGCAGGAGAAGCCAGGTGTATACCCTTCTGACTGCTTCAGTTAATTTGGGCTGCACGCCCATCTCTACGCCAAGATTGGAGCCAACCATGGTTCAAAATCATAAACCCTCTAGTTCAAGCCACTGAGGGATATGGGGATTGCGCTTTCTGCACCATACGTCACATTCAAGGGATGAACCAAGAAATCTCATTTAATGATCTGGTTGCTGAAGATTTTCATTTCTTACGCGGGCGTTATGCCATGGAGCTAATCTATGATAGACGGTTCTTCAAAGATCCAACTATGGCACCAGACGACGTTCCTCGCTACTTCTTCTCAGCTATCTAGAGACCGCAACGGCGACCCTTCCGATAAACTCTGAAGGAGTCAAAAAAGACCAAGTTGCCAGTCGCTGATACCGAGTAAGATCAAAGCAAGATCGATCATGTGTTCTCCATTACGCCAACATTCCCAGATTTTGATCGCGATGCTTGCAAGGGTCTCACCGACCTCGAATTGTGTCTCATTATGGCACATCTCTCCGCCGACAAAGATGGCCTGGTATTCTTGTCCCGAGACATTATTGTAATGGCCGCACACTGCGAGAGACTCTACAGGTTAAGAGATCCCTCTCTGTAAGCCTTATGGCTGCCTATCAGTTTCTGCTTGGCCAAAACAACCCAACAACATACATGTCGTCTCCATATATGAAAGATGATCTCCTAAAGCTCAAGAACTTCGGCACAGCTGACGCACTGATCTCCTATCTCCAGCACACAACACCGACGTTCATCATGTTACCTTTCCTTTATCATGAGCACTGGCTGCTCCTGGCAACAAACCTCCCAGAAGGAACAACCACAATATACAACAGTTTTGATAGCCAGTACAACACACGACAGAGAAACTACGTCGTGACACCAAAGATGCCAGCAGAAGTAGTGGAAAAGGAGTGCGCCAAAAAGTTAATAGATTTTCTGAGTCAGCATACAAAGGCGTACGACAAATAGCATTTCCACCGCCCTGCCTTCTGCCACAAATGCCCCCAGCAAATCCGGCAATCGAATGACTGCGGCTTCCACGTCCTCTACTGGATGTACACCATCATCGTTCTCCAAAGACCAGTAGAGGAGATGACTGACGTGGATTACCACGCTTTACGAGGACAGTTCGCATCCAATCTACTTCGTTCTCAGGGGGCAAATGAAGATTTACCTTAGCCTGTAGCCCTTGTCATAATTACTGCTCACCCTATCACTTTGACACTCTGAGGACAGAGTGAGTGATAACTTGGGGGGGGGAACATTAGACAAGGGCGAGGTATCATTTCCTACACCCCTCTTTCTGTTAACACTTTCTATTTTTCTTCTTTTCTTCTTTCTCTTTACACAATTCTTTTTAACTTAAATTATTTTGGAATAAAGTCACCCCAATTAACCTTAGAATCATGATAGTCCCCAAAAGTAAATAGCGCTTAGACATTTAATGGCGATTTAACAATTTCCATCCACTATCGATTTCATGTTTTTGCTTCAAATTTTTTTATCCGACTCTCCACAGGGCAAAATCAAGGCAGAAATAAGCCAAGCTCTCAAGGATGAGAGGGGAATCAGGAAACCTCCAAATCAAGAAGTTCTGCAAGTGGACCACAAACCAAATAAGTGCATGTTAAAAGACTCTAAGAACAACTTTCCTCTCTTCAAAATAAAAGAGGCTTGGCCTCCCAAAATAATTTCCCAAATAAAACCCCAAATCCCAAACCTATGAGTCATCGAATAAAAGCCAGAGAGCTGAATAAAATCATGAGAGTTGTGCCATGAATAAGGATCTATATAAAGAATCGATGAAGGTTTCACCCGGCCGGCACATTCCGCTGCCCTCACAAAGGCAGATGTGTCGTGCCCGGTAGTGAAACCCAAAGGTCTCTAAATATATGAAAGGCTAACAAAGGACTCACCCGACCGGTACATTCAGCTGCCCTCACAAAGGCAGATGTGTCATTTCCGGTAGTAAGATCCCAAAAGCATAGATAGCCCCTCACCCACTTGAAGGGGGAGATACACCTCAAGCGTTTGACCAACCCTCATACCCTCTCTAGCTCCCAGTAGGCCTTTCAGAGAGGTATAAAGCTGATAAGAGTCAACAATATGCATAAAATAAAGGTGGTCGCAATGCGAACTGTGAGATACGGAAAGAACCTGAGACCCAAGCAACTCTCGCAACCTAAAAGAGTCAAGGCAAGCAATAAGACTTGATATGACCTCAGGGGAACTCAGGTTAAGAATTGAAGCAAGAGTATGGAAATCATAATTAATAAGATCGCCTCACCATTACATGTCTCAGCTCTATCTAACTTGAGGACAAGCTAGACTCTAAGTTATGGGGGTGATAACTTTCTATTTTAGTCAATTATCTTAGTCCTTTTCTTTAGTTTTCCATACTCTTTCTAAAGCTTAAACTATACATAATCCTAATTTTACCCTTTTTTTGTAAATATACCATCAGACTAACTTTCCTTTCTATATATGCAGAAAAAGCACAAAAAAAAATCATAAAAGAATAACTCAACCTCGAGACAGCATGGATTCAAACGGTCTCGAGACCGCATGAAGCCAACCGGTCTCGAGACCGCATGAAGCCAACCGGTCTCCAGACCGCATGAAGCCAACTGGTCCCAAGACCGCATGAAGCCAACCGATCTCAAGACCGCATGAAGCCAACCCGTCTCAAGACCGCATGAAGCCAACTGGTCCCAAGACCGCATGAAGCCAACCGGTCTCAAGACCGCATGAAGCCAACCAGTCCCAAGACCGCATGAAGCCAACCAGTCCCAAGACCGCATGAAGCCAACCGGTCCGAAGACCGTATGAAGCCAACCGGTCTCGAGACCGCATGAAGCCAACCGGTCCCGAGACCGCATGGAGTCCAAACGGTCTCAAGACCTCATGAAGCCAAACGGTCTTGAGGTCCCAAACGGTCTTGAGGTTCCAAATGGTCTTGAGGTCGAAACGGTCTCCTAACCGTTTGGACTTCACTCAAGGCCTATAAATAAGACCCCAAGGGTCCTCCATTGGGGAGAGTTTTTTCAGATGCACAAAGGCTGCCTCAATCATTCCAGAGCTCTTGCTACTTCCATTCTCCGCCCAGGGGCTGCCGGTCTGAGACTCATACTCCATCTCGAAGCTGCTTTCTCTCTCTCTGCCAAAGAAGGTGGGAAGAGGGAGATCTCGTCATCGAGCAACCCGTGACGCTGGTGGATCGTCTCTCTCTCTCCAAGGGGTTGACTTTCCTCTCTCCTTTGTGGGGATGATGCTCTTTCTCTCTCTTCTTGCCTCCTTCTGTGTCCTAGTCATGAGCGAGTAGTCTTCTTCGCTAGGGTGCGGGGAGTAGCCCCGCTACCCATGCTTTCATATCATGTAAATGTAATCCTTAGGTTGTAATATAGAGTTCTTATCTTTGTCAGTTCGAAATCAAACGATAAATGAATGCATTTTGCTTGATCTCCAACTCGTGTTACCTTTTATCTCTTAGTATGAATTGTCCACGTTTGTACTATTAGATTCGAAACTCGTTTGTATGTTGTTTCTTGGTGCATATATTCACCATGCATCTGTTTAGGTATGTAGAAGTGTATCTCAATAAGTGGAGTAAACTCACTATCATCTGTTGCACTTTCATACTATGAAATGGAATCAGTTGATGTATGGAAGTGCAACCTTGATAAGTGGAGGAACACACTTTGCGAGGAGAATGATGCAAAGTAATGTGACCATTTGTTCGGGAATGGCTGGCGTTGCAACATTCCTGCACTTCTCGTAGTTAGATTCTCCGAAAGGAGGCTAAGTCTACAAGGATACTAACTGACTGGACTATTTTTGCAGGTTAAGTTTTGCTTTGCATGTGTTGATCGATGTGTAGTGGTGGTGAAAAACCGATCACACCTTAGTGATTTCTTATCATAGTTTAACTCATTAGATTTACGTGCTTCCTTTACTTTTCATGTTCTTAGTTAAAAACATCAAAATCCAACCTTCGATATAAGTACCTTCTAGTAAGTAATCAAGTGAAATTCCATATGTTTTCCATCTTGTTGCTTGCAACAAGACTGTTGTCCCGTGGATTCGACCCTTAACTATACTGTGATAAGACTTCCACGTATCCTAGCATACGTGGGTGGAGTTTTCTATCTAGTATAAGCAAGGATAAACTTAAAGACTTACCATCTTTAGGATATTTAGTGGTGCACGCAATTCCACGTAAGTGTAAGCTCCATCAGAAACCCAAAGGGATTGAACCATTTTCCTCTCAAAGACATAAAGGATGGATAACCAAACAAAACATACTACAACATTGTGATGTGGGATCATTGAAATGACTGATTGCATCAACGTCATTCTTCTTTAGAGTGATAAAAGCTTAATTTACTCATATACAAGTCATGCAATGATTTAATCTACCAGGTTAATTTAGCATCTGACCTTAATCCTACATTGGACAAGAGGGATGCCTAGGTATTGGATTCAATTTGAGATACATTCATATCCCCAAGCACCCGAAAGGAGCCTCTTTTGATCTTCCGTTGGAAATCCTACAATGATGGTAGATTTTCCTTTGTTAACTCTATATACTAACAATATCTCATACTCCCTAATCAGACCTTGTATGCCTCGCCTTCTATTGTGCCCCATTGGAGTTAAGACGAATAAGAGATTATCTAAAAACATAAAAATGAGGGTACTAGTACTCAAACAATTGTAAACCTCTCTAATATACCTAAACTCATGTCTCTTTTAATATGTCTCTGTAGAACCTGATGAACCATAATAGGTATGAGTAACATTACATCTACTTGTATAAGGTCTCTCATTACTAGAAAAAAAAAACCTCTTAAGTGTCACTACTAGAGATAGAGAATCGTGTAACTTGAACTAGTCTCATGACATATTTGATGACACCACCTTATGAACCATAAGATCATAAACATGTTGTAATAAAGGCCATTAAAGTAAAAGGCCGTGGACATATCTACTTTGTAAATCACACTTTCTTCATGAAGGATTCTTTGTTAACATCATGCATAAGATCTTCAGAAAGTCTGATGTTATCTTGTATGTTTCTTTTTTAATGAGTGTTGCATGTTCTCTAGATATCAGTTGGGGTATAACATTAATAGTCTAGATTGGATAACCCTAGGTACAATCCTAAGGTTTCCATTCCCAATGCTACTAGGTCTAATATCACTTATTCTTGTTGGTTGCTCAACATTTTGAATAAGAATTATAGGAGTGCATCTAGGCCCACTATGAGATGGAAGACCATTCAGAAATGGTTAGTCTACTCCTTGATGTCTTCTTTCAAAATATCCCATGTGAATCGATAAAAGATAGTTGAGAAGCAGACTAGGCCTTGCCAGTATCACTATCCATGAGCCTGATTACCCCGTTCATCCACTCTTCGATAACCTCATAAAGTATGCTAGAATTGTCCTCTTCCTCTATTACTCTCTCTATGATGCTAGTGTACTCATTTAGTCCCTCTATTTGGTTCATTTCAAAAAGTTTAGTGAAATAGTCGATGCCCTTGCTCATAACATCATCCCCTCCATGTGAAAAATGCACCTTCTTCTCTCTTGATTTTTGCAATGTTAAGTATTCTGCTCTTAGTTTTTACTTGGACATGGAAGAATTTTGTGTTTATGTACCCTTCTTTGAGCTATTTGATGCCTAATATCACTCTCCAATAGAATTTCTCCCTGTTAAGAAGCTCCTCCAAAATTCTTTTCTCCACATGTAGTTGCTCTTGAATGCTTTGAAGGTCATTGGATGCAGTAACTTTTACCTACATTGTTTTAACAATCATTTCCTAAGCCTGAACAACTTCAAAGAATTCCCTAGTACCTCTCTAATATAGACGTTCAACACTTGCTTAAGGTTCTTTTGTTTTTCTAATATCATGTAAAAGCCCCCCCCCCCCCCCCGCCCCCCCCCCCCCTAAACAAAAAAAAGATTCTAATGCCCAATTCTGAGCGTCATGTTCAAGCTATATCTTCATAAATTTGAAGCATGTGTGTACCCCTGTCTCGCTCCCACCTCCCGGGAGTAATGAAGAGTGCAATGATCAGATACACATATTCGGTTTAGGTGCTCCTTGACAATTTAAAGTCTATACATGGTTTTGTTAGAGATGTCGTATAAGATGTACTCATACACAAGGGAATTGCTGCAATGAAAAAGCACATGTGATTTTTTTTTGTGTGTAAGCCACATGAGAGGAGATTGATATTTAGACCTACTAATGTCTTGTTCTTTTTTTAATTTTGAAGAAAACATGCATATGTGATAGAGATTTCTCCACCTTCTTGGGGAATGGGGCTGTTATTATTGGGTAGGCTGTCCTAAAAGCCGCTTGGGCCTAAGTAGTCAAGTATGAAAAAGCATTGATATACAATTAACACACGCATAATCCTTTTTTATTTTTATTTTTGGGTTCTTAAAACCGTATATTGTGTAGTTGATCAAGAAGGTCCAACCAATTATGTATAGTAAGTTTATGACCTCCAGAATGTATCGGTGTACTGTTTTATAAAATTGATTTTGAAATCTAAAAAGATTTGATGGTACAACTTGTACCCATCTAGTTTGCATTTCGATGTAATGTATTTCAATTCAATTAAGAATTAAGTATATGTTTATTGTGAAAAAATACTGTCGTAGAGTTGGCTGATGCTAATCCCAAGATCCAATATAATAGTTTTCATTGCTAGCGGAGAAACACATATACGACATCATAGAGAAAAATAAGATAACAAAGTTGCTGGTACAGTTAAACAAACAAGAACACGATCAATGTCAACAAGATTCGCATGTAATATTGCCGAAGGTTGTTGTATTGTAGCAGGGTTATCCTATCATTATAAAAACGTTAGCTACGTAACTATTCGTGTGGGATGGAAAACCTATCTGAACTTTTATTTGCAGAATACCGTCTAGAGATCAAGGAGTGAATTTATAACACTATGAATAAATGTGAACGTGGTTTTGGTTTTTGACATACCTTGTTGTCTGCTTCTCACGGTTAACTGCAATTTTTAAAAGCGGTTGTTTGGCTTGTATGGTTATATATTTTTAACAGGCTTGCTTATTTTATTTTATAGTGGCCATGTTGTCATGTTGCATTTGTATACACTTGCATTTTGATATATCACTCAACCATGTCATTTATGTGAGTCTATTTTATATTACTAATAAGCAATCATGTGATGTCTACTTCCGTAGCTGGTTGTCAGTAGTTGCTGTTTAGCTAGAAGTTTGTTTTCTTATTCTGTTTGCCTATTTGACAAATATTTTTTGAGTTTGTCACTCCGAACAAAGAGGATGGAAGTGTTAAAATTTTTTCCTCTAAAAAAGGATGGAAGTGTTATATAATTATCATGTTTTAAGTTTGTCTGCTCATTCAACATGTGTGTGTGTTCCAGTAGTTTGGACATGCGCCTGTGTTCCAATAGCTTGGGCATGTGATCTTTGATTTGGTCAATCTGTGTGTTCTAGTAACCTACCTATGTGCTAACCCATGCATTTTTCGTGTGTGCTTACATGTTTTTTCATTTTAGTTTGTAACTTAATTACTAATTCTGAAGGAGGATGGGTGTGCTAAAAGAAGTGGTAAATTTTGAGTGTGTGTGTTCATTTATCGAGTTTTATTTTCAACAACTTGCATATGTGCTCATAAGTCCAGTCAGTCTGCGTATTCCAACAATATGATTGTGTTAATAAATCCAATTGGTATATGCACATTGGAGAGAATCGACTCATTATTAATAAAACTGCTCTCTCATAGTGTTCGTAATAAAATATTGCGTATGTCAATGTATTACTAATCATAACCCCGACAAAATAATTCATTCGGAAATCAGAGGGCTTTCCAACAATTTATCTGCATGTGTGGTCACAAGTCCAATCTTTATGCGCTCTAACAACATGTATGTGTGTTAATTGATCCAATCTCTCTTTTGTTTATATATTGGAGCGAGTCAACTAGTTGTTAATTGAGCAGCTCTCTTTTAGTGGGAGGTCATAAATTATTGTATGACAATGTAACACTAATCATGAACCAAATAAAAATTAATCTTTTTAGTTTTGGTAATTTTTGTAATTGTGTGTTACTTGTTGAACGAAGTCAGCTGTTGCTATCGAAACTCATGCATGCATTCTTTACTAGAGTAGAACAATAAGTATTCGAGCATTCTTTTGTGAGCTACTATTCAAACAGTTTGCTTCAATAGAGAATGTGTTATATATCATGTAAATATTATTTTTAGCGTGCCATTTTTCCAATTATTAGGAAAATACAACCACAAAGTGTTCACTTTGTACAAAAGTAGCGACGTAAGTTAAGGTTGAGCATTATTTGAAATTTTTTCTCCCGTCAGTACATAATATTTTTTAATGAAAATGTAACATATTTAATTATACGAACAAGAATAGCTTGTGAACCGCCAAATGATTTATTTATTTGGAACTCTCCCCATACGGTCATAATAGACTCAACTTAGTAGAATAATCCTTAAACCATGCACGTGCTGCAAGTCACTCAATGATTTTCTTCCACAAAAACGGTGGCATAAATTTGTACCAGGTTCTATTTGAACATTTTACTTTCGTTGTTGTTTACCTGTTTTTTGGATCGATGATAGACATAATTGTAGGTATATATAGTCCTTAAAGTGTCGATCTATGTTGTCGTCTAAACCCAAAATCGAAAACTATAAAAATGTCAATAAAGGTTTCAAAAAATATTTGATATAAATTCAACTACAAATCATCAGGCTACTTACCGAATGGACAATATCCAAGGTGCCTTCAACTGAAAGACAAACGCCGATCTACTCTGTGAATTGGGCAGCTTTTCGATCTGTCAAATTGCATCAAAATCTGCGGGTACCTATGAGTCTACTTGTTTAAGTTGAGTTATGGAATTTATCACCTGTTTAAAATCACCCAGACATAATTCATCCCTTTACATAGCAGGTTTTACCGGTGACTCTTATAACCAAAATCAATATATTTATATACATTTACCTATTAAGAGATGTTGTCCATTTTGTATAAGTTAAATTTTTAACTTTAACAACAACACTTGTATTCTCTTTTATATGTGTTCGCAATAGACACAACAAGTACTTGCAACATAAAGAATTTCTAATTTTAAATGTGAAAATTATGTGTTGCTTTTTGATATAAAATTACATTGATTTTTTTCATTTTACAATGAAATAAACATTTGGGTTCTATTTTTATTTTTTAATTTCTTCAAAAAAAAATATATAATTAATCGGTTGGTTTGACGTCAAACACAGTAGTTGGATATTTTTTCACTACATTCAAATATAGAAAACATAGTTACAAGATGTTTTAATTGTTATTTTTAATGTTAATGGAAGTAACTAGTAAGTTATTATTGACTGAACACATTTTAAACGGTCACCTGCAGGTCAATCCGCAACCCGTTACATTGGATTTGAGTGTCTCTTTCTTCCACTAAATAATTATAACTTTTAAACATGCACCCGCCTTACCTGAACTTACAACGACCCAACACAGACCTATTTTACTCATCTGTTTGACAGATCTAGTAGCTACAATAGCATTGCAAGACATACTCTTAATTTAATTGCATAGGATGCAAATTTCTAAATCTGGTCGGTGAATATTCGATATATGTAACGATACCACTTGTACTATGTGCACATTGTACAGTTATATGAAAGGACAGTTCTAACATCATAACTCGACGTGAGAATATGTTTTCATTCTTTACCTTGAACAATGAAAGTTACATCTAGGTGTGAGCATCAGTCTATAATCAGACGGGACAGGGCCTAATCAAGGACTAATTCAGTAAAAAGCAATGGCCCTAGACTGCATCGTTGTCAAGCGAGATCACACCGGACCCTACCACTTCAAAACAAGATGAGACCAGATATCAAATATTTACGACTACTAGCGTTTATATAGGTGAATATTTTTATATCATTATAATATAATTGCAAATATATAAAGACATTTTATATACAAACCGGTCTTCGATCGGTTCCAAGTTTGAGTAGATTTGGATTGGACTGGATAGAAAACTTTATGGACTGCAAACTGGACAGAATTTGAAGCAGTCTAAGATCAGACCGGATTGAATAGAGCGGACAAGGCAAGATAACATTAAGCATTCACTTCACGAAGCCAATAAGTCAGTCAATAGGAAGCTATAGAATTGCAGTCTGAAGTCATAGGAAGAGAAGAAAGAAGGAAGCGAATGATTCTAGCATTCATTGCTCTCCCCATAGGTCAAGTGACTTCGTATGGTCTAGTCCAGCAGTCTGGATCGATATTTGTTCACCCCTAGTTACATGAGAAATTGATCAGTGGATGTTTCCCAGTTCAATTTGCAATGTATAAGGTTTTATAAAAACATGGAATGCAATAAATAGAAGTATTTTTTTCTGAAAAAAAACCTCTTGTTATCCAGAAAATTGTTGTTTTTCTATTTTGCTAAAGTCCAAATCAACTCCCTTCTTTTTACTAATTACAAACAATCCAACTTCACACTTTCCATTACCTATTCAAACACATTTAGACATTTTCCTTTTTTTTTTTAAATAGCTCAATATCATTAAAAGCAAGCCATACGACATCTACAAGATAGACATCTCTCATCAAGTAACCAAGAAGCAACTCCTTTAGCGGAAAGACATAGCACAAGGCTCAAATTGGGATGTGATAGGTACATTTCAACACAATCCACCTCTTGTAGTGGCTTTCTAAAAAAGCTATCCGGGATGGAACTCATCAATCTACACGAGCCTCTTAGTACATCGGGAGAGGAGTTTGCAAAGCCGCTGGCAGAGATTACCATCATGAAGACAACGAAGGATCACTTGAAAAAGAGCTCGACCACAAAGTAACAACACAGACACAACGCCCCCACAAAACTGGACTAGAAACACAACAACCAGCGACGAGCACTAAGGTTGCACCAACCAGGAGACCCGGAAAGGAGGCCAAACCCCAGCGATGCAGATACAGAGGAAGGATGGCTCATGCGGATACAAAGGCGGGGAGTAGAGGGTGCCGGAAACTCCACCACCACTCCTGACCACCACTGCTAACAGGGGCGGAAGACCCGCACGAAGCCCAAACCCAGCTTACTCCTCCTCTGCCTGAAGCACCAAGGGGCGCCCGAGCTCACCGTCCGCCCAAGAAGGAACCGGAGGCACGACACGGCCAACAAACGACCACTAAACAGATGAACGACAATACCAATTCTACAACTACTTCAAAATCTAAAAATGAATCATTATTATGACCTATACATATAGTACAACATAATATATATGTATACATAAATAATATACAAAGTAACATTGAATCGTGAAAACAATATTTCAGCCATCATAGGCCATTTCTAGAAGTAAGTTGGTGTCTTAATATAATTTACATTGTACACATTTGTAAAGATAGTAGAAAAATTGTATGTAGATAGTATATAGAAACTTAGACTATTGTATACTATTATCAGGACCTTAAAAGTTGCCAATGTATAACAAATATAATTTTAGTGGTACACATTTATCAAAAATAGTACAAAATAGATTTAAACTAAGTACATAAACAAATCTAAGTCTACAAAACTTATATTTTATAAACCATTAGAGTTACATGATTTTTAATATGTTTACTTTTGGATCTATTTTAGGCTGACTATGCCATGATCGTTTGTTTCTCCAATGAACATACACTCTCCCTCCATTTCACATTTATTGTATTATAATGATAAGAATGATATCATGTAATAGTAGTATTAATAATTATGGATAACTCGACTTCAATAATACATTCTTAGATATCAAATATGGTTATTTCATCTTCAAACTCATGGTTATAATTGGGTAGGTATTTGATTTAATATATTAGTTAAATATGATTGTCAATGTGATTAAATTAGGGTTAGTCATGTTTAGGCATCCTAGTCAATGTATTGCCAATCGTAACAATGTAGATGGCTATTCAAAAATAAATAAATAGATTTGTATGAGAATTAAAAAAATTGATATTTTCTAATTTAGATTTGATTTTGAAGCACTAGATTGCATGTGAAAATTTCTAATCAAATATCATATACTAGTGTATCAGATCTGTATAGAATATATATGCCATTATAATATGCATATATCACTAAACTACATATATGATACAAATATTATATATATTAAAAAATAGCACATGATTTCGTACATATATATATTTTTTTAGAATTACATGTATTTCTTTAATTGCATATCAAATAAAAATATAAAATGAAGAGTATTGGTTCGACTTAGAATCATTTCAGATGATGATATCCATCAAATTTTGAAATGAACATTCGTTCAGATTTTTTGTCAGAATCAAGATGAAGACAAACTACAATTTAATATCTAAAATGAGACCCATTTCTATAACGGTTCCTAAAATTGACTATGAAATCAATTTTACAAAATTTTATCAAGTAACAATGTGATACATATTTATTATATATAAGCACTTATATTTAGTTTTAGCACAATTTTTAAGTTTATAATTTTGATAAATTTGGAATATTATTTATTCGCGTTGTTAGAACTCGAATTATCTAAAATTTTCAATTGTCTACCAAAACTTTTGCAATGAAGGCATAAACTTCCAACCTCGATTTAAGTAATGTATGGCCAATGATTTTGTAGGTAGGGTGGTAAAGGCACAAGATCCTCAATCAAGAGACTTGGGTTCAAAATCCAGGCAACAATAAAAAGAAAGTATCCCATCACGTCGCCCAATGGAATGAGTGATTTGAATACCTTTTCTAGTGTGTAGGTTTTTGAGGGGGTGTTACACTACCAAGGAGGGGTCATAGAAGTGGCTCCTGCAAAGGGGTGGTTCCCTAGTCATCCAAAAAATATAAAATATTTTATTATCACTAGTATTTTTATATAACAACTAAATAAGAAATATTGTTATTCATATTTTAATATAACATTGAAGATCGTATGTCCATAAGGTTTCAAATTTAGTTTTTTTTCCAGAAAGATACACTAATACATGGTACCAAACTTGAAGTTGATGTATTCAATCTGGTATATGAATAGATATCAATAAGCTATAAAAAGTCAACTATGAATATGGATAAATTTGGTTTTGAATAGAATGAATATGGCTCTATGTTTTATTGTTTAATGTAGACTTAAATGCTAGTCTAGCTTAAACTGGTATGTCACTGACTTTTTTGACACCGATACACATACCTAAAATTGAACTTTTGATCAAAACCTAACAAAATTTTTCTAAAACTTTGAGCATTAACTACAATAAAACTGTAAAAGTATAATACTGATAGTAAAATAACAATAATATAATGAAAATTTTTCATATCCCAAAAACAACATATAATATATACTATAAAATGGGGAATAGATGGAGAGGAGGTGTCATAATAATAAAGGGTCACATTGTGTTTAATTGTAGTTGACAGAAAAGTGCAAATTAGTGGGTTGTTAGGAATTAAGTAAAAATGAGGGGAGTTACATAGAATTAAGTAAAAGGAAATGGGATTTATTTAATTTTGGGAAAAACGAGAGAGACTTTTGTAAGAAAGCAAAAGACAAAGTGTTGATGTAGATTGACACTAGTTTGAAAGCATATCAATAGAGCCCTATTTCTTGTCTATGTACTTTGCTGAGCCTTGAGTGTTATTATATAAGAATCCTAATACTCTAAGTGTTTTTAGGAGAATATGGTTTGTTTTCCCTTAACACGTGTTATGGTTATATTCCTTTTGAATACATGAAAACATATTTCTTAGCTATCCATATTGGGAATACAAACAATTTTTTAATATAAAAACCAAATTAACACACTTTGATCTAAGAAAATTCATCAACTAAAATAAATGAAAAATATTTCTCATAACAACAAATTTTGGTCTAAAAGTGCCAATCAATGTCGATCTTTACTAGTATATGATATGAAAAAGCCTATGTAACTCTTCAGTTTTATTAGAAATACTTAAACAAAAGGGCAAAATGTTACATAGAGTGGCATTTTCAATGTTCTCTTTTCTTTGTAGTCATGAGCTATTTATGAATGTAGACATGTAAACAGCACTTTGTGTGGTGGGTTAAATTTTAAATGTGTTTTTTTTTTAATTATATTTCTAGATATTCAAGGGAGAGAATTATTTGGTTCAATTTCACAATGCCAATTTATTTGCTTGTATTTGTCAAGCATGCTTTCTACAGATATATGAAAAATAAGAATTAGAGTCGGGTCTAGTAAAATTGACTTTTTAACAAGAATGTTTTTGGTTATAGTATATATAATGATTAAAAATAAATCTCAGTATAGCTTGCTCATTGGAATCCAAATGCACAAAAGAATTATGTGGAGAGTTGGAGACACTAGTTACAAAATTTGGTATACGAGTATTAACAAACACATAAATAGTGAAGAGAAAATTATAAATTATATTTTGAAGGATGATACTATCATGATCATGAATATGTTTGATATAATTACAAATATCAAGATTGTTCTCAAGGGAGTGGGATTTGATATTGTTATGGATTATGCCGCTCCCTCAAGTTGGCCTAGGTGAAGAGGCTAAGAAGGATATTTAGGATAACATGGATGCATTGGTTCAATAGAAATTGATAAAAGGAGAAGATCATTTCTGGGATTGATATAGATGACCACGTGTGGAGTAGCAATGTTGGATATCATAGTATTCGTTATAGTTTTATATATACAAATAGAAATGGAGAAGGGTATATGATATTAAATTTTGTAATTGATTATGATATGATTTTGGTAAGTATTCATCTCAAGAAATTATGAAAATGTGTCACATGTGCTTATTTCCTTATAAGGTAGGTTGGTCAAAATGTATGCAAGCATTGTATAGTGATCCCTGGTAAATTACTCACCCACCCAAGATTGGTTGGAAGTTTTGGATATTAGCATTCATGTTTAAAGAAGGTAAGCATGACAAAAGCCAATATAGAAGGATACAGTGGATGAATCTTAAAGGAGAAACAAATTGGTGTTCTATGAGGAAATTATCAAAGAGGACACTTGGAACATGAAAAATAATGGTATCTCTATGTGGCATAATATAAGCTCAAAAATAAAATACCAAATTTTTTCAGAGAGTCCAAAGGGCATGGAGCCTCCACATAGCAGACTTAATGGGGGAATGATGAAGTACATAAGGTTATTAAAATCAAAAGTATTTTTTGTAGCATCTTGCTTAAATATTTGGATGATGTAACATTCAAGAGATACAAGAAAACAAAGAAAGAAGTTAAGAAGGCAGTTCAACAAGTAAGACCTAGATACTTTGAATATATATAAGAAACTTGATACTATAGAAGGGGAATTATATACAGAAAATAACTTGTATAAGAGAGAGAAAAGTAATATAATTGAGTCCCTATAAAAGTAATATAATTGAGTCAAGTAAAATTCATCAAGATGAAGATGGTAGAGTGTTGGCGAAGGATGATGACAATAAGAAAGAAAGGATAAACTACCTTTTTTTCTTTTTGAGAGACACAATCATCCTGCTCTCGAGTCAGGTACCCCATCCCTTGCAGTATTAAACCACAAGGGCCTGAGTTCTTTACTCCATGCTCGGGATAAGAACTCAAGGCAAGACGTCCAAGAATAGCTCTGTTGGTTGGTCTTTGTTACAACCCCAATTTTTGGGTTTTTTGGTGAGAAATATAATTTCTCCTATTAAAGATATTTGAACAAATAATGATATAATTTGTTTTGAATAAAAGGATTTCGTTTACAATAGCCTTGTTGGTTGTTTTGTGGGATTTATTGGCTATTGGGCCCAATAACAAGGAAAAGAAAAGGAAATTCAATTAGTAAATGAATAATTAATTAATGGAGAAAAGAAAGATGTAGAGGCATCTAGAAGTCTAGGAATTATCCTTCAAGGATGGATTTCGTATCTTTGGGATTTCTTGGGTTCCAAGGAGTCCAAGTTGCAAGATAATAGGTGAAGAAAGAGAAAAGATCAATTAAATATTGATTTAGTAAGACGGAAATATGAGATAATAATGAAATACAAGAAACATGTGGAAATATGGATGAAGGATCCATCTTGGATAAGATTTCGTGTCCACATGGTTTCTAATGGTAAATGGAATTCAAGTAAAGAAAATAGGAAGAGAGGAAATAGAAAATAGGCATTTTAATACAGAATACGTGCCTTATAGGTACTTGACTTGCATATGAAGCAAAATGGTTTTTTCTTTCGAGTTTTGGTCTCAAACTTTGCACACAAGTAGTTTAAGTCATTATGGACTTTCATTAAAATTTGGTATCAATTGGATAATTGGTCTGAGAGTTATCATTTTTTTTACAAAATCTCCTAAAGTGGAAAGGGTAAAGGAAATATATATTAAAAGTCACAATTGTTTCCATATCTTTTTGGGTGCATGGCATGACAGTTGTTGGATCTGAGATCCAACGGTGTTTGTATTCTCGCCTACCTCAAGTAGGAACAGGAAAGAAGAACAATTATTGGGAATTTCTGAATTGATTTTCTTTTTGTACGATCGATGTGTGAATCTGGAAATTATTTCAATGAATCGGAGAGAAGAAATCGCTATGTTTCTTCCTAGGTTCTAGTACCTTTGGGAGGGTAATCAGGAAACCCTATTTTTCCGGTGTGCTGGTCAGCCGCCCTCCATAGCCATGGGCTATATAAGGGGATGTTCCCCTTCTACGAGGTTACATGCCTCTTCGTGGGACAGTGTAAGGTTTAAAGGAGTTGTCCTCGTCGCCAATTTCTCCCCTAATGCCCTCTTTCATGACCAACCTTCCTTGGACCACCGCCGACAACTCCTCCTAGTCGTTCCAGTGACTCCGGCTAACTCAGGCTTAGTTGAGACCACAGTTGAGTTCGTAGGGGTGCGACGGAGGTCGTGGTGGCCTAATCCAGTGCCGAGAGAGGCTGGATCTCAAAGTCAACCATGGTGTTGACCATGGTTGGGCTTCGCTCATGGGAGACATGGATCGCGAGGTTGAAGAAGCAATAGGGGTAAAAGACCCCTTTGCCCTCGTGCTCGCATTAATCAGGTAAGGGTATTCTCACCCTTTTCTTTAGTTTGATCTCTAGTAAGACGTGTGATCGCGAACCATTGGATCCCGCATGGTCCAGTGGACCATAGATCGAGCGGATGATGTTTTTTTCTTCAGAAAATAATATATAAATCAAAAAAATAATTTATCTTGCATAAATCATAACTTTTGATAGGAATCTCCGATGAATAAAGTTAATATATGAAAATTGATTCTCAGATCGAGAGGAACACAAAGAAATTATATTTCAAGCCTATTTCTTCTTGCAATTAAAAAAGTATGTAAAGATGCTATCTTTAATGGTTTAATTAATGAAAAACTCTAATCTTTGATGATTAAGGAATTGGGAAGGGCTATATGAATGTTTAAAGTTGATATTAACTTGTTGTTAATAAAAAGGACAAATTAGATCCAGAAGGATGATCTTTATGCATAGATGGATTAATTTAGGGTTCCATGTATATGAATAAGCTTTAATGGGCCTGGAAACCCTAATATTAGTAATTGTGACTCTTAATGGCTTTAATTATTCAAATTCATAGATAAAGTTGAGATATGATGGTTCTAAGCTATTTTCAGTATAAAGGTTCCTAATTGTGGATAAATACCCTTAATATGAAAATTAGGGTTTTCTAATGCATAAAGGTGGAATTAATGATAAATAGAGTTCATATGTGAATTAGATCATAATGAACAATGAGGTTTTTATCCGGAAGGAACCAAAGATGATAATTAGGCTTAATGATCTTGTCATGAATTAAAAAGGATAAAAATGGTAGTTTTAATGTAAAAGAGGCATAATGGACTTAATTGATGGCTAACTGTGCCTTTAATCCGAAATTAAGGTAATATGTTGTTAAAAGGTAACCTTAATATCTTTCGTGAAGAATGGATGAGATAATTAGGGTTTGTGAATAATTGTATAAAATTAGGGTTTAAAGTAGTAGAAATGAAGTGAAACCCTAATTGCAAAGGAAACCCTAAAAGTGGACTAGAAAATCAAGGAAGAGATCTAGGTTTAATAAGATCTTGATGGCGTGATAAATAATATGAAAAATGTATGCATATTTTAGGATCTCTTTGTGTGCTTGATTGCGTATTGGATTTCTTACATTGATTGGATTAATTCTATCTCAAATTAGCATGACATGTATGTGGTTACGCTTATGGTTAATCGCTTTACTTTCCCATCAATTCCCAGATGTTTTATCGGTTGCCTGAAAATAATTACTTGGATGACTTTTATTTCATGCAACTATAAAGTGAATATGATTATCACCCTAAATGTATATACATGACTGGCTCAGATCCTGGTCCTCCTCTATGATTTTGCTAATGATGAAAAGGGTAATCTGGTAAAGGGTCTACTTGTTAAGTGGGACCATCAGGTTATCAAGAGTTAGGGATTGGGCTACCTATGGGTAGTGCCATATGACTATTTAGCACACCATGAGTTAGGGATTGGGCTACCTATGGGTAGTGCCATGCGACTCAACCCTAGATATTGATCTACCTGTTAGGTATGATCATGCAGGGTTTAATGGGGATCTACCATAAGGAAGGTAGTATCCAGGTCCAATGGAGGGACAACGCAGAGGCTAGGATATGTATGGATTGAGTAGTTATGTTTAAGATGTAAAGTTTGTTTGCTAAACCATAATGGCTTGCAATATGTTGTTATAGTTAATTGCACAATTATTGTTTCCCCCACATACCGGCATATTCATTTATGCTAACTGACATTTTGTTTGTCGGCATTTTAGGTACAAGTTTGAAAAGGAAAAATAGTAAATTGGCATATTGTGAATACATGAATTAAAGTTCAAGGAGGATTTGTTAGAATAGTTCTTGTATGTGGATAGAAGTTTAGAAATCCAAGTTTTTTAAAAGGTATGTAAAAAGGTTATTTTATTACAATTTTTCCATATAGATGGTAGAATTTGATAATTATTATTGATTATTTGTCAAACCTTTGATCTGGAAATTCGGATAACCGCTCTGACCTCTTGGTCTCCCTTAATTGGGGGTTATTGGGAGGCAGGGTCGTTATAGTCTTTGTTGCCCATTTAGCAAGGCTGTCTGCAATCGAGTTTGTAGCTCTAGGAACATAGGAAAGGCTGATATCCTCCTTCTTTATGAGTAGCTGTGAGAACTTAGCCCGTAGGGGGCTATGGATGGGGATAGTCAGATTGACAGGCTACGCTGCTGTCTGTTTCAATGAGAATGGGTCTGGGTATCTCTAAAGAAGCCTGAGCTGCTCTCAGAATTGCCATGATCTCCACTTCCAGAACATCGTTAGAGCATACTGATGTGACTTCTCCCTTCAACCAGTTTCCTTCGTGATTCCTTAGAACGTCTCTAGTGGCCACATGTCCTCGCTTCAATCTAACAGATGCATCTATGTTCATCTTTATGGTTCTCTCAGGAGGAGGTCTCCATCTCACTTGTTCTCTAGGTTGATAAGATATCATGTTGTGTTCATCACAAAAGGCCTTCAAGACCAAACTGACTTGTCATTGAATCTGATGTATTGCATGTGCTTGGTGTGTTGTGACTTCTTGAAAGACAAGTAGGTTCCTCCATTTCCATAGGAGTTTAGTTGTGATGGAAAAGGAGACAGACATGTACTGACCTTCCTTGTCCTTCTTTAGATTAGAACTTAACCAAGGTTTGAGTGCATTGTGGTTGATGATGGTTGGGCAACACAACTCATTCACTTTGTCCCAAATTCCTTTTGCAAAATAATAGTCCTTCAGAACATGGATCGTCGATTCCTCCTCTATACTGCATTTTGGACATCATGCCAAGCTAGTGAGCCCTCTGATGCGTATGTTTTTATTAGTCATCATCCCTTCATGTAAGGTCTTCCACAGAAAAAACTTTGTCCTTAGAGTTACTTACAATTGCTACACTTTGTGCCAAGGTCCCTCGACTGATTTCCTGTAATGCTTCAGTAGATTTTTATAGACTGACTTAGTGTTGAACATGCCCCTCTTATCTCTAAGCCATACAAACCCATCATCTTCGGCCACATTATTCGGTGGTATCATCTACAAGATCTATCTAGAAGTGTCATCGTCGAACCAATGATGAATAAATTCCTCGTCCCATCCATCTCCTTGCATCATAGAGCTCTCTATCAGATCCATCAGGTCTGCTGGAGTAACATGGTTTGGTGCTAGCTGCGGTAGGTTCTTGGCCCGAACCCATTTGTCCTTCCACACCAAGGTGTCCTCGTCATTCATTATGCACCTACCCACCTTGTTTGACATGTCTGTTGTACATGAAGAGATGAATTTCCACAGTTTAGATCTCGTACGTCTGCCCTTGTCTTTGAGATGCTCGTATTTGGGTGTCATGACATGTCTCCAATGAATGTCTTTCTTCATTATGACGTCCCACACATTTTTTTGAGAGAAAGGCTTCATTCTGAATTCTCCCTGATCTTATCCCCAACCCTCCTTCATGCTTTGGTGAGGTGATCTTCTTCCAAGCAATTGGACTTGTCTTTGTGCATGTTGCCAACCCTCCCCAGATGAAGTTCCTGATCACGTTATCCATCTGATCACAAATCGAGCTATGTAGGACCATTTTCTGCATAATGTATGTAGGTATCGTGGTGTGGATGGATTTGGCTAGTGTTACTCATCCAGCTAGAGACAAGAACATGTTAGCCCATGAGGAGATTCAGGCTTCAATTGTGCTGATCGTATTAAGGTACACAACTTTATTTGTTCTCCCATGGATGATAGACACTCCCAGGTGCTTCCCCAAGTTCTCAGTTTGTGGCATATGTAATCGCCTGTAGACTCTCCTTCGTATTAGTGCTGGCATGTTTTTGGATAAGAAAATGGAGGACTTTCCTTCAGCTACTCTTTGACTCGAAGCTTATTTGAATTTCTTTAGACATCTGCTGATCTTGGTTTCCTGTGTCGGGGAAGCCTCTACAAATAGGATGATATCATCACCAAAACACAAATGTGATATGGGAGGACTCCTTCTGGAAGCTTTAAGAGGTATCCATTCCCAGCCTTGGACCTAATTCATAATGTCTTGGCAGAATCTATCCAAGCATAAGATGAAAATATAAGACGATAGATGATCTCCCTGTCATACTCCTCTAGATGGTGAGAAAGGTTGTAGGGAAGATCCTTGCCAAGCTATGGAAATGGACCCCAAGGTGATGATGTTCATAATGACGTCTATGATGTTTTCTGGTATTGCTGTGAACTTTTGATGAATCCTCCATATTCATCCTCACAGTCGCCAATTATAGAGATTATGTGCCTCGTATTGACTGATCTACCCTTGTTTTGATTTACTTTAAGTATCTCTTCAGTTTCATGTAAATAGTGCATTACTAGTTCTAATTACTCTAGTTTCCAGTTTATTTGATCTCATCCCCCCACTCACATTCTCTCTCCTCTACAGATCATCCTCAACCATTGGCAACAGTCATGACCCCTACAGATTTGACTCAAACGGTCTCAAGACCGCTTGAGCCCATTCAGTCTCAAGACCGTTTAAACCCAAATGGTCTCAAGACTGTCTGAGCCCAAACGGTCTCAAGACCGTCTGATCCCAAACGGTCCCAAGACCGTCTAAAACCCAAACGGTCTCAAGACTGATAGGCCAGAAGAAACCGTTTGAAGTCTAACTCAAGCCTGTGCAACAACATATCAAGATCATGAAGAAAAACAATCGCCACCACCGTGTTCTCCTCACCATGGCTGTGGCGCATTGCCAAATAGTGCCAAGCCTCCAACCGCCACGATTGTGGTTGACAGACCACGGCGGTGGCGCACCACCAACAGTATCCATGCCTCACCCGCCATGCCCGTGCAAGGCTATAGCCTTACCACGATCGTGGTTTCACGCCACGACCATGGCACAATGCCATCAGAGTCCAAGTTCTCACCCGCCACGACCGTGCAAGGCAGCATGACCGTGGGGTAGCAGCATCACCACGACCGTGGTGCCTCAACACGGCCATGGCGCATCGTCCCCTACCTCCCGACATTGCTAACTTCTCAACCTACTGCTCCAAAGCTCCATGGCCCCCGGCGTCGCCCTCCTCACTAATAGTAGTGACGACCTACAGCGCCTCACGGTCCTAGACCGCTTGGAGGAGAGCACGGTCCTAGACTGTTTGGAGGAGCTAGCGATCTCAGATCGTTTGGAAGCCACATACACTGACATGAAGACCGTTTGGATCACCAGGACTTCAAGACCGATCAGATGCAAGGCCAGCAATCACGCGGACCATTAGGCAGCAGACCGTTTGACGAAAGGAGCATCAAGACCATTTGGGTCATTGAGTAGTGAAGACCGAACGATGAGTAAAACCGTGAGGCCTCTCACGGTCTCTAGACCGTGAAAACAAAACGGAATGCGGGCATACGGTTGAAGACCGTATGGAGTGTGTGGCCAAATACCGTATGAAGGATCTATGCTTGAAGACTGTATGAAGCCTCTACGTGAAACCGAATGGTTGACCGATCAAACCCAGATGAAGAGAGGAAAGGCAACAAACCATATGGATCAGAATCCAAAACCGGATGGACATATACGCTTTTGGAAAATTGCAAAGTAAGCCCAACCAATCCAAGACACATGCCCAGCCTATAAATAGAAAGGTAGAGGCATGGTCTTGGACATCTATCTAACCATGGCCCAAGGTTGTCGGACTGGGAACAGATCCAGAAGGTTTCTCCACTGCCATCTCATCTCCATCAAGCTCTTCTCCACCATTATTCCACCTCATTCCACCCTTGCAATTCCAGAGGTAGACACGAGGATCGAGGTGGAGAGATGGACTTTATCAACCAAGTCAGAGCAGTCCCGAAGACTGGGGCGATCTACACCGGGCTGTCACAGATCTACTCTTCTGCTCTGACGATGCTTTCTTTCTCTCTCTTCTCTTTCTTTGTTGCTCCCTCTATGAGGAGCGAGTAGTTTCATCCACTGGGGCGTGGGGACTATCCTTGCTACCCATCCTTTGTAATATGTACTAAAAGATGTTATCTTTCTGATTCAATACTAAATCGTTTCATACATGCTTGAATGTTGGCCGCGTTCTTGTATGCATATATTTTCTTTCATTGCGATTTGTCTACAACTGCTCTTAGGACTCGAATACTGATTTAGTGTTGGTTACTGGTGTGCGTATCCACCGCGCATCCATTTCGGTATCTAGGAACGCTTCCCAAGGAGTGGAGCAAACTCACCTCCATTGTTGCACTTTTGTACTATGAAATGGAATCAGTTGATGTACAGAAGTGCAACCTCAATAGGTCGAGGAACACACTCTGCGGAGGGAGTGGTGCGAGGTTTTTGACCATTCATTCGGGAATGGCTGACATTGTAACACTCCCACATTTCTCGTAGATATTTCCTTGAAAGAGGAATACTCTATAAGGATACTAATCAAATTGGTGATTATCGCTCGCTTGTTAGTTTTTTGATACACGTTTCACAAGGTTGAGTAAGGTTCTCTCTTCGGAGACTACATCTCTTCATTGACACATAGATATGTACCGAATGATGGTTACTCAACCCGTGAGGGGTGTGTGCATCACGCTTGTCCTACATCAGTATTGTATAACATCCATGTATCTTGCTATGATTGGTACAAGTACAATACATGTGTAGTGGTGGTGAATACCCGCATCACCCCAGTGATCCATCATCATTTGCTAATCTTAGATTTTAATCCTCAAACTAGTTTTTATTCTTGCCTTTACTTTTGCATGTTTTAGGTTAAATAACTCAAATCAAACTTTTGGTCTTAGATGATTGACTTAGATCGATACGAAATGAGAAAAAGACACTCAGATTCTTAATGTTGTCCTTTGGGTTCGATCCTAAATCTATACTATGATAAGGCTTCCTCACTCTTGTGGGGTTGGAGCATTTATCTAGCACCAGTTGTAGGTAAACCAAGAGAGAACATCAACTCCCTAGGGTTTTTGGTGCACATTAGGACTTCTATTCGAAGAGCAATCTTTTGGTGTAAGTTCTAGCTCCATCAGCTTTACAGTGTCTCTAACAAACACCCAACTCAACCTGTCATACGCCTTTTCCAGATCAAGTTTCACTGCAATGCTATGCTATCCGGCATATCTGGTTCTCATTGTATGGATAATCTCCTGCACTAAATGGATGTAATTTGAGATTCTCCATCCCGGGATGAAGCTCGACTGGTAAGGTGAAATCCAGTCATTTAGATGCGATTTGATACGCTCCAGGATAATCTTAGACAGTATCTTGATACTCACATTGTTCAAACCAATCGGTCTCAGGTGTGAGCAGTTGTCCGACGTGTTGTTTTTTAAAATGAGTACCATGGTTGAGTTGGCCATATTGGGTGAAAAAGCTTTCCCTGCAAAACAATCGAGCACAGTCATAGATAAGGAGTTCTTGACTCTCTCCCACTAGTTTTATAAAAATCCTGCATCTACCCCGTATGGCCCAGGCGCCTTAATCGGGTTCATCTTGAATAAGGTAGTTCGCACCTCTTGCTCATCTAGTATCCTCGCACAAACAGTCTTCTAGTCATCTATCAACTGTGGAAACATGCCCGCGTAAACTTGTGCCTTCAGTTCTCTTCCTTCGTCATCTTCCTCAGTGAATTGACTCTTGAAGTGTTCTCTTATCATGATGTGCAGGCTATCTTCATATTCAACCCAGCCCCCTTCGCTGTTCTTTAGCTTGGTGATCACATTCTTTCTTCGCTTACCTCTAACAATGGCTTGGAAATAATTCGTGTTTGCATCTCCTTTCTTTAACCAATTACATCGGGCCCTCTATCTCCATTCCTTAGCTTCCGTGCTTTGTACCTCCATGTACTCGCTTTATAGATCACATATTTTTTGGTCTAACTCCCTCGTGAAATGGTGGCTTAGCTGGTCTTGTTTCCTCATGATCAGTTGAATCAGATAGTCTTTGTGTCTCCTCTCTCCTTTCCTTTCATCTCTCTCCCACCTCTCTACCTATTCCATAAAGATTTCGCATGCTTTGGTAAAGTCAGCATTCTGGTCCCAAGAGTTCTGAAAGGAAGAAACTACTTTCATAAAAAATTTAATGTAAATATTATGAATAATATAAGTCACTTTTATGACATGAACACAAGATAAATCACTTGCATATGATGAGTTTTATGTGTTCATGAATGCTTAGAAAAAGATTAAAATGAAAAATACATCATGCCATACAATATTCCCATGAATGTGTGAAAGAGTATGGGGGATAAAGGATCTTTGTTGTTATTGAATTTCTATTGTATATTATGAAGGTTAATAAAATGCCAGACGAGCGAAGAAATAGTGGTATAACTCCATATACAAGAATGAAGTTGTAAGGAGTGGGACCCAAGAGGGTATCCAATCCTTACTCCAAGAACAAATCCATTTAATATGTTGTGATATGAGTATCTTTTTCATTTATAAAAAATAATGGTATATAATAAGAGTAGAAAAATAAAATACCATGATTGTTTTCAATGTCAATGATTACATAATAATCTCCCACTTAGGATTTACATGAACAAAATAGCTTCTTGATTAAGAAGAGGGACGCCTGAGATATATTGAATATATCTTCCAAGAGAGATCATCTCCACTAAATGAAATTTAGGTGCTTATGTCAAGTCCTCCATGTAATTTACCTAAGGGGTTGGAAGCATACCCCATAAAATAAGAAAAAATGGAAGATGGCAACATATAAATCTTGGTATGGGCATATAAATCGGGATTGAGCAATATTTGGGAAAAAAGACAACAAATAGACTTTATCAAGGATTCCCAAATAAAAAAGATTGACATCACATCATTGAGTGGATGATAAAAAATAAACCATCATCAAGAGTTTATAATGAAATTTGCAATTCAAGTAAATAACAAATATGATAAAGCATTCATGTGTTTTGCATGTGATACTGAAAAATATATATAAAACATGTTGGTAGGAAATAATACATGTACCACGAATACGGGGTGAGTAGGAACATCCACACATCTTATCTGATCAAGACAAGATACATATATTCTCTACAAATTAGTGGTTTATAGGAACTCACACCTCTGCATAATTGATCAAGTGTGGGAATTTACACATCCGCACAAAATCACTCATATCTCATTAATCTAAGTGTCACTACATGATGCATAATGAAGGAATGAAAAAGTTCAATTCAGAAAATGAGGGATGAGAACATCCAAATGTCATCAAGTGGGATCAAAGGACCTATAAAAGAATATTCACCATATCCCAAATTAATATGCATCATAAGACCACAAGTGGTCATCATTTGAAAATCAGATTCCATCTCTCAATTAGAGAAATTAATTTTAAAAATTTTAAAACTACAAATTAGGGTTACAACATGAAATAAGATGAACAAGGTACAATGTTAGAGTCTGACACTCACATACAACAGATTAAGGAGATCATAAGACTATTTCTAGAAATCACATCCAAATAGGCCAATCAGAACATGAAAGTGGACTTCAATGTTGTAGTGCATCATAGAAGTTCATGAGACATAATTGAGAGAGTAATTGTAAAATATGACTCATTGGATAATGAAATGTATCTCATATCAAGTGTAGATATGTCCAAAGTCAATCATAGTCCCATAGTATGGTCCCAATCCACTTGTTAGAATCATATGAGAAATTAAGATTAACTTTTATTGAATTCACAAACCCAAAAAATCATCTTTTCATTATTCATTGATTAGGTTATAAAAACTACACCATGTTTTAGGTTATATGATGTTGAGTTCATAACATACTTTACTTTTTTTGTCTTATAGATCATTATAATTTAATTTATAATTTTGGCCAATTATATACATCCTTAAAATAACACATGTATTAGATTGGAGTTAGGCATTGTGAGAAATACCATTGGATGGATAAAACCCCACAATAACATATTTTTTTATTTTTGTTAGCTATATATAATCACTTATATATTAATCAAGTTAAAACAACCTACATGAACTTATAAATAAAAAATACTCCAATGACTATGATATTGCATCATGCATCAATACATAGATGTATTGTAGAGCATACACTAAACATCCTTGACTGAAGAGTTGCAATGATAAATCAAAATGGATGGGTGGATAGACGATTATGTCCATGATAGTGTGAAAAAATTTATATCAAAATAGGGACGAGAAGGTCCAAAATGATGGCGACAATCTTCCGCTTTTCTTGATGGAAGAACTAAGGTGTGAGACCCCATAGATCTAGCTTGAGGATGAAATATTCTCTTTAATTGGATATAAAACCTTTTCCTACTTGGTACCCTACCGATGGTAATCAGTCTGAGGTGCAGGGAGTGCTCAGAGACCCATAGGTGACCACCTTCATTATTATCCTTGGGAATAAGAAATAAGGAATACCAAAATGAAATCCATGGCATGAATTATTCTAGTACAATACAGGATGACCAAAACTAGTCGAATATGGTCCAAGATCCATTGTCCCAAGTGGAGTTTCTGCACTTACTGTGCTCTTTCGGGTAGAATTCCCACTAAAGATAGGTTGAGCAGATGGGGGGCTGTTGTGGAACCTATATGTCTTCTCTGTCGACAGGAGCCTAAATCACACACGCATACACTACTACAGAAATAGCATTCAGTGTCGCTTTTCTGGGCGTCGGTTATTAAGGAACACGGACGCCTTATATTAAAGGCGTCGGTTATTTAGAAGAACCGACGTCTATATTCAAAGACCAGCCAAACACGGGTACCGCTTTGTATACAGCGTCGGTTGTTTATAAAACACCGACGCATAATGTCATCCAATTTTCGAGCGAAAAAAATAATGTCACTTTCGGCGTCGAGTCTGTAGTTAAAACACCGACGCTTATGTGCGATGGAAATTTGCGCGAAAAGTGTCCTTTTCCGCGTCGGTCGTCCTTTAATCACCGACGCTGAAGGTGGTTCTCGCCAAACATTTTCACGAAAATATCGTCCAAATGGACGTCGGATGTTGCGAACGACCGACGGTAAAGATGTTTAGGCGTCGGTGTTTGTAAACAACCGACGCTATTTGGGAACTTCATAACCTTCGATCGCCCGACTCTTCCCCTTTCTTATGTTTCATTGCTACCCTATTTCCCTATTGCGGCGATTTCTCTGGTGATTTCTCTGTTGCTGGTACTAGTTTTTCTCCGGCGCTTCTCTCCGGCGCTTCTCTCCGGTGCCCCATCTCCGGCGTCCCCTCTCCGGCGCCCCTCTCCGACGCGTTTCTTCTCTGGCACCCCTGCTGCCCGCCCTACTGCTCCAACCGCCTGCGCCGCCGCCACGCCTGACAACCGGCTCCGCCACAACGCCTGGTGCCCACCTGCCTGCCACGCCTGAGAACCGGCGCCGCCGTACCCCCTTCTCCTTCTCCTCCGCCTGGCCGCTGCCTGCCTGCCGCCGCCTGGCCGCCTGCCTGCCTGCTGCGGCTGACGCTCCTGCTCGTCGGAGTCACTGCCGCTGGTTCTGGAGCTCGTCGGCCGCCACCCACGTACTCAACCAGCTCGACCTCACCCTACTCTTCTTGCCCAGGTACCTGCAGACCTACCCAGGCGTGAAATTGGTTCTTTATGTGCTGACCTAATCTGCTTGCCTAATCTGCTTGCACGAAATTGGCTCCCTACTCTGCTTGCTTAATGTGCCTAATTTGCTTCAAGTGGTCCTAATATCATAACATGATAGTTTTATTATATGATTTGTGGCACTTTAGGGTGTATATACATGCAAATTATATAAGTGATAGATGTTGGATGTTTGTCAAGGTTTCTTGAAGATTGAATAAGTGATAGATGCTGGATGTTTATTTATTTCATCTATCCATGTTGCCTATAGTTTATAACATTGCATTGTGAATTATTGCATGTTTGAAACTATGAAATTCTTGATTTATTAGATGATATTCAAGAAAACCCTAGTTTGATGAGCATGTTGTTAATCATGTTAATTATGATTCTTCTATATATTCTGATGTCATTATATAATTATGTGATCCCAACATATTAAATTGAATTAGAATGATTTCATGAATTATAGGGTTTATATAAGAATGACAACACATGTATTTGTTGGCCTAGAAACCCGTCCAAGATTTACTCAGTAGGAGTAAATCTTGGATAGTCCCCAGTTTGGGACTGTTCTTGAACACCTAATCTCACTTAGGATGTAAGTGTATAATGTGTATTGGGTTTTCGAGAAAATTTCGGTAGCATTTCCCCGTTTGTTCTCTAAGTACATATGTACTTAGAGAACAACGGGGAAATGCTGCCGAAATTTTCTTGAAAACCAAATACACATTATACACTTACATCCTAAGTGAGATTAGGTGTTCAAGGATGGGATAGGTGGTACACATTTATTATATATAAGATTGACATCAAATGTGTTTGTTGGCCTAGAAACCCGTCCAAGATTGACTAATATATACTTGTTTCCTAATATATACTTGTTTAAAAGGTTAACTGATGTTATACAACTTTTTCTGAAAATATATAACATCGTTATATGTACTTACACTTTGTTAATACTAATATTGTGCAGTCTCTGTCTTCCCATAACAATGACTATGAATTGGGCCTCTATGTCAATGTTAACATTCCCTATTGAAGAACAATTGGACATCATCCTAGATGATCGTTCCTTAAACCAATTGGTCATACCCAAACATTGGCGTTTTCTAAAAGGAAGACACTACATGCCTGGTAAAGTGACCCTAACTTTTGGAAATTATTCACATGTAATCAAGGTTGAGTATGATTTGGCGGGAAATCTTGTATCAAAATCCGGTTGGCGTGATTGGATTGGAGAGCTGTATCTGGTCCGTTAGAATAGGCTTTTTCTCCGTCCAGTTGGCGATAATTCCATCAAAGTTTGGATAACCAACAACAACTGCGAGACCCCCGATCATCTTCTGCGGTATGAGCGCACGGCGTCGCATATCAGCTCGGACGAATCTGAATCTGAGGCGTGATTGGATTGGAGAGCTTCGTGACACAGCTTCATCATCAAAAAGAAGTTATTGATGCATGCGGGACCATGTTGGTGTAGTATTTAGTTGTCTATCTATCTAGACTTGTCTGTATTAATAGATTTTTTAATTATGCGCATGTTTAGGGGTACACCAACCCCTTTGTTTAGTTATTGTTATAACTAAAGTGTGTGTTCCCATGAATGGAACTGTAAGTTGCTACATGAATGCTTATAACTGAAGTGTGTGTTCCCATGAATGTTCCCATTTACATGATTACACTACTATTTTCTCATATTGTCTTGCCTCAAAAAAAAATTCTTTTATTGTTTAGTCTATTTTAATACGACATACTTGCTTATATCTTTCTTAATGATGAACTGTAATACGACATACTTGCTTATATACTTGTTTCCTAATATATACTTGCTTTCCTAATATATACTTGCTTTCTCTGATCATAGAATGGATAGATCATGGATGTCCATTCGTAATCTTTGCACCCCAGAGTTTATATCTGGTCTTGATCAGTTTATTAGATTTGCCGAGGAACATAGGAAAAAACCTACAGATAGGTTCTACTGTCCATGTAGGCATTGCGGTAACAACTTGAAAGTCACACTGGTGAGGAAATCAAAAGTCATGTCATGTGCAACGGGATTGTACAAGGCTATACAGAATGGCACTGGCATGGAGAGATTTCAAAATCGAATCCAGTAGATGTCAATAGCAGTGCTTGGGTGGAAGAAGAAATTGCCTCCGATGACGTAAATGTGAACGAACCAGTTCCAGCAGACATTGTTGATGCGATGTTGGATAGTTGTAGGGTAGAGCACACCGATCTACCTCCTATCTTTACAAACATTGTGCATGATGTTGAGATACCGTTATACACAGGTTGTGCTAAGTTTACGAAGCTTAGCGCTGTGCTGAGATTGTATAAGTTGAAAGCTAACAATAGATGGAGCGACAAAAGCTTCACTGAATTGTTGACTTTGTTGAAAGAAATTCTTCCTGAAGGAAACGAGCTGCCAATCTCAACATACCAGGTAAAGAAAATGTTGTGCCCAATGGGAATGGAGGCCAAAAAGATACACGCATGCCCGAATGATTGTGTATTATTTCAAAAGGACTGTGTAGATTTGAAAGATTGTCCAAAATGTGGTGCATCACGATATAAATTGACAACTTCGGGGGAGTCCAAAACTGGTTCTCCTGCCAAGGTGTTGTGGTATCTACCTATAACATCACGGTTTCAACGCTTGTTTGCAAATCCGAAAGATGCGAAGAATTTGAGGTGGCATGCAGATGTTAAGAAAAATAATGATGGGATCCTACGACATGCGTCTGATTCCCCACAGTGGAAGAAGATTGATGTATTGTTCCCTGAATTTGGTGAAGAAGTCAGGAATCTAAGACTTGGGCTTTGTACAGACGGGATGAATCCATACGGGACATTGAGCAGCCAACATAGCACTTGGCCAGTCATGCTTGTTATATACAATCTTCCTCCCTGGCTGTGTATGAAAAATAAGTACGTTATGTTGTCATTGTTGATATCAGGCCCTAAACAACCCGGAAATGATATCGATGTTTATCTTGAACCTTTGATTGATGACTTAAAGAAACTTTGGGCTGAAGGTGTGATGACCTATGATGCTTCAGCAAGAGAGACATTTCGTTTGCATGCTATGTTGTTTTGCACTATTAATGACTTTCCGGCATATGGGAATTTGTCTGGATATAGTGTCAAAGGAGCTAAAGTGTGTCCTATATGTGAAGAAAACACTGATTCAATAAGACTAAAATATGGCGGCAAGACTGTATATCTTGGTCATCGAAGGTTTCTTTCAAAATTCCATCCGTATCGTAGGAAGCGCAAAGCATTCAATGGATGGAATGATGAACAGAGTGCACCTAAACCTATACCAGGAGATGTTGTTTATGAAAGAGTAAAAGACATTGTCAATGAATTTGGTAAGAAATCACAATGTAGTATGGCCACACGGAGTGACAATTCTTCATTCAAAAAGAAGTCAATATTTTGGGATCTTCTTTATTGGAGTTCTTTGTCAGTCAGGCATTGTATCGATGTAATGCACGTTGAGAAAAATGTCTGTGATAGCATCATTGGTACTCTATTAAATATACCAGGTAAGACTAAAGATGGGATAAAATCCAGACTGGACCTACATGAAATGGGAATAAGGTCAGAATTAACAGAATTACATGAAATGGGAATAAGGTCAGAATTACGTGAAATGGGAATAAGGTCAGAATTAACAGAATTACGTGAAATGGGTAATAAAAGAACATACTTACCTCCCGCTTGTTACACGTTGTCTAGAAAGGAGAAGAAAACTTTTTGTGAACGCTTGGTAAATGTTAAGGTGCCACATGGTTACTCATCCAACATCCGTAGATTGGTATCAATGAAAGATCTGAAGTTGATAGGTCTTAAATCTCATGATTGTCACACTCTAATGCAACAAATATTGCCCGTGGCAATTCGATCTATATTGTCGAAGCATGTAAGGTTTGCAATTACCAGACTTTGTTTCTTTTTCAACAGTCTATGCAGCAAAGTTATTGACCCTGATACTCTCGATAATTTGCAAAGAGAAGTGGTTGTTACCCTATGTCAGCTTGAGATGTATTTCCCTCCTTCGTTCTTTGATATCATGGTACATCTTGTTGTCCACTTGACTAGGGAAGTGAAAATCTTGGGACCGGTTTTCTTGCATTGGATGTATCCCTTTGAACGATACATGAGCGTTTTTAAAGGTGATGTTCGAAACTGTTATCGTCCTGAAGGGAGTATTATTGAAGGTTATGTGGCGAGAGAGGTTATGGATTTCTGCAATGACTTTCTCAGTGGTAATGACACTCCTGATAATGACAAGAATATTGAGGAGGGCAAAGGAATTTTGGGATCACGGGTGAAAGTAATCAGCCGTGAGCAGTTGGAACAAGCTCACTTGTATATTTTACATAATATGGACGAAGTGAGTGTTTATATCGAGGAACATACCAATTTCATAATGAGACAACATCCTCGAGCAAGTTCAATGTGGCTTGCTAGAGAGCATAATAAGACTTTTACTAAGTGGTTTGAAGATAAAGTCTTACATCAACTATCTCAAACACCAAATGATATTACAGAAACTATCAAATGTCTCGCCTTTAAACCAAAACCGAATGTTATGTCTTATGAAGGGTTTGACATTAATGGATTCACATATTACACAAAGCGCCAAGATGATAAGAGTGTCGTCCAAAATAGTGGGGTCACTCTTCAAGCGTCAACTATGTACTTTGCAAGTGCAAAGGATAAGAGTCCACGTGAAGCTAAAATGTCATATTACGGTGTCATTGAAGACATTTGGGAGTTTGACTACATAGATTTCAATATTCCGCTCTTTAAATGTAATTGGGTTGATAACACCAAAGGAGTTATAGTGGATGAATTGGGTTTCACTTTGGTGAACTTTGAAATGATTGGCGAGAAGGCTGAACCATTCATATTGGCATCACAGGCAAAACAAATATTCTATATCGATGATCCTGCAAATGATAAATGGTCGGTTGTTCTTCATGGTAAAAGACAGTTCATTGAAGATCCTATAGATGAAGAAGAGTACTATGATAAGTATGATGACTCCAGTCCATTCTCAGTTGGGTTGCCAACTCCACAAAATATTGAAGCTAATGATGACTTATATGTGCGCGGAGATCACAATGAAGGATTGTTAATTGATAAAAGATCACAATTTTAGAGACATGTATGTTTATACAAATGGTAAATGTTTTCCTTTTTCTAATTTATACAAATGCTAAATGTTTTCCTTTTTCTAGTTGATACAAATGCTAAATGTTTGCCTTTTTAATGACATTTTCATATGGCTGACCATGATGAGAATGATGTTCATGATGAGCATGAAGTCCATGATGAGCATGTTGTCCATGACGAGCATGGCGAGGATACCAATGTAAGTTCTAAAAACATATCCTGTATTTCTATAAAATTCATTATCTTCTAGTTATGTCATATATCCTATATTTCTATATTGGCCTAATTCAGTGTGTTTATTTTTGTCAAATTTTAGGTTGATGATGCACATGTACCCACTGAAGCACTGGAGCAACTTGATGCGCGGAGAGGACATTCCAACTCGAGATATCGTCTACCGTTTCCTCCTCCTCTGCAGTAATATCCTCATCTCTAAACGTTTCTCGTAGGATTCTGAACCCCTCCCTTCCCTATACTACATCGAAGCCATGCCGCAGTTGAACCCTTTCGCCGAGCCCTACCCGGCCAAGCAGGCGTCGCCTGAAGCACCACCGCCGTCGTCGTCTCCACCTCCATCGCAACTTGCTGTGCTAGTCCTGACAGTTTATCACCCCACATGCCTTCCTCCCCAGTTCCTGCCGCTAGACAACCACACAATGGATCCAAGAGGATATGCAGGCGTTCGCCAAAGACTATAGGCTGAGTTAACTCAATAGTTAACTCAGCCTATAGTCTTTGGCAAACGCCTGCATATCTTCTTGGATCCATTGTGTGGTTGTCTAGCGGCAGGAACTGGGGAGGAAGGCATGTGGGGTCATAAACTGTAAGATATAATTGGGATGTTGATAGTGATAATGAATGATACTTTGTAAATGAATGTTTCTGAATGTTAAAACATGTATTTGAATGATTCTATATGTGTGAACGTGACAATTGAATTGATGTCTGAATGTATCTACTTGTGTGAATCTTTTTATGTTAATTTTGCAGGTTTGTGGCCTGTTTGTAGGCTGATATCAATGGATGTCGTAAACCTGCAGTTCAGAAAACTGAACTGCAGGTTCTCATCCTGCTGACCAGCCACAGCAGGCCTGCAAACAGATTTATAAAAAAAAAATAGATATAGGCGTCGGTTATTTACCGATAACCGTCAGCACAGACTTACAGCGTCGGTTTTTTGTTGAACACCGACACCAAAAGTGTTCGCGCTACAGGAAATGGGAGTCATCTAGGACACTTTTCTGTGTCGGTTTTTTAGTATATAACCGACGCAGAAAGCGTCCTAGATGACGCCGTTTTCTGTGGCGCGAACCCTTTTGGAGTCGGTGTTTTATAATAAACCGACGCCTTGATGTTAAATAGGCGTCGGTTTTTTAACCGACGCTGAAGTGTCCAACCTTTTAGCGGCGCCCACATAGGCGTCGTTCAGAAACCGACGCCAAAGGGGGTTAAACAACCGACACTAAAAGGCACTTCTGTAGTAGTGATATCTACTTTGATTGTGCGTATACCAAATATCTATGGACCCATTGCTCTCTCAAGCTCTTGTGGAGCGGCACCCCACCCCTCAACCTTCAAGCTTCCATGCTTTGGATTTTGAATAGAACTATATGGGACAGACATATGAAAAGGTTTGCGGGACTTGTTTGGTCCAGTTCGATATACCTGGTTTGGCAGAAGAGAAACAGTAGGCTTCATGGAAAAAAGGAAAGGGACAAGTTTCAACTTTTTGATGATATTGTAAATATTTTGGTCTGGTTTTGTAAGGCTAACCCGTGTACCTTGTTTAGGATCAAACTCGAGGTTATGTTGATGTGGGGTCTGTTGTGACCTTGTAGAGTATACAGAGTGGGTTATACTCCTATATGTTTTGTAGATTTTTGATGGTTTTAATAATATTTTACCTTATCCAAAAAAAACTAGTCGAATAAACCAAAACTTGTAGAAGAGAATCATCATGTATTGATACTATGTCTCACCGTCAAGCACAACAAGAAGAATACTAGAAATAGGAAAAAAATACCACACACCTTATATGGTAAAAATAAAGGTCCAAAAAACTTTGCATGGTTTCATCGGTCTTCTCCTTAGTCATATGTCTCCAAATCATCTAGCAGTTCTCTACTGCAGGTGTATGAAGTTGGGAAAATATGTATGAGGATGACACTAGCCAAACCAAAACTATAGAACAATGCTTGGTGATGTAGTGAAGGTCACAAAAGGATTTTATAGGGGTCTGATTAAACATAAATGTGAAGAGGCAGAAAAAGCAAACTAACAGTGGATAAAGTTGTCAGATATCTCTAACGAGTTTGGAGTAATGAAATTATATGTAGTTTAGTTAAAAAGGGAGTAGGATGGATATGGAATGTTATGGAAGGTAAATCATGGAAAAAGGTGAAGTAAAGAGGGAGAAAAATCCAAAGGAAAGTAAAAATCCCCACACATGTAAAGTAAACTATTGTGGTCTCGTACTCAAGGTAGGAGACAAGTAGAGAATCGCTTGATCTGGATTGAAAGGTCCCAATGATGGGTTCACAAACAAAAAGGGAAGGAAACCATGACATGATACATTAAATATGAAATTTTATCAAATCATATATTGAATATAAATCAATGTAAATTCTTGTTACATTTTTCTTTCTTAAATCATGTCAAGACTCAAATAGGTTCAAGTAGTATCAAATTTGGCACCTAGGCTAATTTGGGAGTGTAGATTTAAATTTGTGATTAGTTTCCTACTTCCTAAATGATATTAGGTAAAAGCAAAAACAATAAACTTTATCAAGGCTTTCAAGGTTAAAAGAAAGACATCATATCATCCAAGTTCATAATGAAGCTTGGAATTTAAGTGAATAACAAATATGAGAAGGCATTAATGTGTTTTTCATGTGATAATACTAGAACAATACAAAACATGTAGCTAGGAAATAACACATGTACCATGATTATGGGGTGAGCATGAATTTATACACATCTTCTCTATGCAGGACAAGATACACAACTTTTCTACAAATTACTCAGGTCTAGGAATTCATACCTCTACACAATTTATCAAGTGTTGGATTTACACATCCACGAGAAATCACGCATACACTACTATAGAATTAGCATTCAGTGTCCCTTTTCTGGGCATCGGTTATTAAGGGAAACCGACGCCTATCATATTACCGCGTCGGTTTCTTAAGCAATCCGACGTCTATATCCGAAACCAGCCAGACACGGGTACCGCTTTGTATTAAGCGTCGGTTGTTTATAACAAAACAGACGCTTAAAGTCGCCCGCGAAATCCAAATTTCGTTCAAGAAAAATAGTGTCACTTTCAGCGTCGGTGATGTAGATAAAAAACTGACGCCTATTTGCGATGAAAATTTGCGCAAAAAGTGTCACTTTCAGCGGCGGTTATCATTGTATAACCGACGCTGAATATGGTTCCCGCCAAACAATTTCGTGAAAAAATCATCCAATTGGACGTCAGTTGTTTAAACGAACCGACGCTAAAGTTATTTAAGCGTCAGTTGTGTGAAACAACCGACGCTATATGGGAACTTTATCCCGCGATCACCCGACCGTTTGCCTTTCTTCTGTTTCATTGCGAGCTTTTCTTCTCTGCTGCTGCCGATTTCTTCTCCGGCGATTTTTCTCCGTCTCCGGCGATTTCTTCTCCCGCGCCCCCTTCGCCGGCGATTTCTTCTCCGGTGCCCCCTTCTCCGGCGCCCCCTTCTCCGGCGCCCCTGCTGCTCTAGCGTCTGTGATTAGGCGTCGCCACGCCTGAGATTAGGCGTTGCCGCCCCTGGTGCTCCTCCACCGCCGTCGCACTGCCCCTGCTGCCGATTCTTCTCCAGCCTCGCTGCTAGCTGCTGCTCCACCGCCGTCGCTGCTAGCTACTCCTCCAGCCAGAGCCACCGGAGCCTCTGCCTTTTTCCTCTGATAAGGTTGGTCTTCCCTCTGCTAGCTGCTCTACTTTTTTTTGCATCGATTAAATTGTTGTGATAAAAATGCATGTAATGTATTTGATTAGAGTTAATCTAATCTGGATGTTCATAATAATGTAGTATGTTAAACCAATGGTTATAACATAGTATGATCTTAATCTGATCTGGATGTTCATAATAATGTAGTATGTTAAATATGATGATTAGGGATACATATAATGTCTAGTACACAAATATTAGATGACATTCAAGAAAACCCTAGTTTGATGAGCATGTTGTTAATCATGTTAATTATGATTTTTCTATATATTCTGATGTCATTATATAATTATGTGATCCCAACATATTAAATTGAATTAGAATGATTTCATGAATTATAGGGTTTTAAAGTTGATAAACATGTACATGCGAAAATAGGGTTATTAAACCAATGATTATAACATAGTATGATCTTAATCTGATCTGGATGTTCATAATAATGTAGTATGTTAAATATGATGATTAGGGATACATATAATGTCTAGTACACAAATATTAGATGATATTCAAGAAAACCCTAGTTTGATGAGCATGTTGTTAATCATGTTAATTATGTTTCGGCTCAGCGAGGCGAGGCGTAACCCTCGAGGCGGTCGAGGCGTAAGCCTCAGATTGTACCGAGGCATACATAATATATATATATATATATATATATATATATATATATATATATCCACATATAATATATATATATAAATAATATAGTCATTAATACATATATGTATAAACATACATATACATATACATAATCTTATACATATATATATATGAATACATATATATATATATGAAACAGAAATATATATATATATATATATATATATAATCCTATACATATATATATATATGAAACAGAAATATATATATATATATATGTATAGATAGATATACTATTACAAATATGCATGTATATATAGATACATATCTATACATATATATAAATAAATATACTTACTATATAGACATGTTTCTGTTTTATGTTGTACAGATTTACATATATAACTATACAGATTTACATATATATGAAACAGAAATATATATATATATATATATGAAACAGAAATATATAAATACATAATCCTATACATATATATATATATATGAAACAGAAATATATATAAATAAATATACTTACTATATAGACAGATTTCTGTTTTATGCTGTACAGATATATAAATACATAATCCTATACATATATATATATATATATATATATATATATATATATATATATATATATATATATATATATATATATATATATATATATATATATATATATATATATATATATATGAAATAGAAATATATAAATACATAATCCTATACATATATATATATATATGAAACAGAAATATATAAATACATAATCCTATACTTACTATATATATATATATATATGAAACAGAAATATATAAATACATAATCCTATACATATATATATATATATATATATATCTATATGAAATAGAAATATATATATATATATATATATGAAACAGAAATATACAAAATATATAAACAGAAATATATAAACAGAAATATATATATATATCCACAGAAATATATATAAATAGAAATATATAAATATATAAACAGAAATATATAAACAGAAATATATATATATATATATATATATCCACAGAAATATATATAAACAGAAATATATAAATATATAAACAGAAATATATAAACGGAAATATATATATATGAAACATATATATATATATATATATATATATATATATATATATATGTATAGATAGATATACTATTACAAATACGCATGTATATATAGATACATATCTATACATATATATAAATAAATATACTTACTATATATGAAACAGAAATATATATATATATATATATATATGTATAGATAGATATACTGTTACAAATACGCATGTATATATAGATACATATCTATACATATATATAAATAAATATACTTACTATATATGAAACAGAAATATATATATATATATATATATATATATATATATATATATGAAACAGAAATATATAAATATATAAACAGAAATATATATATATATATATATATATATCCACAGAAATATATATAAACAGAAATATATAAACAGAAATATATAAATAGAAATATATATATATATATATATATATATATATATATATATATATATATGAAACAGAAATATATATATATATATGTATAGATATATATACTATTACAAATACGCATGTATATATAGATACATATCTATCCATATATGTATATATACAAACTTGGGTTCCAACTGACCTAACATACCCGTTAGGTCCTGCTTGTAGGGGAATGGCATGTTGGCTACGGACACATAATATACATTGCCCTATAATTGTTTCTTTAGATGCAGATTATGCAGGTCAATCATACGACAGCTCTTTATTTATACAAGATATTATTGAGCTGTTTCAGTATGAGTGGTTGAATACATCAATGATAGAGACATGGATAAGGTGATATCTTGTTTATACATCCATATACCTTGTGTAAGATCCGGTGATCTGGTTTCTTATATATTAATACATACACATATATGTTTTGCAGCTACTTAGTCGAAGATCATTGCAAACAATTTGCATATGATCATGTTGGATTTTTGATTCCATCATTGATTAGTATGGTAGCTAAAGACCCTGATAGTGTTCAACAATACTGTATAGATGCTTTTACAATTTTTGGTCAGCAAATGAAGACGATAATAATAGCTCCATTCAATGTCAAGTAAGTTTGCTTTATTTATAATTTGGACTTAAGAAAATTCCATTATTATTTTGCATTTTGAGTTATTAATTGTTAACTTTTTACCTCTAGCGGTAGACATTGGGAGTTACTAGTTATTGTCCCCGGGACGTTCATTGTTTATTATCTAGATCCCGCAGGAAGTATACTAAACACTAAAATTGGACACGTAATGAGAATGCCATTATTCTGGTGAGAAATATTTCATTTTTATATCCGTTAACATCTTTTATTACATTACTATTTACTTATGCAATTTACTGTGTTATATTAACATGTAGGGGTTTAGATGCATTCAAAAAGGCTGGAGGAAAGGATCCAAGGAAAAAGAACCAGCCATTGTCTTGGGAGAACGTAAAAGTAAGTTCCCGACTCCCCGACTCCAATGTATATATTATTGATGTGAATTGTGCTTAGTTTTATTATTTTGTATGTTTCAATTTATAGTGCTCTACACAAGACAATGGTTGGGTATGCGCATACTATGTGATGCGATTTATGCAGATGATTATCAAACATGCCGCATTGGACATCGATACCATACATGAGGTATTATATATAGTATCATTAGTTAGTATGAAATATATCAATCTTATTTTTATATTATTACTTATATATACATCATTCTCTTTGCAGGTGTTTAAAACTGACCACACTATAGGCAAACGCTTAAAAAATGTACATGCTCCATATACGAGGGAAGCATTAAATGAAGTAAGAGAAGAATGGGCAATAGCCGTACAAACAGTGGCAACTGTAAGATATAATTGGGATGTTGATAGTGATGAAGAATGATACTTTGTAAATGAATGTTTCTGAATGTTAAAACATGTATTTGAATGATTCTATATGTGTGAACGTGAGAATTGAATTGATGTCTGAATGTATCTACTTGTGTGAATCTTTTTTTGTTAATTTTGCAGGTTTGTGGCCTGTTTGTAGGCTGATATCAATGGATGTCGTAAACCTACAGTTCAGAAAACTGAACTGCAGGTTCTCATCCTGCTGACCAGCCACAGCAGGCCTGCAAACTGATATGAAAAAAAATAGATATAGGTGTCGGTTATTTACAGATAACCGTCCGCACAGACGTACAGCGTCGGATTTTTGTAAAGGAACGACACCTGATGTGACCAAAGCAGTACTTGGTCTCTAATACATGTAGGCGTCGGTCTTTTAGTAGACAAACCGACGCCAAAGGGCATTCCTAGATGTCGTCGTTTTCTGTGGCACGAACACTTTTGGCGTCGATTGTTTATAACCATCCGACGCTTTTAGTCTAAATAGGCGTCGGGTGAAAAACCGACGCTGAAGTAATAGACCTTTAGCGGCGCCCACATAGGCGTCGGCCGGACACCGACGCCAAAAGGGGTTAAACAATTGACGCCAAAGGCGGATTCTGTAGTAGTGATAGTTTGGCTGCCCGTGTTGCCACAATTTCAGAGGATGAGTCTAATGCCAGTGTTGACATGTGTAGTTTGGATAGTCATTTCAGTTTCTCTGTTATCTCTTGAGTTAGTATCGCGGGTCTACTTTCTTCTTTCACCTAGGTAGATGGCTACTGTGTAGCTTGTGTTTAGTTTGTTTATCTGGTCATTTAGATGTCTTCATCCAGGGTTGTAATGGGGGAGCAATCTCTTTTGTACCCAAAGTTTTGGTAATATAGTAACACGCTTTTTGGACCGACCAAAAAAAAAGAAATCACGCATATCACATTATATTAATAATCACCAGTGATGCATAATAAAGGAACGAGAATGTTAAATTCAAAATATGAGGGATGATAACATCCCAATGATATCAAGTGGGGTCATAGGACCCCTAGACGAAATTAAACCTTATCCCCAATTAAGCAACATCATAAGACTAAAAGAGGTCATAACTTGTAATTAGGGTTTCGTGTCTTAGTTAGAGAAACATAGTTTTAAGTCAGAAATTAAGGTTACAAGTTGAAATAGGATGAATGAGATACAACTTTAAGAGTCCAACATTCACATACCTCAGATCAAGAAGATCATAAGATCTATGTTAGTAAACTAGATCCAAAAAGGTCAATACAAACATGAAAGAGGACTTCAAGATACTAATTCCCCATCATATTTTAAGAGAGATAAACAAGAGAGTAATTTCTCAATGACACATAGGTAATGCAACACACCTCACATAAAGTTTAACTATTTCCAAAGTCAAACCTAGTTCCACATCAGGCTCATAAGCCACCCATTGAAAGTATAACTTATATTGAATTCATAAAGCCTAAAAAATATCATTTTTCTATTGATGAATTATGTTATCAAAACTACACCATCTTGCAGCTTATATCATATGAGTCCATAACATGTTTTACTTTATTTTAGTAGATCATTAGATATGGATCTTATAAATTCCAACCAATAAGAAAAATACTTAAAGTCAACTATTTATTATATTGAAGTTAGGCAATGTAACCAATAACATTGGATGGATAAAAATCCCACAATTTCAAAAAATATTTTATTTTAATTTTTTTATATGTATGTAATTACTTATGAATTAATCAAGTTAGACCACTTTGATGAATTTTACAATGTGAAGGATTTAGAGTGCTACGAGACCCATAAGAGACCACCGACATTGCTGGACTTGGGGGATAAAGAAGGAAGATAAGAATGGGGCCCAAGACATGTAACATTGCATAACAATATACGATGACCAAAATGAGTTAAAGAAACCAATAATTGTGGAAGAGCATCATCAGGTAGAGAGATTCTGTTAGGTTCAAACACAAAAAGATGACCAAATAGAGAGAAAAAGGCCTCACACATAATGTGCAAAAATATAGGTCCAACAGGCTTTGTGTAGATACAAATCCATGTCTTCACTATGCTTCAGATGGTCAGATGTCTCACGCTTGTCCCCAATTTCTATGACGCATGTGTGTAGAGTTGGGGTAAATATGTAAAAATATGAAAATGGCCCAACTAGCACTGGGGAATAATGTTTTGTGACACAAAGAAGCTCACAAAAAGGGTTTATAGGGGTATTAAGACCCATAGGTTCCTGGATGCACAAAAAGAGAAAGAAATAGGGGAAGATCGTAGGATGGAAGTGGTCAGATATCTCCAAAGATTGGAGTAGTGAAACACTATAAATTTTAAGTTAGAATGAAGTAGGATTGGATATGGAAGCCATTTGAAAAGAAATTAGAGAAAAAGGTGAAGTAATGAGAGAGAAAAATGCAAAGGAAAGTCAATAGTCTACACATTTATTGTACACTCTCGTAGTCTCCTACTGAAGGTAACATACAAGTGGAGAAATACTTAAACTGAGTCCATAGGTCTAGATCACTGTCAAACAAACAAAAGGGAACGAAACTGTGACCATGAAACATTAAATAGTAAACTTATAAGATCATGATATGGAATGCAAATCTTTGTAAATGTCAGTTATTTCTTCTTTCATAAATCATTTGAAGTCTCAAATAAGGTTCAAATAATAAAAAATTTGGCACCTATTCTTTTTTGAGGGTGTAATGTATGAATTTGTGATTAGTTTCCTCCTTTGAAGTCATACCATATATTATCTATTATTTTATATTTTTTCTTATATTTTCTTTCCTAAATGAGATTAAGTAGTCTGGAAGTATTCTTGTAATGTGAAACTTGGCCCCTATGTCAACCAAAACATGAGAAATATATATACGGGTGTAGTATCTTCTTTATATACTATTTATTAGTTGATATCATGGATTGGGGTTAAAAGTGGCTCTTTTGATATTTATTTACCAAATAAATATGTATGAATCATATGATGATGTTAGATTCTTTTAGGTTTATCTCCACATGACAAAATTTGCTTAACTTTTACATGAAACCACTTCCATTATTTAATTTATGTTTCCCTATTAAACTTATTTAGCGATATTTATCTCCCATTTGATAAACCAATTCTCCCTTTTTCTTTTTATCCCTTTTATGACTATCAGGGTGGTTCTCACCATTATTGCTAAGTGAAGAAGTTATATGTTAATTTATACATCAATAAAATCATTGAATTAGTGGGATTTGCTAGGATGTTTGTGTGTTCTTTACTATAAGAAACTTGTGCTTCTTATGTTATTATATGGATGAACAAATAATATTACACACTTTATAAAATTTATTTGTATTCTTAGTATGTTAATTTTTTACATTATAAGAATTAGAGTTTTTGATGCAGAAGTCTGATTATTTATTAGTTATCCATATTATCCATCTATCACTAGCTAATTATGATTTCCATTAAGGATCTATCTTGCACCATATGATTCCTAATATATATAATTGAAGCATGTTTCCAAGTACCTTTAACATTTATCCATTTTCAAACTAGGCACTTATTATTCATATTTAGGTTTGCAATGGTATATCTTATACCATATCTTGGGATTCGTTGTTCTACCAAATCCAAAGTTGTCCACTTCTTAGGGTTAGGGTTTCTAGGGTTCAGGAGGTCATGATTCAGTATTTTACAAAAGGATATGTTCAGAGATGCACAACTATATAGTTATCTACTTGATGAGTAACTCTATGAAGCTTTGGGAGAGTATTATTGAGCAAATCCTAATATCAATGACACATATACTAGACAATACATTTGCTTTCATGCCTAAAACTTCAACAAACAATGCAACATTTCTTATATGGAAGATTATGAATAAGTTCAAAGAAAATAAAAGAGATCATTGTATGTTTCTTATGGATTCAAAAAAGGATTATGGTCAAGTACACATGAACATTTTGGAGGGTCTTGGAAAATAATATGCTAATCAAATATTGTAACCTGAATAAAGACATGTGTATGGAGTGGGACCAATAGGAAATGATTAGGAAATAAACCCATCCAAATCAACTAATAAGTTGATATGTTAGGCGTATTTTTCATCTGTTAATAGAATGATACACAAGCATCATGAATATATAAAAACAAAAGCAAAACAAATATTACATTATCTTATACATCATTATTCTTCACCACAAGGGTGTTTTTATAGAAAAGGAAAGTAATAACTAAACAACACAAAAGGACCAGTGTAGAGGGAAACCTATCCATCTCAAGCTATCCTTGAAGTTTTACTTCTCAGTACATGTTTCCTGAGTTTTTGTTAATGCATCACTTAGCACTTACAATCACTAAGATAGTTATCCTAGAGTTTAATCCTTTTTCTACTTCCGATTAAGGCTAGTATAGAAAGGGTCGATCCCACAAGACAACTTATTAAGATTGTTATCTCTAATCCCAATTGTTTGAAGAACTTGTTATTTGTTTTTGGTATTTTTCAGATTTAGAATGGAAAGTAAAAGTCGGGTTGGGGGTTTGTGATTAACACTAAGGAAAGAAATTTAAGAATGAAAATGCACTTAACAAGAATGTAAACTTGCCCTGTCACAAGGAAAATAAATATTGTTGTTAGCACAAGACAAACTATTATGAATGAAAAGATTATAGATTAAAGAAAGAAAAAGCAAGAGGTGATTAAATCAAGAGATGAGAATCAAGGCTTTAGGGGTTTTCTCCACCTTAGCCTAGGAAAAAATAAACTAATCCTTAAAAATGACGAATTCGATGAAGGCAAGTGAATTAATAAAAATCCACTAAAGATGGACTCCACATGAGCCCATTGGTCTTGGTTCTCATGCTTCTTAGTTCATCATCCTAAAAGAAGAAGATCCACGGTCATTTCAAAACTCCTATGCAATTGGGTTTGTTGTTCTAAATCCGAACTTCCATGGTGATATCCATCCAGATTAACTTTTGATCAAATCAATTAATTACTTTGATAGATCAATTAGTTATCAAACCCAAAAGCCATCTAGAATCGTTTTTAAGGAAAAGTCGATAAAACCATGACTAAGGGGTTATTCCCCTTGCCTCGATAGAGAACTACTCACTCATGCTTGTGGAGAAAAGGGAGATGGAGGGAAGAAGAGTTCTAGCCATAGTCTAGTCTTGCTAAAGGATAGTTCCTTCTGCTAGAATCAATGAAATGGCTGACGCTTAATCCCTTACTCCAGTCCACGGAAGAATAATAGGAAGAAGAAACTAGATCTAAATGAGCAAAGTAAAAGAACAAAAATTGAAAGAAACACTTAGCTTGAAAAACTATTCTTTATTGATGGAAAGAACAATAACATAAGAACACAAAAAGATTGCTCAGAAATCTCGAACAAAGATGATACAAAAGATGATGCTTGGGAGGAGGAATTTCCCTTACTTTTATAGGAGAAGGAGGGGTCGCTATCCAAAAAAAGTGGGGGAAAAAAGAGAGGGAGCTATCCTTTTGAATTTTCAACATTTGGTCAATAGGAATTTGATAGACTTTAATTGTCTTGACCATGTAACTCTCTTCAATGTAGATTCCCACAACAGCGATTTCGAACATATTTAGTTCCAGTAAAAAGCACAAAAATGGGACAAATAATAGGATATTACTTTAGGAAATTAAATTTATTTTCCAATGAATACTTGTACACTCAATTTGGACTTTGTATGCAAGCGTTATGGCACTTTTGGTGACAGATATACAATAATTACAGGACTCCTGCAAATTGTGCAATTATACTCCAAGAATATTTATCCCATTTCCTAGAAAATCCAAAAAATATAATTAAAATTCTTCTTGAAGATAAAAATATAATATAATTTAATTAATTATAAAACTAAGAAAATAAACAATAAAACAATCATAAAAAGATATCTAAAAGATGCAAATAAAAGTGATGAAAACACATTTATCAAAATACCCCAGACTTGAATCTTTGCTTGTCCTCAAGCAAGTAAAATCACGAATAAAGTCCAATTTATACTCCCAATATGCCATCCTCACCTTAATAGCATCACTACAATCCTCACCTCCAAATTTTGGCCAAGTGACCCGATCTCCTAGAACCGCATAACATAAAATTCTATATTCCCTATCAAAACAATTGTTGAATATAGCTTCTAAAATAAGAATTTGTAGAAAAATAGGCATCTCTTACTTTCACTTTGACACTCTCAATTTTTTATTACTCTTTTTTAGTTATTACTCAAGAATAGGACGAATTTAGGGGTGTGAAAATAAAGAAATAAGTGATGAAAATATATTGATCCCTCCTCTATTCGACTCGGGATATGAATTTATGGAGTTGTGGCTACAATGGTCTCAATTTTTTTTTCATGTGCACTTTTGGCATCTTTTGATGGTACGCCCCTTTGTGGGGTATGGAGTTTTTATTTTGGGAAGCATGCCACCCTGGACTTGATTTTTGTCTGGTGGTGATTCTTTGCTTCTCTTTTTTAGAAGAAAAATAGAGGAAAGGAAGAGATGTTCTTGTGCTTATAACTTTCAATTTTTTTTCATATATTTTTTTCAGAGAGTGGCATTGCTCTAGTTAGAGTATTCCTATAAATGTTCACATCATACAAATTTTATAACAAGATAATCCATTGTTTAAATATAGGGAAAATTATGTTTGGTTCTGATCGATTCCTTATGACTTGCCAACTATTCTGAGGAGTGATGTTATTAAGGATCCTAGGTGACATGGTGGTTTCATACATGGCAATTTGTAATAGTCTTTGCGAAAAGTTTACAAATTTCAATTTGGGGTAAAATGATATATGTGTAATTAATGGGCCAACTAGATAAAGGCCAAAACTTCTAGAAAAAGAAAAGTACATGCAATATAATAAAAGGTACAGAAAAAAATGTGGAAAAAGAGAAGACAATGGGGTGGATCACATACCACCCACCCCCACCCCAGACTTAGAGTTTTGCTCTTCCCGAGCAACCCTTAGACCGAGATGGAGGGAAGAAGATCACTGCTGCGGAGGTGGAAATTTCCCCTAGTAAGGGGAGTTGGGATCCGGGTAAGCCTACAGGCCCCCATACTCCTCATATGATGGGTGGCTAGGAGCATAGGGCCGCAATCTATATGCCAGGACTCCTACGAGTGCTACATTAGATACATGTGTTTCAAAGAAAAAGTAGAATGAAAGCAAAACAAGGAAATAAATAGATTGAAGGAAAGATAGCGTTGGGTTGCCTCCCAACAAGCACTGTGTTTAACGTCGCGGCCTGACATAAAATGATCAGTTATTGGGATTTGATGAAGTCATGGGGTCAGACAAGGTCAGATCTTGCAGGGATGATTGTTTATTTGAATATGAAGTGACAAGGTCTTCATCGGCAATGTATCTTTTGAGTCGGTGTCCATTGACCTTAAATTCCCCTAAGACTTTAACCCACAGTAGAATGTACCATGAGGATAGGCACATTTGACAATATAGGGGCCGTACCATCTTGATTTGAGTTTTCCTGGAAAAAGTCTTAATCGTGAATTGAAAACTAAAACCTGGTCCCCTTCTCTAATGTCCTTTCACCTTATGTGACCATCATGCCATATTTTGGTTCGGTCCTTGTAAATTCTAGCATTTTCATAAGCGGTCATCCTAAGTTCATGAAGCTCATTCAATTGGAGAAGACGGTTTTCTCCTGCGGAAGAGAGGTCAAAATTAAGGCTTTCGATAGCCCAACTGGCCTTGTGCTCTAACACAATTGGCAAGTGACATGACTTGTCATAGATCAGTCTAAAGGGTGTAGTGCCAATGGGCATTTTGTAAGTTGTTTATTGGTGACTATCTATTTGCCTTTATCCTTTTATTTATGTCTATTTCACATATTCTCCTTATCTTTTTATTTCTTCATTAAAATATCTCTTTTTGAGGATTTCTCTTTATTTCTCTTTTATTTTCCTCATTGGTATTCCTTTTAACATTAGGAATCCTGGGGATACGAAATTCCATCAAGGATAACTCAATTAAACCTCTTTCCACTTATTTCCCACATTTATCATTGTTTTCAATTTCTTTCTTAATAAAGAAATACTTAATTGATATTTTCTTTTCTTATTGCATTTTCTTTGCAACTTTGTACTCCTTGGAACCCAAGAGGAATGAAATCCACTTTTGGATCATATTCTTTTGCCTTCTAGAGGTTTCCACATCTTTCTATTCTCTAATTCTCAATTATTCATTTATTAATCAAACTTCCTTGTTATTGGGCCCAATCGCCAATCAAGCCCACAAAACAATCAACAACACTATTGTAAACAAAATCCATTTATTCTAAAAAATTATAAAATTATTGTTTCAAATATCTTTAATAAGATAAATTACATTTCTCACCAAAAGAACCCAAAATTTGGGGTTGTAACATCATTCCCCTCTTATAGGAATTTTCTCCTCAAAATTCCATCAAGCAAACAAACAATTCCGGATAAGACTTTTCCACGTCCATCATTGATCCTTATGTGGCTTTTCCCTATCCATGGCATTTACAAAGAACCTTTTTCATCTCATATTCTTTCATCTAAGTTCTTTCTTACCTTGGTATATCGTACCCGCATAGGTGACTCAGGACATTTCAACCTCTCAAAAGTTGAATAGGTTCATGGATCAGCACATGGCTTGGGTACCTCACATAGTGCTCTAGATCATACTCATGGAACACATTATACATCATGTTATCTTGAGGGGTAAGACTAAACACAACCATTTCCACCAATCCATCTCAAATGGACCCATATATCAGGGACTCAGCTTTCTCAGTTGTAGCTTAGAGGGGTCAGATTTTCACATCACATACTCTCCCACAGTGAACTGCATATCAGTCATGCTTTGCATCAGCTCACGACTCATGTCTTCCCTAGGCTCTCTCAGCCATTGCACAATCAAAGTGACTTCATCTGCACACATTGTGGTTCTTTTCTGACCTTCACGAGGCCCTTCACCAACATCATCTTAATGAAGTGGTGATCGACACAACCTCCCTTGCAGAGCCTCTTTACATCCCGATACTGGCTATGGTGGTTATCATCACATCTTACAAAGGAAAAAAATTGTCTCTATGTATCACCCTGAACGAGCTCACATGCTCTCATCAGACCCTCTAGTCTGGATCGTACTAACCATTAGCTAGGGTGATAAACTGTATTAACATTGAGTCCTTCATGTATCTACTTCCACCTTATGGAAGTGTATCTCTAGGTTATACTCAAGAACTTTTGAACTCACATCATGGTGTAGTTGAACCATCTCTTCTCATATGTAGTTCAACCGGATCTGTACCTTGACAGTACTCTTTCTTTCTCATGTCATCTAGGTAAGGCAATCTACCATAACCCATATTGCATCTTGACCTTCCTTGGTCTAGGGGAGACTTACCACAACATCCATAGTGATGAACTCCCATTCCCTCTCAGGGACTCTTTTATCCTCTATATCGATACACTGGGTTACTGGTGTTCGTCCTTCACCTCCTGGCTTGCATGGCAACCTACCCCATGCAACTTCATCTTAAGCATCCAAATTACTATTGTCACTTATTATCTTGGTAGTACCATGGTATATGGTGATCATGATCTCATGTATGTCATGATTTCTCAAGATCGGTTCCTCAGAAACCTTAAACCACTCTAGTCGGGGTTTCATCACCTTCTTTCCAGAAGAAGTGTATCTGAGGATCTACAACCATCCTTTTATCGCATCAAGGCCTAGGCTGGCTAACCAAACAACCACTAACTTGTTCAACAGATCTCATTCCATCTGAGTGTTATCCAAACTTATCTCTTTTTCAACTTACAGTTAACCTAACAACCTCTTCTAACCTCCATCTAAACTAGGCAGTTGTATCTCATCCAGAGCATCCATTACCACTTGAAGACATACACCTCCATGTATTTCACTTATTACCTCATCTCATCTCTAAGTATATCTTCATCAAGAAAACTCTGAGCTTATTCTCTTGGTTTTTCGAACTCAACCTTGTATGACTCGTATCTCATGATAAAAACATCCTCATAATATGACTACCATGTTTCCATCCATGTATCATTCACACCACTAGGGTATGATATCATCCCTGTCCTCATACCTCATGGCAACGTTCCAACTCACATCACCTTTTATCCTTGGTGTATGGCATGCGTATTGTCCTATCTCTCACTCCCATAACAAGAGGAAATAAGCATTTGGATGCAGTCCAAATACAGATTTCTTCATGTTCCAAGAGTAGAGATGGTACATCCCACCTTGCCAATACACCTTTAAATCTAAGTTGAAACGTGACACATATGTCTGTATATCAGAAACATCTTGATATCAAAGTTACTTCCATGGAAAACTGGTCTCGAACTTACTTAGGTCCACACACAATCCTTGGTCATCTCCTCTAGGTCTATAGGGTGCCAGCACTTTTGGGGTCATCCCTCTTCCCTCATGCATCTAGAGAGTGCCCTACTCATCTTCCCATTGGGTCCCATGAGTTCATGAAGGTGATCAATCTCCTAACCCATGGCCCTCAGACAATGATAGATGTTACCTCCCGACCCTATGGTCATGTGCAACTAGGTAATTAGGCAACTCTCACTTCCATCGGTCTTATCCCCACCTGACCCTAGGATAGACTTAGGATTCCATTATAATACATGTCCAACATAGAACCTTACCCGAGCCTTCATCATCTCTCTCTGCATTCTTGGGATGTCTTTCATCCTTTCACAGGGGTCATAGTGACCTGCCTACCTTGGTTAGGCCCCATACCGATTACCTCCATGGTATCACACCCACATGCACTTAGAGATGGTTATCTATGAGTCTACAGGTTCATTCTCTTACCATGTACTCTTCTCTTAGCTTCTCAAGATCCTCTGAAACCTCTTTAGGTTACTTCAAAACCAACAAAACTAGCATACACCCTACAAAAGGGTCCCTCTCCCAGGATGGGAGGAAACTAAACCTTGATTACAAAGGTCACGAATGTCCTTATGTTTAGGTTATGTATCCACATGAGCATGCTTAGACCTAGAAAGCGACCAAGGCATAAGAAGACACCTACAAAACCATGCTAGGTCACACTTGTTCTCAACATTAGACCAACTTAGTTGTGAGGGGTTCATCAAACATACCTTTAAGTTAAGGGGTTTCCTATTCCTCTTAACATGAGGAGTACCATGCTCGAAACTATAGAGACTCAAATCTCATCATGAGAATCAGGTACACTACTTCCCCTCTTAGGCCTAGGAACCCTAGGTTCACCTTTGGGTGTCCAACTGCATGCTCAATCTCTTAACCTCGAATCAAGCATGTCCAACGTATGTCATGTACTCCCATGATCCTTTTATTCGAGCAGTACCTTAGAGTTGAGTCCTCCTCAAGGGCAACCAACAAGGTACAAGGCCTCACAACTTGCTACTTAAACCTCCTTAGGGTCTAAGGCACTCTTTGTCTCATCTCAGCAGGTCTATACCATAGGCACATAGGTTCCAAAAGCATCATCCTCTCTTTAGGGTTTGGTTCCTCTAAAGGCCACCAAGATATCATCAGCCTCCAGAGATCAAGCATGAGGCAACCACTATCATCCACTTAGGTCGCATCATCCTCAACTCCCCACTATTCCTAATGTCTCGGAATCTAAGCTTCCAACCTTCTTATTTGAGTCATGCTTTCTCTCTCTATAGCTAAATCCACATCCAACCTTACTACTAGAGGTCCTCTCTCCATGAAGGATCAAGCTCACAAGCATACCTCTACATCGGCGAAGCCTATGCTCGAACTTAAGTTTTCTCAAGATCATCCATAGTTCTTTATGCTTATCTCAGAAGCTATCCATCCTACTCTCCTAGCCTGGGTTTTAGCCTACTGCTCACACCACTGATGCACTATGTTTGCATGCTATGCCCTACTTGCATAAGCCCATCGGGTGTCTATAGATTCTTCACTAACCTCGTCATTGAAGGATATATCCTTCACTTTGACATGCACGACCCTTCCCAGGGTTGGGTTGTCACAGGCACTCGATCATCCAACCTCACATGGCTCATATCGTCATGGGCATTCAAAAGCATGTCCACACACCTGGTTTATTGGGACATCTAACTCCTCATGTCATCTCTCTCTATAACCATCACTTAGGGTTAGGGTTAGCATCATCCTCAAAGGATGTGCTAGGTCTCTACTTTGAATGGAGATCTCTGCCTTCATGACCAACTCTCTCTACTCATCCTCCTGACAAGAAGGTCTAGCCTCAGGTCTCTCCTGAGGCAATGACAACTCATGTCATACGACCTAAGCATGTATCTATTCTTTAGTTTACTCTTAATCTATTAAGCTTATGTCCATGACATCTTATTTACATGTTTTTCATTAATTTGGTAGAGGATTCCTTAGACCTTATCAACCTTACCCATACCTCAAGATGGTAAGGAAAAGAGAGAAAACCCTAATCCTTAAGGTCCTTAACAACATTTGAGTTTAGAAGGGATGAACAAGATGAGAGAGTCCTAAAGGTATCTTATTTCGAGTCAAATCCTGAGACATCGGCCAGGCAGTCACACTAATCCAGGATTCCTCGTATTCTGACTAGCGGTGCGGAGGAAAATCTTGCTAGCCTCCGGACGTGATCCTTTTCTAGACACCTCTGTCTTTCAGAAAATCCTCTAATAACTCCCTTGGGTTCTACGGAGTTGGTAAAATTTAATAATTATTAAAGATTAAATGAGAAACCTATGCTCTGATACCCAATGCAACGACCTTGTCTCCCGGTAACCCCCACTCAAGGGAGACCAAGAGATCAGAGTCGTTAGCCCAATAAATTGGATCAAAGTTTCAACAATTAATAAATAATAATTATGAAATTCTACTAACTAAACTGAAATCTGGTAGTAAAATAAAACTTTACATACCTTTTAAAAACTTTGGAGATCTATCTATCCACATCTTGACTTATTCTATCTAATCCTCCTTACACTTTATTTCTTATTTTCACAATGTGTCACTTTACTGTTTGTGCTTTTGAGGGTTATACCTAAAATTCCAACAAACAAATACGTGATCAGCATACGGGAATATGTTGGTATGTGGAGACAACCAAAATTTCACAATTATGGCTAACAATTTAATTATCACAATCAGGGTAATTTAGCAAACCAATTTTCATTTTCAATGTGTCATTCTCCACCGCTTTTGTCCTAACCCTGGAATACCCTTCTAGGGTTTCTCTTTTGCCATTGACTTAAGGCCGCCTTCTCAATCCCGAGCTTGGTGCCTGGGGGTCACCTCTCATGGTGCCCCATAGTCATGCAACATAGACCACCTTCTTATTCCCGAGCTTGGTGTCCAGGGTCACTTCTCGTGGTGCCCATTAGTCTACCCTCCTGGGCCTGACCTTTATGGCATCATCCATCAGGGTGGCATGTAGGTGTGAGAATACACATGTATTTATAAGTGTGATAGCGATAGTGACTTTATAATTGTAGTATGAACATCTGAACTATTTAGTTTCAATCAATGTGATCAACCATCTGGGAAACCTTCGGGAAAACTAATGCGATTAATCATAATTAACCACAAACCTGTCAAGCTGTCTTGAATGCAGAATTAATCCAAACAAGCAAGTAATCCAGAATCAAGCAGGCAAGCACACAATTTGGCCCTGAAATATACATCCAATATTCTCTATCACGGATCATGGTATCCAAGTCTAATAGGCCTAATCCTATCCTAGGGTTACTAGCCCTTTTTAGGGTTTAGACCATACTTAGGGTTTCACTTCCTTTTTACCACTTTTACTCTACTTTTATTAAAATATCCACCAAACCCTAATTATCTCATCTTATTTTCCATTAAGATCCTAAGATCAGGTTTGGACCACAAAACCCTAATTTTCAGATTAACTATATCTTTTCTTCTCCTTTTCCCTCACTTAGGGTTTCTAAGGGTATTAATTACAATATTAGGTTTAAAACCCTAGTTCTTGCAATTTCCTTTTCAAAACAGGTTAATATCCATCTACATTAATAAACAAGTTAATAGTGCTCGAATTTATTCACTTGCAAGATTAAATCCATCCTTTATCAATAATTAGATTTTCTAATCACAAAGTAATACTTTTTCCATCAAAATTATACACGTTTACAAAACCGTATTGATTTAGGCTTCCAAACCATTTTTAAAGTATTCTTCGTATTTTTCTGATCAATTTTCATGTATAAACTTTCCTCATCTGACTTTTCTAGCTCAAGATATGATTTTTGTAAGAAAATCCCTTTCTATTTATTAGCAATTTCTAGAAAAACACGGATCGTTAGATCAATGGTCCGTTGGTCCACTCAGGATCCAACGACCAGGGACACACACGCCTAATTTTCATTTTAAGTTGCAAAGGACAATATTTCCCTTACCTTGACTGAAGGCTGGGAGGGGTAGCCGGGTAATTTTGTTGGATCTCCTTCGTCTTCAACCTTGCGATCTCACAGCTACTGCGATGGTCAACTTTGTGGTTGACTTCTCGATCCAGTCGTTGTGCAAGCGCACCAAACATCTAGGGAGCTCCGCCTCCCTCTGTCGAACCTGCCTACGGCCTCAATTGCTCACCCGAGACTCACTAAGACCGCCCCCTACTCGCCAGACTCTGACAAGGTTTGCCAAGTGTACAGGGGTGCAGGTCAGGTTGGATCTCCAAATTGATCACACAGGAACAATCCCCTCACTCTTCCGTAGTGTTTGGGGTAGCAAAAGGATATGCTAGTATCCCCCTTAACCCACCCCTATATATAGGGTCAGAGGCAGTGCTGCGAGGATTGGGTATTTCCCCAATAGGCGGCCAACCCTCGACAAACTAGGGATGATCCTCTACGGTTTCCTCTCCCGAGTCCAAAGAAGCTATCAACAGGTTGGCATACTCTCTAGATCATGAGGAATCCAAGATGAAAAAATCCTCCTATAACTCATAGAGTCCCAATCCGTGTGGGACTTAGACGATAAGCGATCAGCGTTGGATCGAGATCCAACGGTTCTCATTGCACGTGATCATCCAAAAGGGAAATACCTTTTTCAATTGCCAAATTAATGCTTTATTTTGGAGATAAATTGGGAAATTCATATCTCCTAAACCATATCTCCTTTTTGTCTCAAATTTTAAGGGAAAGTTTGTCTTTACATTATCTAGCTATGTACGAAATTTGGGAAACAAATTACAATGGATGAGAAGGCTTCCTTCTCTCCCAAGTTATCCATTAATTAATTCATAATTAATTAGTAATTCTTTTCCCTTTGCCATTATCTTGTTATCTTGGGTCCTTTGGACATCAAGAAATACTAAAGGCATGGATTCCCATATTGGGGACTATCTATTTTCCTTTATCCTTTTATTTATGTCTATTTCACATATTCTCCTTATCTTTTTATTTCTTCAATAAAATATCTCTTTTTGAGGATTTCTCTTTATTTCTCTTTTATTTTCCTCATTGGTATTCCTTTTAACATTAGGAATCCTTGGGATATGAAATTCCACTAACGATAACTCAATTATACCTCTTTCCACTTATTTTCCACATTAAACATTGTTTTCAATTTCTTTCTTAATAAAGAAATACTTAATTGATCTTTTCTTTTCTTAATACATTTTCTTTGCAACTTTGGACTCCTTGGAACCCAAGGAACCCAAGAGGCACGAAATCCACTGTTAGATCATATTCTTTTGCCTTCTAGAGGTTTCCAATCTTTCTTTTCTCTAATTCTCAATTATTCATTTACTAATCGAATTTCCTTGTTATTGGGCCCAATAGCCAATCAAGCCCACAAAACAACCAACAAGGCTATTGTAAATGAAATCCATTTGATTCAAAACAAATTATAACATTATTGGTTCAAATATTTTTAGTAAGAGAAATTACATTTCTCACCAAAAGAACCCAAAAATTGTGGTTGTAACAATGGGGGCGTTGGCCCATCTTTTTTATTTTATGCATGATAGGTATCTGGTTGTTTCCTCTACAAGTGTGATTGATGAAGTGAGGACACTGCAAATTTCAAGCTTAGGGGGGCGCAACCGGCCCGTAATGTAATTTTGGCTTTCATTTGCTTTTGTTAGTCATGTACTTTTGTTAGTCTTTTATTTCATCTTATTTTGATGTTCTGTATTTCTTTTCATGGCAAGTTTAATATGAAATGAGGCTATTGTGATGAAGTTAACTCTTTTACCTTGTATGCTTGAACCATCTCGTCCCTTGTACTTCATTTATCCATACGAAAGAATTAGTAAAGAGCATGCATGAATCAAATGAAAAATAAAATTCCTTATGTACATGATCTTGGTTTAATATTGTAGCTTGAACTTTCAATTTTCACATCTTTGAATGCTCAATACATGTAACAGTCTCAAATTTTAGCGAATAAATCAACTCTACAACACTATTTAGAATAGGGAATACTCTTGCCAAACCCTTAGTGCATATACAATCAATGTTTTAGTGAAAATTTTGTAAAATAATGAATGATATCTTGTTAACTTAACATTCTAGTTGACTCTCTTATGTTGTGCCAAAATTTTCTTTTATCCTTTTTCTCCTTTTACACAATAAAAGATGTCTTTTAGCCCACATATCATGCTTGCCTAGTGTGAGTCCGATCCAGCAGCGATGGTTAGGTGGTGTGAAATCAAAAGAGTGTAAAACAATAACACCCCTATCGGCACTCCACATGCGCATAAGCCTAAATTAGCAGTCGAGTACCAGAATCCCAAAAATCCATTGTCATATCTTTCTAAGAAGAGAGAACAACTAATATTGTTAAAGTTAGCTAAGATTTCATCATTTGTATCCATAATAGATAAAATTTCAGTGATGTACATCCACTAGTTGTTTGGCTTGATTATCCAAATTTTGTTTAGTGTTGTTTAGTTGATTGATTCACTTAGTTAGTGACCACCCATGCTGAACTAAAACCTTTCTCTCTTGGATTTTTAGATTGAGGTGATGGCTATAAATATAAACCCGATGTACATGGTTGGTTGAGTTTATTGCACAATTTTATTTCATTTAATCCATGCATGAGCTAGAATATTCCTACATTTGTGTGGTTGTGCTCTTTTTTTTGGAGGACAAGCAATGGTTCAAGCTTAGGGGGATTTGTTGTGTGCTTTCCACATCAACTTCTTATATGATTTCACAAATAAATTCAATTCATTTTGTTTTCATTTAGCCCCTATTCATATTATTCCTTCCACCTTTTTGTTATTTTGCTTATCACCTGATGTGTATTGTAGATATGCTTAAAAAGGATCAAATTGGAGATAGCCCAACTCAACTCCGACATCATTTGGGCTTCTCCATGCTTTGCATACATTCAGAGTTTTATTTCTGCTAAAATAGCATCGCACACAGCATGTCTGAATTAAGACACGGCGTGCGCAATCCCAGTTAGCCATGCGTCCAGCCGAAAGGGAAAAGGACAAGTCATGTCTCCTTTTAGAACAAACACGACGTGTGCGATCCCAAAAAGTGTCTAGAAGAGGAAAATATGGTGTGTCACAACAGACACGGCGTGTATCTGGAGTGTCAAAATTGACTAGATCAGCTATTAAAGACCAAAACATGATGTGTCTAAAGGAAGACATGTCATGTCCCTATCAGTTTCAGCAAATTTGAAAAAAGATGTCTATCATTTTTAAAGACAAAAACCAACTTATGAAGCTGTTATCACGGGTCATAACTCGAAGATCTTTTGTCCAAGAAGAGATCTAGAGCAAAGAAGGGCGATTTTGGGTGGAAGAAGGTGGTTTCTTACCAAAGAACCCCCATTTTTCTTCTTTTCTTCTCCATTTTCTTCTCCAAAGGTGCAGCAGAGCTTCTTCTCTCCACTAAGCTTCTCGAGAGAGAAGTTTGTCTGGCTTGGAGCAGCTATAGGAGTGGAATTTCATCCCCAGTCTGGAATTCTACTCTTCTTAGGTTACACCTTTGGTTCTCTTAGCTTTTCCTTCTCTAAACTATGTTAAACTCTGAAAATTCTACATCTTTTCTATTGTACATCATCATGGACGAGTAGGCTCTTTTGGACATGGGAGAGTAACTCCCATGTCGTAGCATGTATGGAACATGATAATTTCGTACTAAATGTTAAGTTGCTTGTTTTTCTACCTTGTGAGTATTGGTTTCTTGCTTCTTGCATGTATGGCTAGCCACTATGTATGCATGCTTTATGCTTTCTTGCTTGATCTAATAAGATAGGTAGGAGAGTAAGGAGGTACTCTCTTGGCAACTCCTCTTTTACCATGAGAGTAGAAAATATAGATTTGAGGAGTAGGTTTGTGATCCAAAATGAAATACATACACGAGAGTGTTGTATGGAGTTAGGATCGTTGTATTTGCACTAGGAGGTGAAGTACAACATACAACTCTCCTTTAAATCAAGTGCTTCATATGTTTAAATTTCGCACTCCATTCTTCAAGCTATGATGTGCTAGTGAAATCCTAAGTCCAAGATTGTTTCATATTTGAAATCAAACCCCTTTTAATAATACTTTTAATGTTTAGTTTAATTTTAAAAATTTAGTTTAAACAACCAAATCATTCTTGAAAAAGATCTAGATTGTTGAAACTTAGCACTTTTGCGTTTAATTGGTTACCAAGATCCTTGTGTTCGTTCTCGACTACAACTACTCCTGTATACTTGCGGGAATTGGCTAGTACAGTAAAAGATTATTTATATGATTGAAACTCGTTAGTGTAACAAACGAACATGTAATGTTGCTTCTATATATGTTTTGGTAAAACAACTGATATCTCATATCCTTGCAATATGAAGGAACGATGTATGTATGGAGTAAACCGTGATGTATATGTGGCCTTCGACCTTCTGGCAAAAACCTTCTAGCAACGGATCTTTATGGAAGATGGTTTTAATTTTTAATATTTTTTGGTAATTCATTGTTAATGGTTGTTTTCACGTGGTTTTATGTGATGTAGTTATCAGTTGGATAGTGGTTGTCACATATGTATACACCATAAGAGAGTAAATAAAAAGCTAAATGATGAATTTGATTAAAAGAACTTCCCTCCTATAGAAGAAGGTGGAAGCGTACAAACTCATAACTTTAATAGGCCAAGACATACTTGAGACTATATACAAATAGATTGAAATGACTTAATTAAGTAGCACTCTAACACTCCTTTCAAGTTGAAATTTGGGAGAATCCCAAATCAGTTACAAAGAGCTAAGAAAACAAAATAATAAAAAAATGATAAACCATGATTATATAAGTCATCCACTCCCTCAAAATTACAATAAAGCACTTGACATGATAATCAATAACAATATATACAAAAGTAAGCAGCATAAATTTTTAGTGTTGCAGTAACCAACAGTAGCCATGCATCACGATCTTCATCACAATGCTATTGTCGTAGTCCAAGAGAATGTTGGATCACATATCTCATAGAGTGTTTGGTTAGAGTCTTAGAGAGTGTAAATAGTGATTGGTCACAACAACATGACAATTCAACATGTAAACATAACACATATACATCAATGCAAGAAAACAGTAGCACGAAGGCAAAGTGCACAAGACATAGCCAATGTTAATGTATTGCTCAAACAACATTGACTTATTTGTTAATATCATGATGATTATGAATTGTCATATAATATGAATTTTATGCTAAAAGCTTAGCAACTCTGGATCAACACCCTAGTTTGATCATAAATTGTCAGTTTGTCCAATCTAAAACCAATTCATTTTTTTTCAGTTAAGACACTAACTTCTCACTAGAATCGGACCCATATTCTAAACTTACACCAAAAAAATTCAATAATAATGAATCAATTTTGTGAAGTTGGATATAACATTGACAATCGATTGGGTAAAAGATATCTCCAAAGATCTTTGCAAAGAGGGTTAACATGCAACAACACCAAATTTCATGGCCTAAAGAAGCATCCCTACGAGGTGTTTAACAAATATATGATATTACAACTTTTTATAGTTACACTTCTAAGAGGTCTTTTCAATATCTTATGCCAAACATCATAGTAGCAAATTTTTGTTTTGTACTCGTGCTCACCCACTTTAAAACCATGCCTCCGCCATTGGTTTTTATACAATCTTCAAGTTAATATCATCTACTAGGGACGCACACACCGATCTTGTGTCACAAACAAGATCCACAGCAGTCCAGAAACATACCGAGTAGTGGAAGATGGAAAAATTATGCACAACCTCATCCAAGTCACACCCATCAATTTCAAGAGCCAAAAAGCATTAAAAAATATAATATGCATCCAAACGAAATAATTCAAAGACTACAGAATGGATGCTCGCTTTCTTGTATCCAGCTTCCTAGATGTATTTGAGATTGATGAAAATATGCATCACTGTTATGACCCCACCTCCCGATAACCCCCAATTAAGGGAGACCGAGAGGTCGAAGCTGCACCCATGACTTCCGGATCAAAGGTTCGTCAATTAACCAAGAATAATTATCAACATTAACATACTATACTGAAAGTTGTAAGAAAATAAATTTTTGCATACCTTTTGAAAACTTGGATCTCTAAACTTCTATCCACACCACTACTAATCTATCTAATCCTCCTTTGCACTTTAATTCTCATTTAGTATCACATGTGCCACTTTACTGTTTGTTCTTTTCGTTGTACCTAAAACGCCGACAAACAAAACGTCGGTCAGCTGAAGCTGGTATGTGGGGGAAACAATAAACATGCAACTATGATAACAATGTAATCATTCAATTACTTATTTAACAACCAATATTACATTTTAGATATAACTCCGCGATCCAAGAGTACCCTATTCTCTATGTTGTCCCCATTAAACCCCTCATGATCCACCTATAAGTGAACCAGTTTCTAGGGTTAAGTCACATGGCACTACTTGTAAGTAGACCACTCCTTAACTCGGGATTTGCTAAAGAGTCTCATGGCACTACACGTAGGTAGCCCAGTTTCTAACTCACGGTAACCTAGACCTTACTCTAGGATTACCCCTTTTTTAGCCTTTTCAAAGTAACAGAGGTGGACCCGGATCTAGCCAGTTATATATGCAAATTTATGGTGATAATCATAGTCACTTTATAGTGGCATAAAATAAATAAACATCCAACAGTTTAGTTGCATTCAATGCGATTAAACATCCAGGAATCCATCGGGAAACTATAGCGGTTATTCATAATCGTAACCACATACCTATCTTGGAGATCTCAAGCAACAATTGATCCAAATCCAACTAGATGTCCAATCAAGCAAGCCAATCAATCAATCAAACAAACATTGATCCTGAAAACATGTATAATGTCTAAATGTCACAAGCATATCCCAAACAAATCCTTATTGACTTGGGATACCTTTCTAAGGTTTCTAAGTCTCATTAGGATGCATTAGGGTTTCTTAGATCAATTTCTCAAACTTTATCCTTTCTAGGTCAACAAACCCTAAAACAACTTTTCCACTCATAAAAACCCTAATTAGTCAAGTTATCAACATTAAGGATCTTTTATGCTCAAATTGGCTTAGGGTCATCACATCTCTATTTTATTCGTGGATTTACACAATTAAACCAATTAAAAGACATATTCATCAAAATTAGGGTTTTCAAGCTCATTAGTGCATAACCATGCACAAAACCCTAAATTAAACCAATTATATAAAAAGATCATCTTTTTAGATCCTATTCTCACTTTTATTAACAAAAGGTTAATTTCAACTTGAATTATCCAATTAATGTCATTAAGACCATCTATCATCAAATCTAAGGGTTTTCCCGTAATTAAAACATTAAAGATGATAACTTTATGTACTTTTCCAATTTCAAGCATATAAACTCTAAATTAGACTAATCATGTGCAAAGTTCTTCCTTTTTTAACTCAATGTTCCTTTTTACATTTAACATATTAATATCAACTCTAAAGATCCATTAAACCCTATTAAACACATTAATCATATCAAAATAGGGTTTCTTAATCTTTAATTAATTAAAGAGGGTAATTCACACTATATTTCGAACTATGATCATACTCAGGCTAAAAATCTATTTTTATTGGATTCCTTGTGTTCTCCTGATCAAAATTCATATATAACTTGTTTTCATCCGAGCTACGGTTATTTATCTATGAATTTTTCATTAAAACACTTACTTGACCAATCGGATGGCGCCACGTCATCCAGCTCATGCAACGCGGATCGCTTGAGAAACATAACCAAATTATAGTTTTGCCCTCGACTTAAAACTCGGCTCTATTGGCCCACAGAGGGCAATTCTGTCCAACGCGCATCTATCCTTCTTCTTCCTTGGGCAGCCCGACGGCTGTTGCCCTAGCCACCGAGCACAGCCCTAGGGGCGACTCGTGCTCCCAGTTCCTGACCCTCCAGCCAAGTTGGTTCCTTTCCTGACCTCCGTCCGGCCCTTGTGCTCTTTCACGTGCCCTCAGCCCACCGCCATAGTGGCTGGTTTGGAGCGGGGTTAAACTGGGACTGGACGCTCACGTGCATCCGTCTACGGTCCTTTGTCCTCCTCCCCTAAGGCTCAGGGGTCGCCGCCCATGGCTGCCCCAGCCTCGCAGAACCTAGGCGCACTCAAGGCGTCCCCAGGTCGTGACCGTCATGGCCATGCTCGAAGGAGAAACTCCTGCACTTGCTGCTGTGTTTACAACAGCTTGCCGACCTACAGGAGCACAGGTTTGCTCCTCCAATCCTTCCTAGGTCGTTGTGGAGGCTTCCTTCCTCCATCAAGACCATCAACTGAACCTCCATTGCTTCAGGTTTAGCTCCCTCCTTTCCATTAGGGTTTTGAACGTAGGGAAGCATGAAGAAGATGAGGAAGAAAGTGGGAGACGTGGGATCTCTCTGGAACTCGACCCTGGGCTCTACCCCTCTTATAGGGGAGGGTATCCGCGTCCCAGACTGCTTTCCCGTGAAGCAACGAAGTCATATTCCAACATGGAAACTCATTTTCCTATTATAAAAACAACCTTCTCTCTCTTCATCATCTCTTAGATATTCCTTTTTCTTTAAATCTTAGAATTTCGAAAATTACTTCTTTCATTCTCTTTAAAACTTGCCCTTTATTCTAATGGCACGAAAATCTATTTTCCTTTAATAGAAATTACTTTCTTTTTAACAATACATCATAATTCCTTAATAATGCATTATATTATCCTCTTATTTTACCTTTTTAGTATTTTCACTTTATTTATCTTTTATTTTCCTCATTGGCCTTGCTTTTATTATTAGAAACCTCATGGATACGAAATCTCACCAAGAAATCTCATTTATACCTCTTTCCATTCATTTTCCATATTTTATCATTATTTTCAATTTCTTTCTTAATAAAGAAATACATAATTAAACTTTTCTTTTTATTATTACTTTTCTTTGCAACTTTAGATTCCTTGGAACCCAAGGAATCCAAGAGGCATGAAATCCACTTTGGATTTGCCTTCTAGAGGTTTCCACATATTTCTTTTATCAAATATTCAATTATTCATTCACTAATTGAATTTCCTTATTATTGGGCCCAATAGCCAATACAGCCCACAAAGAAACCAATCAAGGCTATTGTGAAAGGAATCCATTTATTCAAAACAAATCATATCATTATTTGTTCAATTATCTTTAATATGAGAAATTATATTTCTCACCGCTTGAACCCAAAAATTGGGGTTATAACATCCTTCCCCTCTTATAGGAATTTTGTCCTCAAAATTCAGGCAAGCAAATTAACAAATCAGGATAAGACTTTTCCATGTCCATCATTGGCCCCTATGTGGCTTTGCCGTACTCATGGCGTTTCCAAAGAACCTTTATTATCCCATATTCTTTTCTCTGAGTTCTTTCATCCTGGCGTCTATAAACTACACAAGTGACTCAGGCCATTTCAGCCTCCCTTGGGGCTTACTAGGTTCATTGCTCAGCACATGGTCGGGGTACCTCACATAGTGCTCTAAATTGGACACATGGAAAACATTTCCCATTACTCTATCCTGAGGGGTAGGGTCGAACCTAACCTTCTCCACCCATCCATCTTTAATTGACCCATGTATCGGGGACTCAGCTCTCTTAGTTATAACTTAGAGGGGTCAGATTTTCATGTCACATTTTCTCCCACAGTAACTTGTATGTCAGTCTACTTTGCATCTGCTCACGACTCTCATCGTCTCTAGGCTCCTTTCAGCCCTTGCACAATCAAAGTGACTTCATCTACACGCACTGGGGTCCCTTTTTCTAACCATCATGTGGTACTTTTCTAACCATCATGTGGTCCTTTCACCATCATCACCTTACTGAAGTGGTGACCGACACATCCTCCCTTACAGAGCTTCTTATAAAACCCGATACTGGCTATGGTGGTTATCTTCACATCTATCATAGGACAAAATTGTCTCTAGATATCACCCTGAACGAGCACACATGCCCTCATCAGACCCTTAGTCTGGATCATACTAACCATAGTTAGGGGTGATAAACTATACTAACATAGAGTTCTCAATGTACCTACTTCCACCTTTTGGAAGGGAACCTTTAGTTCAAACTCAAGAACCTTTGAACTTGCTTTATGGTGTAGTTGAACCATCTCTCTCATGGGTAGTTCAGCTAGATCTGTTCCTTGACAGAACTCTTTCTTTCTTATGTCTTCTAGGTAAGGCGATCTACCATAACCCATATTGCATCTCGACCTTCCTCGGTCCAGGGAAGACCCATCACAACATCAATAGTGTTGAGCTCTCATTCCCTCTTAGGGATTGTTTTGTCCTCTATATCGATACACTGGGTTACTGGGGTTCATCCCTTACCCTTGGCTTGTATGGACACATACCACGTGCAACTTTATCTTTGGTATTTAAAGTACTACTATCTCTTATTATCTTGGTAGTAACACGGTATATGGTGATCTTAAGTCATGATCTCCTCTATTGTCATGATTCCTCAAGATCGATACCTAAACCATTCTATCGGGGTTTCATCACCTTCTCTTCCAAAGAAGTACATATGAGGTTTTACCACCATCCTTTCATTGCATCCAGGACTAGACTGGCTAACCAAACCACCATAACTTTTCAACGCATCTTGTTACATCTGAGTATTATCCAAACACCTCCCTATTTTGAACTTAAGGTTAGCCAATCAACCCTTTCTAGCTTCTGGTCAAACAAGTCAGATGTATCTCAACCAGGGCATCCATTACCACCTCACATCCTTAGATATTAGGTAGCATTGAAGACATACTCTTCCATGTATTTCACTTATCATATTACCTCAAACTCCATGTCTATCTCCATTAAGAAAATTGTCTGATTTCATCATCATGGTGACCAAACTCAAACTGATATAACTTGTAAGTTCGACATAGATCATGATAAAAACATCCTCATAAGGGGACTACCTCATTCCTCTTAGTGTTTACAAAGCATCCATGTATCATTCACTTTAGCAGGGTAGATATCTTCTCTATTCCCATTTCTCTTGGTAACGTTCCAACCTACATCATCTCTTATCCTTGGTGTATGACATGCATAATGTACTATCTCTCACCCCCATAACAAGAGGAAATAAGCATTTGGCTGCAGTCCAAATACAGAGTTCTTCCTGTTCCAAGAGTAGAGATGGTACATCCCACCTTACCAGTACACCTTTAAATCTAAGTTGCAATGTGCCACATATGTCTCTTCATGATATCCAACTAGTCTTGAACCTACTGAGGTTTATATCCTTGGTCATCTCCTCTAGGTCTATAGGGTACCGACTCCTTTGGGGTCATCCCTCTTCCCTCATGCATCAAGAGAGTGCCCTACTCATTTTCCCTTTGGGTCCCATGAGTTCATGAAGGTGATCAATCTCCTAACCCATGGCCCTCAGACAATGATAGTTGTTACCTCCCGATCCTATGGTCATGTGCAACTAGGGAATTAGGCAACTCCTACTTTCATCGGTCTTATCCCTACCTGACCCTAGGATAGACTTAGGATTTTCCATCATAGTACATGTTCACTTAGAACCTTACCCAAGCCTTCATCTCTCTTTCGGCATTCATGGGTTGACTTTCATCCTATCATCGGGATCATGGCAACCTGCCTACCTTGGTCAAGCCCTATACCAGTTACCTCCATGGTAACACATCAGCATGCACTTAGAGATGGATATCTACGGGTTTGTAGATTCATGCACATACCATGTACCTTTCACTTAGCTTCTCAAGATCCTATGAGACCTCTTTAGGTTACCTTGAACCACCAAAACTGATATACACCCTTCCAAAGGGGTCCCTCTCCCAGGATGGGAGGAAAACTATCTCTAAGGTCACAAAACCTCTTAGGTCCAGGGTTTACATCCACACGAGCCTACTTAACCCTAGCAAGTCATTAAGGCACAAGCATATCACTTACTGTACCATGCTAAGTCATACTTGTCCTCTTTCCTCAATGTTGGATCAAGATCATACCTTTCTTTATCATCAACCTAGCTGTGAGGGGTTCATGAAACACATGAGGATTACCATGCTCGCTTCTATAGGAACTCAACTTCTCATCATGAGCATTAGGTATACCACTTCCCCTCTTAGGCCTAGGAACCCTAAGTTCACTTTTAGGTGTCAAACGGCATGCTCTATCTCTTAACTACGAACCAAGCATGCAAAAGGCATGACATGCACTTCTTGTCATCCTTCAACTTGAGCAACACTTAGGATTGGGTCCTCCTTAAGGACACCCAACAAGGTACAAGGCCTCATAACCTGCTACTAAACCTTTCTAGGTCTAAGGAACTCTTCTTCCTACCTCGAAAGGTAAGCATCTATACCATAGGTACGTAGGTACCAGAAGCTTCATCTTTTCTCAAGGGTTTGGTCCCTCTGAAGACAACCAAGGTATCATCAACTTTCAGGGATCGATCATGAGGCAACCACTATCATCCATTGTTCAGGGTTTTAGACTTCCAACCTTCTTGTTGGGTTTCCTACTCTCTCTCTCTAGAGCTAAAACTACAACCAACCTCACCATAAGAGGTCCTTTCTTCATGAAGGACCATCCTCAAAAGCATGCTCTACGTGGTTGAAGCCTAGGCTCGAACTTATAGTTGCTCAAGGTCATCCATAACCCTTAATGCTCCATCATAATTCCTTATCCATGGTTTCATCCTACTGTTAGCACTATGACGTGCCCTAGGTGCCAGCTATGCCCTACTTGCACAAGCCCATAGGGTTTATAAGGTCCTTCACTAACATCATCATCTAAGGAACTATCCTTTACCCTAACATGCACGACCCTTCCCAGGGTTGGGTTGCCAAAGGTGCTAGGTCACCCATGGATCATGTGGCATCCCAAAGGCATGTCCTTTCAAACACTTGGTCTAACTCATCTCTCTCTAACCTTCATTTAGGGTTAGGGTTAGCATCATCCTCCGAGGATGTTCCAGGTTTCTACTTGCAATGGAGATCTCTATCTCCGAGACTAACTTATCCTCCTGACAAGAAGGTCTAGCCTCACGTCTCCTCTGAGGACATGACAACTTATGTCATACGACCTAAGCATGTATCTATTCTTTAGTTTGCGCTTAATCTATTAAGCTTATGTCCATGACATCTTATTTACATGCCTTTCATTAATTTGGTGGAGGATTCCTTAAACCTTATCAACCTTACCCATACCTCAAGAGGGTGAGGAGAAGAAAGGGAACCCTAATCCTTTAGGTCCTTATCAGAATTTTATGATGAGAAGGGATGAATAAGATGAGAAGTCCTAAAGGTATCTTATTTCGATTCATACCCTAAGACTTTGGCCAGGCGGTCACACGGGTCCGGGAGTCCTCGTATTCCAACTAGCGGTGCGGAGGAAAATCTTGCCAGCCCCTGATCGTGATCCCTTTCTAGACACCTCCGTCTTTCGGATACTCCTCTAATAACTCCCTTGGGTTCTATGGAGTTTGTAAAATTTAATAATTATTAATGGTTAACTGAGGAACCTAAGTTCTGATACCAAATGTTACAACCCCACCTCCCGATAACCCCCAATTAAGGGAGACCAAGAGGTCGAAGCCGCACCCATGACTTCCGGATCAAAGGTTCGTCAATTAACCAAGAATAATTATCAAACTTTAACATACTATACTGAAAGCTGTAAGAAAATCATTGTTTACATACCTTTTGAAAACTTGGATCTCTAAACTTCTATCCACACCGCTACTAATCTATCTAATCCTCCTTTGCACATTAATTCTCATTTAGTATCACATGTGCCACTTTACTGTTTGTTCTTTTCATTGTACCTAAAACGCCGACAAACAAAACGTCGGTCAGCCGAAGCTGGTATGTGAGGGAAACAATAAACATGCAACTATGATAACAATGTAATCATTTAATTACTTATTTAACAACCAATATTACATTTTAGATATAACTCCGCGATCCAAGAGTACCCTATCCTCTGTGTTGTCCCCATGAAACCCCTCATGATCCACCTATAAGTGAACCAGTTTCTAGGATTGAGTCACATGGCACTACTCGTAAGTAGACCACTCCTTAACTCGGGATTTGCTAAAGAGTCTCATGGCACTACATGTAGGTAGCCCAATTTCTAACTCACGGTAACCTAGACCTTACTCTAGGATTACCCCTTTTTTAGCCTTTTCAAAGTAACATAGGTGGACCCGAATCTAGCCAGTTATATATGCACATTTATGGTGATAATCATAGTCACTTTTTCGTGGCATGAAATAAATAAACATCCAACAGTTTAGTTACATTCAATGCGATTAAACATATGGGAATCCATCGGGAAACTATAGCGGTTATTCATAATCGTAACCACATACCTGTCTTGGAGATCTCAAGCAACAATTGATCCAAATCTAACTAGATGTCCAATCAAGCAAGCCAATCAATCAATCAAACAAACATTGATCCTGAAAACATGTATAATGTCTAAATGTCACAAGCATATCCCAAACAACTCCTTATTGACTTGGGATACCTTTCTAAGGTTTCTAAGTCTCATTAGGATGCATTAGGGTTTCTTAGATCAATTTCTCAAACTTTATCCTTTCTAGGTCAACAAACCCTAAAACAACTTTTCCACTCATAAAACCCTAATTACTCAAGTTATCCACATTAAGGATCTTTTATGCTCAAATTGGCTTAGGATCATCACATCTCTATTTTATTCGTGGATTTACACAATTAAACCAATTAAAAGACATATTCATCAAAATTAGGGTTTTCAAGCTCATTATTGCATAATCATGCACAAAACCCTAAATTAAACCAATTATATAAAAAGATCATCTTTTTAGATCCTATTCTCACTTTTATTAACAACAGGTTAATTTCAACTTGAATTATCTAATTAATTTCATTAAGACCATCTATCATCAAATCTAAGGGTTTTCCCGTAATTAAAACATTAAACATGATAACTTTATGTACTTTTCCAATTTCAATCATATAAGCTCTAAATTAGACTAATCATGTGCAAAGTTCTTCCTTTTTGAACTCAATGTTCCTTTTTACATTTAACAGATTAATATCAACTCTAAAGATCCATTCAACCCTATTAAACACATTAATCATATCAAAATAGGGTTTCTTAATCTTTAATTCATTAAAGATGGTAATTTACACTATATTTCGAACTATGATTAGATTCAGGCTATAAATCTATTTTTATTGGATTCCTTGTGTTCTCCTGATCAAAATTCATATATAACTTGTTTTAATCCGAGCTACAGTTATTTATCTATGAATTTTTCATTAAAACACTTACTTGACCAATCGGATGGCGCCACGTCATCCAGCTCATGCAACGCGGATCGCTTGAGAAACATAACCGAATTACAGTTTTGCCCTCGACTTAAAACTCGGCTCTATTGGCCCGCAAAGGGCAATTCTGTCCAACGCACATCTATCCTTCTTCTTCCTTGGGCACCCCGACGGCTGTTGCCCCAGCCGCCGAGCGCAGCCCTAGGGGCGACTCGTGCTCCCAGTTCTGGACCCTCCAGCCAAGCTGGTTCCTTCCCTGACCTTAGTCCGGCCCCTGTGCTCTTTCCCGTGCCCTCAGCCCACCGCCATAGTGGCTGGTTTGGAGAGGGGTTAAACTGGGACTGGACGCTCATGTGCAGCCGTCTGCGGTCCTTCGTCCTCCTCCCCTAAGGCTCGGGGGTCGCCGCCCATGGCTGCCCCAGCCTCGCAGAACCTAGGCGCACTCAAGGCATCCCTAGGTCGTGACCGTCATGGCCATGCTCGAAGGAGAAACTACTGCACTTCCTGCTGCGTTTACAACAGCTTGCCGACCTACAGGAGCACGGGTTTGCTCCTTCAATCCTTCCTAGGTCGTCGTGGAGGCTTCCTTCCTCCGTCAAGACCATCAACTGAACATCCATTGTTTCAGGTTTAGCTCCCTCCTTTCCATTAGGGTTTTGAACGTAGGGAAGCATGAAGAAGATGAGGAAGAAAGTGGGAGATGTGGGATCTCTCTAGAACTCGACCCTGGGCTCTACCCCTCTTATAGGGGAGGGTATCCCCGTCCCAGACTGCTTTCCCATGAAGCAACCAAGTCATATTCCAACATGGAAACTCATTTTCCTATTATAAAAACAACCTTCTCTCTCTTTATCATCTCTTAGATATTCCTTTTTCTTTAAATCTTAGAATTTTGAAAATTACTTCTTTCATTCTCTTTAAAACTTGCCCTTTATTCTAATGGTACGAAAATCTATTTTCCTTTAATAGAAATTACTTTCTTTTTAACAATACCTCATAATTCCTTAATAATGCATTATATTATCCTCTTATTTTGCCTTTTTAGTATTTTCACTTTATTTCTCTTTTATTTTCCTCATTGGCCTTGCTTTTATTATTAGAAACCTCATGGATACGAAATCTCACCAAGAAATCTCATTTATACATCTTTCTATTTATTTTCCATATTTTATCATTATTTTCAATTTCTTTCTTAATAAAGAAATACATAATTGATTTTTTCTTTTTCTTATTACTTTTCTTTGCAACTTTAGATTCCTTGGAACCCAAGGAATCCAAGAGGCACGAAATCCACTTTGGATTTGCCTTCTAGAGGTTTCCACATATTTCTTTTATCAAATATTCAATTATTCATTCACTAATTGAATTTCCTTGTTATTGGGCCCAATAGCCAATACAGCCCACAAAGCAACCAATCAAGGCTATTGTGAAAGGAATCCATTTATTCAAAACAAATCATATCATTATTTGTTCAATTATCTTTAATATGAGAAATTATATTTCTCACCACTTGAACCCAAAAATTGGGATTATAACAATCACATACCTACCATTACATCAGTGACTGATATTGGAAACCTAAATGTTTTGGTAGAAGAAACAAAAGGTCAATGGAGCTATAGAACTAACATGGATAAATAGATGAAACATGGGAAAAACTGCCATTCAATCATTGACAGTGTAACAGCAAGGAGACTATCTAGCGTGCAATTATCAAGCCCCCACGATTCTCATGCAAATCAAATACAGCAAGGCCATCACTAATTTGAGTTTCAAAAGCACTAGGCATAAACCCGTGCTATGCACGGGTGCCTTAGTAGACTATAATCAATTGTTTATAGATTTAACTTAAAAAATAAAAAAAATATGGACAATATATATATATATATATATTAATAGAATTTCTCATACACACATAGACCAATATGTAATTTCAAAAAATAGTGAATAAATTACATCCAACTCCCTCCACGGGCTTTCATATATAGTATAGATGTGTCTCTTAATATAACATAAATTTAAAAAATTAAAGACAAAATTGTGGTGTACACACACAAGGACCAATACATAATTTCAAAAAAAAAAAAAATTGCATCATGCCCCCTCCACGGGCTTTCCTATATATTATAGATGTGTGTCTTAATATAATATATAGAATTTAAAAAATTATAGAAAAAAGTGTGGTACACACACACATGGACCAATATGCAATTTCAAAAATGAATGGAGAAAATTGCCTCCAGCCCCTCCATGGGTTTTTCTATATAGTATAGTTGTGTCTCTCAATATAATATTTAATTTAAAAAATAAAGACAAAAGTGTGGTGTACAAACACATGGACCAACACGTAATTTTAAAAAATAATGGAGAAAATTACATCCATCCAACTCCATGGGCTTTCCTATATAGCATAAATGTGTCTTTTAATATAATATATAATTTAAAAAAATAAATATAAAAGCGTGGTGTACACACACAGAGACCAATAAGTAATTTCAAAAAATAATTGAGAAAATTACGTCCCGCCCTAGAAGGCTTTCCTATATATATAGCATAGATGTGTCTCTTAATATAATATATAATTTTAAAAATTAAAGACAAAAGTGTGGTGTCCATACACAAGGATCACTATGTAATTTCAAAAAATAATATAAAAAAATTACATCCCGCCCCCTCCACGGGCTTTCATATAATATAATATATAATTTAAAAAATTAAAGACAAAAGTGTGGTGTCCATACACAAGGACCAATAAGTAATTTCAAAAAATAATTTAAAAAATTACATCCCGCCCCCTCCACGGGCTTTCATATATAGTATAGATATGGCACTATAAAGTTGCTTGATGGAGCATTGCAACCTAATGGTAACACACAGGTTGCAGAATATAAGGTGCAGCACGAGGAGGTTAATTTGCATTGCCTTCTGCTTCTAGTTGTAGGTATGTCAAAGGAATGAATTTTGCAAAACAAAAAATTATCCGAGTTCACACAATTTATCAAGAAATATTATCCCCAAACCATTTGGTGGGCATGAGTATCCACTAAGGGCATGTTTTATTACTTAGATTTTCCCGTATTGGATTATATTTTGGACTCTAATTCTGTAAATTTTATATTTAATTTGCAGTATCGGAGAAATGAGGCTACTTGACAAAATAGAAATCCCACATTTTGATCTCTGTCAAAATTCTCTCGGACACCAAAATCTGTTATGGGCAAGACAGTAGACACGAAAAAATATAAATCTCACACTTACAAAATCCAGCAAACCAAACATAAAATTTTACTTTGCGGGATTTTGTGAATGCGGCATTTCAATAACATGGGATGGACATAATATATGATTTCAGTAAATCCGGCTAACCAAACGGGCCCTAAAACGCTAACAATTATCCTAGCCATCACACGGTGCAAGCGCTGAACAAATGGTTGCAACTTGCAAGGTAGTAATGTCAAAGGAATGAATTTTGCAAAACAAAGAATTATCTGAGTTCACACCATTTATCAGGAAAATATTATCCCCAAACCATTTGGTGGACATAAGTATCCATTAAACCAGAGCTACCAATTACCCTAGCCATCACATTGTGCAAACGCAGAACTAACTGGTTGCAACTTGCAAGGCATACCTCGGCCGGCTGTTTCCTTCAGTACCGCCATACCTCTCCACGTACACAGCACACAACTCAGGCTTGGATGGCAGAAAACTGCAACAATATCTCACGTAGAAGAGTTGACTCTGGCTGGATACCATGCCCCGGAACATTACCAACCATTGAGTGGGTATTCTAAAACCACTCGAAAACGAACTGCTTGGATGGTCAGAAAAAGCGACAAGCGCTACAATTCCTGTTAATTGGATTTAATTGCAATCCATGGCTGACCGTTACATTTTGTGTAGTAGATGCACTACAGACAGCTAGGCCTGAAAGGGAAACTTAGGTCCATGTTTTTACGGTTTCTGTTGAAAAGCTCTCCCCACTAGTTTATCCAGTCATACATTGTAATAAAAAAAGATAACATTGAACAAATATAAGCAAAAAAACAAAATAGTGAGATTGCATCTAACCAAACAATTTATTGACAGTCAAAAGCCGGTATTAAAATACCTTTTAACATTAAAATTTTAATATCCGCTAAAAACATGGCCTTGATCACGAGGCCAGCCTAGCTGGCAGCCCAAGCGGGTAGGTAACCACCGGCTACTGTTATGATGGAAGGCCCCTTGAGTACAATCCATCCCACTATTGTTCGCATTCACAGCATATTTGTTTATCCATCCACTTTCGGCAATACACTCATGTTGCCAGTTTGATAAACTCCCATCATCAAAATGTTTATCGTCATCCAGTCAACATCTTCCTGTATCAAAAACTCTTCACAACCACTAAAATGAATAGTTTGGTAAGGTCGCTCTTACCAAACTGAGAAGTTTTAGAAAAGCTTAACGTGTTCAAATATTTATTTACAAATACATCATCAAACCAACATCAGGGCAGAGGCCAAGCCAAACTCAAATGCATCACAACATACAGAGAAGGAAACATTATAAAAAGCAAAAAAAAAAAATCAGAGCACCTAATGCATTCTCTACGAACTACTTGCAGATTAGAACTGTCAGCAAGTACTCAGGCAACTGCAGATCAGGTGTTTTAAAGAAAAATCCACTTACTCAAAAACAAATTAAGATTACATGAACAGTATATTATGATAGCACAAGGACACTTCTTTTGTAGACAATAGCTCAATAGACATACTGTGGCTATCCCCATTTATATGACAACATATTACAATAAAATCAGTTTCAAATGATTAACTCCACATATTTAAATAATTCCCACAATGCTACACAGAGATTATATAGCATACATCAGTTTGAACTTTTAAATTCTAAATGGCACATTTAGACAGCGTCTCCGAAGGCAAAACACACATTTGAAAAAAAAAAACCATAACTACTGACGGGTGCACATTGAACTATAAAGAACCGCTCCGCACAAATTCTGTCTTTTAAAACGACATACAATAGCATTAAAGTATATCAAACAAACAGATTTTAGTCACAAAATTTAATATTATTATGGATGTATAGATTCCATCTTACAAGCAGGTTAATTTGCATAGCCTTCTGTAACTATCTGTAGGGATGGCAAAAAAAAGAATTTTGCATAACCATCGACCCACCTCATACCACTTGTAAAAATACACATAAAGCGGATCTAACTGGATTTCCATGTCGCGGAACCCTCCAACCATTGAGCGGGGATTCTAAAACCACTGAACAACTGCATACATGGTGAGAATAAGAGATAAGTAGTACAGTTTCCTATGTACCAATGTTAATCGGATTTATCATTCGTACAAGTGTCTTGTTGAGCAATACTCTGATCCAATACAATCCAACAAAGAATTGTAATAAAGAAGAACTATACAAGTCCAACACAACCCTATCCCAACCTAGAGTGAAGCCATGACAATATAAGCTAAAATATGATGTAGCATCACATAAATAAACCGATACTAAAACAACCATATCTCAAACCGAACTAAAAATACATATTTGAAAAAAAAACATAACTACTGACGGGTGCACGTTGAACTATAAAGAATCGTTCCGCACAAATTCTGTCTTTTAAAACGACATACAATAGCATTCAAGTATATCAAACAAACAGATTTTCGTCACAAAATTTAATGTTATTATGGATGTATAGATTCCATCTTACAAGCAGGTTAATTTGCAGAGCCTTCTCTAACTAGCTGTAGGGATGGCAAAGAAAAGAATTTTGCATAACCATCGACCCACCTCATACCACTTGTAAAAATACACATAAAGCGGATCTAGCTGGATTTCCATGCCCCGGAACTCTCCAACCATTGAGTGGGGATTCTAAAACCATTGAACAACTGCATGCATGGTGAGAATAAGAGATAAGTAGTACAGTTTCCTATGTACCAATGTTAATCGGATTTATCATTGGTACAAGTGTCTTGTTGAGCAATACTCTGATCCAATACAATCCAACAAAGAATTGTAATAAAGCAGAACCATACAAGTCCAACACAACCCTATCCCAACCTAGAGTGAAGCCAGGACAATATAAGCTAAAATATGATGTAGCATCACATAAATAAACTGATACTGAAACAACCATATCTCAAATAGAACTAAATCTTACCATTTTCAGGTTGGCGTCATCTACATTGGACACAAGCAACATACATAGGAAACAAAGAGGCACACAAGCAAACAACACTACAGACTAGCAACATTAAACAAGTGGTGGAGGTGGATTGACAGGGAATGCATGTTTGCATCCACTCTCAAAAACATTGCAATATGAATCTATATGGGTAGTGTAGATGTAAAGGACAAATAAGCAAGATCATTCTAGAACGCAGAAGATATCAGTGTTGTTTCCATCAAAAAGATAAGTGTTAAAATTTATATATTACTCTATTGGAATAGATATGCTCCAAACCAACACTTCAAATTAATATATTTTACTACTGTTCATGAGAAACGACATAAGGGTAGTACATGGAGGGTTTGACAATAGTAGGAGAGTGCTACAAAGCTCTAACCGAAAAAAGACCGACAAAAAGTAGTGCAATTTTCCGTACCATTTCCAACACACACCAGCTGCTGGATAAACAAAAGCCAAGTCTGGCAAATAACTTGGATTAAGGTACACAAACATTACTTCTGACTTGAATCTGTTTGGTACACTCAGTGTGCTTCTACTTAACACACTATATCAGTGTCCTTTCCACCAAAAAGTTGAGGGTTATGTCTGATCTATTGCTCTACTATAAAAGATATGCTCCAGACCCATACTATAAATTAAAAAATTTGACTCAGTAGTAGCATACTAAATCTATTGGTTTTCCACTTAGGGTCTGACTGGTTTGGTGTAATTGGTCCTGAAAACACCGGAAGTCAAGTTCCTTTTTCAATTTTACCTGACTGGATCGGTGGAAGTCCGGAATTTGAGTTCCCCAGTTTTCCTTGGACTTCCGGTGATATATATACTTTGAGGTTTTGGACTTCCGTAGGAAATCCACCTGAAAACAACTTCTGGTCCAGTCGCGTTCTTGCCCTCTTCTGCTCTTCCCTGTCCCTTTCGTCAGTGCCTCACAAAGTAAGCCGCCGGAGAAGACCAAGTGTCACTGTGTCGTCTCCTACTTGACGCATCTTGATCCGTTGTCTTTGGCATCTGTTGTACATGAACACCATCACCGTAGGACTCCTATTCTCAACCAAGAAGAATCCTAAGCACCTTTGATTCATTTATGAAGCTATCGTCAAGAGGGAAGATGGCAATCAGCCAGAAAAGAAGACGAGCCTCAATTTCTTTATTCAAACGCACTTGGACGTTACATAGATGTTGACGGAAATCTGAAGACCGGCAATTACTTTACTGTTGTTTTTTTTTGTTCAGATTTGTCCAAAGTTTAGAGATGAATCATCTATTATTTTGAATCGATGGAGGTGTACATGCTCTGAAGGTTTAAAACTAGGGCAATTGATTTACTCAAATTCCAAAAAAATCTACATCAAACCAATCACTTAGAACTCATTTTCATGGAACTCAATTTCAGTTCTGGGAAAAAGAATTCCAGGAAAGTTGCACTAACATAGAACCAGTCAGACCCTTAAAGTTAGAGTCCATGTCTAATCTATTCCTAACAATAAATGCGCCAAGAATGGGCTTGACCGGTGCTTCTACAGTTTGGCTTTTGTAACAATGCACCAGCTGTCCAAAATTGTCACATCTCCGTCCTATTTCACAAAGCATTGACAATTAAGAATAATCAAAGAAGTAGCCACCTTTAGCAGGCTAAAATAAAATAAAAAAATCAATGTATAAGATTTTACAATCCAATAAAGTTGGATGCATGACCACCTTAATCAGGGCGACCATTCTTCATTTGCATCCAATCAGCTCCCCAACAGTGTATAAGACTCATTTTTAATTAAATGAAATATTAATAGTTACAAGGCATGTTTCATCATGTGATCAAACTCTCATGGATTAAGGTATACACACAAGATACTGGGTAAACAAAAGCCAGGTCTGACAAGTACCTTGAATTAAGGTATACAAACATTACTTCTTACTTGAACTCTACTTGGTCCACTCAGTGTGCTTCTACTTAACACACTATATCAGTGCCCTTTCAATTCTGATTCAGGGTTATGCCTGATCTATTGCTCTACTAGAAAAGATATGCTCCAGAGCCATACTGTAAATTTAAAAAAAAATTGACTCAGTGGTAGCATACGAAATCTATGGGTTTTCCACTTGAAGTTAGAGCTTGTGCCTAATCTATTCCTAACAATATATGTGCCAAGGATGGGTTTGACCCGCGCTTCTACAGTTTGGTTTTAGTAACAATGCACCACATGTCCCACCGTTGTCACATCTCCGTCCTATTTCACAAAGCATTGACCATTAAGAATAATCCAAGAAGCTGCAACCTTAATTAGGCTAAACTGAAAAACAATCAATGTCTAAGATTTTACAATCGAATAAGGCCAGATGCCTGACCACCTTAATCAAGGAGACATTCTTCGTTTGCATATGATCATCTCCCCAACAGTGTGTATAAGACTTATTTTTAATTAAATGAAATATTAACAATTACAAGGCATGTTTTATCATGCGATCAAACTCTCGTGGATTAAGGTATACACACAAGCTACGGGGTAAACAAAAGCCAAGTCTGACAAGTACCTTGGATTAAGGTATACAAACATTACTTCTGACTTGAACTCTGCTTGGTCCACCAAGTGTGCTTCTACTTTTAACACACTATATCAGTGCCCTTTCAATTCTAATTCAGGGTTATGCCTCATCTATTTCTCTACTAGAAAAGATATGCTAAAAAGCCATACTGTAAATTAAAAAAAAAATTGACTTAGTGGTAGCATAGTAAATCTATGGGTTTTCCACTTGAAGTTAGAGCTTGTGCCTAATCTATTCCTAACAATAAATGTGCCAAGGATGGGTTTGACCCGCGCTTCTATAGTTTGGCTCTAGTAACAATGCACCATCTGTCCCACGAGTCCCACCGTTGTCACATCTCCATCCTATTTCACAAAGCATTGACTATTAAGAATAATCCAAGAAGCTGCAACCTTCATAATGCTAAACTGAAAAACAATCAATGTCTAAGATTTTACAATCCAATAAATCCAGATGCATGACCACCTTAATCAGGGCGACATTCTTCATTTGCATCCAATCAGCTCCCTAACAGTGTGTAGAAGACTCATTTTTAATTAAATGAAATTTTAACAGTTACAAGGCATGCTTCATATTGCGATCAAACTCTCATGGATTAAGGTATACACACAAGCTACTGGATAAACAAAAGTCAAGTCTGACAAGTAACTTGGATTAAGGTATACAAACATTACTTCTGACTTGAATTCTACTTGGTCCACTCAGTGTGCTTCTACTTAACACACTATATTAGTGTCCTTTCAATCAAAAAGTTCAGGGTTATGCCTGATCTATTGCTCTACTAGAAAAGATATGCTCCAGACCCATACTGTAAATTAAAAAAAAATTGACTCAGTGGTAGCATACTAAATCTATTGGTTTTCCACTAGAAGTTAGAGCCTATGCCTAATCTATTCCTAACAATAAATGTACCAAGGATGGGTTTGACCGGTGTTTCTACAGTTTGGCTTTTGTAACAATGCACCACCTGTCCCATTGTTGCCACATCTCCGTCCTATTTTACAAAGTAGTGACGAGTAAGAATAATCAAAGAAACTGCCACCTACAAGTTAAACTGAAAAACAATCAATGTCTAAGATTTTACAATCCAACAAAGCCGGATGCATGACCACCTAAATAAGGGCGACAATTCTTTGTTTGCATCCAATCAGCTCCCCATCAATGTGTATAAGACTCGTTGGATTCAATACAATCCAAAGAAGACATACATAAAACCAACAGAACCCTATTCCAATCTAGAGTGCATCCAGACCAATATAGACTAAAATTATATACGAAGAAATCCCATAAGCGTACTGAAACTGATACAACCATAGCTCAAGCAGAACTAAACATTAAACACTAACTGAGATACATATTTAAACACAAAAGGGCCTCATAAAGTAGGGTTTTGTGGGTTATTTTGTACGATATTGAGGTAGGTCTAATCTCCAAGGGACTCAATACACAACATGTTCCACAAGCAAAGGGAGCATAAGCAGCAAACTTAGGTGACAAGCAAAAAGTACTACATACCAGCAACTGAAGAGATGAGTTGGGGACGGATCAACAAAGTGCACATAAAACTGACATAAATTTATATAGATTTTGCAATTTTGGCAGCAGATACAATACTATACATTATCATTACATAAAACGGATTTGGTCAAAGATGCATCTCATGTATTGTGTAGAAACCACATAAATCATCAAGACAGGCACTAAATTTTAAACAATACACAGAAAATTCTAGTGAGACATACTATTTCACCTATAAGTGAAAATTTTAATCAAATAGAGTAACCAAATTCAATCAAAAATCAGAAAACATATGTGATGTCCAAATCATAATGCTTTGTACATCTTCATTATACAAATAATACCAACTAGGAACACAGGTGAAAATTTCAATCAAACAGAGCAAGCGGAGAGACTGATATATTCATTCACAGTGGAGCAGAATCATGATTGTACCTAAGCGTTGCATTATTCCAAAATGTATTTAGACAGAAAATAACTCTATATATGTTCAAAGGATCAAAATTAGAACTGTCTCTAAGCACTGACATTTGCAGTGACTCATTAAGATTCACATAGATTCATATGGAACTTCAACACGGTCAAATATCTTCAATTATCTATTTAAACGGCGCATAGAACTACTTAGTAAGATTCGCCTGAGAAGCAGCAGCAGCAACAAAATCCAATGACTAAACCTAAAAATGTACAAATAAAATAGGATATAGTGTACAAAACATTGACAAATCAAAGAAAAACAATAAAAAAACATCTCACCTCAAATTAAACTGAGTCAACGTTGCCGCATGGAAAGATAAGGAAATGTATCTGGAAACACAGAAGACCAAAAATGAGACTTCAAATAGATGAGATTTTTCAAAAAACACAGGAGTAAAAATTTTATGCTTACCACTCCTTAGTGTGAATTCGGAACATGTGTTTGTCCAGACTTGTTGTCTGGAAAAACGTTGTAGCAATCCCTTGCCTTGCAGGAATGTTTTGCATGTGGGTGCTGCCTTTCAACATGATCTTTCAGCTGTGTGCTCTTCATAAAAGACCCAGGGGAAGTCTTCTGGCCAGACTCCCTTGCAGCGAGATGGAAATATGAACATAAGAACCTGCCTGCCAAGTTTTTTCGAGGAAAGGATTGTTCGCCTAGGAAAGGACAGATAGAAGCTAAAATTTAGTAAGTTACTAAATTGAAGCTTCGTCATTTAAAAGGAAATAAAGTAATGTACCAATTCACTGTCCTCGAACACAACCTTAACCCAATTAAATGCTTCCTATAAAATGTAAGACAAGTTTTAAAAATAATTACAATGATAGAATAATAAGAAAAATGTTACGGTTTTACTAGGGTTTCGGTTTAAAATTAGAAAAATTAAAAAATCAGAACTGAGAGAAATTAAGCAGTTTGAAACGCTAGTAAATTCAGTGTGAGAAATGAAGTTATTGAAAGAGTGGCCAGATTGATAGCTGTTGGTATGCTTGAGTTCAAAAAATTGTAATAACGTCAATGAGGTGATGTTATTTAATTAAAACAGGATATATTCCACAAACAATCAAGATTAAGAGATGTAAGGAAAAAGTTCACAGATGAGTGTAATTAAACATCTATGTAAATACAGTTTGTTTTCAGATAGGGCTTTAGTGGATGACGAAAATGTTTAGAAGGGCAAGAAATATGGTTTATTAGTTAAAGATAATAGCATATAAAAGGAAAAAGATGTAATGACTTAATATTCAGCAGTTATTGGCATAACATACTTCTTGTATGATTTTAGATATCAGTTTACAAGATCAAACTATGAAACGGGCAACCAGGTTTCATTCAAAGGCTCAAGATAGCAGTCACGGGTTTAATTCGTAAGTGTTCAAAAATGGAGGATGCATAATCAAGAGGACTATTAACAGTCAATATTAAAAAAAATCAAGTATGAGAAAACCTAACAAGCTTCACGAATCCGCACTCAACCAAAGATATTCAAACTATGTAAGGTCTAAAACCGAATGTACGTAGGAATAGCAAGGATTGTAAAAAATAGCTAGGAAAAGTAGCGAACAAGATCACTAAGCTATTAAAATTCCGTAACGAAACTAGCGACTAGGACGAATGGTTTAATAATCAGATATCGGCATGACGAAACTAGTAAACAAGAAGAACTTCAAAACTTGTAGAGGATTGGGGTTTGGAACCAAGAAGGATAGTGTCAATTAATATATTCGATTATTATACCAAATCAACGACAAGATTATATCGTCATCGATCGCAGAAAGTAGAGGATAGATAGGAGAAAACAGAAAGGCAACATGTGCAAATCAGAAGAATCTATTTGATCTGATGCATAGAAGGTAAGATATTTGATCAGAAGATGGAGGAAACAGGAATTTACAGCTTCCTGCAGCCATCGTAGTACAAGCACGCAGAGCCTCGACGCCTAGGTTTTCGAACACCGTCACTCGCCGCATGAGAGGAATTCTGCCAGAGAGAAGCTTCGGCAAAACAGTGGGGTCTCGCTCCTAGTCCGACCGGCAAATGCAAGTTATATCGGAAGACCGACCAAATCGGTCCAGGAGTTGGATTTTAAATTAGACCGAAACTGTTTGTCTAGGAGTCAAACAAATAAAACGTTTCAAAAAGGTGTGACCCTCGACGAATTGTACTAATTAAAAACATAAAAATCCGGTTTGTTTACACGGTCCGGGATGTACGAAAATAAAACATAATTAAAATTTTACATATTTCGCATTTAGGATCGGAAATGTACATATCAAATAAATAATAAATAATAACATATAATAAGTCGTCGATGAAAATGTGGCTTTGACAGGGTCGCAAATGTAAATCTATTTCTACCGCAGCTTGACCTAATCGCAGGAATTATCACGTGAACAATATCTACCGGCGGTAACAAAATCAGTTTATCACCGGCATTTTTTTGAAAGTATATGTACTATACCTAGAGAATTCACAGGCGAAAAAATACAAGGTCATTTACAATTCAGGAGGAAATCCGAAAATACAAAAAGACATTGCCATGCACCTAAGCTACGAACAGGATTAAATCCGTTGAGCTTAGTTTACATCAAAATGGAACCTGGGGGACCATTATATCATAAATAAATCAAAAAATCGGGTGATATCAGTACACACACTAGGTTTAACGTCGTTTACGTCGTTGCAGGTAGATGTCAGACTAGATTCACGACTAGGGACATGAGAAAATGATAAATGATGAAATCCTTTTTCATTAAGGACCCTGAAATTTCGAATAGAGAAGGCGATCAAACAAAAGCCGGAAAACAAATCGTTCCATGACAGAAAAATAACCATTCAGATCTCTCGCGTAGCAGGTTTTGATTTCGCACAACGAAGTAAAAGGGGCAACAGATCTGATGGGAAGGATAGATGTTGGGGCGATACGTAGGGTAAGAAGGGTGCGGCTCCATTGGTACTGAGATGGGGCTGCGTGATGCGGTGAGGAGTCCGGGAAGAGAGGCAGAGGAGTCAGGAACATGGTCATGGTAGATCTCGATCAGGGTTTGGAGTGGTGGGTTGGAGTCGAGGGAGGGAGGAGAGAAACAGGAGATTTGGTGATTGGGTTGTAGGAGGGGGGAGGGAAGAACCGGCCAGCCACCCGCTGCCATACTCGAGGTTGTGCCAACTAACTCCTGCAATAATATCTAACATCAATTAAAACAATAAAATCAATTAAAACAATAAAGGATGAGACAAGTAGAAGAGAGAGAAATTAGTTTTGTCCATAATTTTCAATCCGAAACGTATTTTTCGACGAAATAAATTACATTAGAATTCTTGTAGAAAATACTTTCCAACGAGACTAGTGTTGACATATTTTGAAATAATGATATTACGCGAGAAACATAGTACTATATATAGGATATCATACACATGTTCTGGGTACAGACGTACAGTACTTGTGAGTATTGTACTTTTGAATGAAGTAGGATCAACAATACTCGTGGGTACTGTACTTATGGATCCATAAGTACTGCAGTCACTTGTTAATAATCAATCACTAGTATCTACCAAATTATAAAACCAAGCATCCGCTGTCATACCCGGTTCTCGGAACCGTGCACCTCCTCCCCACTACCTGCAATAGCATTTAGAAGTAATTAATGCAATAAAGAATGAGGGAAGGAGAAGAGAGAGAAAATGGTTTTGTCCATAACTTTTAATCTGAAACCTATTTTTCGACGAAATAAATTGTATTAAAATCCTTGTAGAAAATATTTTCCAAGCAGACTAGTGTTGACATATTTTGAAATAATAATATTATTCAAAAAATATAGTACCATATATTAGGATACCATATACATGTTCTGGGTACAGACGTACTGTACTTTTGAATGAAGGAGGATTAACAATACTCGTAAGTACTGTACTTATATATTCATAAGTACTGCAGCCACTTGTTAATATTCAAGCATAAGTACAGTACTTACCAAACTATAAAACCAAGCATAATCGTATAAATGATGTAGAAGTATAAGTACAGTACCTACGGAATCGCATAACAACATTAGTCATCTGGACAATTTTTTTTACATAATGCAGACATAAGTTGAGTACCTACTTGTTAATGATCTCAAAAGTATAATGCACATCAGGTCAAAAATCACCTATAAAATGCAACCATAAGTATTGTACTCATATGTTAATTTCAACTCAGTTGCTGACGCATAAGTACAGTACCTAACAAATTATATATCAAATATAAATCAAAAGTACAGTACTCACGAACGTCTGTATCCAGAACATGTGTATGATATCCTAATATATGATACTATGTTTCTCGCGTATTATCATTATTTCAAAATATATCAACACTAGTCTCGTTGGAAAATAGTTTTTACAAGGATTCTAATGCAATTTATTTTATTTCAAAATATGCTCCGGATTGAAAGTTATGGACAAAAACATTTTCTCTCTCTTCTACTTCCCTCATCTTTTATTGTTTTAATTACTGCTGACATGCACATTTGGTGCAGCAGGAGCCCAGTCCCGAAGACCGGATAGGCCCCTGGGGACGTGGAGGGTTATAGATAGAATTTTTCAAAACCTAGGGCGTTGTTTGGTTCTGGACATGATCCGGATAGGAGCTGTTTTTTTGTGCCATGTCAATATCCAGTGTTGTTTTGTTTGGCAACAGTTTGAACTGACAGAGTCAATTCCGTAATCGTCTAATCCGGACCAACTAAGTCCTACTATGGGCAGGATTCTAGGATCCCCGTTCGGATTTGGCTTTTGTATTATTTTGTTTTATATAACAGACTGAAAAACACAAGTTATGAGGTCAGGTCAATTTAATGAGTGTTTGTAATAAGATTGGGTTGACAAACAAAAACAAGATCCACTCTAGATATACTAATCCGGATATATGGACTAACCCGGAGCTAGAAATGTATGGGGACATGGAGAGAGTGTGAATAGGCAACAGTAGATGTGGTCCCGAGCAAAAGAACCATGCAGTCAGAGATTAGTACGATACGGCGGTTGTCATTCTTAGATCAACCAAGCGACTAAACCCCAATCCTCACATCCGGACTCATGTTGGTTTACCCCGCAATTAATTTTCAAAACTTTCAAAATCCAGCCTCCCCCTCGGTCCCATTACGGGCACGTTTGATTTGTGGTATTACGCTGTATTGGATTGCATTTTTGTGTCCAGCATCCAGAATATCAGGTTTGGTTTCTTGGAGCTGGAAAAATCATGGAATCCTGAACATGCAATCACTAGTGTAAGCGTTGGATATCAATCTCCTTCTCAAACATGCCCTACGTCGGTTTGAGACTTGTCATAAAATTTATGTCGGATTCGCTGCGACTTTTAATTTCAAACTCACAAACCGCAGCGGTTCTTCTCCCTCCTTGTTCCTTGGCTAGCCAGCCAGTCATCCAACCCACTCACACACATAAACATGCCTCAGGCGCCACAAGATCATCACCTTCCACCGAATCGGTGCGCCTCTTTGGAAGATAAAGAGTCACATAGGGCACGTTTGGTTAGCAGGATTTACTGAAATCCTGTATTCTGTCCATCCTGTATTACTGAAATGCTGCATTCTCAAAATCCCGCAAAGTAAAATTTTATGTTTGGTTTGCTGGATTTTATAAGTGTGGGATTTATTTTTTTTCGTGTCTACCATCTTGTCCATGACGAATTTTGGCGTCCGGGAGAATTTTGAGGGAGACCAAAATGCGGGATTTCTATTATGTCTGAAAATCCTGGGATCAGCCTCATTTCTCCAATCCTGTAAACCAAACATAAAATTTGCTGAACTGGAGTCCAAAATACAATCCAATACGGGCATGTTTGGTTACTTAGATTTTGCTGTATTGGATTGTATAGTTCAACAAATTTTAAGTTTGGTTTGCAGGATTGGAGAACTGAGGCTAATCCTGGGATTTTCAGACATAATAGGAATCCCGCATTTTGGTCTCCATCAAAATTCTCCCGGACGCCAAAATCCAACATGGCGAACGTCGTGGGCACGAAAAAAAATAAATCCCGCACTTACAAAATTCAGCAAACCAAACATAAAATTTTATTTTGCGGGATTTTGACAATACATCATTTTAATAATGTGGGATAGACAAAATACATGATTTCTAAAAATCCGGCAAACCAAACGTGCTCGTACGACTTGGAAGGAAGAAGGAGAGCGCAAAACGGGACTGATAAAATATATCTCGAAGATTATCTAGTTTACATATAAGTTGAAAATAATTTATCATTTGTTCCAACGCACTAAATACCAGCGTTTTTAAAAAAAACTTGACTAGACCAAGTCGTCCGATCGCTCAGACTAATACATTATTTAACTTAGCGACCGACATCAAAGTGGGTTACAATATAGTCACATGTCGAGGTTGTCGGTTATTAAGGTATGCGAAAATCGATGACAATATTTGGCCTCGGTTGTTATGATAAAAGAAACTGACACCGGTAGGAGATTGAATCATCATTTCTTGTACAAAAATAGACGTCCTAATGCCATACCATGTCAGATTTATAACTTGGAATGGCTTCTAAGTTGTCAGTTTCTACAAACAAAATCAACACTGAATGGTAATCTCAGCCGTTGGTTGCACTTAAGCAACTGACGATGAAGATGTGCAGTGATGGTTACGTAATAGAAACTGACGACTATTACCGTGTTGCCAAGCACGGATGTGATGGACAACACGATCATTTTACTTTAGTTCTATGATGTCGGTTTAGTAGGTGAACTCGACGACTCAGACCTGTAATGTCGGTTGTTCTCAAACAACCGATGACTAAGATTTTTTTTTTAATAACAGGTCTACAAACCTATTGTCCTGTTGTTCATCATGATGCAAAACCTGTAGTTCTGAACTGCAGGTTAACAACATCATGTCAGTTCAGTTTAACAACAGACCAACAAACATGTAAAACCTGCAATAATAAATATAATCCACCCTCATACAAGATTCATTTTCCAATTTCATTATCATCACATGCGCAAACTTAATTCTATTCATTCATCTTCACATTCATTCACACGCATGATACTTCATTTACATATGCATTAATTTCATTCGCATGACATGTAGAAACACAATTTTCATTGTATTCATTCATCTCACATTCACACACACATATATATCCATCATTCACATATGCATAATAGTTTGCTCGCATCAAATTTGAAGTTGTAAAAAATAATAAGCATCGCATGACATAATTACTGACTTGAGAGTTACACATTGCCCATATTTTGATAATGACTTAACCATTCCATTCATATGTATCTAATATGTTTGTTCAAGATTGATTTTAGGCTTTCGGTACATGAAAATGATCAAATTGTACAAGCCCTAGCTTGTTCAAGTTCAAGTCAAATGCAATGCAAGTGTGCAATTTTAGAAATCACTTGAAATGACCTTAGAACAATTTTGTAATCACTTGTACTGATGATATGACTTGTAACTAAGATGAGAAAAATATAAGGAACACTTCATACCAAGGCTTAATCACTCAAAAGTCATCTTTGAAAATGTATCACAGAATGTTCATCGGTCGAGTTGGAAACTCGACTAATCCTATGATGGATTTCCTGAAGATGACCCATCGGTCGAGTTAGTTTGAAAATTGGCTTTGCCTTTTAGTTGATCGATCGAGTTACCTTTGTTACAACTCGACCGAATGTACTGTACAGAAAATGTAGAAAAGGTGACTATAAACGTTGGTGAGTTGTTTTGGGTGAACATAGATTTGTTTCATTGTAGAAAATCACTATATTTCAACCCTAAGTGATCCCCAACTCAAGGGAACACACCCAGCTATAAATAGGACCCTTGGAGTTCATTCTAAGTTTACTCATTTATGCTATTCTAAGTCCTTGCTACAGTTGAGTGTGTTGCAACTCCTTTAGCCCCTTTCTCTCTCTACTTTACACTTCATTTCGTGATTATGAGTGAGATAGGCATGTTTAAGAGAGCTCCACCCTTGTGCATGTAAATCTCTCATCTTCTCCATGTTCCATATCTCTTTCCTCCACTAAGCAAAGGTGAAGCAAGCTACTCTGAGTGAAGGTGAAGTTGTTGTTGTTCCTCTTCAAGGTTGATGAAGATGTGGTGATCTTCTCCGGGTCAAGGAGAAGCTAAAGGTTGAAGATCTAAGAAGAGTAGAAAAGTCCTTGAAGGCGAAAGACATGTTCTAGAGTGGGTAAGACCTTCGAAGAAGGTTGAAGACTCTTGCAAATTTAGTAAGTCCTCGGTAAGGTGGGATACTCTTTGTGCTTGGATGGGTAAGTCCTTTAGTGGTCATGTGTTGTAACTCTTATTAGTGATAATATAGAGAAAAGCACATGCAAAGTCCTAGAGGTTAACCTCTCTAGGTAGTGGACTGACTCTCTCCTAGTTTCGAGAGTAAAACCACTCTGCATGACCTTATCAAGTACTTGCTATCAATCTCTCTCATCCTTCCTATGTTTGTTAGTTAGGACTTCAAATTACACTTAAGCTTTTGGTTTCAGTTTGATATAATTTGAATGTCTAATCTATCTTATGAGAATTTTTATAGCTCTATTCACCCCCCTCTAGAGCCCTAGATCCAACAAGTGGTATCAGAAGCAAGGATCTTCTCCAACAATCTCCCATGAGACAAGAAGATGGGAGAAAACCTACTTGGTTCTCTCAACTTAGAGGGAGGCTTATCCATGCATACTCTGGTCTTTGATGGCACCAACTTCCACTATTGGAAGAGGCGTATGTAGTTCTACATTTAAGGAATGAACTTCGACGTGTGGAAGGTGATGGTCATACATTACAAGGAGACAACTGGAGATGTTGCAACATAGAGTGAAGCTGCACTCAAAGAAGCCCAACTCAATGTCAAAACCATAAGCATCCTCTATGCATCCCTCACCCCAATGGAGTTCAATCGGATCTCATCTTAGGATACCGCCTATGAGATTTGGGATAAATTGTGCATCGCCTATGAAGGCACAAAGCAAGTCAAGGAGGCAAAGATCTACATGTTAAACAGCCTTCTAGAGAACTTCAAGATGGGTAGGAATCAAGGGATTGCGGAGATGTACTCAAGACTTAATTTCATCATCAATGGGATGGCTACATTGGGTAACACTTTGGATAGAGGTGTAATACACTCCAAGATCTTGAGGACTCTACCAAAAAGATGGAAGTTAAAGGTCAGCTCCATTGAAGAAGTGAGGAGCCTTGGTGACATCCCAAACGAAGGACTCATTGGCAACCTCCAAGACCATGAGCCAAGGCTTGACAAGCAAGAAGAAGAAGCCAAGCAAGAAGAGAAGGAAGCCAAGAAGATCAAAGATAGTGCTTTCAAAGCACAAGTGGAGGTGGTCATCCTTTAATAAAAACTTACTTGCCAGACTTCTCCCTCCTCCGTTAGTGAAGATGATGACCCAAGTGACCATAAAGCCAACTACATCAAGGGCAAACACTTAAAGGGAAATCAAGTCTCCTCCTCTTCCACTCCGAGATGCTACAAATATGAGCAAAAGGGGCACTACAAGAGTGAATGTCCCAAGTCAAGAAAGTTACACCACAAGGGCAGCTCAAAGAAGGAAAGAGAGTACAAGAAGGAGAGAAAATACAAGAGGAAGGATAAGAAGGAGAAGACACATAAGAATGCAGCTCGTGCAGCTTGGGAAGCTTCATCTTCAAGCAACTCAAGCTCTGAAGAAGATGGACAGTGCCACCTTGCACTCATGGCCTTTACTAGTGAAAATATTGGTGAGGTAAACGAGGTAAGTGAAGTAAGCTTGCATGAGTTAACTAAGGAAGCTATTATTGACATGCTTATTTCTACCCGTTGATCTTTTGTTAAGTAAATCTAAAATAAAATGGTTAGAAAAAATCATTGATGATCTATAAGTTAAATTTAGAATTCTTTAATTGAATGAGAAAACCAATCTTGAGAGTATTGATAATTTTCAAGGGAAATACATTGATCTTGAGCTCCAATACAATGGGGTTAAATTTGAGAATGATATCTACCTTAAGAATATTGATAATCTTAATGAAAAAAACCAAAATTGCCTTAAAGAGCTTGAAATAGTTAAAACTGAAAATATTGAATTTAAGCTCCTTATTGATGCCCGTAGAGATGAAAGAGATGTATATCTTAAAGAAATCGAAAAGCTTAAATCTAAAAATGCTAGGTTACTTGGTCAAGTAAATGATCTATCTTCTAGACCTTTATTGCCTAGTATTAATGTTGCTTCTATCTCTCTTGAAAATGATTCATGTTTAACTAAATCTTTATGTCTTAAGGATGATATTTTTCATACTAGTGATGACATATCTAGTTTATCTTCTACCATTATTTCCTTAAATGATGATTACCATAGATTGATAGCATCCCTACAGAAATTCCTTAAAGGGAAGAACATCCTAAATGAAATCCTTGACCATTCTACCAAACAAAGTGGTACTTGTGGTTTGGGAGTTGTAGGGGGAGCATCAAAGGGCAAGAGCAAGGCCAAAGATAAGAAAAAGAGCAAGGAGACCTCTTTCTTTGTAGGAGAATCCTCTGGCACTAAGAATCCTATGGTTTGTTCTTATTGCAAATGTGATGATCATTACTCTACTTATTGTCCTTACAAACCTAAGGGGACCAACCCAAAGATGAAATGGGTCCCCAAGCTAACTCCGGATTCCAAAGTTTGAGTTGGGAACCGACATTCGCCTTTCTTGTAGGAAAAAAGAAGATAGATTGTTGACAGTGGCTGCACTAAGCATATGACAGGTGATATAAGCCATTTCTGAAAACTACTAGAGGGGGGTGAATAGAGTTTTATAAAGATTTTAATAATTATTTAACTCAAACAACCACAATTGAGATTGAAAGAAGGAGACAGGCGTTTAGAGTGGTTCCAACTATAGCAAATACTATAGTTGTCAGTCCACTACCCGGTTGCTTACCCAACCGGGATTTGAAAGTATTTATTTTATTACCTCTCGAGGATTTATACAAAATACAATACTTTCAACCACACCCTTTGAACAGCCTTCACTTGAAGTAGGTGCACCAACTTTGAGGTAGCCTTCTTGAAGTAACTCCAAGCTCCCCCTTGAAGTAGCCTTCCTCTCTAGAAGTAACCTCCCGTTGCACCAGCCTTCTGAAGTAGCTCAAAGTCTCCTTCTTCGCCAAGAAGATCTTCACCCTCTCCAATCCGCAGCCTCCAACCTAGGAGTAGCAAGGAGAGTACAAACAATAATAGGGAACAAGAAAGAAAAAGGAAATTACAACTTATCCTTTATAGCCCAAGGCTTGATTTGCCTAGATCAAGCGTATAGATCTCCTAGCCAAGTGTGTGAACTTGTAATTGCTGTGGGTAGGAGATTCTAGCCTATAGGACACGAATTTGAGCTAAGGAGAAAGTAGGCCAATGATCACAGTGCTCAATTTGCTTGCAACAGATTGCTCAAGTATGCTCAAGTATTTCTCAAGTGTAACAAGTGAGTTTTAGTGTCCTATGGCTTGTCCTATTTATAGGAATGGCTTAAGGATGCTTAAGGACGTTCTAGACAACTTCTAGGGGTTTCTAAGTGCTTAACTAGCCGTTAGGTACAAGTTTGTTGCTTTTGCAACGACTAATTACTTTATTCTGCAGTTTCTGTCAGAGATCGTCTCGGTCGAGGAATGGTCGACCGAGACACCTACTCAGTCGAAGTTTTGTCGACCGACAGGCTCTCTGGATCAAGTGATTTGCAACGTCTATCTCCAACTGCCAACTACCTTGTCAGTTGTGTCTAACGGCTACTTTGGATCTTTCTCGGTCGAGAAGATTGTCGACCGAGAGTGTCTCGGTCGAGGAGTTTGTCGACCGAGAATGATCCTGTTTCAAGGTTTCAATTTAGGCACTAATTACATGTGTGAGTGTGCATAAGTGATCCTATTTGAATGGGATGACTTGTCTAAATTTGGTGTTTAGCTAGGGAGAATCTAACGCTTGATTTACATGCAATCTAAGTACTTGTACATTATATATTTGTACAAGTTTTTACAACAGTGATTACATTGCATGGAAATATAAATATGTAAGCTCTTGGATTTTCCCTAGTTGCTTTGTCATCCATCTTAATCATGCACACTCAAGTAGCTCGTTAGATTAATAAGAATGAAATGTTTGTCATAATCAAAACAAAGGGATTTATAGATGTCCATTTAGCCAACAATCTCCCCCTTTTTGAAGATGACAAACATTTCCAAAATATAAATAAAGGAAATATAAAGCATATGACTTTCATACCTTTAGATTGCCTTTTATAGCTTTTCCTCTTATTTATAAAATGTGTTCTTATTATTCCCCATGAATTATGGAACATGAAATCCAGTTCATTAGGGAATATAGCAACTTTCAATGTAAAGCCAAGAGTTTATTTATGAAACTCATTGATTGAGTTTTTCATTAATACTAAGTTATAGTAAGTTATAGTTTTTATTTCTCCCCCTTTGTCATTTAAAAAAGATAACCGTTTAAGAATAAAAACTCCCCCTTAATTAGATATCCCATCAAATCTAATGAAAAAGATGTCCATTTAAAAGACAAAATGATGCGAGTAAACGTTTTCGTTTAAGAAGCACAAATATCAAAGAAAACATCTTCCAAAGGAGTGATAAGCAGTTGCTTCCTAATTTTGTTGAATTGATCTAGTGGAAGCGGTTTTGTAAAAATATCAGCCAATTGATCCTCCGTATCAACATGATGAAGGGAAACATGATTCTTGGAGATATGATCCCTTAAGAAGTGATGACGGATTTCAATATGTTTAGCCCGGCTGTGTAAAATAGGATTGTGTGCTAAGTTTATGGCGCTCGTGTTGTCACAAAAAATAGGTGTAGATGAAAGATTAAAACCATAATCGCTTAACACTTGTTGCATATAAAGCACTTAAGCACAACAAGACCCGGCTGCCATATATTCAGCTTCAGTTGTAGATAGGGCAACCGTATTTTGTTTCTTGCTAAACCAAGATACTAAAGCTCTCCCTAACAAGAAACAGCCACCACTAGTACTCTTACGATCAAGTCGACAACCAGCATAATCCGCATCAGTATAAGCTTTAAAATCCAAGTATTGTCCTTTTGGATACCATAGACCAAAACAAGTAGTGCCGGCTAGATAACGAAGAATTCGTTTAACTGCTAGAAAATGAGAGTGCATAGGTTGTGATTGAAATCGAGCACAAAGACCAACGGAAAACATAATGTCCGGTCGAGAAGCAGTTAAGTATAGCAAACTACCAATCATGGCTCTATATAAGGAATCATCAATAGGTTCCCCATTTTCATCCTTATCAATTTTGATAGAAGTAGCCATAGGAGTAGTAGCATGTTTGCATTGATCCATCCCAAAACGTTTTAAGAGTTCTTTAGTATATTTTTCTTGGCTTATGAAAATTCCTGCAGGTGTTTGCTTAATTTGAAAACCAAGAAAGAATGTTAGTTCACCCATAAGGCTCATTTCAAATTCTTTTTGCATAATGTCACTGAATTGTGTGCATAATGAATCATTAGAAGCTCCAAAAATAATGTCATCAACATATATTTGCACAACTAGGAAATCAGATGCATATGTTTTGAAAAATAAAGTGGAATCTGAATTTCCAATAGAAAAACCATTATCAAAAAGATATGTCTTGAGCCTTTCATACCAATTCCTAGGTGCTTGTTTTAAACCATAAAGTGCTTTCTTAAGTTTATAAACATAGTCACCTTTTTCCGGTATTTCAAAGCCGGGTGGTTGGGCAACATAAACTTCTTCTTGAATGATGCCATTTAGAAATGCACTTTTGACATCCATTTGATAGAGCTTGATGTTTTTATGGGCAGCAATAGCTAGTAACAACCTAATAGCTTCAAGTCTAGCTACGGGTGCATATGTTTCATCAAAATCTATTCCTTCTTGTTGATTATATCCTTGTGCTACTAACCGAGCTTTATTCCTTATGACTTCTCCTGCCTCATTGAGCTTATTCCTAAAAACCCATTTAGTTCCTATGATGGTTTTATCTTGTGGTTTAGGAACTAAATCCCATACATCATTTTTAGTGAATTGATTCAACTCTTCTTGCATGGCTATTATCCAATAATCATCCTTAAGAGCTTCAGATATCTTCTTAGGTTCAATGATAGAAACAAAAGCCATGTTTGCAACATCTTTGAAGGAAGACCGAGTTTTGACTTTATCATTTGGATCTCCAATAATTAGTTCTTGGGGATGATCCTTGATAAGCCTAGGTGTAGGTTGTGTTTCAACTTGGGGATCAGATATAGTAATTTTCGCACTATCATTTGGTATGGTTAAATTTTTGAATTGATTAGTGAGATCAATGATTTCTAGATTTTCAGATTTTGACTCCTCATGAAAAGAAACATGAATGGATTCCTCAACTTTTCTAGAGACAGTGTTATATACTCTAAAAGCTTTGCTAGAAGTGGAATATCCCAAAAAGAATGCTTTGTGTGATTTAGAATCAAACTTGTCTCTATCATCTTTGGTATTTAAAATGTAGCATGTGGAGCCAAAAGTATGAAAGTAGTCAACTCTAGGTTTCTTAGAATGTATTATTTCATATGGAGTTTTCTTCAAATGAGAGTGAACAGTTACTCTATTCAGCACATAACAAGCAGTGTTTACAGCTTCAGCCCAAAAGGTTTTAGGTGTGTTGTGTTCAAGCATCATGGTTCTAGCCATTTCTTGTAGTGATCGATTTTTCCTTTCAACTATACCATTTTGTTGTGGGTTACGTGGAGCAAAAAAATTATGAGTATACCCTTGAGATGTACAAAAAGCCTCAAATGTATGATTTTCAAATTCGCCACCATGATCACTTCTAATGGTACATATTTTATGTTGTAAAAGATTTTCAATCTTGGAACAAAACTGCATAAAGACATGAATAGTATCATCTTTAGTTGCAATAAAATGTACCCATGTATATCTACTATAATCATCAACAATAACAAAACAGTATCTTTTACCACCAATTGGTCCAAATAAATCCATATGAATTAATTCTAAGGATCTACTGGTGCTAAGTACATGTTTTGATTTAAAAGATGTTTTGGTTTGCTTTCCCATTGTGCATGGTTCACAGTTTTCAACTTGATCAAAAGACAAGGTAGGTAATCCACGAACAAGATCATATTTCACCAACTTTTTAATAACATGTGAACTAGCATGTCCCAGCTTTTTATGCCATAGTTGTAAGGTATTTTCATTTGCAAGCAAGCATTTTCCTACTACTGATTTCATAGAGTTAGGTTTAAGAATATAAAGATTTCCAACTCTATTTCCTTCATAAACAACATTTGTAGTGTTTTCTATCAATAACTTGCAGCAGGTTTTGTTAAATAACACATCATAACCACTATCACATAATTGACTTACACTTATCAAATTATGATGCAAACCATCAACAAGTAGAACATTCTTAATTTCGAGATTTGTTCCAACATTACCTATTCCAACAATTTTGCCCTTACCATTGTCTCCAAAGGTGACCGTTCCACTTTTCTTTTCTTCAAAAGTTTGAAATGCATCCTTGTTCCCGGTCATATGTTTGGAGCATCCACTGTCAACTACCCATTCCTGCATTAGAATGTAGATTTTGGTACCCATGTGATGGTCCGATATGGTTAGAAACTTTTTAAGTACATACTTGTATAAAAGTTCTAATACAGAAAACCAGTCGGTCGACAATTGTTCGACCGATATCTGTCTCGGTCGACAATTTTTCGATCGAGAAGGTTACTGTATTACAAGCAAAGAAACGCAGAAATTTGCTCGGTTGACCGATTTTCGACCGAAATAGGTGTTGTAAATTTTGATTTGTTAAAGACATCCAGTCGGTCGACAATACTTCGACCGATCCAAAGCTCGGTCGACAATACTTCGACCGACAAAGTTTCTATTTCAGTACAACAATGCAGAAAAATAATAACAATATGCATGACACCTTTTGTTTAGTTGAGATAAGACAATATAAATAGCAAAATAAAGCATTTGGTCATATCTCAACTACATTTCATTCTACTAAGTTTGGGGTTTTGGGATCCAAACTAAGTCGGACTCCTTAGTCTTGTAGGGGCATGAAAAGGAATAGTGTCCAAGACGTAAGCAGAAATGGCAAGTAATAGAATCAACTTCATTTCTCTTTCTAGCCATTGTGTTCTTGGGTACAAACATAGTTTGAGTTCTTTTGGGTTGGTTTTTCTTTGGAGCATATCCCAAACCTTTTCTTCCATTGAAAACAGTGCCAACTCTCAATATGTTATCAAGAATATCTTTTCTTCTTAACTCATAAAGTTCTCTTTGCAACTTAGCAATGTCATTCATCTTCTTGTGTAGATCTTTTCTTGCTTGGTCTAAATCAGAGAACAATGAATCCTTTTCTTTTACAATATTATCATAGTCCGGATGGTTGCACAAAATAGGTTGAGTTTGAAAATCTTGTAGTTTGGCTAACAATTCAGTCTTTTCTTTAGAAAGAAGATCAACATTGGTTTCTAAAGTGAGTAGCTTTCTAGTGCAATCATCTAAAGATGTTTTTAAAGATAAATTCTCAAGATGAATGTTGTTCTTTTCAGAAGAAAGTTTATCTAATTTGGCAATGAGCTCATCATTTGATTTTATAGCCTTCTTTAGTTTCTTCTTGGCATCAACATACTTATCATGAGTTTCTTGTAAACTAGTAACTAACTCCTCTTTAGGAAGATCAATTAGGCTTACCTCTTGAGAGTCTTCATTGTCTTCTCTTTCCATTAGACATTCCACCTTCTCTTCTCCGCTTTCACTGTCACTTGACTCATCCCATGCAGCTTTATAGGCTTTTTCTCCTTTCTTCTTGTGTGAGCTTTTCTTTCCCTTCTTTGCTTTGGGACATTCATTCTTGAGATGCCCTTTCTTCCCACATTCAAAGCACCTGGGAGTAGAAGAACTAGAAATTTTGTTAGATTTAAACCTTTTGTATTTCTTACCGTTGACGATCAAGGCTTCTTCTCCTTCTTCTTCACTTGACTCCTCACTTTCTTGTGTGACGACTTTTGAAGCTTTGAGAGCCACATCCTTCTTCTTCCCACTTTGACGTTCACGTTCTCTTCTTTCTTCCTCTTCTAGATCTGCCTCATGAGCTTCTAAATTACCGATGAGTTGCTCCATTTTGAGTCGAGTGAGGTCGTTTGCTTCTTCAATGGCTGTCACCTTTGGCTTGTATTTTGGAGGAAGTGATTGAAGGATTTTTTATACCTGATCTTCCTCAAGGACAAGTTTTCCTAGGGCACTTAAACCATTAACAATAGTAGAGAATTTTGAAAACATTTCACTAATAGATTCATTTGGATCCATACGAAAATGTTCAAGCTTCGTTTTAAGCAATCTAATTTTGGAATTTTTGACTTGGGCTGTACCCTCATAGGTTATGGACAGTCTATGCCAAATATCATAAGCTGTATCACAATTAGATATTCTATTAAATTCTCCTACCGAAATAGAACAATATAAAATGCTTACGGCTTTTGCATTCATTTGGGCCAGCTTTACCGTGTTTGCATCCCATTCCACAAATTCATTTTGAGGGAGCACATATGGGGTAGACACCATTCTCCATAAATCCCAGTTGATGCCTTGGAAGTAGAACTGCATCCTTCTCTTCCAATATTGGTAGTTTGTTCCATCGAACGCCGGAGGCCTAGCAACAAGTGTCCCTTCAATGTTGAGGTTGTTGAGCATTCCATCACCCATTTCTTCAAGACCGTGTTAGGGTTCCTTGAAGCCTTGCTCTGATACCAACTGAAAACTACTAGAGGGGGGTGAATAGAGTTTTATAAAGATTTTAATAATTATTTAACTCAAACAACCACAATTGAGATTGAAAGAAGGAGACAGGCGTTCAGAGTGGTTCCAACTATAGCAAATACTATAGTTGTCAGTCCACTACCCGGTTGCTTACCCAACCGGGATTTGAAAGTATTTATTTTATTACCTCTCGAGGATTTATACAAAATACAATACTTTCAACCACACCCTTTGAACAGCCTTCACTTGAAGTAGGTGCACCAACTTTGAGGTAGCCTTCTTGAAGTAACTCCAAGCTCCCCCTTGAAGTAGCCTTCCTCTCTAGAAGTAACCTCCTGTTGCACCAGCCTTCTGAAGTAGCTCAAAGTCTCCTTCCTCGCCAAGAAGATCTTCACCCTCTCCAATCCGTAGCCTCCAACCTAGGAGTAGCAAGGAGAGTACAAACAATAATAGGGAACAAGAAAGAAAAAGGAAATTACAACTTATCCTTTATAGCCCAAGGCTTGATTTGCCTAGATCAAGTGTATAGATCTCCTAGCCAAGTGTGTGAACTTGTAATTGCTGTGGGTAGGAGATTCTATCCTATAGGACACGAATTTGAGCTAAGGAGAAAGTAGGCCAATGATCACAGTGCTCAATTTGCTTGCAACAGATTGCTCAAGTATGCTCAAGTATTTCTCAAGTGTAACAAGTGAGTTTTAGTGTCCTATGGCTTGTCCTATTTATAGGAATGGCCTAAGGATGCTTAAGGACGTTCTAGACAACTTCTAGGGGTTTCTAAGTGCTTAACTAGCCGTTAGGTACAAGTTTGTTGCTTTTGCAACGGCTAATTACTTTATTCTGCAGTTTTTGTAAGATCGTCTCGGTCGAGGAATGTTCGACCGAGACACCTACTCGGTCGAAGTTTTGTCGACCGACAGGCTCTCTGGATCAAGTGATTTGCAACGTCTATCTCCAACTGCCAACTACCTTGTTAGTTGTGTCTAACGGCTACTTTGGATCTTTCTCGGTCGAGAAGATTGTCGACCGAGAGTGCCTCGGTCGAGGAGTTTGTCGACCGAGAATGATCATGTTTCAAGGTTTCAATTTAGGCACTAATTACATGTGTGAGTGTGCATAAGTGATCCTATTTGAATGGGATGACTTGTCTAAATTTGGTGTTTAGCTAGGGAGAATCTAACGCTTGATTTACATGCAATCTAAGTACTTGTACATTATATATTTGTACAAGTTTTTACAACAGTGATTACATTGCATGGAAATATAAATATGTAAGCTCTTGGATTTTCCCTAGTTGCTTTGTCATCCATCTTAATCCTGCACACTCAAGTAGCTCGTTAGATTAATAAGAATGAAATGTTTGTCATAATCAAAACAAAGGGATTTATAGATGTCCATTTAGCCAACAATTTCAACAACTTCACAAAAAAGAAAGGAGGATCAATTGCCTTTGGGGATAACAAGAAAGGTAAAGTCAAAGGGTATGGTGATGTAGGTAAACCCTTGTATATCAAGAATGTTCTCTTTGTGGATGGCCTACGTCACAATTTAATTAGTGTTAGTCAATTATGTGACAATCGTTACCTTATGTTATTTACTTCCATTGAATGCTTGATTCTCTATTCCCTCACCTACCAAGTTATATATAAGGGAACTATAAGTGATAATATTTATGTTATTGTTCTTGACTCTATTGATCTTGTTGTTGGTAGATGCCTAGTAGTCATCTCGAATGATATTTCTCTTTGGCACTGTCGGCTTGGTCATGTAAATATGCATCAGTTGAAGAAGTTTAGCAAAAGGGACTTGGTCAAGGGACTTCCTAAATTGGATTTTGAAAAGGATGAGGAATTCCAACCTTTTACCCAAGTAAATAAAACCAAGTCCTCCTTCTAATCCAAAGGAGTCTATAACATACTAGATCTCGAACCCTACTTTGGAAGTTGACATTTTGGACTTAGCCAAACAAGGTTGAAGGTTAGACCTAAATAGATACTTAGTATAACCCCAATGAGATAATGCATGTATATATCACCTTAATGTAACCTAATGTTCTAACATTAATCTTAGGTTTATAATGGATACATAAAATATGCCACATAACTCATTTTGGTGGTAACATGAAGATAAGAAACTCAATTGGATGAATAATTTAGATAATGGGTCATTAATGGGCCATATTACATATCTCGTAGTCTCAAAAGTGGAAACAAACTTAAAATCATAAATCGACATATCAAAATTAGGCTACATGTCAAATTTCATCTAATTTGGACCACCTTGAAATATTAGGATAAGTCTAGGAGAGAGAAAATGAGTAAAAGGCATAAGTAATGAATAATGTGATTACATAACTTAAATATAGAAATAATGTAAAATTCATATTTAACACATCAAATATAACTTGTGGATGAAGTTTGGTCCAATTTTGGATGTTGTTTGTGCAAGTTATGCAATTTTAGGTACATTTGGACTTTTATGCAATTTACCCAATTGGGAAGTTTTCTTTGCAAATTGTCACATACATTATAATACTTATATATTCCCTTACCATTCTCAAGTTTTTTAACCATGGGTAACCTAGTTGCACCTTGGTTTGAAGGTGTTTCTTTCCAAGGGCATTTTAGGTATTACCCTCTTTATAAATGAGCTTATCTTTAGAAGTTATCAATCAATGGGGTTATTTTTGGAGGTTGGTTGGGATGGCCTGTAAGTATCCATAAACCAAAATTTGATATTCAAGAAGCCTCTATGAGTTGTCTACTTGCATGGTCATGAAATCCCTAGGCTAAGGACACATGGAAAGCTCTATGGACACCTCATGCTTGACTTCTTCCTTATCCATACAGGCTTGCATGTCTATGGGCAGTGTAACATCCTTGACTTGGGTTATGGCTTAACCCTAGAAGTTTTGCTTAATTAAGTTATTCATAAACTTGTTTTGATCTTTTTAAAAGTAATTAAGACTCTTATAGAGTTTAGTTTTCAAGTTTGAGCTTATTTACAAACAGTTTGTGCATTATATGATAGTTTGGATATAAAGTGCAATTTACCCAAGATGAGGGGCTATATTGCAAAATGTCACATGCTGAATGCACCTCATGTGTTTTAGCATCATAATAGAGAGAATGATGCTAATGGGTGGCTTGTGGAAAGCCTAAATTTCAAATTGAAACTTGTTTGAATAAGGTTAGTGCCTTGTGCACCAATTTTGGTACAAATTGTAATTTACCCAAAATGTAGGGATGATATGGAAATTACCACATCTAGAGTGTCCCTCAACCCTCCTAGTATCATCTAGAGGATATATAAAGTATGAGACACCATGTTTGAATCATGTTTGAGTGATGGTACTCTTGGTGATGAAAAGACCAAGAAAGGGGTTGAATGTGAAACCCAAATTTGAGTTGTATCAAGTTAAAAAGCTTATATATGGAGTGCCTATCGGCCAAGGAGCCATAGGGGGAGTCTCATATCTAATTTTGGACTCTTGTCAAAGGCCATGATGGGCAAAGAACCTCAAGGAGGTGAAGTGTATCGGTTTACAACTTCCTTAGAAAAGTTGTATCAGGTTGTGAATAAAGTGGTGATTTAGTTGATATATTGTATCCAAAGAGATAAGTAATGGAAGAAATTTCATCTCTAAATTATCCTCAATTGTTTTGCATGTCAATATAAATTTAAATGCATGCATCTACATGTGTCAACCATGCATGGACACGTGGCACCTAGTATCTTAAAATGATGACACCTCATTTACACACTTTTTCATGAACCTCTAGTATATATACCCTTCTTTTCACTCACTAGTGACATTTTTAGAATATTACCACCCTCTTTCTCTAAGATATCGTGCATAAGGCTTGGGTATCGGCCATAGCAAGTTGATATTGGAATAGTAAGGTGATATCAGACTAGTAAGGTGATATCGGCCATAGTGGAGTGATTTTGGCCACAAGTGAAGGGGACATCGGCCACAAGTGAGGGCATATCGTGAATGAGTAGTGAGATATCGTGCACGGTGCTAAGGAGAAAGAAGTATCCCAAGTCTTAACCCTAATGTGAGTCCATGATCATCTTCAACCTTGGATTGAAGCATGAATCTAGGGTTGTGATCTTCCTTTCTTTTCTTCTTCACCAAACGCTTATCCATGGTGATTCTTTGCATATAAAGGAGTTGTGAAGTTCATCTTCAACCTTAGTGATAACAGCAAATTTTGTGATGTTTTTGGCCCTTATTTCTTTATCAAATCTGCCATTTTAAACTATTTTCCTCTCCTTTTTATCATGTTTTTAAATAAACAGGCCACACTACGCTCTTAACTCAATATTATCATCTTTTGTAGAGTTTTCCTCATTTTTCAACTCATTTATCAGCAAAAAGGCCTATCCTGGCCCACGAACGTGTTCCACCGGTATCGGCCTTCTTACCAACCAGCTGGATGATACGCTCACTGCCCGACACAGGTAGCGTGATACACTTCCGCGCGACAAGAGGGTGTCGCACAAGAGGGAGCGGACGAGCGATACGCCATTTACCCGACAGGGAGCCATAAATTGCCACGATTGCCGAAGCATATCGGGTGATACAAGCCACCCACCGGCAAGCGCCACTCGTCACGATGACCGACACGCTTACAACCCGACATCCTTGTGCCGGGCGACACGCATATCGGGCACCCCTGAATCCGTGATGATGGAGTTGAAGGAGGACACGTGGCGCCCGGAGAACCACAACCTCTCCCAACTTGTGCCTATAAATAGCAGCTACAGGACTCCGATGGGATGGGTCAGAATCTTTGGAAAGCCAACTTGGGAAAGCATCTGGAGCTAGCGTGTCGTGCCTCAGAGGTGTACCGGGTGATACTAGGTGAGCATTTCCCCTACCCGAGAGGGAGGGAATGGTTCACTTAGGATCAGCCCCGGGCACCGCAACAGACCGATATCGGCCAACAAGGACACCCAACATGAGTACCCGATACTCTAAGCACAAATTTGACCCGACACGATACCAAGCTCGATACACATCGCCAGTCACGGCGTGTCACCCGAGAGGGTTCCGCCCGACACAATCGTATCGGGCATGAGAGTCTCACACTATACGTCCGCCTGTCACGGCCTATCGCCCGAGAGGGTGTGCCGCCCGACACAGGCATATCAGGCAAGGCTCCCGCCTGGTATCGGGCTGGAGGAATCTTGGGGATCTTCTATTATCTGTCGCCCTTCTAAATCAAGAAGGCGACATTTATCTTTATTTATTTCAGTCATTTACTTTCTTTACTTATGCAATGTAACCAGACCCTTTTATGTTAACGGAATTAGAAGAGTTTTAATTATCTGTTGCTTCATGTTTGGTCCCTTTTTGTTGGATGATTGCTTTTTTTAACATCCGAACTCTAGCTTGCATGCTTGGATCATGTTTTGACTTGCTATCGAATCGTGTTTCCCACTGCAGCAACCTCGAGAGAGGTGTTGTGGCTCTAGTGTTTGGTCCGATGCGAGAGTATGAAAGTGCCCCGAATCGGAGTTGTTTTAGTGACCTTTCCACTCTAACCAAAGATCAGTAGCCTTGAGAGAGGTGTTGATACTTAGTTAGAGGTATCTTCTTTGAGAGAAGGGATACTGGAAGTTCTTGCTGCCGCTTGTTTTACTGAAGCTTCCTCCTTCGTTCCTTACTTTTGCAATAGTTTTATCCTTTCTGTTTCTGTTGCGTGAAAACCCTAAAAACTGATAAACCTTTAAAAACTTAATTTTCCTCGTAGCTCCTGTTGGAGATAGATTTCTTTTATCGATCTTAGCATGTTGTTCCCTTGGGGAAACTTTATCATCTTCTTACCCATACCGGAGTGTAAAGTGTCGATTCCGCGTTCCCAACACTACCACCCTTGTCCCTGTGTTCGACCTGTATATCTACTTCGACCCCGTAATAAAGTTGTGGGGGCCTAGAAGCTTTCAGGTTATAAATTTAAAAGTCTGACTACTTCAAATCCGCTCCCCTTTTTTTTGGACGTGCGATTTAGGCCAGTCAACTTTTTGGCACCGTTGTCGGGGACAAGGCAAAAGGGTACTGTTGATGAACCCGAATCGACTAACTACACTCTAGTGCCTCAAGCTTAGAAATGAGTTTGACAACACTCTCTTTTTCCTTATATATATATATATATATATAAACCTGAAAATGAGCAATTCGTATCAATTAATACAGGTTTTCTAACTTGATTTTTACGTGCTATTCAAGTACTCATAAGGGAGGCGTTCTTCTCATCTGAGCAACGACATCACCAGACATGCCGCCTCGCATTGAACCACCTCTTCCAGAGGGTGAGCAACACGCGAGAGTTAGACCTCACTCGCCTCTGCCTGAAGATGATGACCATTATGACAGAAACCCTCAACATGAAGATCTTGAAATAGAACAATTCGAGGATGAACATCGCCATGAGAGACGTCGTCATCACCGAAGACGCAGAAGAAATCAACCTAACTAGGAGCAGAATCAGGGAGACAATGACAGTGAGGATTCCAGTGAAGAAGAAGAGACTCTCAGGGAGTTATCTGTAACAAGGGCAAACAATTCTAGATGTCTGGTTGTCATCCCGATATTCAACGCAACCAACTTTGAGCTAAAACCATCTGTCATCTCTATGATCCTGAACAAGAGCTTTAGAGGGAGTTTGAAGAATGATAATCCCTATCACCATCTAGATTCTTTTAAAAACATCTGTGACACAATTAAGATGCGGGGAGTCCCACAGGAGGTGATTTATTACAAGGGTTTCATCTTTTCTTTAGAAGATAAGGCTCTATCCTGGTACCTGGGGCTACCACATCAAGCTCTTAATGGATAGAGTGCACTGGAAGATGCCTTTGTAAATAAGTTTTATCCTACAGAGAAGATTGTCCGGAATAGACAGAGGATCACGTCTTTCATGCAAAAGCCGAACGAGAATCTGCACGATGCCTGGGAACACTATCAAGAATATCAGAGGGACTGCCCTCATCACAACTATAAGAAAGGTTTCTTGATAACTACCTTCTACAACGGTCTAACCCCTGAAGAAAGGGTTTCGTTGAATGCAGCAACAGGCAGTGACTTTCTGGGGAAGAAGCCTAGAAGATCCGAAAAGATCATCAAGAACATGGCCGAGTTGCAAGTCGGAACCGACTACAATAGATCAGACAGAGGACATGCTAAGAAGGCTAGTGAAGGGCCCTCCATCGAATCCAAGGCTTTGGAAACTATCACCTCTCAGATCCAGATAATAGCCAGTGATGTCAAACAGCTGAAAGAATCAAGTGGAAAGGGGAAGAAACAAGTTGAAAAGGTTATGAAGTGTGTCACCTGCGGAGAGGGTGGACACGGGGTAGATAACAATATCTACACCTGACCTGACAAGTCGAGAAAAAGTGAATCCAAAGCTGAAGAGGCTGAGAATGTCTCCTTTGTGAATTTCAAGAGACCGGATCACCCCGGTTTCAACTATGGCAATAAGGATGTTGCCGAAAACTCACATCAGCTAAATAACCCCACCAAGCAACCCCAAGGTTTTGAGAAGAGAGGAGGACAAGGCCAGTTCACCAGAACTACTTCTTTCCAGTCAAACAAGGCAAATTTCCAAGGACAAGGAAAGTACCAAGGCCGCCAAGCGGCAAACACTAGTCAAGGTCAAAGTCAAGCCAAGGAGCAAGGTCAAGACAAGAGTTCGAACTGACCAGACATGGTTGGACAGTTGTTCAATTTTGTAAAAAGACATAACACCATCAATAACCAGCTAGCGTAAAGCGCGCTGTCAAATTCAGGAGTTCTGAACACAATGCAGGTCCAGATGGCGGACATGCAGACGCATCAACGCCAAATTGATCAGCAATTGGCCCAGATGGCCGAATTGATAAAGAATCACTCGGGTAAGATACCCTCCAACACTGAATCTACCAAAATGGCAGTGCTGAGATCCGGAAGGACAGTGGAACGTCATGAAGAAGCCAGATCAGAGGAACCTGAACCGAGGACTGCGGCTGATAATCCCGTAGAAGAAGTCAATCAACAAGCTCTTGACAGAGAACCTGAACCAAGATCCTTTGAGGAGTTATCTGGTAAGATAAGCCCTTACTCTCCCAAGTTGCCTTTTCCTTACAAGCTGATAAAGTCACACCTTAAGAAGCGCCATGAAAAGTTCATGGAATCGATAAAGAAACTCCATCTCGAAGTACCTTTTTTGGACGCTCTAGAAGAGATGCCGACTTATGCTAAGTTTTTCAAAGATTTGATTACCAAGAAGAAAAGAGGAGGAAGAATCAAAACTGTGCATCTAGCAAGTATGCCCTCTGCTTTTGTTAAATCAGATTTGCCCCACAAAAAGAAAGATCCAGGGGCATTCATCATTCCATTCGCCATAGGAGATAATGTCGAACGAAAGGGTCTTGCCGATTTAGGGGCCAGCATCAGCCTTATGCCCCTAAGTTTTGCACAGCAATTAGGTCTGACTGATATGGTCAAGACCAATATGAGGATTGAATTAGCAGATCATACCTTTAAAAGACCAGTCGACATTGTTGAAGATGTACCTATCCGAGTAGGAAGTTTCTTCATTCCTTGTGATATCGTTGTCATTGATACTGTGGAGGACCCTGGCTGTCCTATCATCTTTGGACGTCCTTTCCTGGCTACAGGCAGGGCGTTGATCAATGTTGATGAGGGAATAATCACTCTAAGGGTCGGAAACGACCACTTAGACTTCAAGGTGAAGGATGCGATGAAGGGGCCATCCCTGTTAGAGTTCGCTTGCTTTGCGGAAAGCTACAACCAGTTTTGCGAAGAGGTAGAAGAAGACATCCTCGTGGTAGACCCTCTTGTAAGTGCAATAAGCAATTAAGATTTCGATTCTGAAAATCCAGAAGTTGTCGAGTTTATTAACTATCTTAACCAGTCTCATGAAGACCTGAACGACGAGGAAGATGTATTAGAAACAGTTAAGTTTGCCTCTCTTGAGGAGGCACTGGAAGAGATGTCACCCAAGGCCAAGCCTGAGTTGAAGCAGTTACCTGAAGGGTTGAAGTATGAATTCTTAGATCGAGAGGAGAGGAATCCTGTCATCGTCAATGCCCATCTTACAAAGGACCAATTGGACAAACTTCTTGAGGAGTTGAGACTCCACATGCAGGCTATAGGATACTCGGTAGAGGATATCAAAGGCCTTAGACCTGCATTGTGTATGCATCACATCAATAAGGAAGAGTCTGCTAAGCCTCTGGCTCAACCACAGAGAAAATTGAATCAAATGCTGAAAGAAGTGGTGAAGAAAGAAGTAATCAGATTGAGGGATGTTGGGATCATTTACCCGATCAGTGATAGTAACTGGGTGAGCCCGATCCACATAGTACCCAAGAAGGGTGGTATGACAGTGGTTAAAGGAGATAAAGGTGATGAAGTGGCAGTTCGGACCGTCACGGGATGGAGGATGTGCATTGACTACCGAAAACTGAACCTAGCCATGAAAAAGGATCATTATCCGCTTCCTTTCATTGATCAAGTTCTTGAAAGATTAGCACATCATGACTTTTTCTGTTTCTTGAATGGTTTTTTAGGATTTTATCAGGTCCCCATCCTACCAGATGACCAAGAGAAAACAACTTTTACTTGTCTCTATGGCACCTACGCCTTCAGGAGGATGCCTTTCGGCTTGTGCAATGCTCCCGCAATGTTTCAACGCTACATGATATCAATGTTATCAGATTTTCTGGAGGATATCGTGGAAGTTTTCATGGATGACTTTTTATCTATAGAAAAGACTTCGATACCTGCCTGAAAAACCTCTCTTTAGTTTTGCAATGCTGTGAGGAAAAGAGTTTGGTTTTGAACTGGGAGAAGTGCCATTTTATGGTACAAGAAGGCGTCGTACTTGGACACAAGGTTTCAAGGCGTGGCATCGAGGTAGACGTTAGCAAGGTTGAAGCCATATCCAAACTTCCTCCACCAAAGTCTTTGATGGGAGTAAGGAGCTTCCTTGGGCACGCCGGCTACTACCGAAGATTTATAAAGGACTTCTCAAAGATTTCGAAACCGCTGTCCAACCTTCTGGTAAAAGATGTTGAATTCAATTTCTCTGACGATTGTCTAATTGCTTTTCAGGCTTTAAAGGATTCTCTTGTATCACCACCTATCCTCCAAGCTCCAGACTGGGAGTTACCTTTCGAGCTTATGTGTGACGCTAGAGACTATGTAGTAGGAGCGGTCCTGGGGCAGAAAAAGGACAAAAAGCACCATTTAATCTGCTAGGCTAGTCGTACTCTGGATGAAGCTCAAGTAAATTATACAACTACAGAGAAAGAGATGCTCGCGATAGTCTTCTCTTTCGATAAGTTCAGATCTTACCTCATTGGAGCAAAGGTTAAAGTCTACACAGATCATGGGGCTATAAGATACCTCATGTAGAAGAAAGATACAAAGCCCAGGTTGTTGAGGTGGGCCTTGTTACTACAAGAGTTCGACCACGAGATAGTCGATAAGAAGGGTGCAGAGAATGTGGTCGCCGACCACTTATCAAGGATCGTTGTGGAAGGGCCGAAGGAACCACCTATTAATGACAATTATGCTGACGAAGCTTTGATGATGATTGAAACCAAGGAAGAGAGTTTACCTTGGTTTGTAGATATCTGTAATTATCTCGCCTGCGGAGAACTGCCCCCTGACATAACCTATAACCAAAAGAAGAAGCTCTTCACAGATGTAAAGAATTACTACTGGGACGATCCTCTCCTTTTTAGAAGATGCGCAGACAACCTGTACCGAGGATGTATTCCCGAAGAAGAGATCCTGAACATTCTGAAAGAGTGTCACACCTCCCCTTATGGAGGACATCTGGGTGGTGAAAGGACCACTGCCAAAATACTACAATCAGGTTTCTACTGGCCCTCTTTGTTCAAAGACGCTGCAAGGTATGTAAAATTATGTAAAGAGTGCCACTTGACGGGAAACATTGAGAGGAGAAATGAGATGCCCATGGCAAATTGGGTCGAGGTGGAAATCTTTGATGTATGGGGAATCGACTACATGTGACCGTTTCCCCCATATACAGGATATCAGTACATTGTAGTGGCAGTGGATTATGTATCCAAATGGGTAGAAGTTGTTGCAACTCAAACGTGCGACGCTAAGTCAGTGATCAAGTTGTTTGAAAAGACGATTTTCCCTCATTTTGGAGTACCACGTACTGTAATAAGTGACGGTGGATCGCATTTCGGAGAAAGACAGTTTGAGGCGCTCCTGCGAAAGTATGGAGTTAAATACAAGGTCGCTACGCCCTACCACCCACAAACTTCCGGGCAGGTAGAGGTTTCAAATAGACAAATCAAGCAGATTCTAGAGAAGACTGTCAACCGTATGAGGAAAGATTGGTCAATGAAGCTTGACGATGCACTTTGGGCCTATAGAACTGCCTATAAAGCGCCCATTGGAACCACTCCTTATAAGTTGATCTATGGGAAGTCCTGTCACCTACCCCTTGAGCTGGAACACAAGGCCCTTTGGGTAATTAAATTCTTGAATATGGATCTAGAGAAGGCAGGAGAGAAGAGATATCTATAGTTACAAGAACTCGAAGAATTGAGGATGCATGCTTACGAGAACGTAAAGATCTATAAACAGAGGACGAAGGTGTGGCATGATGCCCACCTGAGGAGGAAGGACGTAAGTGAAGGTGACAAAGTTTTATTATTTAAATCTTCCATTCGTCTTTTTCGAGGCAAGTTACAAACGAGATGGTCCGGACCATTCTCCATAGCAAAGATATACCCGTAAGAAATGATGGAGCTACATGATAAAGATGATCCATCCAAGGTTTTTCAAGTGAACGGGCACATGGTAAAAAGTTTCTATGAAGACGAAGCGTTCGCAAGAAGGACGGAGATCAATTTGCAAGATATGCAAGCAGCTGAAGGCGAAAAGTGAAGGACCTGGAACTGTCGATCTGGCGATGCAAACTATAACGCTCCTCGGGAGGCAGCCCGAGCTTTTACTTTTCCTAGCATAGGATGTTATTTACTTTCTTGCAAGAAAAACACTATGAACATTTGGACTGTAATAAGGCCTGAGTCAGTGCATGCGTCACGTGTGCTGACTCTTCTGTTTTATGGGACACCGCTCTATTTTATGAGCATTGATGAGTAATACTATCTGAGGCTGGGACTTAACCTTAGGCCAATGATGTTTTACCATCAATCGCTTTTTTCTTCGCTTTGTTTTTAAGTTTTTCATCTGAATTTTGTCCTGAAGTCTTTGTATCGGAGAAGTATCCCCTTTTTTGTAATTGTATCGGGCAAAAAACATAGTCGGTGCACAGAACGCGCTCGTATCGGGCAGCGGTATATCGGGCATCGCATGAGCCGTGTCGGACGACACACCCGAGTGACGAGCACCCGTGTCGGGCAGTAGGAGTAATTACCCTTGATTAGACGGAAGGGACTGCTCGTCTCGGGAATGACCTGTCTCAACGGCCGGCGCGCGTCCCGGATTTACCCATTTTATCCCCGACTGGGATTGCTATAAATAGTACGGAGGCTTTACCATGTCGGGTTACTGCATTTACTTTTCACCTATTCCTGTGTCGGGTAGTAATTTCCTTCGTTTGCTCCCGTGTCGCGCAACCCTTTTCTGCTCTCGTGACGCGCAAGAAAACTTAAGAAAGCTAAGGTATAGCCTGACAGCCCTATCGTCCTTGCTTGCCTGATACAACCCCCTATCGCGCACATCGTATCAGGATGATGACTTTAGTTGATTTTCCTGTATCGCCCGACACATGTATCGCGCGACACATCTTCAACGCTCTTGCTCGATACCTTTTATCAGGAAATGACCGTGTCGCCCAGCTTGCTGTCACCTCACTTGTTTTTATTATCGGGTGACGTGTTTTTCTATCGGTAAGACCCTATCGGGCACTTTGTTTCACATGATCGTATCGCCCGACACAACGTATCGTCCAAGTTTTGTATCACCTAGATCTTCTTTCGACGAACGTCACAGTATCTCGTATCGGGCATGAGCTTGAAACCTTTGTATCGCTCGACACAGGCGTATCGGGCAAGCTTCGTCTTGATCAGTTTTGAAGCCCAATACAGTGGTGTCGGGTAGCTTTTGTATCGGGCTGATTCTTTCCCTATCGTGCAATCAGTTTTAACCCCGATATCAACTTTAAGATTGTACCTACCTAATATAGGAACATTTAAAGGATCAATGAACTTGTTTAATGATAACAGAGATGGCCCGTACAAAGCAAACTGTCATTCGAGTTGACGAACACGGCAGGAGGATCGACACTGAGGCCACAGCTGAAGTAATAACAGTCAGGCAGAAACACTCGAATCCCGAGGCATCTGGGCCATCAACCGCTGAGAAGAGGGCGAGAACGAAAGAAGTAACGGCTCCAACAACAGCTTCAACAGCAGCGACAGAACCCCTGGATCACACACCAGGAAGGTTCGTGCCCAGAGATAATGAGCACGGACGCCGGTACTCAGAACTGGCAACGAAACTCTACAGGTCAAGCAGATTCTTCCACCATTCATCCTTCATTCATCTAGGCATATTTGACATACTCGAAAATGTCCTGGATGTAGCAGGATTGAGGAAGATCTGCCTCAGCCACTCCGCCTCCTACACCGAACTCACAAAGGAGTTCATGTCGTCTCTCCGCCGAGTGAAGAATACAGCTGAGGACGTTGAAGATTATGGCGGAGCAGACAAACTGCAAGGGCGGCTGTACAACTCGAAGCACGTCATCTCCGAAAAGCTGCTCAACGAGATCTTCTCTTCCAGCGAGGAGGAGAAGAAGCTGCTGAATAAAGGTGAAAGGATCACCAAAGGAGACGGGTTCAACCCCATGGAACTCTGGAGGAGGCTGACCGGCGAGTCATCATACAAGCCAGAAAGCAAGGTGGCGGCAGTGCACTCCTACTTCTGGAGGATAGTGCACAAGTTGGTAGCATGCCTGCTCTTCAGCAAAAACGAGTCCAGCAATGTCTACACCGAAGAACTCCATCTAATGTGGCACATGATGGAGGGCAGAGTGATCAACCTGGGATGTTTTCTGCTGAATAGGCTGCACCCAATAAAAGATACCACCAAGGAATACTGCATGGGTGACATCGTCAACCTGATCGCGGCTGGGCTAGGGTACCCACGGGAGTCGTGCAGTCTTTCGAGGACAAGGGGCGACGAATTGATTGACCTCAAGTACCTCATGAGGGCCAGCATTATAAAGAAGTAGGGGCGAAGCTACTTCTACAAGTTTGCAAGGACAAACATCCTCCTTCCACTCCCTCACTGCGCCGCCTACGACGTAGAAAAGCTGGTCTTCACCACAACAGAAGTCGAAGCTATGGCGGTAGAAGCAGATTACACCGCCACCACCAGAATTCAAAAGAGGGCGGCCGCAAGAGGAGAATCAATCCCTCTCGAACCAAGGCAGGACAAAACTTCAATGACACCTGCCGAGCCAGCCGCCACTCCAGAGCCACTGACGACAGCAGTTGATAGAGCTGTCGTCGCTCCTATTATACCAGCCACAATCACGAAAACACCTGTAGTGGCTGAAGAGGAACCGACAATCATCGAGGTTTCCGAGACAACCGGGGCAGAGACAACAGTACAAGCCCCAGAGGGAGCTGTCGCGGAAGAGACAACCACAACTCCTGAAGTTTCTGTGGTGCCTTTAGAGGCATAAGAAGAAGCACAGTCGGACGTCGATAATGGGGTGTTTGCCGAGATCCTCGAGATGGAGCTTAGAGCTACACAGCTAATGCCGAAACCACCGCTGGTGTCCCCTATAGCAGCAGCTGAAGAGATCGCCAAAAATGTAGAGGTGGAGCAGCATCCACCCACACCACAGCCTTCTCCACCACCATAAGAAGGTGAGGCAAAGGCAACCATAGAAACATTGATGCCTCGCCCAGCAACATCCACCTCACGGACAATTGAGATAGGTTCTACCTCGTCGGGTAGACCCTCGCGCGAGAGGAGTATCGCGAGGATGAGAGGGAGATCTGCATGAGCCCTCCGTCACTCGGGAAGATGCTGGGGCACGAACTCGATCACTTGCGGAAGGTAACAGAAAACCACTATGCTAATTTTTCTTCACTCACCCGCAAGTTTTCCATTTTTCAACAGAGGTTGAATAGACAGGAGCGGCGACTGATGACTCTAGTTGGTCTTCCTGGCCAACTAGAGGCACTCAAAGCCACGCTTCAGCAGGCCCTCCGGCGCCTTGACGAGATCGAGGAGAGGATAAACAGGGGGGACGACCATCCACGCCCAAGGCAGCCGAGAAGGTCTCCGTCGCCACCTGGATCAGGCTCTCCACCCTCCTCGTTGGCAACCTCGTCAGGATCATCGTCCTCTTCCTCCTCCAGTGGGCCTTCTACAACGCCCGAAAAAGAGACGACACACAAGTCTGCCGAAGGATCTCCAGCAGCACATGAGAGATCCCGAGGCGTAGATGACTTCGCTCCCTCCGCCTCCTTTGATGAAGCCGAAGATAATGATGAATCTGTCAGCATCAGGGAGGATTCTTCTGATGAATCGGAGGGAGAAGGGGGGGGGACATCTGTGCTTCCAACCAAAGACACCCCCCAGAGGAAGAAGCTCAACGGCAGATGAATTCTCTGCGCCGTCAGAGATACCTTCTTTTGAGATGGCGGAATTTGACAGAAGGGCCATCGGATACCTGACGATCAGGGACCAGAAGCTGCTAAATAAGGTCCTGAGGTTGCAGGCTAACGAATAAGAAGTCATCTGGAGAGACGACTATTTCTCAATGCAACGGGGAGCACTAAGAAGCATATTCCACTCCCCAGCCGTCGTTGGAAAGAAGCTGTTCAGGGTCCTACAAGGCGCCGTGATAGAGAACGCAGGCGCTAGGACAGGCTGAAAGACAATCTACAACGCCACCCCGGCCTTAGCGAGAAGACTGATGAGGGGTTTGTATGAATCTACACAGGTGGCCAGTATGCTGGAGCACATTGAAGAGCACAACCCAAACCTGGTGCTGGCCCCCTACAAACATCGAAAGAATTGGTTCATGTGCATTGCTGACCTCCGTAGTCATGATGTTCAACTACTCAGCTGTTGCAACAAAGAGGTCCCACGCACATGCAACACTTTCATAAACCCCAAAAACAAACAACTTAGGCTACTCCCACTGCGTCTCCACCGCGTTATCAAGAATAGAATCCAACGCCACAGTGGTGTCTGGAATTTCTTCACACTGAGGGACTTCCCCATCCAAGAAGAAAGGGAAGTGGAAACATCGCCTTAATAGTCCTGCGAGCCATGGAGATGATACATATCTTCGGATTCTTAAGACAAATCCAGATTCATAACTTTTACCACCTCAGGAGCATATACGCTCTACTGCTGATCAAAGATGGGCGCTGTTTCCAAGATGCAGGGGTACCAGAGAGGCTACTGAATAGTGACCTAGAAGACAAATCTTCGCAGCCCAGCAGCACTCCAGAGAAGGAAGCTGAGATGGAAACAGACATCTACGAGGCAGGCAAGTAGTTAGAAATCATGCGGGAAGTGCACAGATTCGAAGACCCCACTTCGCTTGAAACATCAGAAGAATTGATCAACAACTTCGACCGCTTCTCGTGTTCTACTCTCACGCAGGAGCAAGTTAATGAAATTCTTCTAAAGTTAGCTGATTCTACCCCGGCGGATGTCATCTATGAGGCAGGCAGTGTCATAGTCCCGGTTGATGACTTAAGGGACATGGTAAAAGATGGAGGATGCTTGGCGATATCTGTGGCGGCCGCCTACATCCAAACACTACAGACGAAGTTTGAACATGCATACATTGCTCACAGGAGCAAAGAAATCATTTCTGGTAGAGTTGGAGCGTAGGGTTCCATGCACAATCTTCCTGCCCATCCTGCATTACAACCAATGGACGCTCCTGATTATGTACACTCGCCAACGAGCAGGAATCTACTACAACAGCTCAGACAGCAACAAAGACCATCTGGTGCAGTGTACATTGACGGCGCTGACCTCCCTCGAGTGCTTAGTACGAAAATACTACGACAAGGTGGCGGCGCTGATACAACCATTCCTGGAGATGGCAGCAAGCAAATGGCACGAGCTCCAATTCTACCACCGCAGTCCACAACAAATTCCTCTATCCAACGACTGCAACATCTTCGTCCTAGAATGGATATCAAATAGAGAGATGCCTGACCAGCTCCACCACATCGACTACCATAGCAAACGAGGAGAATATGTGTGGGAGCTTCTATCTGGAAAAGGCGCGCTCACCAGTTAAAACCCTCACTGAGTTAACATTATCCTACCTTATCTACTTCACAACTCTGGGACAGAGTGTGGAGTAAGTTTGGGGGGATAGTATGTATCAGTGAGGGAGGTACAAAATTTTCTTCAGACTTCACCCTTTTTGTTATTCTTGTTCTTTTCTTCAACATGTGTCCATACAAAAATTTTGCTAAAAATTTTGAAAATTTTTGCTTATTTTGTCTGCACATATATGTACAAAGATGCTATATAGTAAAAACTTGATACGACTTCTTGCCAGTTTGTTTTCTATGTGTCCAAAGAGGTGCAGGTTTTGTTATGTCTTTTTGAAAATGCAGCCTCAAACAATAAATGACTATGACTTTCCATGCCAAAAATTTTGAAAAATAATCTCGCGACAGCTAAGAGATGTGTATGCAGAAGAAAAAAGCTGCCCAAACAGCAAAAATTTCTCTTGTTTTCCCTTACCCAAAAAAATCCCAAAAAGAGAGAATAGCCTTATGAGAGTGAATAAAAGCATGAGAGTTGTGCCAAATGAAAAGAAATATATATATATATATATATATATATATATATATACACACTTGTTTTCCAAAAGTACCCATCTTTAGGCATGGTAGATCCAGGGCAGTGGTACGTAGGATGTGAAATCACTGCTCTAAAGCCAACTGGCTTGGACTGCAGGGAACACTCGCCCGCTAACGGACCCGTACCTGGATGGACTGATGGGAATAAGAAAAACCCAAAAAGCCTTAAGCCTACCCAAACACACAACTTTCTGTTCCCAAAAATTGTTTCGTGTGAAAGTTAACTTTGAAATCATGCACCCAAGTCTTTCCGAAGCTGTGGAGAACATTTTTGCTTAAATAAGGCAGAAAGGCAAAGTCTGTTGTTCGTGGTCGGGCCATATTTTCTGCAAGACATCTCAATGCTTGCTCAAACCCATGGTCTGAAAACCATACTGGTGAAGAAGAAGCGTCACAAACAAAGTTTAAAGATTGATTGAGGACAATCAAAATGCTAAGTTTGGGGGAGTTGATAACACCAAATTTTTGATGTTTTTGGCCCTTATTTCATTATCAAATCTGCCCTTTTAAACTATTTTCCTCTTTTTTTTGTCATGTTTTTGAATAAACAAGCCAGACTACGCTCTTAACTCAATATTATCATCTTTTGCAGAGTTTTCCTCATTTTTCAACACATTTATCAGTAAAAAGGCCTGTCCCGGCCCACGAACGTGTTCCACCTATATCGGCCTTCTTACCAAACAGTTGGCCGATACGCTCGCTGCCCGACACGGGTAGCGCGATACACTTCCGTGCGACAAGAGGGTGCCACGCAAGAGGGAGCGGACGAGCGATACACCATTTACCCGACAGGGAGCCGTATATCACCACGACTGCCGAAGCATATCGGGCAATACAAGCCACCCACCGGAAGGCGCCACTCGTCACGATGACCGACACGTTTACATCCCGACATCCTTGTGCCGGGCGACACGCATATCGGGCACCCCTGAATCCGCAATGGTGGAGCTGAAGGAGGACATGTTGCGCTCGGAGAACCACAACCTCTCCCAACCGCTGCCTATAAATAGCAGCTACAGGACTCTGATGGGACGGGTCAGAATCTCTCGAAAGACAACTTGGGAAAGCATATGGAGCTAGCATGTCGTGCCTCAGAGGTGTACCGGGCGATACTAGGTGAGCATTTCCCCTACCCAAGAGGGAGGGAATGGTTCACTTAGGATCAGCCCTGGGCACTGCAGCAGACCGATATCGGCCAACAAGGACACGCGACATGAGTACCCGATACTCGAAGCACAACTTTGGCCCGACACGATACCAAGCCCGATATGCATTGCCAGTCACGGCGTGTCGCCCGAGAGGGTGCCACCCGACACAATCGTATCGGGAATGAGAGCCTCGAACGATACTTCCACCTGTCGCGGCCTATCGCCCGAGAGGGTGTGCCGCCCAACACAGGCATATCGGGCAAGGCTCACGCCTAGTATCGGGCTGGAGGAATCTTGGGGATCTGCTACTGCCTGTCGCCCTTATAAATCAAGAAGGCGACATTTATCTTTACTTATTTCAGTCATTTACTTTCTTTACTTATGCAATGTAACCAGACCCTTTTATGTTAACGGAATTTGAAGAGTTTTAATTATCTGTTGCTTCATGTTTGGTCCCTTTTTGTTGGATGATTGATTTGTTTAACATCCGAACTCTAGCTTGCATGCTTGGATCATGTTTTGACTTGCTATCGAATCGTGTTTCCCACTGCAGCAACCTCGAGAGAGGTGTTGTGGCTTTAGTGTTTGGTCAGATGCAGGAGTACGAGAGTGCCCCGGATCGGAGTTGTTTTAGTGACCTTTCCACTATAACCAAAGATCAGCAGCCTCAAGAGAGGTGTTGATACTTACTTAGAGGTATCCTCTTTGAGAGAAGGGATAGAATAGATCTGCTCCAACCCAACACTGCAAATTAATATATTTTACTACTGTTCATGAGAAACGACACAAGGGCAGTACATGGAGGGTTTGACAATAGTAGGAGAGTGCTACAAAGCTCTAACCGAAAAAAGACTGACAAAAAGTAGTGCAATCTTTTGTAGCATTTCCAACACACACCAGCTGCTGGATAAATAAAAGCCAAGTCTGGAAAATAACTTGGATTAAGGTACACAAACATTACTTCTAACTTGAATCTGTTTGGTACACTCAGTGTGCTTCTACTTAACACACTATATCAGTGTCCTTTTCACCAAAAAGTTGAGGGTTATGTCTGATCTATTGCTCTACTATAAAAGATATGCTCCAGACCCATACTGTAAATTAAAAAAATTGACTCAGTAGTAGCATACTAAATCTATTGGTTTTCCACTTAAAGTTAGAGTCCATGTCTAATCTATTCCTAACAATAAATGCTCCAAGAATGGGTTTGACCAGTGCTTCTGCAGTTTGGCTTTTGTAACAATGCACCAGCTGTCTGAAATTGTCACATCTCCATCCTATTTCACAAAGCATTGACAATTAATTAGAATAGTCAAAGAAGCAACCACCTTCAGCAGGCTAAACTGAAATAAAAAAATCAATGTCTAAGATTTTACAATCCAATAAAGATGGATACATGACCACCGACCATTCTTCATTTGCATCCAGTAAGCTCCCCAACAGTGTATAAGACTCATTTTTAATTAAATGAAATATTAATAGTTACAAGGCATGTTTCATCATGCGATCAAACTCTCATGGATTAAGGTATACACACAAGCTACAGGGTAAACAAAAGCTAAGTTTGACAAGTACATTGGATTAAGGTATACAAACATTACTTCTGACTTGAACTCTGCTTGGTCCACTCAGTGTGCTTCTACTTAACACACTATATCAGTGCCCTTTCAATTCTAATTCAGGGTTATGCCTGATCTATTCCTCTCCTAGAAAAGATATGCTCCAGAGCCATACTGTAAATTAAAAAAAAATTGACTCAGTGGTAGCATACTAAATCTATGGGTTTTCCACTTGAAGTTAGAGCTTGTGCCTAATCTATTCCTAACAATATATGTGCCAAGGATGGGTTTGATTCACGCTTCTGCAGTTTGGCTTTAGTAACAATGCACCACATGTCCCACCGTTGTCACATCTCCGTCCTATTTCACAAAGCATTGACCATTAAGAATAATCCAAGAAGCTGCAACCTTAATTATGCTAAACTGAAAAACAATCAATGTCTAAGATTTTACAATCCAATAAAGCCAGATGCATGATCACCTTAATCAGGGAGACATTCTTCGTTTGCATCTGATCAGCTCCCCAACAGTGTGTATAAGACTCATTTTTAATTAAATGAAATATTAACAGTTACAAGGCATGTTTTATCATGCGATCAAACTCTCATGGATTAAGGTATACACACAAGCTACGGGGTAAACAAAAGCCAAGTCTGACAAGTACCTTGGATTAAGGTATACAAACATTACATCTGACTTGAACTCGGCTTGGTCCACTCAGTGTGCTTCTACTTAACACACTATATCAGTGCCCTTTCAATTCTGATTCAGGGTTATGCCTGATCTATTGCTCTACTAGAAAAGATATGCTCCAAAGCCATACTGTAAATTTAAAAAAAAATTGACTCAGTGGTAGCATACTAAATCTATGGGTTTTCCACTTGAAGTTAGATCTTGTGCCTAATCTATTCCTAACAATAAATGTGCCAAGGATGGGTTTGACCCACACTTCTACAGTTTGGCTTTAGTAACAATGCACCATCTGTCCCACGACTCTCACCATTGTCACATCTCCATCCTATTTCACAAAGCATTGACCATTAAGAATAATCTAAGAAGCTGCAACCTTCATAATGCTAAACTAAAAAACAATCAATGTCTAAGATTTCACAATCCAATAAAGCCAGATGCGTGACCACGTACCTTAATCAGGGCGACATTCTTCATTTGCATCCAATCAACTCCCTAATAGTGTGTAGAAGACTCATTTTTAATTAAATGAAATGTTAATAGTTACAAGGCATGTTTCATATTGCGATCAAACTCTCATGGATTAAGGTATACACACAAGCTACTGGATAAACAAAAGCCAAGTCTGACAAGTAACTTGGATTAAGGTATACAAACATTACTTCTGACTTGAATTCTACTTGGTCCACTCAGTGTGCTTCTACTTAACCACACTATACCAGTGTCCTTTCAATCAAAAAGTTCAGGGTTATGCCTGATCTATTACTCTACTAGAAAAGATATGCTCCAGACCCATACTGTAAATTAAAAAAAAATGACTCAGTGGTAGCATACTAAATCTATTGGTTTTCCACTAGAAGTTAGAGCCTATGCCTAATCTATTCCTAACAATAAATGTACCAAGGATGGGTTTGACCGGTGTTTCTACAGTTTGACTTTTGTAACAAAGCACCACCTGTCCCACTGTTGCCGCATCTCCGTCATATTTTACAAAGCAGTGACTAGTAAGAATAATCAAAGAAACTGCCATCTTCAACCAGTTAAACTGAAAAACAATCAATGTCTAAGATTTTACTGTAAGGACCCTGACCTGCGTTTAGGGCTTACCCTGTTTGTTTTGCTTAACCTTGATGGTTTGATGCTTGCTAATCACCTTTAGTGGTGATTAGGGTTTCTTTGTGCTTTGTTTGAGTTGGAGGTGCCACTTGCAATTAACCCAAGTCTAGGGTTTTGTGAGCAAGTTTGCCACCTTGAGAGGTGTTCTTCTCTCTCTTTGTTTCCTCTAGGGTTGAGAGGAAGGCTTGGGCTTGTTGTTTGAGTTCTTTGAGCCTTTGTTGAGCTTGTTTGGGCCTTGGAGTTCCTTGTTTGGGCTTGCTTGGGCCTTGTGTCGGCCAAGTGGAGCTTGTGTCGGCCTAGAGTGGAGCTTGTGTCGCCCATGGTGCTTGGTCCAACCTTGGTCATGTTTGGAGAACACATGGTACACATCTTGGACAAGTGTCCTTTGGCTTGCAAGGGTGATGGCTTGAGTTGGTGGACATGTGTTCCTTGGGTGGATGACACCTAGCATGAGACAACCTTGGTTTCTCCTCCTTTCTCATCTATATAGGTGATCCCTTCCTTAGCTTGAGGTCCCTTTAGTTTCTCTCCTTCTTGTGCACGACACACCCTTCATCTTTCCCTTGCTTGGTGGCCGACACACCCTTGAAGAAGGAGCTAAGGTGGCCGACACACCCTTGTGTGAGCAGCTTGGAGGTCGAGACACATCATTGAAGTAGCTAAGGTGGCCGATACCGTTGGAACTTGAAGTGAATGTTCTTCCTTGGAGATTAAGGCAGGTTGCATGACTCTAACCCTAAATTACTCTCCTCTCTTTGCGTATATGTTGCTTTGATCTTGCCTTTATAAGTTAGTAGTTGGTTCTTGTTTAGCTTGCATGTTGGCCGATCCATGTGTGTTAGGGTTAGGAGGGCAACACTCCTTTCTCCCCTTGGTCTAGATGAGTGAGCTTGAGCTCTATTTCCATGAGCAACACCCCTCTTTCCTACCCAATTGAGGTGAGCTAATGGCTTAGTGGCTTGAGCAAAACTCTCCTCTCACCTTGGGCAAGATGGTGAGCTCGTTTAGATGGTTTGGATATGATGCACCTTAGTTGAGATGTGTGGGGAGGTGCTGCTCGACAGCCCTTGCCCTAGTTTTACCTCACACAGTTTGGGTGAGTCAAGTTTTCCTTCTGCTCGCCCGGTGGGCTGCTCGCCCAGTGAAGCTCAGTGCTCACTCACCCGATACACTCTGCTATGCTCACCCAGTAATCTTGCTCGCCCGATATAGCTCTGCTCTTCTCACCCGATATAGCTCTGTTCTGCTCGCCCGATATAGCTATGTTCTGCTCGCCCGATATAGCTCTGTTCTGCTCGCTCGCCAAATCAAAGTCTGCTCTCTCAGTTTTCCCTTGCTCACCTGCACACGTGTCACCCAACACCCTGGCTTTTCTCGCCCGATACTTGGTTCGCCCGACACTAGTTGTGTTGCCCGACATCAGGTGGCTTGCCCGATACCCATGTCGCCTGATACATGCCTTCACGCTTGAGTGGCTCACTCGGCTTCCCCCCTGCACACCCGTAGTACTCTGCTCGCTTGAGAGACGTGCGCCTGCTCACCCGATAGTGAAGCCTTGCACGGCTCAGTACCTGACTCATTGCTTTGCACACCCAACTCTCCTTTGCTCACCCGAAACCCTCTGAGCGTGTCGCTCGACAGGGTGCTCACCTATGCTCTACCCTGCTCGCCTATTTGCCTTGCACGCATGAGTTCTGCTCGCACGCCCGATGACCTTGTGCATGTTGGAGCTGCACGCCCGACAGGGCTGCACGCTTGCCTTCGTTTCAAGGGTGGTGTTCTGCACGCCTGACCTTGCACGCCCTGGTTTGGGTAAGAGTGAACTCTAATCCGAGTAGGATCTTTGGTGAGGGTTTTTTACCTTTTTGTGAGGAAGCTTGGGGCCATGGAGATGACTTGGCTAGCGATTGCCCTCGATAGTATTAATAATACCTTGCTCACCTAATAGTTACAATAATGGCTATATTAGTGCTTATGTTATTTGTCTCTCTTTAATATGATGTCGAGGCATGGTAAGATACATGAATAGTTGCATAGTAATGTGTCTTGAGCACACAACTATCAGGTAATGTATAGTGATATTTTTAGCAATGATATCTCATGATGATAGGCTTTGTCCCTATATCAATGACATGCTTAACCTTAATTGGTTCTTGGTAACAAACCCTAGATGTGAGATGTGAATGATAAGTCTCTTGGTTACTATCATTGAATATTGATTGATGCTAATCATGCAGGTAAGACTTAGCTAGATGAGAGGCTATGAGAAATGATTATATGTGAATACTGTGATGACAGGTGTATTATGAAAGGTGTTCCACAATGATGATGAAAGCCTTGAGAGGCTATGGCACTATGAATAAGGGATTGTGATCCCATGACATGTGATGATCCTTGATATGGATTTAGGTGGTTGGCAAGAGGCCAAGTGATAACATGTGATGGACCAGTGTGATGTAAATTGTAGGAAATGCATAATGTTGAGTTTATGTTGTATTCCTTTGTTATGTTTTGCATGTTATCCAACTTGGTTGAATCTTGCAATCCATCTAAAAGGTACTAATTAATCATAGTGGAATCTATCATGTAGTTTGCCCTGGCCATAATGAAACGGGTTCTCCTGTGGGTTAACCCGGAGCGCATATTTTTGAATATGCGAGGTTTCTCCTAGCCTAAAGTGAGGAGGTAAGAGTGCAACTACGGTTGTAGACTCAAGGGTGAGGTGAACATAGCCCAGTGATGATAAGGGCGAGGTGAACATAGCCCAGTGATGATAAGGGCGAGGTGAACATAGCTCATATATATGATATATCGAGCATGAATGTGTTCATGGCTCAGAGCATGATGTTTAGACATGTGGCTCAGTTTTGCTAGCGTCGTGACCTGTACCAAGGCGGGATAGGCAAAGGGTAGCCTGAAGAGATAACTCTGTGGCTTATGACCACTTCAACATGAGACTACGGTCCTGCTTATGTATACTCATGTTCCGCGGTAGAGGGTAGCCTGAAGAGCTAACCCTGTGGCTATGACCACTTCAAGCATGAGACTGCTGTCCTGCTTATGTTATACTTATGTACGGACATGAGGCGGAGAAGGTCTTGGATTCCGACTCTTCCATTGACTTTATATGGCACCGGCTATGGGCTTCGCAGCCGAAGGTTGGAATTGAACGGCACGGTTCAATTCCTCAGGGCATAATAAAACGTAATCCAGCCGTTTAGTATGTATTGCTTAAGACAAACACGAAATATTGGTTGAGGCCTTGTTTGTGTAGATAACTTTAATTATCTTGCAGTTGCTTGTGCATTACTCCTATGTGGTGAGTTTTATATATATTTTTCATCTTGTCAATCATGTCCCATTGAGAGGTATGCAGGTTATATGCCTTTTTAGTACAGCTGGTAAATTGTATGGTACAGATGGCCTTGCTTTTCATAAACCATTTCTGTTATATTCCTTATCAATATATATCTGCTCATATAAATGCTTATCTGTGGTTTTGTAGTTTTGGCGCGAAGTTATGCCTCCCGCTGGGACAATGTTCAATTGTCTCACTCCGCTGGTTTACACCCTTTTTAGGTGGTCGAGCTTGTCGTGGTGGTGGTCGCAGAGTTGCGGCCGAGCAGCGAGAAGATCAGTAGAAGGCAAGCTTTGGAGATGCTGCTGTTTTGATGTTTTGGTGTAGAGTCTAGAGTCATCCCTGTACTCTCAGATCCTTGGCGGTGTTTTGACGATGTTTTATGATGTACGATCGAGATCGTTTGTATATCCTGCTGATGGCCAGATGTGGGCCTTTGTATGTATGAACAGGTGGTGAACTCATGGTTATGACAGGACAGCTGTTGCTCTAAGCTGTGGACATGTATCCAGGCTTGTGTGGATATGTATATAACATGTTTTCTTGCAGGATATGGACTGGAATGAAATATGATTCTCAGTTTACCAGTTTTTCGCAATCGGTTTTAATTAACCCGTGTTTTTGATAAGATGTGGTTATGGTGATTTCCGCACGTTTTTGCGTAACACCTCGTTATTTGTGTGATAATGGGATGTTTTGCCACAAGTTTGGTATCAAAGATTTAGGTTCACTAAGTATACAGGGATTCTAGGACTAGGTTGTGTTTGTTCTTATGTGTTTTCCAGAGTTTCTCATAAGAATCTTTTGCCCTCAGCGGAAGAAAAGCCAAGATGCATGGAAACCATGAAGAACTCGCTGCTGAGCACAGCGATGTTGCATCTGTTGATGGAGAAGTAGGTCAGGCACATGAAGATGGGGTGCCTGAGGTCCCCCAACCTGACCCAACCATTCTTGAACACCTTTCCTACCAAAAGCTTATGGGGCAGATGATGGTTACGATGAATCTCATGGTCGAACGATTACCAGTGCATCCTCCGCGAGCACAGGTTCCCCATGGAGAAGGATCGGGTATTGGGAAGACCTCTGAGCGGCTTCGCCGAGTCGGAGCTTCAGAGTATGCTGGAACGGTTGATCCAGCGGATGCAGATCTGTGGCTGACAAGTCTCGAGAAGGCTTTCCAGATCCTCGACATCCCCGAAGCAGACAAAGTAAAGCACGCTGTCTACCTTCTGAAAGGTAGTGCTGGTCACTGGTGGACCATCGAGGAAGGGAAGCGGCCTGGTAAGGTGACCTGTTGGGAGATGTTACGACGCGAGTTTGCCTCCAGATACTTTACGAAGACGTATCTGGACGAGGAGGTCAGTCAGTTTGAGCGCTTACAATAAGAAAGGATGAAACTCGCCAAATATGAGACCAAGTTTATGGATCTATTGAGGTCATGTCCTCACTTTGCGGCAACAGACGAGGAACGGATCAGACGTTTCGAGAAGGGTTCGAGTGCTGAGGTAACCACCCATGTACCTACTTTGGAGGACCGAGAATGGTTGGATATGGCTGTAGGACCTGCTCGAAGAATCAAACGATCAATCAAGAAGAAAAGAGGATCCATGCCCCACCAAAGACCTTATCTTGCACCCAGGATCTGCTATCAGTGCAAACAACCAGGACATATCAGGTCAAGTTGTCCTTACAAAGATGTTGAAGTAACGCAGCAACCGAGACAGAACCTTCAGGGGTCTGAAAGACCACAACCCAGTGGTAGCAGAGGTCGAGGACGTGGTCAAGCGTCTCAGGCTGGATCGTCTACTCAGGGAAGCAGAGGTCGTGTACAACAAGCAACGACTCGATTCTATGCTATGAATCAGCCGGAGGCGGTAGTCAACCCGCGAGTGATGACAGGTCAGATGGAGTTATTTCATTCTGATATGTCTTCATCTTGCTATATATCTATTCTGGTTGACCCGGGTGCTACGCACTCTTTTATCGCCTATAGTATGCTTGAAAACTATCGTTTACCTGTTAGCCGTAAGAAGGATAGTTTGCTGTTAGAAACCCCTCTTGATGGTTTCTCTTTGCTTCGAGAAGAGTGTCCATCTTGTGCTTTGTCTTTTTCGGGACATAGCATTCAAGTGGACCTCATAACACTTGATATGCATGGTTTCGATGTTATCCTTGGGATGGATACCTTAGAGAGGTATAAGGTTGTTTTGGACTGTGGTTCCAAGCATGCAGTGTTTGATGATGTTGGAGAGAAGTGGATCTTCCTGGGAGATAGGAAGATTCTCCCGACGTGCTTAGAACCATCTATGGTGGCAGATAAGTTGTTACGACAAGGATGTGAGGCGTTGTTAGCTTACGTGGTAGATACCGTAGTGGATGCCAAGGCAAAAGATCCTAGCCTTGAGGAGGTGTCAGTTGTTCGTGAGCTTGCAGATGTGTTTCCTAAGAAGTTTCCTGGTGTTCCCCCACCCCGAGAGATTGATTTCGAGATCAGTCTGGTTCCAGGAACGCAGCCAGTCACGCAGACACCGTACAGAATGGCTCCAGCAGAGATGGCAGAGTTGAAAATGCAGTTACAAGAATTGTTGGGTAAAGGTTTTATCCGACCAAGTACGTTGCCTTAGGGTGCTCCCATGTTGTTTGTTAAGAAGAAGGATGGATGGATGCGGTTGTGTATAGACTACCATCAGTTGAACAAGGTCACGATCAAGAACAAGTACTCGTTGCCAAGGATAGATGATCTGTTCGATCAGTTGTGTGGTGCTATAGTGTTTTTAAAGATCGATCTACGGTCCGGATATCATCAGTTGAGGATAAAGGCAGATGACATACTGAAGTCAGCCTTCAGGACAAGGTATGGTCATTATGAGTTTGTGGTTATGCCGTTTGGGTTAACCAATGCACCTGCAGCTTTCATGGATCTGATGAACAGAGTGCTCCGTCTGTTCTTAGATCAGTTTGTCGTAGTCTTTATAGATGACATCTTGATCTATAATCGGGATAGGCTTGAGCACGAGCAACATCTTCGTCGAGTGTTGACTCTTCTTCGCCAACATCAGTTGTATGCCAAGTTCAGTAAGTGTGAGTTCTGGTTGGATGAAGTGACCTTCTTGGGCCATGTGATATCCGCTGAAGGAGTCAAGGTAGAACCAAAAAAGGTGGAATCTGTTACAGAATGGGAACAACCGAAGACGACGACAGAAGTTCGTAGTTTCCTTGGTTTAGCAGGATACTACCAGAGGTTTATCAAGGACTTCAGTTCGATAGCTTTGCCGATGACGAAGTTGACTAAGAAGGGTGTACCTTTTGTTTGGGATGATCGATGTCAGCAAGCTTTCCAGAGTCTGAAGGAGAAGCTGACTAGTGCTCCAGTGTTGATCTTGCCAGAGCCTGGAAAAGGCTATGTTGTTTTCTGTGATGCTTCCAAGAAAGGTTTAGGTTGCGTGTTGATGCAGGAAGATCATGTGGTTTCCTTTTTCCTCGCGACAGCTCAAGAAACATGAGGAGAACTATCCGACTCATGATTTGGAGTTGGCGGAGGTGGTTCATGCATTAAAGATTTGGAGACACTATCTATATGGGGAAGTGTGTCATACCTTTACAGATCATAAGAATCTGAAGTATATCTTCACGCAGCACGAGTTGAACATGCGACAGTGACGATGGATGGAGTTGATCAACGACTACGACTACGCTATCGAGTATTATCCTGGTAAGGCGAATGTGGTAGCTGATGTGCTTAGCAGAAAGTCTTCTCTTTCTTCAAAGAAGGCACAGTTGAGTTCCCTGGTTTGCCATAGGCGGGATATGTTTGTTGCTCTGCGACAGATGAATGTGCATGTTACACCCCAATCTCACAATTTCCTCAAATCATGAGATTAGGGCATAAGATAGGATTTATATGTAACACAAAGAACACCCTTAACTTTTTCTTTCCTTAAAAACTCTTGTTTCTTCGCATTGAACCACATAAAACATCTTAACAAGGGAATCCGAACATTTCTTTTACTAATCAGACTTTAACAGAAAAGATACATATATAAACATTCATGATGTCTTTCACAACTTGTGCACATAAAACTTGTTAATTAGCATACATATCAAAGAGGAACAATATTACACATTGTAATTACAACTCTCTCTCTTATCTCTTACTGAGGACCTAGAGTGACAAGGACCGACTGACTCAACTAATCTCATACTTGACTCCTGTGGCAGGTCTACACTGATGCTCTGACCATCTTCAAGTCCACGCGGTTAACCCTAAAATGTTTGAGTAGAGGGGTGAGCCTACTCGCTCAGTGAATGAGTACTTCATGGAAACAGACTAATGCACTAAGGTGATTACAGATATAATTTGAATAAACGATATGAAATTTAACAACAATAAATACTACAATGAGCAATTCTAAAACAATATAATTGAAATAACAAAGAATGTAAATATTGTATCCAAATAATAACTACCAGGAGACTATGCTCTAGTCTTCCCTAAGTCTTTCATTTATAAGGAACTCTGTGAACCTATATGATCATGTTTTAGATTATTATTATGCCGTAAATATATGCAGTGTACTCTGCATATAAAGATCTGCAGCAAGTTCATGCTACGGTCCCACCGTACAAGACTTAGCGACACACCCGGGAAATGCTAAGTCTGACTACTCGTCCTGGTCTGCACAGGACTCTCAGGCACTCATGGGCCTCAGGCACTCAAGGGCCTCACTGTACTCTCAGGCGCTCAAGGGCCTCACCGCAGGTCCTAAGCACTCAGGGGCCTCTCTGCGGTATTCTAGTACTCTAGACTCCTCCTCTAACCTGAGCACACAGGCGGGGAGTCTCACGGGGTTATCTCCATGACACAAGCACGGATAATGTTGCAATAACCCCCACTTTCCTCCAGTGCCACCGTGACACAAGCACGCGTTGTTGTTGGACACTGCCTTTCTATCCTCGTGTCTCCATGACATCGCACGGATAATGTTGCAACACGAGTTTCACCCCTAAGTTGCAGATACCTCTTAGGGGTTCTACGGTGTTAGGGCATCTAGATCTATTAATTAATTAACAGATAAATATCATAGCTCATGCATTCAACATATACCATGTCTCAGTAACATCCCTTTCTAGGGCATGTCATATCTCATTACCTGCAATTTACGAGATATGTATTGAAAAAAAGAAGCCCTGCAATATGTAGATATCAACTCAGAGAGAACAAGCATATAAAATTAAATGCACTAGAAACATACAATTCAACAGTTAAGTATCACCACATCTCATATTGAGACCTTTCATGTCACCATAACATGATTCATTGAACACCCTATCCTTAGGGTTTCATTCGCCTTATTCATTCATCACATGCCAACACCCTACTCTTAGGGTTTCATTCGCCTTATTCACCTTTTCACATGGCTCTCATAATGATTTCATAGGATATAACCATTCACTAAATAAAGATTGTTTCCAACAAATCATATGCAATCAATATAAACACGAAACCATGGAAATTTAACTAAATTTAGGTTTTCCATATCATTCACTGCGATATCATGTATCCAGAATAAGATTCAATTAAGATAACCCATGAGGTACATATCCTAACCACTTATAGGATTACTAGTCCTTTTCAATAAGGTTGAAACACTAGTGATGTCTCAATTAGGTTAAACCCTAATTACATCATTTGATATAAATCTGAAAATCATTCTCACTAAGAAGTGTTGTATATGTATCTGATATGAATCTACCATCAAAAAGTCATTCAAATAGAGAAGGAATCCGTATCATATCAATTTACAATAACTTAAATCAAACGGACATTTCAGGATTTAGAATTCACATGCTAAGCATTTAGGGATTTGGATGTTATAATCAAATTCGTGCATTAGAATGTTTGAAGGAAGAACCCAATCACCCTAAGGTGTGAAAACACCTTAAAACTACAGCTCAACTCAGGGAAATCTCGAATTCATATCAACTCCCTAGCAAAACTCCCAATTCTTCTTCCATTCAACTCGGAAACCTTGAAAATGAGGGATTATGAAGAAAGGGTGAGAAAAGAGGGAATTTCGATATAATCTTGGATCAAATCAGAGCATGGACGGAATATTGACATGAGAGAGAAGATCCACCATAAAAGTCTATGCAAAGGATCCAAACTTACTTGATTTCACCCTTCCTGGAATCGCAAAACCCTAATTCAGCAATTCCCCCACTTTCTCCACTCAAGCCCAAATTCTCCCTCTCTCTCTAGGAGCTCGTTTCTCTGGAATGAATGACGAAAGATGATAGCTATGTGTGTGTGTGGTCGACCATATAAGCTAATTTGAGCTGCTTGGGTCAATTGCAAATTGACCCTACACTCATCTTTAATTATATTGGCTGAATATTCAGTTATACAAAAGTTACTGTAATTCGTTTATTTCAGAGATCAAACCTTCCCCAAAAATTAGGGAAAATTATCAAGTTGTTTATAATTGATATATAAAGCTTCAGCTAAAATTTGAGATCATTTGGAGTTACCAATAATTAATTACAAATCAAACAGTGCACTGCTATATTGCAGTCTGCAGAATATTCGGCCGAGTTTTTCCTGCACAAAACTCGACCGACACCCTTACTATAGGGATTCAAATTTCATCCACAAATTACGCTAATTTAACAGAGTGTCTAAAATTGTATTTATAAAATATTGTTAAAATTTGAGATCAATTGTATATACCAATAAAAAGATAAAATTCAATTACCACACTGCTATATAAATCTGAAATTGTGATCGGTCGAGTTTGAAACTCGGCCGATAAACAGGTCAGAGCATTCTTCAAAAATTCTGATATTTTCCAATATTGTTCACATTTTATATATATAAATCATATACAAATTTGAAGTAAAAAAGAGGTACACATAAAATACTAAAAATCCTTTAGTGAGACATTCTACTTATCAAATTCTGTATTCATGCATCATCAAAACCCTATTTTTGGGCCGATTAGGGTTTATGTTTCTCAAACCCTAATTCTCAAGACAAAAGAACATTTAGACTTCTTATCATAGTTAAAACATCCTAGTTGTGTTATCGTCATTAATTAGATTTCAAGAATGATTATTCTAATTAATATTTGCAATTGTCTAGGTAAACCCTAGTTTACCAATTAAGCTCAGATGGGGTCGTAACAACTCTTCCCCCCTTAGAATGTTTCGTACTCGAAACATAAACCTACAAGAAAGATACATTCAAGGTTATTCTAAGCTTCTAAAGCCTTCCATGTCATTATACTCTTGTATTTCATACCTGAATGTAGTTTTCAACATTAGATCTTTTAATTCTTTAATAACTCACAACATATCTCAAATAGTTCTCAATGATATCAAGCAAATTCTTTATGCCACAGACAAACATAGAATGCAAAGATAAACCACCACGCTTTCGCTGCGCAACTCTGATACAACTATCTCAACTTATGCGGTTCAGAAAGTTCTATTGTTCTGTATCACCTTTAAGTGATAAAAGCAAGTTCACCATACTGTTTTAAACTTTAATCAAGTGCTATTCAAATAGCAAAACAGTCTTGAATTAAAAGACTAGATTCAACAATCAATTGCACAATACTACTCTTAGCATCCCCATTGGATCATGGATGCATGAGGTGAAGCATTACCACCTCATTCCATACTATCATGTTTCGATCCTGGGACCTGTGGGTTATGGGCCCACACACAATTCAAAGTGTAACCATCGTATTATATCATTTTACGGTTTCAACCACAGTAATAAAGTAATCCACAATTGTATCAGTCATTCAAGCATTAATCATACTCAATTACCATCACTCAGTTATATTAGAGCTAGGTATAACAAGCTACACCTCATTAGGGTTACTTGTCCAGACAATCTGATTATCATCCCTTTCTATTAATATGAGTGAATAAGTATGACTACCTTGTTCAAGGTATCTCTCCATGTGTTCTGACATCATCCAAACCGTATCACCATATCACAAATACACAATAGTAAGATGCATATCAGGTATGAATTACTACAACTATCATACGCCTTTAATTTAACATATAGCTTACACACATACACTGAAATCATATGTAGAACCAACTTTCATACCCTAATATGCCTTCAACAAATCATACATGTAAAACAAATATAGATATTACACAAAGATAGTATTTTCCCATATCTCTCTACTCATTCATTACTTCTTTACTTTTTGCTACCTATCCTTTTCATATGATTATATACAATAAACATCATTAACATTGAAGTATTTAAGATAGGAATAGATTATTCATCATTCTTGCTATCACACAAGAATTTATTTCTTGTCACACTTCATCATACTTCAAACCCTATCTTACGCTTCATAGTCCTCTTACCATATACACTCTTTAACCCGTCATCTTTAATTCTAAATTTTTCTTTCATGACCATGTTGCTTATTCATATGTATGGTCATGTATACCATGTTGCACATATTTCCTCCTTTATCTTTATACTATTGTAAAGTTAACGTTCTAAATTAATAGTCCTTCTATTAGTTTTTTTCTCATGTTGAATACATTACATATTCTTCTTTTTTTTTAAATCAAGTGGATCATGCATGGGTCAAACATAGTTTCTCTTTCAATCAAGTTTTTCCTTCCTGAATACAGTCTACCTTTGTATGACTTATTCATTTGTTAAACTACACCTATGTTCTCTGCTTAGAAACTAGTTTGTTGTTCTAGTCTTATGAATTACATGTTCATACGATTCTCTTTACTTTTACTCCTTTAAAGACTCTTTACTTCTGTGGACCTATTGAATGCTCAACCCTATTCTTCTAATTAGCCTTTGCTTTAGGGTTCATAAAAGCATTATACTCTATTCTATGATTCATTCTTCATGATTGATTCTTGTTATCTTGAACCATACATACATTTCACATATCTTTTCTATATTTCATATGTATAGTTCATGTAATATTAATCAATAAACTGATTATGAACTTCTTATCATGTTCTATTATTCCCAATTAAGGGTTTCACCTTTGAGATCCCAAAGTTGAACCTCAGATATCAGTTTCAACTAATTCTTAGTTGTTCTGATTTTGCCCATCTGTTTCAACATCTAACTGTATGTACATTCTTACTCTGATGTGGGTCTAATTATTCCAATTCTATTCTTATTATGCTATTGATAGGATTCATTAGATCCTAATAACGCATACTGCCAACCGGACCAGGCCAAACCTGAAATCCTGAAGCCAAGAACTACAAAGGATTACATCCTTCCTGAACTGCCACTCACAGCTCAGAAACTCGGCCGATTGGTCAGAAACTCGGCCGATTGCTTCACAACTCGGCCGATCCGCTTGAAACTCGGCCGATCAACTTGCCGTTTGATTTCCTGAAAAAGGAAACTCGGCCGAATTACATACAACTCGGCCGATCAGTTTGCTGTTCGATTGCCTATTAAGGAAACTCGGCCGAATCACATACAACTCGGCCGAATCGTGTACAGACTGAAAACCTAAACAGACCTGATGATGTCAATTTCACTCGAATCAGCGGGAAAAACTATAGAAACAAAAGCTCATTCAAAGGTCAATTCTGGTCTACTTGTTATAAAGAATGAAATCAATAAATGCTACAATTGCATAGTGTACAACAGATATTAAAGACCCATATTTCAAGGTATTGAATATTTCAATTCAAACATATAAGAGCATTTCTATACATTTCCAACATTATGAAATGTAAGTTCTATCCCCTTTTACATTTATGCTCTTAATTCTTGTTTCTTTTCTCGTTTTCTAACCCTAACATTTCTAGGGTTCATCTCTAGCCCATTCTTCCACTGTATACCTGGCCAGGGTATACGTGAGAGAATAGACAGAGTAGCTTATACTGGCTGATCCAAGTACTCAGATATCGGGCCAGGATATCCAAATACTCAAATCCCCAAAGCTAACATCAAACATCTCCTATCTGCCACACATAGGACTCTAACTTACTAACTTAATGGTCCTTGACAACTCACCCTAAGCTCTGATACCAAGCTGTTACACCCCGATCTCACAATTTCCTCAAATCATGAGATTAGGGCATAAGATAGGATTTATATGTAACACAAAGAACACCCTTAACTTTTTCTTTCCTTAAAAACTCTTGTTTCTTCGCATTGAACCACATAAAACATCTTAATAAGGGAATCCGAACATTTCTTTTACTAATCAGTCTTTAACAGAAAAGATACATATATAAACATTCATGATGTCTTTCACAACTTGTGCACATAAAACTTGTTAATTAGCATACATATCAAAGAGGAACAATATTACACATTGTAATTAAAACTCTCTCTCTTATCTCTTACTGAGGACCTAGAGTGACAAGGACCGACTGACTCAACTAATCTCATACTTGACTCCTGTGGCAGGTCTACACTAATGCTCTGACCATCTTCAAGTCCACGCGGTTAACCCTAAAATGTTTGAGTAGAGGGGTGAGCCTACTCGCTCAGTGAATGAGTACTTCATGGAAACAGACTAATGCACTAAGGTGATTATAGATATAATTTGAATAAACGATATGAAATTTAACAACAATAAATACTACACTGAGCAGTTCTAAAACAATATAATTGAAATAACAAAGAATGTAAATATTGCATCCAAAGAATAACTACCAGGAGACTATGCTCTAGTCTTCCCTAACTCTTTCATTTATAAGGAACTCTGTGAACCTATATGATCTGTTTTAGATTATTATTATGCCCTAAATATATGCAGTGTACTCTGCATATAAAGATCCACAGCAAGTTCATGCTACGGTCCCACCGTACAAGACTTAGCGACACACCCGGGAAATGCTAAGTCTGACTACTCATCCTGGTCTGCACAGGACTCTCAGGCACTCATGGGCCTCAGGCACTCAAGGGCCTCACTGTACTCTCAGGCGCTCAAGGGCCTCACCGCAGGTCCTAAGCACTCAGGGGCCTCTCTGCGGTATTCTAGTACTCTAGACTCCTCCTCTAACCTGAGCACACAGGCGGGGAGTCTCACGGGGTTATCTCCATGACACAAGCACGGATAATGTTGCAATAACCCCCACTTTCCTCCAGTGCCACCGTGACACAAGCACGCGTTGTTGTTGGACACTGCCTTTCTATCCTCGTGTCTCCATGACATCGCACGGATAATGTTGCAACACGAGTTTCACCCCTAAGTTGCAGATACCTCTTAGGGGTTCTACGGTGTTAGGGCATCTAGATCTATTAATTAATTAATAGATAAATATCATAGCTCATGCATTCAACATATACCATGTCTCAGTAACATCCCTTTCTAGGGCATGTCATATCTCATTACCTGCAATTTAGGAGATATGTATTGAAAATAAGAAGCCCTGCAGTATGTAGATATCAACTCAGAGAGAACAAGCATATAAAATTAAATGCACTAGAAACATACAATTCAACAGTTAAGTATCACCACATATCATATTGAGACCTGTCATGTCACCATAACATGATTCATTGAACACCCTATCCTTAGGGTTTCATTCGCCTTATTCATTCATCACATGCCAACACCCTACTCTTAGGGTTTCATTCGCCTTATTCACCTTTTCACATGGCTCTCATAATGATTTCATAGGATATAACCATTCACTAAATAAAGATTGTTTCCAACAAATCATATGCAATCAATATAAACATGAAACCATGGAAATATAACTAAATTTAGGTTTTCCATATCATTCACTGCGATATCATGTATCCAGAATAAGATTCAATTAAGATAACCCATGAGGTACATATCCTTACCACTTATAGGATTACTAGTCCTTTTCAATAAGGTTGAAACACTAGTGATGTCTCAATTAGGTTAAACCCTAATTACATCATTTGATATAAATCTAAAAAGCATTCTCACTAAGAAGTGTTGTATACGTATCTGATATGAATCTACCATCAAAAAGTCATTCAAACAGAGAAGGAATCCGTATCATATCAATTTACAATAACTTAAATCAAACGGACATTTCAGGATTTAGAATTCACATGCTAAGCATTTAGGGATTTGGATGTTATAATAAAATTCGTGCATTAGAATGTTTGAAGGAAGAACCCACTCACCCTAAGGTGTGAAAACACCTTAAAACTACAGCTCAACTCAGGAAAATCTCGAATTCATATCAACTCCCTAGCAAAACTCCCAATTCTTCTTCCATTCAACTCGGAAACCTTAAAAATGAGGGATTATGAAGAAAGGGTGAGAAAAGAGGGAATTTCGACATCATCTTGGATCAAATCAGAGCATGGAAGGAATCTTGACATGAGAGAGAAGATCCACCATAAACGTCTATGCAAAGGATCCAAACTTACTTGATTTCACCCTTCCTGGAATCGCAAAACCCTAATTCAGCAATTCCCCCACTTTCTCCACTCAAGCCCTAATTCTCCCTCTCTCTCTAGGAGCTCGTTTCTCTGGAATGAATGACGAAAGATGAGAGCTATGTGTGTGTGTGGTCGACCATATAAGCTAATTTGAGCTGCTTGGGTCAATTGCAAATTGACCCTACACTCATCTTTAATTATATTGGCTGAATATTCAGTTATACATAAGTTACTGTAATTCGTTTATTTCAGAGATCAAACCTTCCCCAAAAATTAGGGGAAATTATCAAGTTGTTTATAATTGATATATAAAGCTTCATATAAAATTTGAGATCATTTGGATTTACCAATAATTAATTAAAAATCAAACAGTGCAGTGCTATATTGCAGTCTGCAGAATATTCGGCCGACTTTGTCCTGCACAAAACTCGACCGACACCCTTACTGTAGGAATTCAAAAGTCATCCAAAAATTACGCCAATTTAACAAAGTGTCTAAATTTGTATTTATCAAATACTGTTAAAATTTGAGATCAATTGGATATACCAATAAAAAGATAAAATTCAATTACCACACTGCTATATAAATCTGAAATTGTGATCGGTCGAGTTTGAAACTCGGCCGAACAACAGGTCAGAGAATTCTTCAAAAATTCTGATATTTTCCAATGTTGTTCACATTTTATATATCTAAATCATATCCAAATTTGAAGTAAATCAGAGTTACACATAAAATACTAAAAATCATTTAGTGAGACATTCTACTTATCAAATTCTGTATTCATGCATCATCAAAACCCTATTTTTGGGCCGATTAGGGTTTATGTTTCTCAAACCCTAATTCTCAAGACAAAATAAAATTTAGACTTCTTATCATAGTTAAAACATCCTAATTGTGTTATCGTCATTAATTAGATTTCAAGAATGATTATTCTAATTAATCTTTGCAATTGTCTAGGTAAACCCTAATTTACCAATTAAGCTCAGATGGGGTCGTAACAACTCTTCCCCCCTTAGAATGTTTCGTCCTCGAAACATAAACCTACAAGAAAGATACATTCAAGGTTATTCTAAGCTTCTAAAGCCTTCCATGTCATTATACTCTTGTATTTCACACCTGAATGTAGTTTTCAACATTAGATCTTTTAATTCTTTAATAACTCACAACATATCTCAAATAGTTCTCAATGATATCAAGCAAATTCTTTATGCCACAGACAAACATAGAATGCAAAGATAAACCACCACGCTTTCACTGCGCAACTCTGATACAACTATCTCAACTTATGCGGTTCAGAAAGTTCTATTGTTCTGTATCACCTTTAAGTGATAAAAGCAAGTTCACCATACTGTTTTAAACTTTAATCAAGTGCTATTCAAATAGCAAAACAGTCTTGAATTAAAAGACTAGATTCAACAATCAATTGCACAATACTACTCTTAGCATCCCCATTGGATCATGGATGCATGAGGTGAAGCATTACCACCTCATTCCATACTATCATGTTTCGATCCTGGGACCTGTGGGTTATGGGCCCACACACAATTCAAAGTGTAACCATCGTATTATATCATTTTACGGTTTCAACCACAGTAATAAAGTAATCCACAATTGTATCAGTCATTCAAGCATTAATCATACTCAATTACCATCACTCAGTTATATTAGAGCTAGGTATAACAAACTACACCTCATTAGGGTTACTTGTCCAGACAATCTGATTATCATCCCTTTCTATTAATATGAGTGAATAAGTATGACTACCTTGTTCAAGGTATCTCTCCATGTGTTCTGACATCATCCAAACCGTATCACCATATCACAAATACAAAATAGTAAGATGCATATCAGGTATGAATTACTACAACTATCATACGCCTTTAATTTAACATATAGCTTACACACATACACTGAAATCATATGTAGAACCAACTTTCATACCCTAATATGCCTTCAACAAATCATACATGTAAAACAAATATACATATTACACAAATATAGTATTTTCCCATATCTCTCTACTCATTCATTACTTCTTTACTTTTTTCTACCTATCCTTTTCATATGATTATATACAATAAACATCATTAACATTGAAGTATTTAAGATAGGAATAGATTATTCATCATTCTTGCTATCACACAAGAATTTATTTCTTGTCACACTTCATCATATTTCAAACCCTATCTTACGCTTCATAGTCCTCTTACCATATACACTCTTTAACCCGTCATCTTTAATTCTAAATTTTTCTTTCATGACCATGTTGCTTATTCATATGTATGGTCATGTATACCATGTTGCACATATTTCCTCCTTTATCTTTATACTATTGTGAAGTTAACGTTCTAAATTAATAGTCCTTCTATTAGTTTTTTTCTCATGTTGAATACATTACATATTCTTCTTTTTTTTAAATCAAGTGGATCATGCATGGGTCAAACATAGTTTCTCTTTCAATCAAGTTTTTCCTTCCTGAATACAGTCTACCTTTGTATGACTTATTCATTCGTTAAACTACACCTATGTTCTCTGCTTAGAAACTAGTTTGTTGTTCTAGTCTTATGAATTACATGTTCATACGATTCTCTTTACTTTTACTCCTTTAAAGACTCTTTACTTCTATGGACCTATTGAATGCTCAACCCTATTCTTCTACTTAGCCTTTGCTTTAGGGTTCATAAAAGCATTATACTCTATTCTATGATTCATTCTTCATGATTGATTCTTGTTATCTTGAACCATACATACATTTCACATATCTTTTCTATATTTCATATGTATAGTTCATGTAATATTAATCAATAAACTGATTATGAACTTCTTATCATGTTCTATTATTCCCAATTAAGGGTTTCACCTTTGAGATCCCAAAGTTGAACCTCAGATATCAGTTTCAACTAATTCTTAGTTGTTCTGATTTTGCCCATCTGTTTCAACATCTAACTGTATGTACATTCTTACTCTGATGTGGGTCTAATTATTCCAATTCTATTCTTATTATGCTATTGATAGGATTCATTAGATCCTAATAACGCATCCTGCCAACCGGACCAGGCCAAACCAGATATCTTGAAGCCAAGAACTACAAAGGATTACATCCTTCCTGAACTGCCACTCACAGCTCAGAAACTCGGCCGATTGGTCAGAAACTCGGCCGATTGCTTCACAACTCGGCCGATCCGCTTGAAACTCGGCCGATCAACTTGCCGTTTGATTTCCTGAAAAAGGAAACTCGGCCAAATTACATACAACTCGGACGATCAGTTTGCTGTTCGATTGCCTATTAAGGCAACTCGGCCGAATCACATACAACTCAGCCAAATCGTGTACAGACTGAAAACCTAAACAAACCTGATGATGTCAATTTCACTCGAATCAGCGGGAAAAACTATAGAAACAAAAGCTCATTCAAAGGTCAATTCTGGTCTACTTGTTATAAAGAATGAAATCAATAAATGCTACAATTGCATAGTGTACAACAGATATTAAAGACCCATATTTCAAGGTATTGAATATTTCAATTCAAACATATAAGAGCATTTCTATACATTTCCAACAAAAACAACATTATGAAATGTAAGTTCTATCCCCTTTTACATTTACGCTCTTAATTCTTGTTTCTTTTCTCGTTTTCTAAGCCTAACATTTCTAGGGTTCATCTCTAGCCCATTCTTCCACTGTATACCTGGCCAGGGTATACGTGAGAGAATAGACAGAGTAGCTTATACTGGCTGATCCAAGTACTCAGATATCGGGCCAGGATATCCAAATACTCAAATCCCCAAAGCTAACATCAAACATCTCCTATCTGCCACACATAGGACTCTAACTTACTAACTTAATGGTCCTTGACAACTCACCCTAAGCTCTGATACCAAGCTGTTACACCCCGATCTCACAATTTCCTCAAATCATGAGATTAGGGCATAAGATAGGATTTATATGTAACACAAAGAACACCCTTAACTTTTTCTTTCCTTAAAAACTCTTGTTTCTTCGCATTGAACCACATAAAACATCTTAACAAGGGAATCCGAACATTTCTTTTACTAATCAGACTTTAACAGAAAAGATACATATATAAACATTCATGATGTCTTTCACAACTTGTGCACATAAAACTTGTTAATTAGCATACATATCAAAGAGGAACAATATTACACATTGGAATTACAACTCTCTCTCATCTCTTACTGAGGACCTAGAGTGACAAGGACCGACTGACTCAACTAATCTCATACTTGACTCCTGTGGTAGGTCTACACTGATGCTCTGACCATCTTCAAGTCCACGCGGTTAACCCTAAAATGTTTGAGTAGAGGGGTGAGCCTACTCGCTCAGTGAATGAGTACTTCATGGAAACAGACTAATGCACTAAGGTGATTACAGATATAATTTGAATAAACGATATGAAATTTAACAACAATAAATACTACACTGAGCAGTTCTAAAACAATATAATTGAAATAACAAAGAATGTAAATATTGCATCCAAAGAATAACTACCAGGAGACTATGCTCTAGTCTTCCCTAACTCTTTCATTTATAAGGAACTCTGTGAACCTATATGATCATGTTTTAGATTATTATTTTGCCCTAAATATATGCAGTGTACTCTGCATATAAAGATCCGCAGCAAGTTCATGCTACGGTCCCACCGTACAAGACTTAGCGACACACCCGGGAAATGCTAAGTCTGACTACTCGTCCTGGTCTGCACAGGACTCTCAGGCACTCATGGGCCTCAGGCACTCAAGGGCCTCACTGTACTCTCAGGCGCTCAAGGGCCTCACTGCAGGTCCTAAGCACTCAGGGGCCTCTCTGCGGTATTCTAGTACTCTAGACTCCTCCTCTAACCTGAGCACACAGGCGGGGAGTCTCACGGGGTTATCTCCATGACACAAGCACGGATAATGTTGCAATAACCCCCACTTTCCTCCAGTGCCACCGTGACACAAGCACGCGTTGTTGTTGGACACTGCCTTTCTATCCTCGTGTCTCCATGACATCGCACGGATAATGTTGCAACACGAGTTTCACCCCTAAGTTGCAGATACCTCTTAGGGGTTCTACGGTGTTAGGGCATCTATATCTATTAATTAATTAACAGATAAATATCATAGCTCATGCATTCAACATATACCATGTCTCAGTAACATCCCTTTCTAGGGCATGTCATATCTCATTACCTGCAATTTATGAGATATGTATTGAAAATAAGAAGCCCTGCAGTATGTAGATATCAACTCAGAGAGAACAAGCATATAAAATTAAATGCACTAGAAACATACAATTCAACAGTTAAGTATCACCACATCTCATATTGAGACCTTTCATGTCACCATAACATGATTCATTGAACACCCTATCCTTAGGGTTTCATTCGCCTTATTCATTCATCACATGCCAACACCCTACTCTTAGGGTTTCATTTGCCTTATTCACCTTTTCACATGGCTCTCATAATGAATTCATAGGATATAACCATTCACTAAATAAAGATTGTTTCCAACAAATCATATGCAATCAATATAAACATGAAACCATGGAAATTTAACTAAATTTAGGTTTTCCATATCATTCACTGCGATATCATGTATCCAGAATAAGATTCAATTAAGATAACCCATGAGGTACATATCCTAACCACTTATAGGATTACTAGTCCTTTTCAATAAGGTTGAAACACTAGTGATGTCTCAATTAGGTTAAACCCTAATTACATCATTTGATATAAATCTGAAAAGCATTCTCACTAAGAAGTGTTGTATACGTATCTGATATGAATCTACCATCAAAAAGTCATTCAAACAGAGAAGGAATCCGTATCATATCAATTTACAATAACTTAAATCAAACGGACATTTCAGGATTTAGAATTCACATGCTAAGCATTTAGGGATTTGGATGTTATAATCAAATTCGTGCATTAGAATGTTTGAAGGAAGAATCCACACACCCTAAGGTGTGAAAACACCTTATAACTGCAGCTCAACTCAGGGAAATCTCGAATTCATATCAACTCCCTAGCAAAACTCCCAATTCTTCTTCCATTCAACTCGGAAACCTTGAAAATGAGGGATTATGAAGAAAGGGTGAGAAAAGAGGGAATTTCGACATCATCTTGGATCAAATCAGAGCATGGAAGGAATCTTGACATGAGAGAGAAGATCCACCATAAAAGTCTATGCAAAGGATCCAAACTTACTTGATTTCACCCTTCCTGGAATCGCAAAACCCTAATTCAGCAATTCCCCCACTTTCTCCACTCAAGCCCTAATTCTCCCTCTCTCTCTAGGAGCTCGTTTCTCTGGAATGAATGACGA